>JAPDVR010000007.1:24100567-24781817 GCA_026230005.1 Gila orcuttii | reverse complement strand
TCCACAGGGAGGACTCACACCCGCAGTCACTCGAACCTCTGCCTCTGTGCAAAATGACCAGAGATGTTCAGTTTCAGATATTATATTGTAGGCTAACACAGGTTAAATAAAGGTAATTTAATTTATACACAATTTAGTGATCTGTTCCCTTAATAAAAGTCGATAAGAAAAAGAATAATATAAAAATAAATAAATGAACAAATATGCGAATTCATTTTAGATAAAAAACTCGGTGATCAACCAATGAGAGCTCTTTGTCATTTGCGCCATGGGTGTCAACGAGCATGCGCAATGACAGAAGAGATCGGCTTGATTGAGAAGAGCAGACGCAATCTGATCGTCGTGATCCATTTGATAAGTTTTAGATTAAAAAATCTTTGTAAACGGTATGAGAAAGTTGAGATTTGATTAATTTAATGCATTCTGAATAAGAAGCCGACTGACTAGAGGAATACATTCTACATGTTCACCGACGCCATTGTATGATCACGCACGCCTGTAGTTGAGGTGCGCCTGTGTGAGAGCAAAAGAAAAATCGACCATAAAGAGTTCACCGTTGCCATTGTTGGCCACGTGTCTGTATTAGAAAGAAAGCTATTGATTCAGAGGCCAGGTTTTTTTCTCTCCTTTATTTTTTCCGTTTTCTTTTCTTTTCTTTCTTCTTGATATCGTGGAGACCTGCACGACCTTCTGTGACATCCTGTAGACTCCGTGTTTAATGGCGAGCCAACCCAGTTTCTAGAAAGGGAGAACACATCACGTCGTGGAGAGGAGGCCGATATCCTTTCCTTGAGTTTCCAGTGCTAGTCGAGGAAGCACGACAAATTTGATCTTAAGGTCTTTTGTTTTCTTTTTGAGGGTGTATGGTCAACCACAACCCAGATTTGAGAGACATTGGAACTTTTACGAGAGATACTTGAGGGTCTTTAGAGAGAGAGATTTATATTCTCTTTTGTTGTATCTTGTCTGTTATTTTCTATTTTCTTTCTGAGTGTTGAACTGACTATGTGGGCATATATTGGGTAACACCGACAAGAGTGCACTCGTGGTGGAAATTTTTATAGTCAATTTTATTGTCTATTGTTTTCTGTGATCTTGAATTTACTTTCTTTTATTTTATCAATTTTCTATTTTTTTCCTTTCAAGTGAGACCAATTATAATTCTAAATTAATCTTGTGTTTGTCTGTTACTTCTCATGATAACCCGCTGTCTCCTTATCGATACCTAATTCTTCTGACAGAATTCAAATCTTATATGTATTATAAAATTAAAGTAAAAAGAAAATCTACTAAATTACTGCTAATAATTCAGACAAGTGCTACAATATCATCTGAATAAATACTGTCGATGGCAAATATATTAACACCTTCCACAGATGGATGGTAGGGACTCGGGAGCTTAGTTTTCACCATGTATTGCATGTCATTTTTTAGAAGAATTAGCCTATCCTTTTGGTTAGTTTTGTATTATATGATTGGAATATATAACCTGTAATCAAAATAAAAAAAATTAAAGAAAAAAAACCCACATATTTTATAGTTTTAATATCCAATAAATAATAGGCCTAGTAAGGTGGTTGTTACACTATATGTTCCCTGTGTCTTGTCAGGACTCTTCCCGTTTCTAGTGCCATGTACTGTATGTAGTCTTTTGTAGTCTTCCCTATAGATTAGTCTTATTGTTCCCAGGTGTGTTTTGATAGTTTATTATCCCCTGTGTATAGTCCTTGTGTTTCCCTTGTTTTTGTCAGTCGTTGTTGCTGTAAGTTGTAGATGGCTGTTCCCTATGTCCCTTGGTTCTTCGTGTTCCATGGGTTTACTGGTTCTCGTTTATGTTTGTTTAATAAAACAGATGATTCTCTAGATCTTCTTTAGATCTGTTTATCGCCTGTTATCTCTTCAGCTTCTTCGTTTTATTTTGGTTGAGTAGCTACTTACGATAGATAGATAGATAGACAGATAGATAGATATTCCAGCCTAAATCTATCTGTAGACTACATTACATAAGGGGAAATAAAGCAAACATGGCCTCTCACTGCCCTGTGACATGTCTCTCAACAGGCGCACAGTATGCAGTATAACAGTGATCTCTGCACAACTACACCCTGCTTTCAAACACCAGCACTTCATCTGAGCCAGAGAGAAACTCAAAGCACAAGGCTGTCAGTCAATGTCAGCGGATCAGTAACAGACCTGTGAGATAAAGTTACTCACATCCCCATACAATCACAGACCTGTGTTTACAGCTTAAACACAACGCATTCCTGTAGGACTTCAAGATAGTACGTAGTGGACATTATAAACCAACTATACTACCCGCACCTCTTCAATATTAGCTTTCATTTAGTCGTTAGTCATCTTCAAGTTACTGAGCAAAGACTTTTGAATGAATTTATGGAGATGCTACCGCTTACATGCAAAAGCATAGTGTGATAGTGACACATGATAGTGTGTCCCTTCTTTCTACATACTCAAAATATGTAATTTTCCATCACCAGCGAAGTATACACTTTTAGTGATTAGTATGCATATTGACATGCAGCCGATGATAGTAGTGTTGATGTTTTAGCAGTCTCACCATAAGGGTGAAGGGGAAGGTCAGGGAATGATGGTTTGATTGGCAGTTGTAAGAGAGCCTGAGGAACAGAGAGTGCAGACAGCCAGGGCTCAGATGAGGGACATATTCGTGAGGTAGCATCTGAACCAGGTAACAGAACTAGCTGCCGAATCAGACCCTGTTAATAAAAACAGTGGAATGAACCATTACATTTAGACTTCTAAGTATATTTAAAATCTTAATAAAATAATAAAAAGCATTGAGATGAGATACGTACAGAAAATAAGCCATTCCATCTCCTTCTGCTAGCAATGAAGAATGTGGAACCAGTTGTATCGAGATCATCGGTGAAAGGGCTTTCAAGCACTCTGTTTGAGACCAAACAGAATCATTTATAAGTTTATGTAACTAAATGAAATATTTCAACACATAAACACATTGCCATTTTGGATCATATTTAAAATGATACAACCTGACATCTACAGTATTCCCAAAGAGTCTTACAGCTCGAGGGGTCTGCCACAGTCTACAGTGAGAATTGTGTAGTGTCCCGTCACTGCTAAGACCACAGTGTGCCAACGGTTATCATCCAGTCCTACTGCCTTGAAAGTGATGCGCTTCTTGTGACCATGGCCCTTCTGCAGGAAGTGAAGATTGTTTTGGGAAAGTCGCAGGCCGAGGAGCAGCTCATCTGAATCTCCTTCCAACAGTGTGAAGATGTATTCAGTCTTCTGCACATCAAAAAGTAAACAGTGATCGCTATCACTATTCAGAAATGTAAAGCATATTCTAAGGGAAAAGGCTTTGAAGAATCTTTGATGTTTTCAAACTCAACAATATCTTAATCTTTTTTGTTCTCACCTCAGGAGTCATTTGTGGGATTTTCAGTGTGACAACGATGGAGAACTCGGCGGGAAAGAAGTTACAATTAACGAAGAGCTGAGATGCAGGGAAACTGAACAGCTGTGGAGATCCAGAAAACTGGAATCCTCGAGAACCTCTGGACTGGACTATATGTATCCCGTCTTGCGCTGTGCCGGTCCCAGGAAGCACCCGAGACAGCAAGTCCAATTGTAACAGATCTGTAAAAGAAATTCACATAAATTCATCATAAACATGTGCATGTTTTATACTGTTTGCTTTATATGTAAATAATTATGTACTGTCAGCTGCAATAAAATACCAAATTAATAATTAAATGGGCATGGTTATTTTGAGCTGAAATTATTTAATCATGTGAAAAGAAAGAGACTGTAGAGAGAGAGACTACAGACAATACAACTATACAATTTGAGACAATTATTCTAATATTATTTGATTATATTATATAAATTATATCTAGATTTGATCTAGTAGTCTGGCTTTAGGACAAATTAAGACTTCAGTATCCTGATCAGCCCTAAAGTAAAAATTGAAAATAAAAAATAACTATATGTAACAGAATTTTAAGACAAAGCCATGAATATTGTATATATTCATATATTGAGATGGTAAAAATTAGACTTTGATGACAGCAAAATTATATGAAACCACTCAATTAAAGAGTCATAAAAGATCAATTGAGGTAAAAACCACATATTGGATAGATATACTCTGCCATTCAAAAGTTTGATCTCACTAAATTGTTTTAAAGTTTTTTTTTAAATAATACTTTTGATCAATTTAATGAATGAATGAGGCATTCATCATGTTTCCACAAAAATATTAAGCAGCACAACTGTTTTCAACATTGACAATAATAAGAAATGTTTCTTGAGCAGCAAACCATCATATTAAAATTATTTCTGAAGCATCACGTGACACTGAAGACTGGAGTAATGATGCTGAAAATCAGCTTTGCACAGGAATATTAGTGCAATAGAAATATTTTTTTACATTTGAATTTTTTTTAAATATATATTTATAGTACTATAAATGAAACATTCAAAGGGCAAGTGCTCTTGTTTTGTTCTGACCCACTTCAGTGCATCAAAGAGGGAAATGGTTAGAGTGAAGAACACTTTATGGATCATATTTCAAAGACCTCAGCAAAGTAAAAGACACATTTTGGAGAGCAAACAAAATATCTCACATTCACATATACAGCTCAGTGTTTTCAGTGTTCTGGTAGACTACACCTGAGATTCAGTGGACCTGTAATGCTTCATAAGAAAACATGTATATAGGTATATGACTCTCATAAATCTTATTTCCATATTAATTAAAATTATGCATGATGTTCCGCTTTATCACAGCTTAAGTCAGATTGTGCGAAAAGCTGTCAAAATCTTTGCCATTTATTATTCTTCAGCATATTCAGTGGGATAAAATAACATCATAATTCTATTTAAATATAAATAGATCTGTTAATAGATCTGCATCTACATGCTAGCAGACCTAGCTTGCCCAGTGGGATACTAAATCTATTCCTGTTCCATTATAAGCCCCTTTAGTTTATTCAAATAAAAGCATGCAAGACAGTGATGAACGGTAGTAAAAATGTCCCATTTTCACAGAGTGTCACTAACAAGTAAAGTTTTCTGACATTTAATTCAAGCAACAGTTGCTACAAACAGTGAGCAGAAATACATGGTATATAATTGCTCCCTAATTGTCATTCAATGGTGCATGACCTCTTTCAGATGAAACCACTGTGCAACACCAAAAGTTTTCATAGAGTGGTTTACATCAGCACCTGGCAACCACATCTAATCTGTGTCTTCTGATACACCTACATCCCCTGTGGAAACCGACATATTCAGAGCGGCTTATCCTGACTGAGTAAATAAACCAAAAACAGGCTGACTTCTGACAATATAGTAATGTGACAATTACAATTGATTGACATTTGTGCCTGGATTTTTCATTCTTCTGAATGATCATGAACATCAAATGTAATTATTTTTCCGAAATGGTTTACTAAACATAAAGCCCATAATCCAATGGCAATTTAGTAGAAAGTCTGCAATGATTACTAAGGATAACATGACTCAAATAGTGTCTTTAACAACTAGGACAAGTTGTGACTGAGACTGGACTTTTTCCCAAATAAAATCTGATTAAAAAAAAGCTCATATTAAATGATTCCCACTTATTATTCTTCCATCAGATGCTGCTAAAAAATGTCTGTTCAGCTGCAAATGTGAAATCAGCGAGTAGATCTGACCTGTGCATGGTCTCCATGGTCCAGACTGGCAGGTGATGATCCAGGAGAAGAGCGCACAGGCCAGCAGCAGCAGCTCCGACATCAGGCTCTCCACTCACTCAGCTCCATTCACACATTCTCAAAACCCATTCTCAAAGCCCAAAGACCATCCTTACATCCGCACGGCTCACAGAGCTTAAAACACAACAAATCAATGTTGAGGTTGAGAAGATATCCAGGTGTCACTCCTAATTAAACTGACATCTCATTTCCTCTTGTAGATGCTGCGGCCCTCTGATGTCCTGTTTTAATCTTAATAAGCGTTACAGTGAATATATGATCAAACAAAATAAAATACAATGCACTTTTCTTACAAAATACATTTTCAAAAATCCAAACTTCTCTTGAGAGTCTATCAAAACTCCATAACTGTGAAGAACGTCCTCCTTAAACGGTGTCCGGCTGAGGTCGCTCTGCTTTGCTGTACATGTCAGTGTGCTGTGAAGGGGAGTGAGTGTAAACTCCACCTGTGAGTTATGAGCAGGGAGAGGTGTTTTACCCCGCAGACATTTAAATGAGAATAAGTCAGCTGTAGAATGGAGGGGGTTGACGTTAAAGAGAGAGAAAGGTGGGGCGAAATGAAGCACACAGGAGAGGGAGGCTTTTTCCAGCTCTTCTCTCATGTCTTAAAGGTTCATGAGGAATTCCCCACTGTTGTACATGTGTGTGTCAAGTTGCTCTTGTTCTAAACTGCATGGCTCTTTTCGATCGGTGTGATGAGCACTGTACCCCGAGGACTCTTTGTCAAGGAAATATCCCTTCAATCAATCGTTTACTCATCTGCATCTCAACCCATCAACCCATGTCTTGAACAACACCCCATGTGACTGGCTGGAGGGGAAAGAACACATACAAATGTTTACAAGAAAAAAAAACTTAACTCACTAATTCTAATTCACTAATTCACTAACTAAAACAGTTCTGGTCATCATTAATAGTGGTTAATTAATGGTGCAATAGTTCAGCAGCACTGGGACTATATGCAATTTTCATATAAATCTGTTTGTGAGTAACAGGGGAGTTCTGTAATTTTGCCTGAAGCAAGAAGTGGATAATTTGTTAGTCAGAAAAGAAAAACTTTAAAATAGCATATAAACTCAATCATTTTTTACATTCTCCTTCATTCATAACTCTCAGACTACTTTAAATCTACCTACCATCTTTTGATATAAGAGATGTATTAACATGTCAGCAGTATCATAAAAACACTGACATTTGACAAAGAGTTTTTCATATGTAATACATACTGTCACAATAACTGCATTGGAACCTTTATTTGTTTATTGCCATCATTATGGTGATAATTATTTTGTCAGGAATAAAGTGCTATAAAGCTAATGGCTGAATAAGTACTTAGCCTACTTTGCCAGCCCTAAAAAAATATGTTCTATTCGCCATGTTGTCATTATCATGTGACCTACCAGCGTCAGTTGCGTCGCTTCACTGCCATTCACAAATCCTCTCCCGTGGCCTCATGGGATAGTAAAGTGTCCATTGTATGCACACTTCAGAATCTCGCCGGAGAGTAGTAGAGAAGATTGCGATTTCGGATGCAGCCACTGTCTAAGTTGGACATATATTATATCTATTAATGTTTAATGTGTCAAATATTTTTCTTTCCTAAACTCATCAATGTAGCCTATATTAAACTAATTAAGTCTAAAATTAATTTAATAAAATAATGTTCATGCATTTCAACCTTTCAATTGATTTAAACGATTTAATTCTGACAATAAAAACAATAAAACGATTAAAAAAAATTGTACATCAAAGCACTGATGCAATAGTAAGAACACACTCTGTGCTTTTCACATATTTTGTCTACAATGTCCTTCATCAAAGCTGCTCCAGTTTATCTGAAAATCTGTCATGGATTCTGAAGGTGTGAAGAAAAAAAGCATAGATTAGGTTAAGGAAACAAGAGGAGAGCCAGTTGGAATGACAAAATATTACATAAAACAAAACTGCAAGATGTCGAAGACACTGTCAAATGTTTGGTTGTGTTAAAATTGACTAAGTTTAAAGGAGAATAAAACAGAAACTGCAACACGAGGGAAAATGATCTTTCAATGTCGACATTTATCTGTTCTCTCTTCTCAAAATTCGCACTGATTTTGTGCGCGATGCCAAAGATAATTTCAGTTAAATCCAGCATAATGGATGCAACTCTGCCATGTAAACAGATGTCAAATAGTGTTCAGTCACAGCCGTTAAACCCTAAATTCTTCCTGACAGGAGACTAAAAACATAAGAGACTATAAAAAAGCAGCAGTATTAAAGCTCATTTCTGCTTTTCTATGGAAAAACGTTACGTTTCTGTTTTTGTTTCATTATCAGCTTGAGGAAGAATCCTGGCGTGTTTGGGCAGGTGAATATCCGATCAGTGCAATGACAGCTACTGTTTGCATGTGAAGTTCCCTTTGGAGGGAAATAACCTACAACTGTGACATCCACAATATAAACCCATCATTTTATTCTTATTTTATATAGATTGCACTGTTACATTTTAACTCTATGAGATTCCCATACCTGATTAAAATGTGTCAATCACATTTCCAACATCTTAGGAAATGTGAGAAATCAGTCAACAGTTTTGGCATTGACACACATTCTAAAAACTGTGCTGTATAAATTAAAATAAATGTAAATGTCTAAAAAAAAATCTAAAAATCTAAAAAAAAAGTCTAAAAAAAATAAAATAAAAAAAATAAAAACCTTCCAACCAAAGTTCAAGAATACCCCTCCCCAAGCTAACAGGGAACACTCTCAGAACTTTTGATGACGTTCTGGCAAGGTTCTCTCAAAGTTAGGAACGAACGTTCTTCCAGTAAGGTTAACAGCGTTCTTTCAATGTTATCTGTTTTTTAATAATGTTCTCAAAACATTAGCACAAAAACCTTATTTATACATTTATTAAAAGAAATGAAACATTTTAGTTGTACGTTCATCTAATGTTTAATTTTTTTATGTTATGCTTTACAGCGTTAATGCAAAGAAAAATATATGGGGGAGGACTTGTGACAAGCTAACAAAAATATGTTGCCATCAAGTTATAAAAATGTTATTTGTTATCTGAAATGTTCCCGCAATGTTTGCAAAATAATAAAATGGAATGTTCCTTAACGTTTGCATTAAAACATTTTTAAAAAATGTACGTTTTAAACGTTCAGAGGACATTAAAGCATGATGGGAACTTTAGCTAAATATTGTTAGAATATATTTTTGTTACCTGTTATTCACAAGTCCTCCACCATAAATGTTTCTTTGCAGTGACAAAACTATTAAAAGCAAACATCTGTATTTATTGTTCTGCCTGAGGGCTGTGTGAGGTCAGCTGGCTGTGATATTTCACTCTAATACATTGTAAAGGGGCAGCTAATAGTTGGGCGGCTACATTGACACTTGCAGTAAGCCTCTAATCAGGAAGGGAAGCAGTCCCAGTCATTACTGAGAGACATGCTCCCTCATAGCTCTCTGCCTCAATCACTGCATCTCACCTACTCATTAACCCCCCAACTGACCACCTGACCTGAGGAGCTCCACACGCAACTACCCGAGCCTGACCCCATGACTACATGATGATGTCATGAGACACAGCAGATTTAATGACAGCAGAGAAACATTTATATTCATATGCATTATATTCTTATGTACCAGTTGTAGATAGATAGACAGATAGATAGATAGATAGATAGATAGATAGATAGATAGATAGATAGATAGATAGATAGATAGATAGATAGATAGATAGATAGATAGATAGATAGATAGATAGATAGATAGATAGATAGATAGATAGATAGATAGATAGTTTAGATAGGTAATTCCCATTACCATTTCTGAATTTCAGGCTTCCTCAGCACTTGTATACAAACAGTAAGGATGGCATTGTTTTTACCGTATGTCAATTCGAGCCCAAGGAAGTGCATGCAAAGTTGATTTGCCTTTGCAGTGCAGAAAACAGCATTTTTTTTTCAACGTGACAATATGTACAACAATGCACAACATGAACCAAACTTTTTTATATTTCAAAATTATAGGAAGGTCAAAGTAGATGTTGTTCGCAGGCAGATGTTGTTCAATAACCCAGATTAAGTCAAAGTTTACAGTGATTTCAGAACAGCTAAGGGGCACAAAGCGGGGCGGGGTCTAACAAAATGGAAGTTGTATTTTTTTTACAGTGAGAGATAGATTTTAGGCATTGCAATTATGTGCATAGTTATTTAACTACTTTTTAAAATGAGAACACATGACATTAGACTTTACAAAAGTTTAGTCACTTCTAGTTTAACTCTTCAACTAAAATTATTTATTTGGCACAGGGTGTGTCCTTTGTCTATAACATACATATTCCCATATAATATTCAGTATACAGATGGAGGGAAAATGTATCATATATGCAACATCTCTGTCAGTGGCTTCATTGTGTTCAGTTCTTTTGTTATTCTAAGCTTAAGTGTCATCTGATCCAAAGAGCCATGAACAATCACAAACTATCAGCACTATAGCCTGAAGCCTTAGGAGAGATAAAGATAGTAGTGCAAATAGTTTTACCATTTATTGCACTTTTTATTTATTTACCTATAGCTGTTAATGAATCAAAAGTCTTACACCTTTACACAAAATAGCTTACTTTGGCAATGAAAAATAAGGTGGATAATGTAACATCAGTATCATTTTAATCACCAAAAAGCCAAATAACAATACAAGAACCCTCAACAATTTAACTAAGGTGATGAAGGCTAAAATGTTTTCATGTGCCTTGTAACCAAACTCAACACAAGCTCACGCAAGCATGAATGAGACTGAGAGCCAGCAGCCATATCATCCTGTAGCCTAAGACTGGTTGTACACTGAAGCTAAGCAGGATTGAGCCTGGTCAGTAGCCTACCTGGACTGGAGACCTCCTGGGAAAACTACTTTTTGAATTTCCGGTACCAATGTCAATGGGTTTTTTTAACTGGCTTTTGGTTAAATGCCTGAAATAAGATCTGCGTTTAAAACAAGCTGAAGATGTTTTCATGTTTTATTCTACGACATGAGTAATACCTTTGTAACGCAGTTCAGATGTTATGGGAAGGAGGAGGCGGGAACCGGCGAACATTTAAAGAATTTAATAACAAAATAAAACAAATACAAAACGAAAGTAAAAGACAGCAGCCCTTCACGGACGACTGCGGTCACATAATAAAATATAACCAACACAAAATAAATCCAGGCCTGGCCTCTCTTGTCCTTCACCGTCGTCACTCCTCCTTTTATGCTTCCGCTCCTCCGTGAGAGATATAAGACCGGTGCGGCGCGCAGGTGTCGCTTATCACCTCGGCCTCGTCCTGCTCGCCACAACCTTCTTGTGATTTTATTAAAGCTTTTACTTGGTGGTTGCTAGAAGCAAGTGCCTAAATGGGAATGACATTAATCATCATCCCACAGAACAGGTCAACTAATCTACTCACTAATCCGCTTTCACAGCCTTGTTGTGTTTATGATCGCACTCTTGCAAACTAATCTAACTAAAACTTTCAAGGAAAATGTTTCTTAAATAAAGACTGAAAGAGTTTTGTTTTTAGCCTACGTTTAGCTTTTGGCTTCTGCCAATTGTATTTAGGCTTCAAAATTCATAAAAGTTGTGATCATTTATGAAGATATCATGATGCTAACTTCAGGGTCGAATCATACCATATTCTCTACTTCTACGCAAGTCAAAGATCCAAATTCATTCAGACACCAACCTACGTCAGGACATTTCAAAGCCTCTACATACCCATAGCATGGACTGCAGTAATGCCACAGATGCTATCTGCCACTCCAGTGCCAGGGCTCTGCCAGCCTGCCTGATCTGATAACTCCTCTAGTTCTCTGTGTCAGAGCCAGCAGGGTAGATAATGTGCTCAACTCAGGAAACACTTTATCAGACTCACCATTTCCCTGATCTCACGGCTCTTCACATCTCAAGGGCCCCTCAGCACATGGAAGCCAAAGAGTTACAGTAGCAGATAACCACCAGCTGCTCTGTGATGATCTATCAAAGCCCTGAGGTGTTTTAGGCAGAACATGAAGGGCATGGGGGAAATGATTGGCTAGTATAATCGCTGGTATGATACAAGTGTTGCATAATGCTGAATGAGGTCTGTATAGACACCGAAGAAAGCTGCTTTTCCACCGTCGGGCCGAACTGTTCTAAGAATGGTAAGGAACGGTTCCAGTTATATTTCCACTTGAGCCTGGTACGGCATGGCACGGTACATGAATGCTGGGTCCCAATTCAGAGGCTGCATCCTTCGAAGGACGCATTCGAAGCTTCCTTCAAATGTGGCATCCAAATGCATCCTTCATTTTCCTTGAAATTAAGGATACAACAGATGGATCCTTCGCTGCCTTGTCTACCCCAGTATTCATTGCGCGCCACAGACGACAGGATTTTTTTTTTAGATAAATTTCCAAATCACACTTTTAAACGTAAATATTGGTTTTCAGCTTAGTACCGTACTTTTAATTAGGCTACTCTCCAGTGGTGGCAAAACACAAACTGCTCAACTTATTTTGAAAGCAAAATCAGTCACTAAGATGATTCGTGCATTTCGAAGAGTGGGGGATTTTGTTTACTGTTTGCGCGTTCGTTTGACTACAATAGTGGCCAATCGCTCTTCTGTTTACAGCAGCGGCTAATCGTGTGACTGAAGCGGGTCAACAATGCAAGGATTCTGCATCTCTATGGCTGCATCTGAAATCGCATACTTTCCTACTATATACATTTGCAAAAGGGACGTTCATGTCACTTTAAATATTAAAAAAGAAAAATGTTATTTTAAATTTGAATAATATTTAAAAAATTACTGTTTTTACTCTGTTGTGTCTTGCTGAGCATAAAAGACTTCTTTCGAAAGAAATTCTAAAATATTAAAGCATTTTACCGACAACAAAAGGGAGTGAACTTTAGTGTAATGTCTTTATAAAATCATTATTAATATGTAATGTTATTATAAATATATATTTTTTTTATCATAGCTGTCTCTGCTTTTTTTTTCTACATATATGCAGCAAATAAGAGCCAGTAATACTTCTACCGACTGCACTGTTAAATAATTAAATCATAAAAAATGTACGAAAAGTGTATGCCTATACTTTAAGCTTATTTGTTCACAAGAAATTCCCACTAAAGCATTTCTTCGAATCTGTAATTGCCTGACTGTTCACCCCTCATCCAAGAAAAAAAAAAAAAAAAAAAAAATTTTAACTCATTAAAAACGCAGTTATTCAAGTTAGTTTCAGTCTGGCACAAAGCCCATCCACATACACTGCAGTTTTCTCACACTTGTCTTGTCTCAAATGTCTTGCTGAATGCACGACACAATAGCTGAAATAAGGTCAGCGTGTTTATGTCTGTGTCCAGACTGATGGTTGTCTACCTGACACAAGAGAAACATCAGAGCGGCGGGATCCTTTAATCAGACCAACCAACCGCTCATCAGCTCACACAGCAGCATTCCCCTGTGAGATCAGACCGTCAGGTTACTCTTCAATTTACAGCAGCACCAGAGACACAGGGGGACGGTGCTGGTGAGGGCATTCCTTTAGAGACCCAAACACACACGGACAGAGACAACCCTGTAATCATATCCATCTGTACAGTCAATAATGTGTGAATAGAGAAAGGTTTAAGCAGCGTTCTCGAACGTTTAAGAATTCGATTTGAATCCATTGCAAGAATTCTGTTTACGCTTTGCACAAGACTAGCGTGTATCATTAAAGTTTTAATCTTTATAAGTGTAACAAACACCTGCACATATCAAATAACACCATCATTCAGATGAAGGGATAAAGAATGCCGTGGCATTTTCCAACACGCTCTTCAGCCCTTTAATGTGAGTCAATATCCTATTAGGCCTTGATGTGGGCTGTAAGAGGTTTGCAGCCCGTCACCTGCTGCCATTGAAGACAACTTTTATCTAATGCGGTTCATCACATGGCCTTTGTCAGAAGCAAGCAGACAGCACGAAGATTGAAAAACCTCTGAATATGAGAATAGATTTGAACTCTGATCTCAAATCCAAGGAATTAGATGCAACAGGGACTGACCTTGTGACATTTAAAGGGACAGTTCACCCAGAAATTTAAATTCTCTTATCGTTTACTTATCCTCATGCTATTTGTATATGACTCTTTCCTCAGATAGACACAAATAAAACATTTTAGGAAAATGTGAGTCCATATAATGCCATACGACCCCAGTGGATTGTCCATGGTCTTCTGAAGAACCATTGTCTTCTGAAGCGAAATGATAGGTGTGTGTGAGAAAAATATTATTTAAACTATAAATCACTGCTTCCGGTCTACTGTCATACGTAAGTGCGTTGTGAAGCTTGCTCCGTTCCTCTGTGCTTCCGCGTTACTTCTCGCGCGGACTTTACAATGCACTTACATTTATGTCAAGCTACACTTGTGAACACACCTACAGTAGGACAGTTGGCCGGAAGTGATTGTTTATAGTTAAAAGAGTTTAAAATATTATTGTTTTTCTCTCACGCACCTATCTTTCAATTCAGAAGACATTGATTTATCCCCTGGGGTCGTGTGGATTGCAGCCACGATCGCTGTGTTTGGTTTTTCAAGCATCAACCGGGCAACAGCCATTCACTTGCATTATATGGACTCACAGATTGATTATTTTCTTAAAAATCTTAATTTGTGTTTATCTGAAGAAAGTAAGTCATGTAGCTACATCGGGGATGGCATAAGGGGTGAGTAAATGATGAGAGAAAAAAAAAATCTTTTGAAGCAAGTGTTTGATTTGGAATAAGAATGGAACAATTTGTCTCCAGCTAGCTAAAAATCTAAAAACAAATTTTGCTGTCACACTGCTACAACAGATCAGGAATGACATGGACTTTGTGTACTTCATTGTAACCCAAATAGTCATTTTATCCATCACCATTACTGTTAGCCGTCATGTTGTGGATCAAGAGTGGGATTGAGAAACAATCATGTAGGCAAAATGTCAACATGGGATTGTGGAGAGACAATGAAGATGGGGATTATTATGAGAAATATTCGCTTTACAATGTTTGAGAATCTTTCAATAAAAGAGATGCATGATGTTTCCAAACCACGACATTCCCACTGAATGTTTAGGATGGTAAATGTCCCTTTGTACCCTCATTGACTCCACATGTACGGGCAGGTTAGGAGGTAATTCATCTGCCTTTACAGGGGATTACTGGGTGCTTCAAGTTAAACGCTTGGGATAAACACACTTCTCTGCTCCTGCTCTCAGATCTCTCTGTTGCAAAATGTGTTACAGTGTACGAGGGAGGTATTTTGCAGCATACTGTGAACTCACTCATTAGCACTGTGGGGCTTCTCTGTTTGAATCCCCACACAAACCGAATGTAAACACACTGATACCAATAAACAAATGAGCTTTGGTATTAAAGTGCAATCCAGAAGATGAGTGCAAATTGAAATACAAATATAGCTTTTTTTAGTTCATAGCCGAACATGTTAATTGTGTGGTGATAACATTATTTAATTGTTGAATAATAAAATAAGTCCATGCAAAGCTGCTATTTTGTTTTTCACAAAGGGGGAGGAAAACCTGCTGATGGAAAAAAAAAACTCCTGTCTTGTTTCCTTAACAGTGTTATCCATCTTCCTTATTTCTCAGCAGGTATCAATGCTTAAACAAATTTATATCTGATATATGAAATGTAAACACTTTCACCTTGAGGGCTGAACATGACAGTCTGTAACTCAACCAGTTATCTAACTTGTTTCATAATGATGCTTTTGAGCTCCGACTTTTAGAGATTCATAATGAAGACATAAAGATCTCTTTACATAGATATCTTCATTCTGGGCTGTTATTTCCTTAGTCAAACATATATAAGACTGTCATTTAGCCTCACAGTAAAACTCATTTTCTATGCAGTTGCTCAGAGCAGTTTTCTCAAGCACAATCTGAAGACTTCAGAAAGTCAGAACTAGAGTATAGAGTAGGCTACAGAATTAGACAGACATGCCATATACATGTCTGCAGTGAACTCAGCTCAAACAGAGCATCTTAATCTTTTAATGCAATTTTTGTTGTCCTTTGGTATTTCTTTCTAGAGAAACAAATCTTATACAATCTCAGCAAAAAATTTCCTTTTTTCAGGATACTAAATTTTAAAGATAATTTAGTAAAATTCATATAAGCTTTTACACTTTTGATATTGACACCCACTTTGTTTAGAGGCTCATTATTTAATTTATGCTTTAAGGTATTTGCTGGAAATAAAAGCAGGTGAAAGTGAGACAATGTTTCTTTTCTGCTAAGTTTATATTAAGAAACTTGACCTGTAGACAATACTGATTGGATGCAACCAAAAAGACTGCCATCTCACCTCACTTGCAACATTAGCTTCAGCTGGATTCAGAGACTGATATAAGAAAACAGCATTCAAAACTACTGGAACTAGTTTAATTTCATCTATACTTATGGACTTTTAAATTAAGATTAGGCTACATGTCATTACACATAACCCATTAGTTGTTGTTAGTTTGTGCATTAACTAATATTAACGATGAGTAATACATTTGTTACACCATTTAATGATCTTTGTACATTAAGGGGTTAGTTCACCCAAAAATGTAAATTCTGTCATTTTCACCCTCGTGTCGTTTCAAACACGCAAGACTTTCGTTTATCTTCGGAACACAAATGAAGTGTATAACCTAAATTTTATGAAGTGACGCGAGTGGTTTGTTTTTGCAAAAAAAAAAAAAAAAGAACAATTTACTATATTTACAAAATGATAATCTCCAATGCTTGTTCACGAAAACACCACGGCATGCGTGTACTGTTGACGCTGGTAACTGAGGTTAAAACACTGGAGTCACATGGATTAATTAATGATGTATCAACTACCTTTCTGGGGCTTGAAAGTTGTAGTTGCGTAGGCTGTCAATGGAGGGACAGAAATCTCTCAGATTTCATTAAATATCTTCATTTGTACTCCGAAGATGAACGAAAGTCTTACGGGTGGGAAACGACATGGTGAGTAGCCTAATTAATGACAATTTTTTTCAATAAAGACACGTTTAATTGTTAGTGCATGTTAGCCTAGGTCCTTTACATAATATTAACAGTTCAATAACTTTTTATTTATCAGTAAACATTGAAATTAAAAATTAATTACTAAATGTTTTAGTAGTATTATTCATTGTTAGTTTGTAGTTTCCTAATGTGAACAAATAGAACATTATCAACATTTTAAGAAAATCTCCACCACATGTCAATATGCTTGACTCCTTTAGAGACATTCAACCATTATCAGAACTATTTTCTGACAAGCCAGTTTTACAAACTATTCTAGAACTGCATTCAATCTTTTTGCAGTTGCTCCATCTAGTGGCAACCCATTTTATTTTCACTATACAGCAGGAAGAACAAGACACAGATCAGTATCAAACTAGATTTATTATATACAGTAGTAAATGGCCAACACAAGATCCTCTGCTCTCCCGAACGCCACTGCCATTCCCATTACAATTCTCACATGTTGAGTTGACTGTGGAGCTGCTATTTCACCAGGATAGTGTTTAATACTCTTGATGTGCCAGAAAGGATAAAGAGGGATGTTACAATATGATGCATTTATAAAGGGCAAAAAGTATGACAATAAAAACAAGGGAAACACTTCATTTGTATATCATGAAATCCAAACTTAGCGGACAGCAAACTTTTAAAGACATACTCAAAGCTTTAAAAATTAAAAAATGTCTACTGGAATACGATCCACAATCTAGCTTTATCAAACCTGAGGTGTCAGAAAAACAATGCTGCAATGTCGACATTTTAAATTGTCTATAAAAAGGGAGTCTTAAAGTAGTTTACTGCGATTAAAGAAAATCTGAGACCATACAAAGTAGTCACAAACATCCTTTCACAAAACTTCCCTTCTTGTTTATAAAAATAGATGGGGGAGGTGCAACATACGTACATAATATGAAATAACATTAGTAACTCATTTCCAATTCGATTCAGGGAGAACATTGCAAACATGGAAATGAGGTTTTTGGATGATTAAAAAGAGAGAGAAAAAAAACCCTATTAACTTAAACATTAGATTTAAAAAAAAAAAACAAAAAAAAAAACACCATCCACATGTGCTCCATCTTTAGCATGTTCCTCCTGTCTGCTGCTGGAATACATCAATAGTGTCTTCATCTTCCATTTCCAGCTGGAAATTCACATGACACAAAAATATTGAGAAACACTTTAATCTGAGGCCTAATAACAGAGCTTATTTGTACCTGAGCTCTAGGTTTACAAATACACTTTCGATGACAAAAACAATCTAAAATGTTTGGTTGATTGTACAAACAAATTAAACTTGTTTTACAGATATTGCATCCTCAAAGACATTTGGAGTCAATTAATACAACTGAACTAGAAAGTCACCATAGCAAGAGAGCATATTTGTTTATTAACCAGTTACCGCTTTCATACGAAGCTGCTCACAACTGTACCAACAAATGCAACGATAAATGACAAACCTGTGCAGGTGTGTCTGTCTCATTGATTGGCTGACCATCAAACCTGAAACGAATTTGCCTTATGGATAAACCCTAAAAAAAATAAAAGTTATAGTCATGCTCAATGTAACACCAGACATACAATGCTTCACGTGTCCAGACCACAGAATCACTGGAGCTCAAGCTGATGTCTCACCTGTCTTTCGCAGTATGCCTTCATCAGTTTGCTGAGGGGGGTGTGCCTTTTGATTTTGAACTGGACCACAGATCCATCCTGACCTGCCACTTTCAAATTGATGTGGTCATTTTCAGTCTTTACGCCCTCCTGAAATGAAATATGCAGAGCAAAATATACAGATAAAAGAGATTAATATTAAACATGCAGGGTGTTTTAAATCACACAGAAGGATCTACACACACACACATCAGAAGAGTAAGAGTAGAGTTTTGCGCTAAAGCCACATTGTCCATCACATGCAGCCGCTGTATTAAACACGAGATGTTCCTGTAATACGGAATAACACGCTTTGAGAGGTTAATAACGTGACTTGAGTCTATAATATGTATTAGTACAAAACACTACTGAAAAAGACCTGCAACCTGAACAACTGCGCGAGAATTCAGACAGCGTTACCCTTTCAGTGCAACTGCGTTTGGCGCAAAGTTGAATCAACTATCCGCCATGAAAGAAAGCCAATCTGAGCATCTTGTTGATGCTGAAATGAAGCGAAACACTGGCGGTTTGATTGTTAGCGACAAGAAATGTTATGGTTGTCAATGTAATTGGATGGATGGCTGAATTAAATGGCCACATACGGAAAATGCGCAAAATCTTTGTTGAAAACCTCTTTGTTTCCCTTCTAACCACATATAAAGTGCAGGACCCAGACAATCTACATTCATGCATTATAATCACATACAAATATTACTCTCAATGCTACTGGAGCTCAGAACACAGAGACATGCATGTACCTTTGGTTTCTCTTCTGACATTTTCGTAGAAATGTAGGATTTTTCTGATATTGTGGATGTGACGGTAACACGAGAGCGCTACTACCCGCTTCTGTCCTCCCCGCGCTCAGCAAGAACGCGCAACCTGGATTCGCCCATTTGATTGGACCGGGTAAAACCACGTGATTCCTAACAGGCAGCCCTGGCCCGAGAACGCGCAAAATAAACTCGTCTATTTTATTGGACAGTATGAAACCACGTGACCAATCCTCATGTTCTGCTTGAGGCCTAAAACAAATGACTCAATTATCACAATATTTAAATATTAGTGTGCGCATTACTTTTGCTTAATGAAAATTATTACATTATTCGTTTTGGGGTGTGAGGAATAAAAACTGAAAACACTGTTCAACATTATATATATATAGGCCTATATATATGTGTGTGTGTGTGTGTTTAAAATAATTTTTAATTACATATACAATTAAATTAAATTCTTTAAAACGTCAATAAACTTACACAACCACAAAAGAATATGAAAAAATGTTTTTTGTAAAAAAAAAAGAAAAAGAAAAAGTGCCACTTGGAAAATGACTCTATTTTTGATTTAGGTCAAATCTATATTTTCAAAAATTAAATATGAAAGATAAATGACCTTATTGCAAAAAAAAAAAAAAAAAAAAAATTAGTTTCAAAGCTGAAACTTGCTATAATTTATATTAATAATTACCTTTTTCTTATTTGTCTAACAGCAGATCAATACTTCCTAATAATCTACAATAAACATTAACAAATGTACAATATTCACTTTTATTCATCTTCTCTTTCTCCGAGTTTATTTGGCTTTGTAAATTGCACTGATAAATCAACCATTTGGCAATTACAATAAGCTAGTGATTAAAACATTGACAAACACAAAACCAACTTATATTGAAATATCAATTTACCATATATGCAAGACAAGTCCTAGTTTAATCTGATTAAAAAGCTATAACAGTAAATAACATGTATTGCCAACCAAAAATCAGGTCTGGCCCAAAGCAGACTCAATTATCAACACGTCTTGCTGAATTTATGTTGTCGCTTATTTGGATTTGCAAAAAGTTATCAAGGTACAACATTTACAAAGCTTTTTTAAATACAATGTCTAAATTGTGGTTTGCGTGCAGATTTGTTAAAAATCCAGGTATGAATAAATCAAATGGCAACAATGTATGCTTGTGTGGCCAGCTGGCAACTAGTATAATCAAATTAAAATGGAGTGCTGGATATGCAAGGAAATGTGTTCATTTTTGTGAGGTATAAGAAAAGTCAACAGCGGAGAATCATCACAAGTTTCTTAGCTGTTCTCAAATCTGGAGTACTGGCTATCCTTTGTCAAACCTGAAACAGAGTGAGTAAAGTTCAAACTCTGAAACACAGTATAACTAACATTTATAAGTTAACTCTAAAGGACACTTCTATATATTTTATACACAATTTATGATGAAAGGAAAATCTTACCATATTTCAATCGCATTTCATCATGTCTCTGCCTCATCTCTGCTTTCCTGCAACAAAATTATTTTTTTCTTCTTAACATTTCATCAATACAAAACTCAATGGTCTCCACATTTATGAACAAAATCAAATGTGTGGAATTAATTTTCCCACAACAAATCATACCTCTCCTCTTTGCGAAAACTTTTCAGATGAGCTTGTCTCTCCATTCGCTCATCATTCCTCTTAGACCTTTCAGATTATTAGGATAAATGTTTTAGTCATTTCTTATGTGCTCCAATGTGATAGCAATGTGAAGATGTTAGTATATCTTCTCAAGGGACAATACTATAGAAATGAAACTTGGATATTTTTAAGAGTAGTCAATGTGCTGCTTGTATAGCAGTCTATATTTACTGTCCTCTGAAAATAACTCAACACACAGCCATTATTGTCAAAATAGCTGGCAACAAAAGTGAGTACACCCTAAGTGATAATAGCTGTACGTTGTTTAACCATGCAAAGCCACATGTCCTATTCATCATGTTCATGTTTTTGTCTGCTTGACAGGACCATACAAATTTGTGTATTAACATGTGTATACAAGTCTCTCATACTGACCACTGGATGTTCAACATAGCACCTCATGGCAAAGAACTCTGTAAGGATTTGAGAATTAGAATTGTGGCTCTCCACAAAGATGGCCTAGGCTATAAGAAGATTGGTAACACCCTGAAACTGAGTTACAGTACAGGCCAGGGTCATACAGAGAACAGGCCTCGCAAGGGTCGATCAAAGAAGTTGAGTCCTCGTGCTGTGCGTCAGGTGCAGAAGCTGGCTTCAAAACACAGACGCATGAGTGCTGTCAGCATTGCTTTAGAGGTCGCAGAAGCGGAAGGTCAGCTTGTTAGTGCTCAGACCATACACCGCACACTGCAACAAGTCGGTTTGCATGGCCGTCGTCCCAGAAGGAAGCCTCTTCTGAAGCTGGCTCACAAGAAAGCCCGCAAACAGTTTGCTGAAAGCAACCTGTCCAAGAGCATGAATTACTGGAACCATGTCCTGTAGCCTGATGAGACTAAGATAAACTTGTTTGGCTCAGATGGTGTCCAGCATGTGAGATGACAACTGCCTTGCTGAGGAAGCTGAAGGTGAAGGTGATGGAGTGGCCAAGTTTGTCTCCAGACCTGAAACCTATTGAGCACCTGTGGTGCGTCCCCGTGTGTTTAACATCCAGCAGCTCCATGATGTCATTATGGAGGAGCGGAAGAGGGTCCCAGCAACAACCTGTGCAGCTCTGGTGAACTCCATGCCTAGGAGGATTAAGGCAATGCTAGATAACAATGGTGCTCACACAAAATATTGACACTTTGGACACAGTTTTGACATGTTCACTTTGGGTGTACTCACTTTTGTTGCCAGCTATTTTGACAATAATGGCTGTGTGTTGAGTTATTTTCAGAGGACAGTAAATATAGACTGCTATACAAGCAGCACACTGACTACTCTAAAAAATATCCAAGTTTAATTTCTATAGTATTGTCCCTTGAGAAGATATACTAAAATGTTTGCTGAAATGTGAGGGGTGTACTTACATATATATATATATATATATATATATATATATATATATATATATATATATATATATATATATATATATATAGCCACATATATCCAATCATGACAGAAACTCTGTAATGCTTAAGAGATATGACTGGATATCATTATTGCAGTGATTATGTTTCTAACATGTTATATGTTTGGCAACAGTTCTTCCAACCCTAAATGATGGAGTGTGTAGCCTTTCATTTATTAAACCATGTATGAAGACACATCATGGCCATATTCCAGGATGACAATGTCAAGATTCATCAGGCTCAAACTGTGAAAGAATGGTTGGGAGGGACGGGAGCATGAAGAATCACTTTCACACACCTCTGACACCTCCAGTCCAGACCTTAAATTCAATGAAAGTCTTTGGGATGTGCTGAAGTACACTTTACACAGTGCTGGACTCTTGCATTGTCAATTCAAGAACAAAAACTGATGCAACTCTTGATGGAAATAAATGTTGTGATGTAAGTTCCATTTTATCACTGATTTCCTACTGACACACTACAGCAAAAATATATAAATAACTGGCTTTAAACTTTTTTTTTGGTGAAAACACTAATGTGCCTAAGACTTTTGCACCCCTATATTGCCTTCCCATAATATAAAAAACTTTAAATCACAAGTGTGGTTTTCATCTCACCCAATGTTTTCACATTTACAGCAGCAGAAGCAGCAGACGAATATGGCGACGATGATCACCCCGGCGATCACAGAGATGGTAATGATGAGAGTCTGGAAATTCACTGTGATTCATACAACAAAGAATTGATGTGATCATTCCTGTCCACAACTTGTACTCCAAAACAGGCAGTATATGCAGAAGGTTAAACTTCCCTTGACTCATTTTACAAGAGTTTAAATGGAGTTCAAAATAATAAAGTGGCAATCAAGAATGCAATGAAGTTAAAGCTACTGTGAACTATGGACTAAGAATGTGGCGAATAAAGTTCTAGTTTTTACAGTTCAGCATACAAGTTTATATTCCCCATGCAGAATGGAAGATCATTATTTACTTATGTTTACATGTAAGAGGAAGAAAATAATTTGACAACAGATATATATTCAACAAGACAATATATTAAATACATTTACACAAATTATACTGTTCAAACCTGTTCCTAATTTAAAACACAAAGGGAATGTAAACAGATGAGAAATAGGACATGTAAACTGTGCATGCTCATAATAAAAAATTCACATAATACATCCATTAAGAGAAAGTAAACAAATGAAAAGATGTTTCCTGCTGTATGTGATTATCAATCTTACTCCAGCACATTCCCCATCGTGCATCTGAGAGAGGACAGACACTATGAGATGGTAGAACGCTCTTCACTGGATAGTCGATGCATTTCTGGCTTGAGATGCACCACAAACACTGAACAAAAGATAACATACACAACCATTATGAACATTTATGTCACAGCACAATTGTGATTTTTCACCAATTTTTGCTGTCTGTATAACAAATACTATGGAGTTTGGAAGTGTTATCAGTGAATAACAAATGATATGCACACTGACAAATCCTACCGAAACAATCTTCAGACATTCTTCACAAGTTGTGTTGGATTTTATAGTGCAGTCTGTGAAAATGAGGCAGTTTTAGGGACAAGTCTGAAATCAATGTTACAGCTGTTTTTAACTGTTTCATAAATGAAACCTAAAACATACAGCATTGCTCAGAATTCTATTTTGAATGAAAATAAAACATTCTCTTCAAGCAGTTATATAAAATATTCTCCCTGACCTCTTAAAACTCCTTTGTTAAGTTCTCTATCATGTGATTTAAACAGGGCACTCTCTTTGTCTTTACGTCATGATCGGATACAATTCCAATTTTCCAAGGTTAAGGTTTAAATTTGACTATAAAGGGATCAGCAAAACACGTTTTGAAACAATTTAGTCGTTTACGCAACAAAAGTCTTTCAATAAGTAAAACTGTCTATGGTTGGTCCCGTTGTTTTACTGAGCCTGAGTCATATGATCAGCTGCTCAAAGTCACATTTGCAACAGTATGGTTATACGTGACTTATTAAGACGTTACCATTTCCAAGAAAATATACAATGTAGAACTAATTATTCTTGCTTGACAAACGAACAGCAAAAACACAGTCTTCGTCTGAAAACCTTGCAAGCTGCCTATACAGTAGGCCTACATCATTTTGGGCATCATGCGCACGTACCAAATCTGAAAGCTGATTCCCAAAAAAAGATAGTTAAATGTATTGAAGTAGCCATTGTTGTTCTACCGTATCTACGGTTAAAAAGCTTGTAAACAAACAGCACTGTGGCCGAAACTTACTTGTTACTGGACTTGTCGTCTGAGCAAAAACAACAGCAAAACTGAAGACAAAGAAAACAAAAGATAGTAAAAAAGTCCGAGTTTGGATCATGTTGGCAAACGCAGCGGATCTGTGTTGATTTCAGCCTTGGTTGGTTGGTCATGTGTTTTCTGGAAGGAAGGATGGAACCTCGTCTTTTCAAGAACCTCCCAGTTTCGAAATAGTGGTTTATGGTTAAGCAGGATTTGTTTGAGGCACTGATTTATAAGTTTATTTTTTGACAAAATATTTTGCATTTATTTAAAAAAAAAAAAAAATGACATGTTAGCTTCTTACAATTATTTAGACAAAATTATACCTAAAAACAAATTATTATTTATTAAAATAAAAAGATGTATTTAAATACACATTCTGATCTGTTAGTATTTTTTAATGGCTAACGTTTAAAAAATAATAATAATAATAAAAAAAAAATAAAATAAAAAAAATCTGTCTGTCTCTCTTCTAAATTCAAAATTGCTTTATTGGCCTAATTGTAAACAATACAATACTGCCAAAGCTTGGAATACATAGAATAATAATAAAAACATCAAAATTATTTAAATTTAATTTTAATAAATAATAATGAGTTTAATAATCTTAAATTTAAATAAACAGTGTAACAAATTAGAACATGTGTGAACATTTGATACCACAGTGTTTTAACACACACACACACACACACACACACACACACACACACACACACACACACACACACACACACACACACACACACACACACACACACACACACACACACACACACTTTTTTCGGGGTTCATTTCTTGGGTTTGTAATGTAGCGATTCTGTTGGACTTGATTTTAGATGCATCCAGAATTTGAGGGATCTCTTTTGCATATTAATAATCAATGGGAATCAGCCTAATTCTGCCCTAGATGCATTATTGGGAGTTTTTCTTTGTAGTTTTAGAATGAGTTTGCAGAATTCTGTTTGTAGGGCTTCTGTTGTATATCTGTCCCATCTAGTGTAGCTCTGATCACTGAGTGGACCCCAAACCTCACTTCCATACAGTGCAATGTGCTGAATTACACTATCAAAGATTTTACACCAGATTGGAATCGGTATTTCAACGTTTTGGAATTTCTTCTTTATGGCGTATTTGAGCTTTATCTTTGAGAGCATTCACTGCTATACTGCATGATGACCAGGCCGAGGTAAGTGTAGGCCTACTGCATCATGTGCTGCCTAGACTGAACTGATATCTGTATTCCTGACATCTGGGCTTTTTCTGAAAGACCATAATGTTGGTCTGTGTGCCAGGGCCTGATGTAGACTGTTCCAACTGCACTGCTAATTCATTAATGTAAATGTTGAACAGCATTGGACTCAGGCTACAGCCCTGCCACACTCCTCTTTTCTGGGTGAGGAATTCTGTATGTTTGTTGCCAATTCATATTGCACATTTCTTATTCGAAAACATGATTTTATAATGTCATAAACTTTACCCCCTAATCCGTAAAATAATCCGTTGTGCCCATGCTTTTTTGAAATCGACAAAGCATGCAAATATTTTTCCTTTTTTGGTCTGTTTTGCGTGTTTATTGATTAGGGTGTGAAGGGTGTAAATGTGGTCAGTAGTTCTGTGATTTGGAAGGATGCCAATCTGACTCGGGCTCATTGAGTTCGTTAAGCTTACAATTCAATTGTTTAAAATACTGCTAAATAACTTCCCTAGATTACTGCTCACACAAATGCCTCTGAATATGAATTGGGGTAATAAGTCCTTGGCTCCAGATGTCAGGAAAACAGCCCGTAGTAAGTACAGTGTTGAATAATTTGAGCACAGCACCTGCAGCTCAGGTGTGCTCAGAATTTCACCTAGAATGATGTCAGGTCAAGTTTGTAGATTTAGTTTGATCAGATTATGATTGTAATTGAGTTGATTTGATGGGATTTCTTTATATAAGTTTTCAAAATTGTTTGTCCAAATTTCTCCATCTTGTATTGGTACAGTAGGTCTTGTTTTTTTTGTGTGTTTTTTTGTGCTCAGATTATTCCACATATCCCAGAACTGATTTTGATTTATTGAATGTTCTAATTCTTGTATACTTTTGGTCAGATGGTGTTGCTTTTTCTCTCTAATAGTGTATTTATATATTTTTAGTTTTGAAAAGTATTCAGTTCTTATTTCAGTGCTGTTTGGTTCTTTATGTTTTCAGATTTGATAATTTTCTAAGTTGTTTTCTTAAGGTTTCATAAATGAGTCAAACCATTTTTCATCTTTTGGAGTATTTTTTGCCTTTCTTTTTTAATTCACTGTGCTGTTTTTTAAAACATGTCATTGATTTCATTTGGAGTCAAATGAACACCATCTTTAGTTGTTTTAGTTCTTCAGAATTGAGGGCTTGGACAAATTTGTCTGCGCTGTCTGGAGCCCATCTGTATCTCTGCTGGACCTGATACATTTGGCAGGTTTCTAGTCTGTTTTGTTCTGGTGTGTGATGCGTTTTGATCAAAATGTTAGTTTGGTTATGGTCAGAAAGCAGCTCCAAGACCTGAACAACACGTGAACCTCCCTAAAGAGTCCCCTCTGATCCTGCCGTTCAGTATGTACAGGCCTGAGGCTCGGCAGAGGTGCACCAACTCTCTACCGTTTTTATTCACAGTTTGATCAAGGTTGTTTCTCTTTGGAAGTTTTCTAGTGTGACTTTGCTCAAAGACATATTCATTCATCTATGTCATCAGGTTCAGATCCAGTTCTTGCATTAAAGTCTCCACACAGCAGCACGTTTCCCTGGGCCTGGAAATGGCTGATTTCTGTGAGGATGTTGTTGAGATATTCCTCGTCATGATAAGGGGATTCCACTGGGGGAACGTAGATGGCACAGAGATACGTGTCTGTAGTTGAAATGCCAATTTGGTTTAGTTTTAACCAGCAATGACATTTCCAACTGTAATAGTAGAAATGTGTTTGGCCAGATCCTCCCTGAACCACACCAGAATTCCTCCCGAGTGGATGATGGACTGTATTTTAACTGAGGGCACAATTACTTATTTGTAGCCTGTAGTGATGGGTCATTTATGAACGATCCGTTCATTGCGTCTGTCACGGGTCAAATGAACGAAAGACTTTCTTAATTCAGAATATGATCAAAATTGCGAAGATGGATGTGTTCGGGGAATTTGGCTGTTAAAACTATAACATTTAAAACCACTTATATGTGGTATACCACTTACTTTGACTCGTAAAAAGATTAGTTCATTTTGATGAACGAGATCGAACAAGAGAGTCAGTAAAATGATCCGAACTTCCCATCACTAGTAGCCTGAGGGACAGTAGGTAAGCGCATTATTTCGACATCAGGTTTCATTGAGGATTATAATATCAACATCTTCGATATGTTTTAGAAATTCTGGGTCTGTGCTTCCATTGTTCTGCTGCTGGTCTTTTCTTTCTTACTTTCTTTCTGTCTGTCTGTCCGTCCATCCATCCATCCAGGGGGAAGAGGCACACTCATAAAGCACTCTACAAGATGCATCCCTTTCTGAATGTGTGCAGTAATTATATTTGAATCAAAGACGTTGTGTCTGCACTGGAGACTCTAATGGCTCTTTAAGACCCCGATTCCTACTGTGACAACCTCTAACAATCTGACATGCAGATAACAGACTATGGCTTCCTGGAGGACCAAGCTAAAATGCATAGCAATGCACTTTTTATTTGGCCGCACAAGGGTTCATTCTGAATTGTTTTGTACTAGTGCACCTCAGTGATGAGCGCTGGTACTGAAGGCTTGGGGCGGACCCATCATCTGGGACATTTCACAGCCTTGCTTCATTCTGCAGTGTTTCGTGTCCCATGTACATGCCAGCATCATTGTTCATATATTATATTATAACAGATACTAACAGATATGAACTAAAATAAACTTTAAAAAATCTCCAAAATTATTATCCCTTATTACAAGGGAATTTTGGAAAAAGGAATCAATGCATGTTGTAGTTGTTTATTATTTTGTATCACACGCATTAGATTGTAAGCGAAGAATAAAGGAAAATGTAAGGTAATTCGATAACATTTAAATAATCCACACCATATCTGGAACTGAAATAATTTATTAAGCATTTTGTAAATCCAGTTACAAAAAAAAAAAAAACCTTTGATTTTCATCCTCTACACAAGCTGAAATATTTTGACTCTAAACTAATGACAATGACTCGAATTGAACTGACCAGCAGCTCACCAGATTTATTAATGGAGCAATAATGAACAGAACTTTGAATGAGGTCGTGGTACCACACAAATGATCCTCTACCACAGTGTCATCCTTCATTCATACTATCACTGTGTGTTACATCACTGATGTAGTCTGTACACGACATGCCATCAACACAACATCATCACCCATACAACAACACTAACACTGAATAAATACCCAGCCCACCCATAATTATTCACTCTCTTTTAGGCACAAAAAATCATCCTTCAGTTATAAGTATAACTTCCTTTAAAACATTCTCAACCATCTTAGAAAAAAAAAAACATCCAGATGATGTCTGAAAAAAGGTTTGATGTATGAACTAAAATGGATTTTCTTTTCTTAAAAGAATAGATTTAAAACTGACCTACAGTACAGTGGTATTTCCACATATTTCCTGTCAAATCTTTTGTTGCTATAACACCCAGAACACTGCACTGAAATGTTGAGATATTGCTTGTCTTTATACTGTACCTGAGCTTAACCCAGAAGGGGCCATTCACACAGAATGAGTTTTTCTATTGTTTTGTAAACATGCACTAGACGGAAGTGTTTGACCGTTGTGCGTATCTGACCATGGAAACGGTACATTAAAAGCAGGCTCAATTTTTGTGATAGCAGATTATTGCAGAAGTGGAAGCACTTCAAATTGGTGAGTGTCTTCTTTAAAAACAGACCAAACTTTGGTTGGTATGAACCTACAACCATCATGAACTACAACCATTTATTTTCACATCTGGGCTCAAAAAGGTGGATGAGTTTCAGTTTGAAGCTTTAAATAAGTCTCTAGTCTAAACCTTGCATTGTTTTTTATTCCACTGCCCTGTGTATTGCGTTTTTTAAACGCAAATTGACCTAAGGGCCAAGCACATCGATCTAGTGCGTTTACAATGGAAAAGCAGCTCAGTGGAATGCAAAAACACATTTTGTGTGAATGGCCCCTTATGCACAATACATAAGAGAACGCATAGATGAAAATGGCAAGACATAAAAGCAGAAAACCTCATTCTTTCAACCCGAGGAATCTGAGTGAAGGTTCAAATGCAAATCTGCACAGACCAGCCCTTGTGTGGAGTCAGGCAAATGGACAAGTTTTAACATGGCTGTTGACACTTTCAATGTGTGCAATCACTTCAGGCTATGAGTCTTTGAGAGCTCTCAACAAAACACTGTTTTGTTTGTAACATTTAAGACCCTGTTTGGATCTTTTCACTTCAAAGAGTGTTCAAAACTGAAAATGGCCAAAATCAGAAAACCAGAAAGGAGCATGTTAACGCATTCAGGACTTTGAGGTATTGGCGAGGAACATTTGCTGGTTAACTAGCATTGCACCACGTACTAACCAGACGTGATGGGATAAAGGAACAAGTGCTAAACTCAACTGTGATGATTTACAGGACATTCTGTTGAAATCTCATTGGTCCAAAATCCCACTCCACATAACTGTGTATTAATCATTAAATATGATACGTTATTAGAGGGGTGGCTGTCTACACATATGCAGATTTTGAAATGATGTTTGTCTTCTCACTGGTTCCTGTATCATCATCTTATATTCGCCAATCCGCATCCCCGCTGTTAAGCTCTTTTTTCCATCAATGAGAAGGAAATCTCTAGCATCTTGACTGTGATTGGTCAGTACTCATCACCTGATCCAGTTGCTCCCAAAGCTGGCCACTGATCTGACGCTGCATCGCTTCTTAACTATCATGTTGATGTAGGCTTTCATTATTTTGGTGATCTCTCCAACCTGAAACAAGCCACAGTTTATACACAGTGAACACTTCTATTCAATTATATGTTGATTATGTATTCTTACATGGATAGTTCACCCAAAAATTTTAATTCTTTCATCATTATTTGCGCCAAAACTCATAAGACTTATCTTTGAAAACCAAACTTTGAAGATTTAAAAAGTTAATGAAGAGACCATTTAATCCAACTACATGCATACAGTGCATTAAATCTGGTTAATGGAAGATCAAACACACTGCATAACAGGCATGCAAAAACAAACCTCATTAGTTCTCGCGCATCAAGCAAGTACGTTTGAGATTCTGTTTACCATATTTGATGTGTTGATCAATGTTTATATGTGAATAAAAGTCTACATTAAAGCTGTTCATTCAGTAATTGTGTCTGTTCAGAAGACTTGGATTAAAATGCTCGATTCACATAGATGTAGTTTACTATGTTTTTATGAACTTTATGAAGCATCAACATTTTGATGTAATGAACTTTTATGAACGAATTTTTTCAGGTTTCATTAAAAATGACTTCCTTTGTGTTTTAAAGATGAAGTCTTATGGCTTTGGAACGACATGTGGATGAGTAAATGATGACATCTTTGGGTGAACTATCCATTTAAAATGACATTTGATTACCTGAGGTGTCTCAAAAAACATGTCTCTCCCATCCACTGTGATCTTGTATGTGCTGGCAAGAGGAGCTCCGAAGAAGACAATGTGTTCGTAGGGGAAAGTCTCCAGAGGTTTGGCCTCTCCTCTCTTATACACAGACACGTTCTCGGCACTCACGCTCAGCCAGAGGTCATGAGGGAAACCGCCTTCTCTACACTGCACACAGAATCACAGCAAATGTCAGATTAGACTATAGAAAAATTATCCAGATACTATCTGGGTGTGAGACAGTAAAGCAACCACCCAGAACATCCAAAAAATACCTTCGCAAATGCATAACCCACCATGGTAACACTTTACGGTAAGGGTACATGAATTATCATGAATTCAGGTATAAATTCATGAATGAATTAGGCATTAATATCTCATGAATCATCAGGAACTAACACGAGTTCAACGTTTTTCATTCATGACTTCATGGATGAACAACACCTTAATTAAAACATTAACTAAGATGAGTACATCATCATGAATTATGATTTATTACGCATGATCATGATGTTTTCTTTGTTCACAAAAAAATGTCTTTACTATCCATTGTAGATAAAGCTACAGTTATGGTACATGAATCATCATGAACTCATGCATAAAAAAAAGCAATAATTCATGCATGCAAGACTACTCTTCGAATTATTAATACAAAAATCCACATTACCTCATGCATGCATACAGGCTAGAACAGTATATCAATTAATGTGAGAACTGTTTTTCTGAATTATGATCTGAGTTTCCAAGCATGTTCATGTCTTCTTCATAGCCTGTAAATGGACAGACCCCAAAATTGGCCAATAACAGCAAATAGCACACAAATTCTGTTAACATTCAAATACAGTCATCATTAACTAAGCATAATCTTTTAATGACTTCATCATGTGTGTGGCCCCTCAACTAAAGTGATGACTTGGTCTTTTAAAACAGTGATGAACAATGTGTTTTCATTATGATCTGAGTTACCCAGCATGTTCATGTCTTCATAATAGCCTGCAGGTAAATGGACGGACCCCAAAATAGACCAATCCCAGCTCATAGCAAATCAATTCTGTTGACATACAGTAGTCATTATCAACTAAGCATTATCTTTTAATGACTTCATCATGTGTGTGGCCCCTCAACTAAAGTGATGACTTGGTCTTTTAAAACAGTGATGAACAATGTGTTTTCATTATGATTCGAGTTATCTAGCATGTTCATGTCTCTTCCCAAGTATTGCTGTTGATTTAACTGGTACTGTTTCAGAAACAGCATGGTCTCATTGTTAATACGTAGGTATTAATACGTTATTTTCAAAGATAGAAAACGTACTTTTTTGTACGTTTGGATAGATGCTGAAACGTATAATATGGACATATCTGCAACATTTAAACGTAACATTATTACGATTTTACAGCTACAAAACGTTATTTACGTATATTCCATATCATAAAGATATCTGTATAATTTCCCTTTTACCATGCATTTTATAGATAAATGTAAGATCCCTTAACCCTATTCCCAAACCTAAACATACCCATTTTATACAGAATATAAAAAGGATAAAACGTAAGTTAATGGACAGAGATGTGTAGAGAAATGGCAGTTTTATTAACAATATAGCATTAAAATATATTTTGAGCCACTAATCCTACCCATAACCATTCCTTAAAACTACGTAACGTTAGACTACAATTATGAAGAAAAACATAACAGACAGACAAGTATAATCACAATAATTTATTTATTTATTGCGAAAATGTCAAAACCGGTACCAAAAGTCGTTCACATGATGATGTGTTGGAGTCGCAGTACTCTCTGGCAGTATAATAATTTTGTATGAGGTACAGAGCAGATTTAAGTTATTTAAGTTAATAATCCATTTCAAATGTTAATCCGGCTTCGGTTCGCTCTGTGAAGGCGCGCGCGCTTTTCCATTTCAAATGTACTACACCGTCACCGACTGAAACACGGCATGTCGCAATCTGTGACGAAGCAGGGAAGAGCCAATGAGCGTTTGATATCACTGCCGTAAAACATGACGTAACGTTTCTTGAGGGCGCAATTTTTAAATTTGAATTCATCACCGGCGCGGGATTTGACGTTTACGGTCGCTGCTGAGAAATGGAGATGAAGATCACTGGATAAAAGACTGAATTTGGATCTGTTTCTTGCAAACAACGTATGGATTCTAAAGATTTGGATTACATCAAACTAATAAAATTGATGTCTTTTGTGAATTTATGTTGTGTTTTATAGGAGAAAACGCTTTTTGTGTCTCACAGTAAATAAAAATGGTTAAACGAGTAAAGAAGGTATTTTTAAGGTTTTAAAGTGTTGGCCTATTCTTGTTTAACACCATGCAGGCAAAACGAGCAAAATGTTCATATTTATGAGTATTATATTAATAAATGCGACTGAAAACTTAATTGATAAGACAGTTGAATGCAATGGAGTCGTTTCTGCGTGTATTAAACGTAAATAAATGTACGTATGATTGAACTAACTTACACTTTACGTAAAAATACACACGTATTCTCATGAGATCAAAGCAGTAAAGTTAAGATCAAAGTCCATTTGTGTCCACAGTACATTGTTTGCAAAGGCTTGAACGTTCATGTTCATATTCATGTCATTTCACATCAGTGTTTCAAAAGACCAAGTCATCACTTTAGTTGAGGGGCCACACACATGATGAAGTCATTAAAAGATAATGCTTAGTTGATAATGACTACTGTATGTCAACAGAATTGATTTGCTATGAGCTGGGATTGGTCTATTTTGGGGTCTGTCCATTTACCTGCAGGCTATTATGAAGACATGAACATGCTGGGTAACTCAGATCATAATGAAAACACATTGTTCATCAGTTTTTCAAAAGACCAAGTCATCACTTTAGTTGAGGGGCCACACACATGATGAAGTCATTAAAAGATTATGCTTAGTTAATGATGACTGTATTTGAATGTTAACAGAATTTGTGTGCTATTTGCTGTTATTGGCCAATTTTGGGGTCTGTCCATTTACAGGCTATGAAGAAGACATGAACATGCTTGGAAACTCAGATCATAATTCAGAAAAACAGTTCTCACATTAATTGATATACTGTTCTAGCCTGTATGCATGCATGAGGTAATGTGGATTTTTGTATTAATAATTTGAAGAGTAGTCTTGCATGCATGAATTATTGCTTTTTTTATGCATGAGTTCATGATGATTCATGTACCATAACTGTAGCTTTATCCACAATGGATAGTAAAGACACATTTTTTTGTGAACAAAGAAAACATCATGATCATGCGTAATAAATCATAATTCATGATGATGTACTCATCTTAGTTAATGTTTTAATTAAGGTGTTGTTCATCCATGAAGTCATGAATGAAAAACGTTGAACTCGTGTTAGTTCCTGATGATTCATGAGATATTAATGCATGAATTAATGCCTAATTCATTCATGAATTTATACCTGAATTCATGATAATTCATGTACCCTTACCGTAAAGTGTTACCCACACGATTCACCGTTCACACACCAATCAATTTTTCCTCAAAAAAGCACTATTTGTTGATAAAGTTACGCGATGTGAAGGCCAAGTGTGGTAACCCATAATCGGAATTCGTCCTCTGCATTTAACAAGTTCGTGCACACACATTAGAAGTGAGCAGTGAACACACACTCATACACACTCTATAACCATTAGGACACGACTGCCAATGAGAAATGGAAAGTTTGATGAGGAGTTTTAAACCATTTCACTAAATGTAATCACCCAAAACAAGCAAAATGATATTGCGTTGTTTTTTTCATGGCATGTTTTGTGGCACTTTCAAAGTGAAATGTCCAATCAATGTGAAATGAGTGGCACTAAAAGCACATCCAGTTTTACTCAAAACAGATGAAGAGAAATTAAATGTCTGGTGACTGGCGCTAAAAGGTTAATGCTCTATCATGTTTGAAAATAATGTTCCATCTACTACACTAAACTCTGCCCTAAACCTAACTGATAGAGGTAATATAAGCAAACGATCAGATAAAAATGCATTTGCTGAAGCAACCATGCCATTTTAGCTTGCTTCTATAAGTCTTTCGGCTCTTTTATCATGACTTGTTTTTCATGGGTACCCGAGAACTTTGCATTACGAGTGCAATGCTGATTCAGGGGAGCTACCGAGCAAGTTTACTAGAAAAAGTCATCAATATGGAGCTGGTTATGTTAAGTAAATGTCAAAATGTACGTTTTTGCATTTCAAGATTTTCCATCAAACCCATGTTTTAGTCAACTTTTGTTTCATCCTAAGTGCTTACCTCTACATCAAACAGCGTAGATCCATACCCAGGCCATTCTTTAATGATGTTCATATATTTGAGCATGGCTTGGTGTTGATCCAGACCATGCAGTCGACTCCATTTCTCCATAACACTGGCCCTGGTGGCTGAGGTCTCTTCCTTGATCCACATTTCCAGCATCTGTTCCTCCTGCATGCTGCGCTGTTTCTTCATAGTGCCCGTCTTGAGTCCACGCCTCAGCGTGCCGTCCAGGAAGCTCGTCCTCCTCCTTTCTAGGGTCTGTCCCGGTCCAGCTGCTCCTCCTACTTTGGTGAACTGAAGTATGCGGTTGCGCAGACGGCCAGTGGGGTAGACGCTGTCCAAGCTCCAGTTCACCCGAGACACATCCCCAGACAGGTACTGCAGACGTAAAGCAGCCAGGTGCTGAAGGGTGTCCTCATGGGCAGGAAAGTGACCGCTTATTAAACTTTCATGAGCCTGGAGAGATGAATGAGAACAAAACTCGACATCTAACTTCCTCTGAACATGGCAAAAAAAATCTTTTTTGAAAAATGTATTACAAAATGGGTTGGGTTTGTGCTTCAAAAAAAGAAAAAGATATCTGCCAATGGTTTAGGAAAAATAACCTTAATTAAAGTTACGGCTTAATTTTAATTATTTCTTCACCCCACTGGCAGGTTGTTTTCAATGCTGGGTAGTAACTGATTACATGTAATCTGGATTACATAATCAGATTCCAAAAATTAAGTACTTTTAAATTAAACTCACAACCCCCCTGCAGTTCCATCACAAAGCCCAGTCTGGGAAACCCTGATGTAATGTAATATTTAATGCACTTCATGTTGTTGACAACAAAGAATGGAATATATTTTCTTTCTCTTATTATTTTTATATCAATATGGTAACAAGATTATCCTATTCAAATCAATGTGATAAACGATTTTGGTCAAAAGTAATCAAAAAGAAGTCAGATTATATTATCTTAAATGTGTAATTTACTAGATTACATCCCTTACGACAATTTTTGTCATGTAATTTGGAATCAGTAAACAACTACAATTTGTAAGTAATCTACCCAGCTCTGGTTGTTTTAAGCACAAACTTACCAAATTTGATACATTTCTAAGAAAACAAGACTTAATATTTTGTCATTTGCTTCTCAATTTAATATATCTTGATGATTTAGGAATGTTTAAGAATGTTTCTCATAAAGCTGAAATAAAAATAAAATAAATATTAGACTTTCTATAACTATAAGATGAACTTTTTTATAATAATAATAATAAAAAAATGACAATAACAAAAGAAAATAAAAACTATACATTTAAACTAAAATTAAAACTGAAAACATAAATATAAAATCTAAATCTGCCTTTGAGATGAATGGTCAACGTTAGTTAGTTTAGGTAGTTTCTCCAGGTATTACACACCTCCTCAATTGGTTTGAACAGAATGTGAAAAAGTGAAACTATAAATAACTGACCTGCTCAAACATGAAGACAAACTCCACTCCTTCCTTGGGCATGCTCTCCACATCTAAGAAACAATACAGTTTGAAGTACAGCTTCCATTGGCCGTCTTCCTCCACCTCACTTCCTGCCAGCCTGAGAAACAACCACCACAACAAACATTCGTTTTTGTGTGCTACTCATTAAATACATTATTTCACATTGGTTTTAAAGGTTTTATGGATGTTATTAATGCATTACTGCTTTAATAACCAAGTGATGACACATACGCTTGGCAGTGTTTTGTAGGAGCGGAGTTTAATTTCTGAGTGAATAGGTGCGGCAAATTTGAGGTGTAATTTTACCTCTCAAACTTGGCCAGCACATCGGCTACAATCACCCTGCTCTCCACGGCCCGGTCGATCGTGCTGTTGTGCTCGAACAAAGCAAACATGTTCCTGCTGTCCTCCATAGCCAAGCCTCGGATCAGTTTCTCTACCACCTACACACAGAAAAGAAATGAAACACCTCACCAGCAGAATATTACACCATAAAGTTCCTCACGCAATCCTGATTAAGAGGAATATGTGTTCATCCACACTGTTTTCAGTTCATTGTAAGCCACAGGAAGACTTTTCCCCATCAATTGCCAGAGCCAAAAATGTTTTATCACTGTTTGTTTTATAATTGCATGATTTTTGGGATTTACTTGTGTGGGTACAGTGGTTTAATTCTGAATCAACTAATATCTAATTACCAGAGGTGTCAAGTAACGAAGTACAAATACTTTGTTACATTACTTAAGTAGAATTTTTTGGGTATCTATACTTTACTTGAGTAATTATTTTTCAGCCGACTTTTTATATCTACTCCTTACATTTTCACGCAATTATCTGTACTTTCTACTCCTTACATTTTATAAATAGCCTCGTTACTCCTATTTCATTTCGGCTTGTTTTCATTCCGGCTCGTCATCGTTCAAAAAATGGCCAATTACACAAACGTTTAATAGACCTGAGTCCCACCTCCTAAACATCGCTAAACTGATTGGCTTTGTGTTTTCTTTCTAACTTGTGAGAGGCTGTTACATTTGGTTGTGTGAAGCGGCAAAACTCATCCGAAGGAATTAGGAAACCTAGATGCGGTAAGTGAGGGAGAAATCAACAGTTTTCTGCTCAATACGGGGGCAAATCGCGTCAAATATTGATTTGGGGACAGCCGTTTTTACAATATAGTACTGTAAGACAATCGCGGGATAAGTGGCAAACATAATCGAGAGTATGTGTGTGAGAGTGCGTGTGTGTGTGTGTGTGGGAGAGAGGGAGAGAGGGAGAGAGAGAGAGAGAGAGAGAGAGACTGTGTGAGAGAGAGAGAGAGAGAGAGAGAGAGAGAGAGAGAGAGAGTGTGTGTATGAGCGTGTGTGTGTGTGAGAAAGAGAGAGAGAGTGTGTGTGTGTGTGAGCGTGTGTGTGTGTGTGAGCATGTAAAGTGAGAGCGAGAAAGAGAGAGAGTGTGTGTGTGTGTGTGTGTGAGAGAGAGAGAGTGTGTGTGTGTAACCCTACATTATAGGATCAAAATATCCCCATAAAGATAGCAATATCCGAAATCCTTGTCGGGATTTTTTTTTACATTTAATTTGAAAACGGCTTATAAATCAGACTAAGTGATGTTTTTCTGAAAATGCAGAAAGTTATCTGTGACAGGGTTAGTGTAGGGGGGTAGAATACACCGTTTGTACAGTATAAGAATCATTATGTCTATGGAAAGTCCCCATAAAACATGAAAAAATAACATTGCTTGGTCTGTTGAAATGAGAGGCCTGTTTGATCAAGTTGAACCCTTGTCATCCCAGTCTCATCAGCTGGACTGAAAGAAGTTTCAGTGCACTTACGACGCTGAAAACATGTCTCAGATCAACGGTCACAAGTGACACTTGACAGTATTGCTGTGTCGTGTCCAACAGGACAAACTTGACAGTATTGATGCAAAACATATACAGTGATGTGAATAAGTTAGGACTTCCATGCTAAAGTTGCCTAAAAAGAGGAATAAAAAATCATCTTTTGGAAATTGATCTTAATGCCTTTATTATAAAAATGAGGAAAAATCCAACCTTTAAGGACACCAATTTTCTTTGTGAATGAATAATGTATCATAAATAAATAAATGTTCTTCCTTAAAATACAGGGTGCATAAGTCAGGACACCCCTATGTTAAATTCCCATAGAGTCAGGCAGATTTTTATTTTTAAAGGCCATTTTTCTAATAAAGGCATTAAGATCAATTTCCAAAAGATGATTTTTTATTCCTCTTTTTAGGCAACTTTAGCATGGGTGTCCTAACTTATTCACATCACTGTATGCCAACAGTTAATTTCTGTTAAAGGGATGTTCACTTATTTAAAAATGAAAATTCTGTCATCATTTACTCACTCTCAAGTTGTTTCAAACCAGATTCTTTCTTCTGCTGAACACAAAAGAAGATATTTTGAAGAATGTCGATAACCAAACAGTTGATGATAGCCATTGACTTCCATAGTATTTTTTTCCTACAATGGAAGTCAATGGCTACAATCAACTGTTTGGTTATCGACATTCTTCAAAATATCTTCTTTTGTGTTCAGCAGAAGAAAGAAACTGGTTTGAAACAACTTGAGAGTGAGTAGCCTAAATGATTTTCGTTTTTGGGTGAACTATATCCTTTTAATGAAAGATGCAGACGTGTTTGGCTTCTTTAAAAAGCAAGGAACAAGACAGTATTGCACTATTGCATTGCACTATGAACGGAGTAAAGTTAAGTCTCTGTTAAACTGCCTCCTTGTCTTTATTAGTTACCTGTAACATTACAGAATTAATGAATTAACGTATTTGTTAAGGTCAATATAGACTAAAAACCTTAATACATTATCCTATTAATTTCCTGATTCCTCCGCTTCTGTGGATGTCCCCAGTCCCCACCAATCTCAAAATCAAACCTATGCCCTTAAAGAGAAGTATAAACATATACCATTTCGATGATAACATTCCTCTGAAGTTTGACTTTTTGCACCATTACAATACTTATAGGCAACTAGTCATCATATCTTCCTCTCCATGAAACACATGTTAATGCTCAGTAGTACACACATATGGTGCTTTAATGTATTTGCATTTTACTAAAATGGAAATTGGACTGAAATTCATTTTCTATGGGCATATATGCGGCTGAAACAGGTAGTGCATCCCAAATTTTTCAACATTAACATTTTAATATAACGTTATAGTCATGGCCTTTAGAAACATGTTGTTTTGAGGAGGTGGTAGTGCACTATAGGCTCCTGTGGCGCGGCCTAAGCTTTTGTCCTTAATGGCATTTTTTTTCTTTGCATTACTTTTACTTTTATACTTTAAGTAGTTTTGAAGCCAGTTACTTTTACACTTTTACTTGAGTGAAAAGCTTGAGTTGATACTTCAACTTCAACAGAAGTCTTTTTAAACCCTAGTATCTATACTTCTACTTGAGTAACGAATGTGAATACTTTTGACACCTCTGCTAATTACTCTCTTAAAACACTAGGTTATTGCATTGCATTGTTTTTGCAGTTTGGCTGTGCTTTGCGGGCTGTTAGCATCCCTCACCTCTCCTGCTGTAGTGTGAGAGTTGATAGAAATCTTGCAGGAACCTCCACCATGGCAGAAAACAGTCGTCGTCATCTCCCGTCTGTTCAGGAGGGCGATAATCTCGTCTTGTGAAGGCACAAACTCCCGCGCTTTTGTCTTCTTCAGCGACTCGCCAACGAACACAGCGAACATCTCAATTTCTGTTCCAGGGAACAGCTCCTTTATCCTAAGAAGTGATCGATATCAGAAAATATTAATGTCACCAAATAAAAAATATGATGTGGTCAGAATAAGTGTTGTTTTTGTTAACTGAAATAAAATAAAACATAAATATTAGACTTAAACAAAAATGAGAAATGTTTCCTAGGAAACTAACTGAAATACTTAAGTGGAAGTTGAAGAACTAAAATGACTACAATTAAATGGAAATAAAATTAAATCAATATAGAAATTAGTTTTAAAAAGAAAATAATAAAATTGACAAAAGCACAACAAAATTTAAACTGAAATTAAAATAAACTGAAAAAAATAAATGAATAAATACTGTAACAGTATATAAATAATACTAAAGTTATACTGCTCAAAAATGTCCTTAAGGTAAAAAACACAATTTTTGTGATCCTTTTGTTATTAAACAGATAAACCAAATAGCAAGTAGTGCAAAGTGATGCAAACACACTGGCCTACAGCAAAATTTTAATATGTTGTATCCAAAATATGTCATTTACATTTACAAACGATTAAACTGTCAACATAAGACCACCCAAGACAAAGCCAGGATGGTCCAAGTCATTATTAGTTATACTTTTAGGAGGATGCAATGAATTTGATTATTTTGGTTATATTGAGGTACAAAGGCTTAGGCCAGGATGTTATTTCTACCATTTCTTCTCAAACTGCACCACAAACCTTAATATATATATATATATATATTAGAACACTAAATTTCATTGGAAAATGACATCTATTATTTAACAGTATGAACGTATGTCATATTTAAGGAGTAGCTACAACACCTTTTCAGGTGGAATCTGAGGTATCTGAGGATGCCACGGCTGGGCAGGAAGGTGCAGCTCATGCAGGTGAGCAGATGCCAGTGTGACCGGTTGGCGGGGCTGTTGGGCTGAGGCACGTGATTGGTTTGTTTGATCAGCTGACAGTAGACTTCGTCTCTGAGCGGCCGCAGATCTTGACATGTCTGTAAGATGCCTTGAATGATGGGCATTGGGTCTGACACAGCTTCCATCTCCTGTAATGAGTTAAAGATCTTGACCGCCTCATCTTGCAGGCCGGTGTAGCCTTTCTCCTTTTGCACTGCAGGAAGTAGGACAGGAAGAGGAGACAGATGGAGAAAGAGACACAGACAAGGGGATTAAATCCATCATCCCGCCAATCCAAAGTTCAAATGGTAAAAATGTGCGTCACTTAACAAATTAATCAACAACAATCCAACAATAGGGCCAAAATATATGAACCGTGTGAACAGGAGACTGCGGTTTGAATCGAATATTCAAGGGGTCTAATAAATGTTAAGCTTTATTAAACGGCCTGCTGTCAATTCCCACAGAATATACTTTTGTCTATCAGTTTGTAAAACATGCAATGATATAATAAAAAATAAAAAACATTAAATACTTTTCAAAATTCTTGGATAATTATTATACATGCAGCTTTTATGCCCTTAATGAAAAACTTGCAATTTATTTAATTTAAAAAAATACATATATTAAAATTTTTTTAGTATTTGTCATTTTAATACTTTAAAATTAATTGGTCACACTGTAGAATTTGTATTTGTATATATGAATGTAAGTCTTTTGCATGAATTTTAGCTTTAAGTTATAGTAATTTTATTATCTCTTTTGTCTTTTTGAAATATTTCTATAAGTTTTAACTTATTTTTATTTCAGTTTTAGTAATTTTAATACTTTTTTAAAGTCAGTTGACAAGACATCCATTTCTAAAGTTTTTCATCTAATATTTATTTTTTATTTTATGTTATATTTCATTTACGAAAACAATTTCAAATTTAAACTTGCATTTATACATTTTGCAGATGTTGTAATTAGTTTATGAGTTAACAATAACACAGATTGTCTATAACTAACTTGTCTGACATTTAATAAATAAAAACAGGAACACAGGATGGAATGGATCAGTGTAAAGGAGAGACTCACAGTTGACATTGACCTCTCCGTATGGTAGAGGCAGCAGCGGCGAGTGCAGCGGGTGCTGTGTGTATCTCAGGATGGGGTTCCTCCAGTACATCTGCTCCACAGCCTCCACATTAAGACTGCTCTCCTGCACCACCATCAAAAACAACAATGGCATTAGGGCTTTTATGTACTCATATAACACAATGTACATCCACAGATCACTGCAGGTGGAAACACAGCACACAAAAGTGACACACAAGGTTTTTGAGCTTTGCTGTTTTTGCCATGCTTGATAAAATAGGTCATACCAGTCAAAGGTGGTAAACCAGTTCAAGCTTAGATTACAACCTCAACATAATTAACCACCTCAGGTCGACTAGCTGAAAAGGTGAATCTCAACTAGCTAGCAGTCCATCTAACCAGATGACATGTAAAACTAGTTATCAAAATCTGGTGTTATCTGGATTTCTAGCAGAATAAAGCTGCACTCAACTGAATACTACTCACTTTATAACCGAGATTCACCTGTCACTGTACACTTTTTCTCAAGAAATAAATTCATCATAACTGTCATTGAATGACACACTTTTACAATGGCACTGGTAACTGAACTTTTTTTATTTTGAGCCTCCACGCCACTAGGTGTCAGAATGGCGTCCAGCATATCATAAACCAAAATGACTGAGTACACTGTTAACAATTCAAAATCACTATAGGAAAATATCCTGCATAGATGTAGAATGAAAGCACTCAGAAATAATCAAACAACAACAGAATGAAGTTTGAAAAAACAAGAGAAAACAGTCTGAGTGAACAGCACACAGAGCACTCATCCGTGTACCTCACTTAACACTACAGTTTTTGACCCTGAGGGATTGCCGGGGCTTGAGAGGTATCGGCTTCCACAACTGAAACATGATTGTTAATAAGATGAAAAACCTCACTCTACAAGGGACCATAAATTCAATTAGATATTTTAGGGTGAATGTACCTTGATATCTCGGATGAGTTGCTGGGTAGGTGTTTCTATGGGAACTTTGTTGTCGATGGCCACCTGAATGGCTGAAGCCCATCTCATGGCTTCATTCAGTAGTTTGGTGTAGAGACGGTAAGAATGCTTTCTCCCATGGATTATTATGTTCCAGTAACCTGTGGACAGCCGGAGGGCGGAGGCATTGGAAATTGTCTAACGAAAATTCAAAGAAATCAATCAGTCAATCAATCAGAAACCTTGTTCTCTCACCTGTCTCCTTGTAGATTTTCTCATCAGGCTGAACAACTGAACAAAGGCTGTTGAGCACCAGTGTTCCCAGTTTGGAGGCACTGCGCTCTGATGATTTATAATAATCCAGTGAGTTGTTGGTCAGAACAAACCAACGTTTCTTCAGCTTGAGAGACGTGCTCTTCCCACTGGACTTCATCTCTTTATGCAGCCAACCTTATGGAAAATTACAATCACTTAGAGTATGAGAAAATTAGGATTAAAAGTATGTATAATTTTAGTGACTATAAAATTATGATTTAATGAATAATTAATAGTTATAGATTAGTTAATCATTTCAAAAAAGGAAAATATAATGGTAACAGAGATGACATTAATTTTATTAGGTATTTTAATAATATAACAACTGAAATCTACAAATCTACAGATATCTATTGTATATTACAAAAATGGAGAGAATTAAGACAAAATGCCATTTTCATTTAAACATGTAGCCTACTGTATATTTGCAAATATCCCAAAGAACAAAAAAAATAAAAAGTGGATTTTTTTGCTGATGCATTTTTAAAAAGTCTATAGAAACACATAGCAAAAGTTAGCACCAGTGATTCATTGTTTACAGAATTGTTTTTTACACAAATCTACATTATACACTACCATTCAAACGTTTGGTCAGTAAGATTTGTTTTTGTTTTTGAAAGCTGCATTTTGCATGCTGGCTGCATTTATTTGATCAAAAATATAATAAAATATATAACTAAAATATCTAAATAGAATTTAACTGCTTTTTTTTTATTATATTTTAAAATATATTTTATTCCTGTGATGTCAAAGCTGAATTTTCAGCATCATTACTCCAGTCTTCAGTGTCACAATGATCCTTCAGAAATCATTCTAATATGCTTATTTGTTGCTTAACAATTATTTCTTATTATTATCAATGTTGAGAAAAGAAACTGTGATAGATTTTACAAAAAGTTCAAAAGAACAGTATTTCGTTTTTATAGTAAAGGCATTCATATTGTTGAAAAAGATTTTTGTCACTTTGGATCCTTGCTGAATAAAATATTAATTTCTTTCTTTCTTTTCTTAAGTGATCCCAAAGTTTTAAACAGTAGTGTATGAAGGACACAAATAGCATCCGTTTTGTTGAATGATTCATCATGACCACAATGATAAATCTTTGTATCCTGTACAGACCGGTCTGACTCACCCCTCACTATGAACTCCTGGCCGTCTATTTTCGAGTCTCCTTTAGGCTTCTGGAGGAGCCCGATCCAGTGGTGCATTTCCTCTGGTGTGTCAGTGTTGCAATGGATCACGCGATTAGCAGTGATTATAACAAATGAGTTTGGCCTGAGGGAAAAAAATCTTATGAGTACAGCATTGTACAACAATTATCACAAATGCTATTTAAAACAAAATTAAATGTTTCAAATTAACACATTAAATGCATGCAATATGGACAATATAAAAAATATGGTCACACTTAGGTGTCTTAAACAACTAGTACTTTGATAAAAATAAATTGTTAGGTAAACTTTTGCTGCTATTGACGAAGGATACGGGTATGGTTAGGGACAGGTTCTCTTACGAGAGGTTCTCTCGTATTGCGTAAGCTAGCTTACGCTACGGGAAAGATTCATCTTTGCTGAGAGTTTGAAGCCAAAAATTATTTCATAATTTGTATCCATTGACAACGCAGTTCCTCTGCGGCAGACCTAGAGCGGGCTAGCTAGCAGCTCATTGGTTCGCTCAGAGAGAACTGCTTAAGCCTATGGGAGAGCGGGGCTGAACCCGCTACCAATGGGAAGCGCCCGCGCACTCACTGCATCATAGCCCGCCAGAGTGGGCGTGGCTATGGTGTATAAAACAGTCTCTCCCAGGCTTATATGTTGATTCATTTCATCTTCAGCAAGCTACACGCTTCTGCTGTTTTCTGAGAAGAGGAAAGCCGTCGCCGTCGAGAAGGCATCACTCTAGCGAGCTCACGGACCCTGAAGAAGCCGGCCGTCTTCGCCACCTTCAGCCGCCCTGCAAGCTAGTGCCATCCGACGACTGTATCCTTCTCTGTTTTAAAAGAGCTGAGCGTCTTTTTAAAGATGTCTCGAATTTCCTGCGGCTCTTGCCGCGCTCCTCTCGAGGACGGAGACCGCCATATTGTCTGCGCTCTCTGCCTGGGACTCGAGCATGCAGAACTCGCCCTCGCGGATGGAGGTTGCGACTTCTGTGAAAGCCTGCCATTGTCGTCCCTGCGGGCACGACTCCTAGCGGCTCAATCCGCTCCCGCGCCGCCTCTCTCTTCGCCGCGTAAGAAGAAACGCCGCGCCCAGAGGCCGCCGGAGCCCCCTGCGGAAACATGCGGGCCGCCGCCGCTTCCCGCTTCCCGCTCTCCCTCCCCGCCCCAGCCGGACTTACAGCTGCCGCCGAGTGGCCGCTCTGTCGCTTCCGAGGACGCCGCGGAGGAGAAGGACTCATGTTCACTGCTCGCTTCAGACAGTGAAGACTGGTCATCTCTCGGTTCCACGAGAGAGTCAGCGGGGACTCGCGCTGGCATAGAGGAAGAACTAATGCGCCTCCTCTCACAGGCCGTTGAACGCCTCGGTCTCGAGTGGGCTCCTCCACCCGAGCAGCCCCCGAACCGGATGGACGGCAGCTTCTTTCACCGGCGCTCGACTCCCGCATGCAACCGGGCCGCCCCATTTCTGCCTGAACTTCACGCAGAACTGACGAAGTCCTGGAATGCTCCACTTTCGGCTAGAAACCGCTCCGACATTTCCGCCTCGCTGCGCTCAGTGGACGGAGCCGCTGAAAAGGGCTACTCTTCCATGCCACCTGTCGAGGACTTGGTCGCCGCACACCTCTGCCCGCCCTCTGCTAGATGGCGTTCTTCTCCCACGCTTCCTTCGAAAGCTTGCAGAGCGACCTCGAGTTTTCACGCTCGCGCTTATGCCGCCGCTGGTCAAGCCGCCGCAGCGCTTCACTCTATGTCTGTCCTCCAAGTACTACAGAGCGATATTCTCCGTGAATGGGCTGAGAGCGGTAGGAACCCCTCCCCCGCTGTCACGGATCTAAGAAGTGCTACGGACCTCGCCCTTCGCGCCACTAAAGCCGCCGCACAAGCTCTGGGGAGATGCATGGCTAGTCTGTGTGTAGCTGAAAGACATCTATGGCTAACACTCGCGGACATGGGAGATTCCGAGCGCGCCGCGTTTCTTAACGCGCCTCTCTCCCCGACGGGTCTTTTTGGATCTGCTGTCACGGGAATTGTTGATCGCTTTTCCGAAGTCCAGAAAGCTATCCAGGCCATGAACTTGTTTCTGCCCCGCCGCGCTAGCTCTTCCGCAGGCCGCTCTCGTGAGCCTCCTGTCAGAGCCCCACCGCAGCGCCCTTCTCAGCAGACTCAAACAGCCCAGCGCAGACAGGGTGGCCGCCCTCGCTCTCGCTCTGACAGCCGCCGCAGACCGCCGCCCCCAAGGGGTCCGCTATGTACAGCAATCAGGGCGTGATAACCACTCGGCCACTAGCCGCATGCTCCAAAGCGTGGGAAGCCATTCCAGGCATTTCCCCGTGGGTGCTAAGCATTATAAAGAACGGCTATCTGTTACAGTTTCGCCGCCGCCCGCCTCGTGCACGCGCTCGGCTCGAATCCACTGTCAGCCCGCTGGTCGCCGGCACGCTTCGCTCAGAAATAGCGACGTTGCTACAAAAAGGCGCTATAGAGAGAGTCCCGCCATCTATGACCGAGTCGGGGTTTTACGGCCGTTATTTTCTGGTTCCCAAGAAAGACGGCGGCCTCAGACCGATTTTAGATCTCAGGTCTTTGAACAAAGCGCTCATGAAGAGACCATTCAAGATGCTCACTACCAGGAAACTCCTCGCGCAAGTGCGCCAGGGGGACTGGTTCATCTCTCTAGACCTGAAAGACGCCTATTTTCAGATCCAGATAAATCCCCGTCACAGGCCATTCTTACGTTTCGCCTTCGAGGGTCATGTATATCAATATGCCGTTCTCCCGTTCGGCTTATCCCTGGCGCCCCGTACATTCACGAAGTGCATGGATACGGCGCTCGCCCCCCTGCGGAGTCAGGGGCTGCGTATACTGAATTATCTGGACGACTGGCTGATTTTGGCTCAATCACAGACGGAGCTTCTGTCGCACCGCGCAGTTCTCCTCGACCATCTGAAAACACTGGGCCTCTCTGTCAACTGGACAAAGAGCTCCCTTCAACCCAGTCAATCGATTTCCTTCCTAGGAATAGATTTGAACTCGGTTTCAATGACGGCTCGCCTGTCCTCACAGCGCGCACGCAGTATTCAGCGTCTAGCCGCTTCATTTCAGATGGGCACCCGCATACCCCTGAAAACTTTTCAGAGGATGCTGGGTTACATGGCCTCAGCCTCCGCTGTGCTTCAGCTGGGCCTTCTGCACATGCGCCCGCTTCAGCTCTGGTTAAACAGCCGTGTACCCCACCACGCGTGGAACACAGGCCGCCAGCTGGTCAGGGTTACGCAGACATGTCTCACGGCACTGCAGCCATGGACAGTAGCAGAATGGTTTCGGCAGGGCGTCACGATGGGGACCTTTTCCCGCCGAAAAGTCATCTCGACAGATGCATCCAACAAGGGTTGGGGTGCAGTCTGCGAGGGCTCACCGGCCTTCGGCCTCTGGTCGACTCAGGAAAGCCCCTTACACATAAACTGTCTGGAAATGCTCGCGGTCGAGAATGCGCTCTCACGCTTCCTCCCGCTCATTCGGGGACACCACGTCCTGATCCGTTCGGACAACATGGCTGTGGTCTCCTATATCAACCGTCAGGGCGGTGTCAGATCCAAGAATCTCTTTCTTCTGACGCACCGCATTTTAGTTTGGTCCCAGAGCCGCCTGCTTTCGCTCAGAGCGACGCATGTGCCGGGCCATCTGAACGACGGTCCAGACATACTATCCAGGAACCTCATCTCCATAGGAGAATGGTCCCTGAACACACAGACGGTCCAAATACTGTGGCGGCTATTCGGCAGAGCAGAAGTAGACCTCTTCGCGTCAGAAGAGAACGCTCACTGCCCAATATATTTTACGAGGAGCGAGGACGCGCTAGCCCAGGAATGGCCTCGCCGCCCGCTCTATGCATTCCCTCCGATCGCTCTGTTACATCAGGTAATTCAGAGGATCAGGGACACACGCCACTCGGTGCTCCTCATAGCTCCGCGTTGGGAGAGTCAAAGCTGGGTTCCGGAGCTCACTCAGCTGTCACAGACAGCCCCGTGGCCCATCCCAGTCAGAGCAGATCTCCTCTCTCAGGCTCGCGGCACGATCTGGCACCCCCATCCACAGCGCTGGGCGCTTCATGCATGGGTGATCAACGACTATTCGTCGATTTGCCAGAGTGAGTAAGAAACACTATCATACAGGCTAGAGCACCTTCCACGAGAAGGCTCTATGCGTCTAAATGGTCTGTGTTCTCAAAGTGGTGCACCGAAAAACATCTGGACCCACGGTCATGCGAGGTACCCTCTTTGCTAACTTTCCTTCAAGAGATGCTGGACAAGGGCAGGTCCCCCTCCACTCTCAAGGTTTACGTGGCGGCCGTCGCGGCGTTCTCTGAACCCCGGCGCGCTCAGTCCCTGGGCAAAGACGAGTTAGTCATCCGCTTCCTCAGGGGAGCTAAAAGGATGAATCCTCCGCGGCCCCCGTCGGTTCCTATCTGGGATCTTTCTATAGTCCTCGAAGCTATGAAAGCACCCCCGTTCGAACCGCTCGAGTCTGTGGACCTAAAATACCTCTCGCTCAAAACCGTTTTTCTGACGGCTCTGTCCTCAGTAAAACGCGTGGGGGATCTTCACGCGCTCTCATCCAGCGCCGCGTGTCTCGAGTTTGGACCGAATGATTCAGTCGTCATTCTCAAACCTAGGCATGGCTATGTCCCGAAGGCGATTGGTACCCCTTTCAGGGCCCAGATTATTTCTCTATCGGCTCTGCCTCCATCCGATAGTGAGCGCGACGCTAATCTCCTCTGCCCGGTTCGGGCTCTGAGATTATACACTACGCGCGCTGCCGCGTTCAGACGCGCTGAGCAGCTTTTCGTGTCGTTTGGGGGGCGCACCAAAGGTCTGGCCGCCTCTAAACAGACACTGTCTAGATGGATAGTGGACGCGATCGCCTCTGCTTACGCATCAAAATGCCTGCCCTGCCCTTTGGGCATCAGGGCGCACTCCACCAGAGGCATGGCCTCATCGTGGGCATGGTCCTGTGGAGTTTCCATTCATGACATTTGTGTGGCCGCGGGATGGGCCTCCCCGTCCACTTTTGTCAGATTTTACAATTTGGAAGTTCCCGCCTTGCAGGCAAAACTGCTAGCTGTCTAAAAACCAGCTCCCTAAGAAGCTGCATCACTGGGAATCCCTCACACAACCGGTTCGCCCCTTGTGTTCCCCTAAGATGCTTATGTATACACTATGTGCCCGCTCTGCCGGCTTCATTGTACATTCACTCCACATTTCATTATTCCCCCGGTATCACCCTGGGATTCATGAGTGTTTTTCTTAGCGCGCACGGCGTTGACCAGGTGTTCCCGTAGCGTAAGCTAGCTTACGCAATACGAGAGAACCTCTCGTAAGAGAACGAATCGGTTACCTAACGTAACCTCGGTTCTCTCTAGAAGAGGGAACGAGTATTGCGTTCCCGGCCGTGCTTGCGCTACTAGCGTTTCGCTTCACGCTGAAATAAATCAACATATAAGCCTGGGAGAGACTGTTTTATACACCATAGCCACGCCCACTCTGGCGGGCTATGATGCAGTGAGTGCGCGGGCGCTTCCCATTGGTAGCGGGTTCAGCCCCGCTCTCCCATAGGCTTAAGCAGTTCTCTCTGAGCGAACCAATGAGCTGCTAGCTAGCCCGCTCTAGGTCTGCCGCAGAGGAACTGCGTTGTCAATGGATACAAATTATGAAATAATTTTTGGCTTCAAACTCTCAGCAAAGATGAATCTTTCCCGTAGCGTAAGCTAGCTTACGCAATACTCGTTCCCTCTTCTAGAGAGAACCGAGGTTACGTTAGGTAACCGATTCGTTTTATGGTATGGTTATGTTTAAGGGTGGGTTAAGGGGTAAGGGAAGGGTGCAATGCAATGTAAAAACAGTACAATGTAAAAACATGTATGTACACAATAAGTGCATTGCATCAAATGATTAATCTAAAAGTTAGTTCATAGTAGTAAAAGACCCGTAATATAAAGTGGGACTTTATCATGCATTACCTGTCTGGATTGTCGGAAGCACATACAGAGTCGATAAGCCCAACATCCAGTGTTCCCTGAGGAAGAAATATCATAGAAATGACATAATAATACCATATTCTATGACACATAAAGGTGCTGAAAGTGTTAGATTAGTGAGAACACTCACAACTGCGTTCTTGGGGTTGGCCTGCTCGTGCTGCATCTGCAGAAGCTGTTCTGGAGTGGCACTGTGGACGCGGCTCAGCACGTTGAACCAGCCACTGCAACACAAGCATGCAGACAGGAAGCATTAGACCATGTTAGGTATTAGACGACAATATGAAATGATTTATATTACACCACAAGGGGGCACAACAGCTGAATATGAAAGTCAACACGCACTGAAGAAACTCAAAAATAAATAAAGATTTTGAAATGTACCTTGCATCCTCGGGGGATTCTGCATAGATCTGGTAAGTCCTGTCCTCGGTCACGATATTCAGCGCATTCTCCTTCTCATGGTTGTCCACAATCTCCCTGCGTGAAACATCACAGACCGTCAGTCTATGAACATTAAAACTTACAAATGCAACAGTAGTTGTGGACACTGGACTGGTCAATTGGTCTTTTGCTTGTAAGCACTAGGCAGACAGCCAGTTGCAGCAGTTACGTATCGTCATTTACATTGCGCACTGAGTTCTTACTTGGCAGCTCTGACGTCGATGGTTCCCTTCAGTTTCTCCTCACTGTCGTTCTCGAAATACATGAGTTTAGAGTCTCGAAGGACGAACCAGCGCATCTTCCAGTTCCTGCGGGACAGAGTGGACATCCCTCCACCTTTCTTGTACAGCCAGCCTGACTTGAGAGAGTCCTGCTTTGCCCTGAACCACATGAAGGTCTCATCTTTTAAAACACACCAGCGCCTGCGCCACGGGATCATCAGCCCACCTTAAATATGAAAAATAAGAAACAGAACAACAAAATCTTAATCTTTCACTACAGTCTATCCATTAAAAATGTTCAGTTTGAGCAATATTATTAAATGGTATAGACATAAGCTAAACAATAAGCAAGTAAATGGTAAGAAACACTCACTTTTCATGTACAGGTAGCTGTGGAAATAAGGAGGTCCACTTCCATTAAGCAGATGCACTCTACCGTTTGACACCTCCTCATCTGTGTCCACATATCCGTCATTCTCATCATTGCTGTCCATGAACTGAGGGAAAAATAAAGAAGAGTGTGAATGTCCATAAAGGGCTTTCAAATGTACCGTACTACAGCTCAAAAGTTTGTGGTCCGTTTAAAAAAAAAAGTATACTTTAATTCAGCAAGGATGGATTAAATTAATAAAATTGACAGTAAGGCATTTATAATGTTACAAATACAAGCTGTTCTTTCCTATACATGAAAAAATCTTGAAATGGTTCCACAAAATATATAAAGCAGCACAACTAATAATAATATTGATAATTTTACACTGATAATACTAAGATAATAACATTATTATTATTATCAACATCGATTTCTGAAGGATCACGTGACACTGAAGACTGGAGTGATGATGCTGAAAATTCAGCTTTGCCATCAGGAATAAATGCCATTTTAAAATATACTAAAATAGAAAACAGTTATTTTAAATGGATTTAATATTTCACAATATTACTATATTTTGCTTAACTAAATGCAGCCTTGTGGAGCATAAGTGACTTCTTTTAAAAACATTTGCATGTTTTTACTAAAATGTCTTTTCTTTACTCTGTAACCGAGCACTTTGTGTTTGCTGCGGTAGGACATCTGCATTCCACTGTCTAATCCCACTAGTTAATACAAACAAAAAGAGCATGACATCAGTAAATGTGCTCCCATTGTTAACTGTCATGTCAAGTTTCATATTACTCCCAAACATAACCCAAATCAAATATTCTCTGAGAGTCAACAATCAAGCTGTTGCAGGACTGTGTTAGGAGCAGTTGTGACAGGCATTGGCTAATAGCTGCACATTCTGGGAATACCCTGAGGGACAAAGACTTAATAAATATACCAAATCATATGCACCTGACCCCCCCACCCCACCCTGCTCTAGCAAATAAAACATGAGTAGATACAAGAAATCCAGAGCAATAAAGCATTTTGCAAGAGCAGATTCATTCATTATTGGATTATAGCAAGTTAAAAAGAATTAGGGCAACGTGCTGAGTGTTTCTCTTTTGCTCTAAGCAATACCGGATCTCACTACCCTGACACTGAACTGTACAGTATAAACATGACGAAATGCTTATTCCTTTCATGCCAAATTCCTTACAAGGCGTTCACTCTTTGCAGTGAAAATTCAACTGGAAGTCTCTCAATTTAAATGACAGGCGACGTGAGTGACAGTGACCGACGGCGATGCCACAAAGATTACCAAACTTTATGCAAATGTTTAGTGACTGCCAATGGAAGTATATTGTGAAACTCAGATGTTGTAACAGCTAAAACAGCAACTGAGTAGAAACATTACAACAAACAACGGATGGGTCTGTAGGTCAACTAGTTGTCCATACTGGTTAAGATTCATATTTTTTTGCCGCAGTCCTTTAAGTGGGATGAATTAATAGATGTGAATTCACCAAGAGGGTTGGGATGTGGTGACAATGTGATGAAACTGTAATCATGCTGAGATGTTGTCTCTAAAGTCATGCCCTTTAAAGCACCGCCTCTATGGCAACCCGAGCAGTGACTTTGTAATGAAGTAGACAGACTCAACATCAAAGAGAACTCGTTAATTAGTTAACTGACCTTACAATATACGGCTAAAAGCAATAAATGGTTTAACATTATACATGTAATTTTACAGTAAAATGGTGTCAAATTTATGGTTTCGGCAAGTTAAAAGTCTAAATTACCATATAAATTACAATGAGAAAAAATCAGAAGTCCATGTGTGACATCACGTATGATTACATTTGTTATAAATAGTTTGTTTCTTCTTATTTTTGTTCTTGGTAACTAAATAGCAGAAAATGAAACACAAAATGCCCTAATGTTACATTTTCTGTTATTAGTTCATTTTTGTTGCAATGTTTTAGTGTCATGAGTGTTACCCTGATGTTGTTTTGTCTGTGTGTATGACCCTGTGCAACGTCTATATGCATGAGCATTGGCCATGTTTTATGGACAGGCCACTTACTATGGATTCTGATTCATCTTGTGTTTGTTGTTTTATCACTTGTATTATTATGGTGGTCATCAGTACATTTTAAGGCAAACTGGTACATTTAAATTATATCACTTAAACATATACATAAATAAAATATGAGGAAAATGAACTTTATAGTTATAAGTTATAAACATACATGTAGCAATATAACATCCCGCAATACCAAAACATTTTCATCGCATTTACTACGCTGAATTTCAACCAAAGCAGCCGTTTTTGTACCTTAAATTTAGAGATATTTTTTACAGTGTGGGCCTGCATTCATTGTGAGAACAATGACCATTTTGTGATATAAAATGCTTAAAACGCTGATTTTTTTAATGTTAGCCATGAATAGCCCATATGAAACGCATCTGATCTGGTCATGTTTCTCAATCAGCCTAATTATTCAAAACCTCAAGATCAACTAGCTGATTCGTTTTTCAGACAACCCATTGACTAGTTAGTTCACCCAATCGTTTAATCACCATTATCCAATTATGACTTACTTTCTTCTGAGGGACATAAAAGAAGATATTTTGAAGAATGTCAGTAACCAAACAGTTTTGGTTCCTATAGACTTCCATTGTACTTTTTGTCCATACAAATGGAAGTCAATGGGAACCAAAACAATTAGGTACCAATATTCTTCAAAACATCTTCTTTTATGTTCCACAAAAGCAAGCAATTCATACAGCTTTAGAACAACATGAGGGTGATTAAATTATGACAGAATTTAAATTTTTGGGAGGGCTATCCCTTTGAAATTGTGTGTGATTTCCAGTTCTCTTTTTAAGTGTAAAAAGACTGAACTCACTGAGTCTGAGCTTCCCCTAAAAGAGTCTGTGCTGTTGTAGGTACAGGAAGATTTGCGTAGCACTTCCTCATCAGTAAGGTGTCCATCATTTGTACTTCCTGCATCCCCACAGCTCCCCAATGCCTCCTCAAACTCCTCTTGGTCATAGTCTGACTCCGTGTCGGGCAGAATACTGAAGCTGGTCTCCTCCACCGGCAGCACAATCTCTGTTAACATCTTCCTGTTTTTAAACACCAATCCATGGTCTTCTTTGGTTGGTGCCGGTACAGGTGGGGGAGGGGGTGGAGCTAAAGGTGGAGGTGGGGGTGGAGCGGAAGATGGAGGCGGGGGAATGTCTGAAAGTCTGTTTTGTTTGATGGAGGAATTGGATTTCGGCCGCTCCATCCGTGCAGGTGCGGAAGTGGCCATAAGACCTTCGGCAAAGGCGGGCGGTGGAGGCGGAAGACTGGAGAGGATCTCTTTGTCCTGAGGCATGGCAGCCGGGGGAGGGAAGTCACGGAGGGGAATACACTCGTCGTCCGCGTGGAAGCCTTCATCCACCTCCTCCTCGGCCAGAGGCGCGGTTGTCTCAGAGGGGTCGTGAAGGTTCTCCTCGCTGGAGAGCGACTGCTCCAAGCCTCCGAAGTCCAGCATCTCCAGGAACTCCGTAGCCACACGTGAAGCCTCTTTCTCCAGGCGGTAGATCTCGGCGTCCCTCTTCTGCCGCAGATCGTCTCTGGAACCGTCGTTTAGCAAGGACACCCCTTCGTCTCTCTGTCTCTGCAGCCGCTCAATCTCTCGCTCCAACCGCAGGATCTCCTCCATCTGACGACTCTCCTCCTCAGATGAGTACTGACACAGGCTGTGGGACACGTCCTTCTGGAATACGGTGGAGGGATAGTGATGAAATACACCAATAATATACAGTTCATTCTGTCAATTCAGCATTTTTATTCCAGGGAACTCGTTTTGGTATTATGTAAACATCACGGTACATGAATATGGTAAGCATTCTGGTATATGGGTCAATAACATATAAGAGTGTTCATGACAAGCTATAAAAAATATTTTAAAAATCAAGTTTAAAACAAGTTTGAAAAACTTAGTTTAAATAATTAATTTGATCCATAAATATAATTACATTTTTTGGGAGTTGCACCACATAACCTGAACTAACTTCGTAATGTCCTAAAAATTTCACATTATGTGATATTTTGTTTGTGATATATATGCTGTTAAATATAATTTATAACAAAATAAATATAGACTATAATTATATATGGTTTTAATAATATAAATATTAACAAGCAGTGAAGCATTTTGGTTAAATTATGGTTACAACCTACTTAAGGTTTTCAAGAGGCCTTTTTGACCCATATAGAACAGTACCATGTAATTGCCAAAGACTTTCTATAAGTGAAGACAGAGAATTAGGCCAAATACAAGAGATATATCCTATCCAGATTTGAAATCTCTCCCATAGGAATATAAAATCAAATCCAATAGAAATAATACCTTGTGGTTGTGATGATTTTTCCCCACTAAACTCCTAATATGAGAAAAAAACAGGAGAGAATCCTTTTAGACAGAGTAGATTAAGAGCACAGTCCATTAGCCAACACAGATTTTTGTTGACCTAAATTAAAATTCAAACATTTGCCCAGATTGTGTTTTACCTGCTGTGCCCTGCCTCTCTTTCCTCCAGTCTCTGTTTGCTCTTGAGCTCTTCCTGCCTCCTGTTCAACTCTTCCTCTTCCTGCCGTATCCGTAAAGCCTCCCGTTCCTCCTCTTCTTGAAGCCTCTGTCTCTCCTCCTCTCTCTTCCTTTCCTCCTCTTGTCTTCGTCTCTCTTCCTCAAGTCTCCTCAGCTCCTCTTGACGTCTCCTCTCTTCTTCCTCTCTTCGGATTCTCTCCTCCTCTTCTCTCCTCTGTTTTTCCTCCAAGAGCTGGCGACAGAGTTGCCGAGCGATCTGTCCGCGGAGGTGTTTCTGGAGGACCACGGCAGCAGAGCGGAAGCGCAGGAAAGCTTGTCTCCAGAAGTGAGCGCGGTAGTTCTTTTGGATTGTGATGGTGCTGGTCCGGACTTTTTTGTAGTGTTTTCTGTGAGAAGAAGAATTACAACATTATAGAGCAAGCCCTCAAGGATTTTCTATAATGATTAGTTTACAGGGATATTATAATAATTATGAGTATATTATAGCAATTACTCAATATAATAACTCTGTCATTAATACATCAGTAACTCATTTAAAAAGCAATTAGCCACACAATTCAAAATATTCAGTTTCAATCACAAATATGAAAGACGGTTATTAATATAAAACACTCTGGATATTTAGTTGTCTGTCATAATAAAAGATCTGTGTTTGATCTGTTTGAGTAGCTGTGGCACAGTTCTCGTACATTTAGACCAGGCCACCTAAATCAGAAAAATCTCATATCTGACCTGCAATGCTGGACTGAGAGTGTCTATGTGTGTTTATGTGTGAATTTGTGGGTGTTGAACTTTATGCAAAATTGAGGCGAAACAGAGACTTCATCAAACCCATAAATAACATCAGTACAGAGGTGTATATGAACACTAATCGCCCAGGAACCAAAATAGTGTCTCAACAGACACTTTACACAAAACAGATGTTGATATTTGACGTCTGTCATCATGTTTGATTTACTATGGCGTCAGAGTACACTCTTAAAAAAAAGGTTCTATATAGAACTCTAGTTTTTTTTTTACTCAATTTTATAGAACCCTTTATGCCAAAGAGGTTCTATATAAGGAAAATGTCTTTAATGATTGCATATTACTTTCATGTTTAACAGGTTATTTTTTTTTACAGCTAAGCTACATACAATAAACCATGTACAGTATGCACAGTATGCATGTACAATAAACCAACATAAAATCCCTGATCATGCTAACAGCTCTCAAAACGGGCAAAATCCTGACTGATTTATGAATAAACAGCAAGTAAATGTATTTACCTGTGTGTAGTGCTTATTGTTCAGTATTTGCAGTGAAAAGACACTCTTGATAACTTTTCATGGTATAACCCTCATTAGTTTCCCTGCACTTTTCATAATGAATCTAACCCATTGGTTTTGCACTCAATGCACTAATTCACACAGCTCTGGTAAATCATTCCGTGATGCAGCTTTCAACTCATTCACATTTTCGATTATGGCAATCCATCCACTCAACTCAATAAAAAAGTAACTGAAGTCACAATGACAGTCTTTGGCAACTCACACGGCCCCATTTAACAAAGTGTGTTTATGCACAAACACACACAAAGCTGCACTAACCTTGCCACATAACTTAGTATGTGGGCCCGGATCACCATACCAGCCGTTGTGCGCACCTCCTCTCTTTCCTTCTCCAGCCTCTGCTCCAGAGCTTCCTTCAGAAACACCTGCACGGCACCAAAGAAGAAAGACAAGGAGAGGGAGAGGGAAGAGGGCAGGTTTAGGTAAACTGACTGTTAATTCTCCCTAGACGGTGTGAGCACGTCTCCAAGTGTTCTCAGCAGGCTACAGGCTACAGGGAGCTGAACTGTGGAGCTCTGCCATTGTGCTGAAACCACAGCACTCTGATTTCCTGTTACTGCTGCTTCTCTGACTATTCCAGACAGACTGACGTGCATGGAGGGAGGGAGGGAGAGAGAGAGAGAGAGAGAGAGAGAGAGAGAGAGAGAGAGAGAGAGAGAGAGAGACGAGGGGGAAAGAGTGGCTCTCGGCCAAAGAGCAGGCCACACCCTCACTCTCTATAAGACAAGAGACATGAAAGCTTAACCCTTTACTCACAGATGTTGATTCATTGAAGAGAAACTTCAGGAACACAGTTTAGTTGAAGAACAGGTGAAGTTCTGCATAATAAATGGCAATATATCTATAAATGATGTAAAAGTTTAAACTACAGTGTTATACCAAAGAGTAATGGACTAGCCCCTTGACTGAGCCTGGTTCCTCCAAAGATTTTCATCTGATAGAGTTTGGGTTCCTTCCCACTGTCGCCTTTGTCTCGCTTAGTTGTGTTTTAGAAGACACTTAGTATTCTGCAATATTATTTGTTTGACTGCACTGACACTATTGGATAGGGACAAACATTTTACAGAATTGAGCTGAATGATGACACTTGTTCTGTACTGCTGTCCTATATCAGAATCAAATTCATTTCATAATTGATGATTTTTGCAGCACTGACACTGTTATTGAACTGAATCAACACTGAACCGAATTGTGTTTTTAGAGCTGCTTTACAGCAACATTTAAATTAGTCCCATATTTGCCATATTTGATGACGTTTGTATCATTGACTGTCATTTTCCTGTTTATTACTGTAGAGCTTTTTTAGATAGTGTTATATAGCGACTATAGTGTTCATGTATGTTTTATGAAAACAAACCGGACGTACTTTATCCTCCATGTTGGCACTGTCATATGACCTACAGTGTCAGTCGCTGTTCTCTGCCATTTATGAATATGACAACTCCTCTCTTGGTATATAAAGTATCTAACCTACTGTTAAAAAGTTTGTGGTTAGTAAGAAGTCTCTTATCCTCACCAAAGTTGTAAATATTTGATCAAAAATAGAGTAAAAACCCCAATATTGTAAAATATGATTGCAATTTAAATTAACTGTTTTCTTTTGAAATATATTTTAAAATGTAATTTATTCCTGTGACGGCAAAGCTGAATTTTCAGCATCATTACACCAGTCTTCAGTGTCACATGATCCAATATTGAAAACAGTTGTGATGCTTAATATTTTTATGGAAACTATGATTATACCAACATGAATCTCCATGCTACTATCGTCATTGGTAAAGCTTAAAACTTGAGCTGAGATTTAGCTGGTCAACTAGCATGGTGGTGGAGCTGGCTGCCCAAGTACATCATACTTGTTAAGTTAGTGAAGAAGACTATTGGGAACACCAGCAAAGCAGCATCCAATATACATCATATGCTGATACTAGTCTGTATATGGTGGTATTACCATTAACAGAATCAGGTCCTTTCAATTAACATCAACACTTACACACAGTGTCACGTCTGGCCTCCCACAGATTTAAGCCCATTGTGAGATTTCCTGGAACCGACGACCCAGATGTTCCTGTAATCACGACGCACAGCTGCAGACGCACACACAGGAGGAAGTTTCCTCGTCCACATCCTTCCCCCATCCCACGCACACAAAAAAACCTGAGCCCCGATTCTAGGGATCACACTTCCTCAACACACAATCAGCATGGATATAATTACACACAAGTTGTTTTGTTTCGAGCAAGGAAACACAATCCCAGACCCCTTTCTTGATCTTGCACCCCTCCCCTCACCTCCACCTCAAATCTGACACTCACAAAAACACCACAAACAAAAGCTCGAGAGGACCTGTATTGAACATGCATTCTCTACTGATCACAATCCCTCCTGAATGAAATCATAAAACAAAACAGACCCTGAGCCATGATAACAACCATAGTGGACCGCCAAACACGTACAGCAATAGTGGACTCAGTCAAAGGTCATTGTCTGGAGATTTAACTGCCAACTTGATCTATCGTCAAGAATTGATGGAATACATTAAACAGTTTTTTTAATAGACTGTATTTATATAGCTACATGAAAAGCATGTGTGGAACATAGGGGTAAACACTGATCAAACAACCTCCATATGCACTGCCTAATGTCTGATCTTCCTCTCCCAGCTGCTAATAATACTCCATGTTGCACTACAACGACATTGGTCCAATGTCCTGACTATTGTTTTTCTGTAGATTCCTGACTGATGAAGACAAAAAGGACACAAAGTAACCTATTCCCAACATTAAAGGAGAAAACGAGCATAATCTTCAAGATGGTTCTCTCTCATTTATGTTTTTTTAAAATATTTATATATATATATGTATATATATATATATATATATATATATATATATATATATATATATATATATATATATATATATATATATGTATGTATATATATATATATATATATATATATATATATATATATATATATATATATATATATATAACCACTGCTATAAACTTTCTGATCTTATTATATAGGCTAGTTAATTGCTGCACATTATTACAGAGAATGTAATAACTTGCTCTGCCTCTCTGCTAATGTCACTTATGCACTGTGGCAAATTGGATAATTTTAACCAATTGCCAAATAGATCTTAAGCCAAACTCCCATAGATCAGGCTATTTTGGTAAACATCTGCTTTTCAACATTTAATTAATTCCCAGCAGATACAAAATAGGTCCTGCCTTTCTAGTTGAATATCTTATTTCACTTAAAAATATGTTTAATTATGGAAGCAAAATTAGTTGTGAATGGTAGTTCATGTTGACATTAAACAAGGTATGATATCTTGTGTGGACACTAGAAACTCAGCATCCAAAACAAAACGTATGCTGGTAGCCAACTACACTGCGCCGCGTCGGAATTCGCATACTGTCTGAGTAGGTATAACATTTAAATTTGACTATACTTCACAACCATTAAAAAAGTATGTTCTATATAGTATGAATATGGGTAGTATGAATGAAATTCGGACGTTGTTACTGTCACGTGACCTACCAGCTTGACAGTAACACTGTCATTCACTGCCATTCATAAATCTTCTTCCATGGCCTCATGGGATAGTAAACTGTCCATCGGATACACACTTCAGAATTTTTCGAATACTATGAATTTGGACATACTGCTCTTTTTTCCACATACTATGTATTAGCGAAGTATTTCGGATGCAGCACTGGTCGTTTCAGAAAGGGTTAAACATAACCAATTGGTGATGGTGGGGGGCAAATACATGTATTGCTTTTGTGGAGGACAGTGTTGGGTAAATTGCATTTTGGGATAAGATCTGTGCATAGAGGGGTCAATCAGCCCAGCGTCTGTCATGAGGACGTCAGCTTTCCGTGGGTGCATTAGGGCAACAGGCTATTTAACAAGTATGATCGTGGAGTCTGGTAGAGCAGTGAAAGCTGTAGGTTAGAGTAGCTGACCTTGAGTACATTGGATCTCTGACGTGCTGAGAACAAATTGGAGCCGTCCAGCCCTGACTCCACCACAGAACAATGAGGCTATTTTACAGCTAAACAATTTGTAAAGCATGACTCTATTCAGCAGGGAGTGAGTCTGCGTGTCCAGTGTGTGTATCTGAATTCATTTGTTTCAGTGTCTTTATGCATGTGTGTGTGGGAGACAGAAAGCAACATTCTAGAAAAATACTGCATTACATTCAATCGTCTATTGAGGCCGTGATGAATTCAGAGGTATTGTGCATTGCATGGCACATACCATCTGAAATGGTTTTAAATTTCTATGAAATTTAAATGATATGGCACATTTGTTTAAGTATGTTTATGACTATTAAATACAATCAATTAAACTGCTATATTTGTATGTATGCCATATAACTGAATTATCATAGATACTTATGCCTTAAAAAACAATCTCAGATGTTATGTTCCATGCAATGCAAAATGACTTTCATCTAAATATACACTACCATTCAAAATTTGGGGCCTTTAAGATAAATGTAATGTTTTTGAAAGAAGACTCTTATGCTCATCAAGGCTGCATTTCTTTAATCAAAATACTGTACAAACTGTTTTCTATTTTGATATACATTAAATTGTTAATTATTCCTGTGATGGCAAAGCTGAGCTTTCAGCATCATTACTCCATGATCCTTCAGAAATCAATCTAATATGCTGATTTGATGCTCAATAAACATTTCTTATTATAAATGTTGAAAAGTTGTGCTGCTAAATATTTTGTGGAAATGGTGACTCTCATGATTATTTGATGAATAGAAAGTTCAAAAGAACAACATTTATTTGAAAAATAAATCTTTTCTAACATTATAAATGTTTTTAATGTCACTTTTGATCAATTGAATGTGTCCTTACTGAATAAAACTATTAATAATTTAAAAAAAAGAAAATTACTGCTCACCCCAAAATTTTGAATGGGAGTGTTTGTGTGTGTTTGTGTGTGTGTGTGTGTGTGTGTGTGTTTGTGTGTGTGTGTAAAATATACATCCATTGACTGATTGACTGATAAACTCAAATCAGTACTTCATGTCCTTTTCTTTTTTCTTTTATAGTAATTCATTTGATATGTATCCTAATACACGCAATAATATACAATCATGCACTATGTAGTAATCTTGATGACCATGTCCAGGTTTATTTTGCGATAATGATCATTACGTAGTACAGCCTGTGTACTGAAGTCATCTAATCATTTAGTTTCAATTGGCTTTTCTTCACAATTACCCACTCATGACCGGTCACCACTGACAGGTCATCACTGTCTTATTAAATCAAGTTATTTGATTTATGAGATAATTTCTCTGCTTCAAATCAAACCCAAACACAAGTAATCACGGCAACACCGCATTAAGGCACAATCAAGCTAACAATGTGACCCCCTGATAAAGAGATAGGCCTACCCAAACAAGCTCTCAGGAAAGCCAGAAACCACAAGACCCCAAAGGAAATAACAAAGAGCACGCTGGATTCAATTAATTTAAAGAAAAGTGGTCGGAATCAAAAGACACAAGAATGCCTTTTATTTACAGTGCCTTCCTGTTCCTCAGAAACCTCAGAGCTCCTCTTACTGTAAAAACAGCCTGACTGAACCGCCGTACTTAATGTGTGGCAGAGAATGACCAAGGAGAGAGAGAATAATTGACTGATTACAAGATAAGAATGAATAGACACTGTTGAACAGAGAACAGAAAGTGTTCTTTTCAGAGCTGCTGTGCTCCTGTTGCCAAACGCCCTTAAAGTGCTGTGCTCTTCTTTCAGGCCGACTAGATCGAGATGAGTCATTTCAGCAAAGTGAGGGAGCGCAAAACTCCTTACCAAGTGTGGAGGGGGGATTTTTTTTTTTTAGGGGGGTGAGAGCAGAGGAAGTATGAGGAAGAAAGAGGAAAAAATTAAGAGAGAAGAGAGGGAAAAAACCACCAGACAGAAAAAAATCCCCTATGAGTGTTGCAAAACATTAGCAAGAAAATGGCACCGTGCATCATTTGACACTTCCATGATGTTAATGTCGAGGTATTATATGTGTTTTTACTACAAAAAAAGTCCCTCAGACTACCATGTGGCAAGAATACATTTGTGAACCCTTTGATCAAATCTAACCCTAACCATTACTCAATAATCTTCAATCTTCATCTAAGTCACAATTGCAGACAAACACAATCTGACTAAATTAATAACACACAAACCGCTGTACTTTTCACAAGTTTATTGAAGACAATGAGTGATCATTTACAGTGCAGTGTAGAAAAAGTAAGTGAATATCTAAATGGAGTAAGTTAAAGGAATAGTTCACCCAAACATGAAAATTCTGTCATCATTTACTTACCCTCAAGTTGTTCCAAATCTATATGAATTCCTTTCTTCTGCTGAGCACAAAAGAAGATATTTTGAAGAATGTCATTAACCAAATTGACATCCAGGACCCATTAACTGTTTGGTTACCCATCTCATTTTCTTCAAAATATCTTCTTTTGTGTTCAAAAAGCTAGAAGAGGCTACAAAAGCACTTCTAAAGACCTGGATGTTCATCAAGATAAGACATCCTGTCTACAAATGTAGAAAATTCAGGACTGTTGTCTATAACTGTGACTTCAATGAAAGATTTCAGAGATCGGGAATTTTTAAGGGTTCACAAACTTATTCTTGTGACTGTAAATGCTGTAAATGCCTCCTTTTTACATTTTAGATTTAAATTCAAATATACGACTCTCTCAACACTACAAGGTAGGAATATCAGGGATCAACCCACAGACTACATAAAAGGTTAAGTAGTTCAAACTGAGAAAGAAAGAGCTCTTATACAAAGTCATTGCACTGAGTTCTAGCACAGATTATTTATATTGCTACTTTAAACTATGTGTGTGAACATGTGTTGGCCATGCAACCGCACCTTAGTCTTTCCCAGCTGCCACTCTTTCTTTGTGACGTCATACTTCGTAAGCAGATCTGCACATTTCCTCCTCTCGTCCGCCGTGCGGTTTTTGTCCCTCAGGATCATTGTGTATCTGCACAGGAAGTGGGCACAACTTAAACACATACAAACACATTCCACCTCGCTCATTTTACTGTAAGAGAACAATGTCCTGATCAAACGTTAACAGATTCAGAAAAACTTCCCTGGCATTGTTCATTATGGTTTCAAGGACTTTAACTAACTTTCCAAAAAAAACGGGCATCTGGAACAGATTTTGTGCTTCAAACTTTATTTTGATGGACTGTCAGTGGTTTTGTGATGGTTTCTTGTCCACGTGTCTCACCTGCTGAGGAAGTCTTGAAAGGTTCTCCGTACAGGAAAGCCTGCTCTACGGATCTTCACCGTCTCCAGCATTCCAGAGTAACGTAGCTGATTCAGAACCACATCTGCATCAAATTTATTTGCGTTCTGGAAGAAGATAGAATGAGATGTCCTTCAGCACGGATATCAACTGGCTATGCCCAATTTTGGCCCTATTACACTATCACAAGTCAATAAGAAACAGCATTCATAATCTCTTTCTCTCTAATAAAATATTTTACCTATATAATATTCTAAAGTATATTATATATAATTATTTTTAGTATCAGTACTTTTGCCTCATTTTCTTTTCAAATATATAAACATCCTTAAAAGCAAGATAAAAGACTTTGGGTAACACTTTATTTCAATGGTCTTCTTTAGACATTCTGTTGACTATAATTAACGTTGAATCTACATGTCAACTAACTCTCATTGGAGTATATGTATTAGTAGACTGTCTGCTTGATATCTGATAGCACTTTATTTTGACGGTCCCCAAAAGACATTAAACTGACTATACAGGTCCTTCTCAAAAAATTAGCATATTGTGATAAAGTTCATTATTTTCCATAATGTAATGATAAAAATTTAACTTTCATATATTTTAGATTCATTGCACACCAACTGAAATATTTCAGGTCTTTTATTGTTTTAATACTGATGATTTTGGCATACAGCTCATGAAAACCCCAAATTCCTATCTCAAAAAATTAGCATATCATGAAAAGGTTCTCTAAACGAGCTATTAACCTAATCATCTGAATCAACTAATTAACTCTAAACACCTGCAAAAGATTCCTGAGGCTTTTAAAAACTCCCAGCCTGTTTCATTACTCAAAACCGCAATCATGGGTAAGACTGCCGACCTGACTGCTGTCCAGAAGGCCATCATTGACACCCTCAAGCAAGAGGGTAAGACACAGAAAGAAATTTCTGCACAAATAGGCTGTACCCAGAGTGATGTATCAAGGCACCTCAGTGGGAAGTCTGTGGGAAGGAAAAAGTGTGGCAAAAAACGCTGCACAACGAAGGACCGATTCCAGACCTTGGGGGACCTGCGGAAGCAGTGGACTGAGTCTGGAGTAGAAACATCCAGAGCCACCGTGCACAGGCGTGTGCAGGAAATGGGCTACAGGTGCCACATTCCCCAGGTCAAGCCACTTTTGAACCAGAAACAGCGGCAGAAGCGCCTGACCTGGGCTACAGAGAAGCAGCACTGGACTGTTGCTCAGTGGTCCAAAGTACTTTTTTCGGATGAAAACAAATTTTGCATGTCATTCGGAAATCAAGGTGCCAGAGTCTGGAGGAAGACTGGGGAGAAGGAAATGCCAAAATCCCTGAAGTCCAGTGTCAAGTACCCACAGTCAGTGATGGTCTGGGGTGCCATGTCAGCTGCTGGTGTTGGTCCACTGTGTTTTATCAAGGGCAGGGTCGATGCAGCTAGCTATCAGGAGATTTTGGAGCACTTCATGCTTCCATCTGATTTCATTTTTCAGCACGACCTGGCACCTGCTCACAGTGCAAAAACCACTGGTAAATGGTTTACTGACCATGGTATTACTGTGCTCAATTGGCCTGCCAACTCTCCTGACCTGAACCCCATAGAGAATCTGTGGGATATTGTGAAGAGAAAGTTGAGAGACGCAAGACCCAACACTCTGGATGAGCTTAAGGCCGCTATCGAAGCATCCTGGGTCTCCATAACACATCAGCAGTGCCACAGGCTGATTGCCTCCATGCCACGCCGCATTGAAGCAGTCATTTCTGCAAAAGGATTCCCGACCAAGTATTGAGTGCATAACTGAACATAATTATTTGAAGGTTGACTTTTTTTGTATTAAAAACACTTCTTTTATTGGTCGGATGAAATATGCTAATTTTTTGAGATAGGAATTTTGGGTTTTCATGAGCTGTATGCCAAAATCATCAGTATTAAAACAATAAAAGACCTGAAATATTTCAGTTGGTGTGCAATGAATCTAAAATATATGAAAGTTTCATTTTTATCATTACATTATGGAAAATAATGAACTTTATCACAATATGCTAATTTTTTGAGAAGGACCTGTAAGTACTGTACATGTCCACTTATTCTACTAACCCTAACAGTCTACTAATACTTAACTAATACTCTAATGAGAGTTAGTTGACATGTAGGTGCAATGTTACTTATATTTAACAGAATGTCTAAAGGGCACCATCAAAATAATTTTTAACCAGGTTTATTATCAGTGAATATCTTAAATTAAGTTTTTCTTTTTCAGCTTATTTTTCTTTCCCCATTGACAAACAATGTTTTTATTTTCAATGCAGAAATTTTGTGAGGTTCTATGCTTAAAAACTGTATACTGTTATATATATTCATCACTATCAAGTAGTAGTGTCTCAATATGATTATTAAATAATAAAAAATAAAACATGGTGTATGATACATAAACTTAATATATATTCTCTTATAAATAATCTTAGTTTGGTACAAAAAAAAAGATAAGAAAGAAAGTTTGATATTTTTAAACCAGACCAAAATACGGGGGCAAAAAACTGAAGAAACTGATTTTTGCAGTGTATGACATGATGTTTCAGTTGTTGATGTTTCAGTTGTTGATGAAGGATTGCAAAGACAAACATTTTATCTTAAGAATAACATAAACCAGATGAAACATGTGCAATGAGACTAGGAATCTTTATTGGGCCTGTTTTGATTTGACTTTAACCGTAACCTAGGGGGAGATAATATAGATGCTTGTTTGGATCTGTCACATAAAAAACAAAAGACGTCTGTGGGCAGAAAAAGGGGTGAAACCCCAACGCCAGTCATGAAGCTTTCAACTGGGATTGATTATGTCTATTGTGTGAGGTGTTGCGTCATGCTCAGTGGCGATCTGTAGCCGGATCAGTAACGTCAGTGCCTGGTGTTCAGCTGCTCCCACACAGTCAAGTCCCATCAGGCCGTTTGATGACTATGTTAAGGAGCGGGGCTCATTGTTGGTGGCCTGGACATCTGGTGCAGCTTAACTGCGTGCTCCACTATTGACTTTTGCCTTGTCCTTCATTTCAATCAGCAGAATCTCAACCAAAATGATCATGTCAGGCTAATGTGTCAGGACACTGAAGTGTATTTCTGGTCTCCCTGAGTAATTTGGGCATTCAACTTGGGTTAGACATGAAGTATGCAGCATTACAATTGTCCATAAAGGGGCCTGAAGTGGGGTGAGATGAACGAGTGATCACTGTTGTGTGGCATAAACGATAGAAGAAAAGGTGTGGAATGACAAAGGGGGCCAGGCAGATTGCCAGACGAGGCCACAGATCCCCTCCCTGAGGACAGTTATCACAATACAACAACCCCAAAAGAAGCGCCAACCCGATCCTCTGCCCGCTGAAACGAGAGTCCTTGATAAATCAATACAATCATAATAATTCCAGTAATATGGGAGCTCAAATGAGCACTTTTACAGCTCAACCGTATCATATAATGAAGGGTAGAGGCTGCCTCTGGCTCTGTGTGATTTGCTAGCCATTATCTCTATATTCCTCTGCTGCAGGTCAGGAGTATGATTCTCCTCTCTGAAGCAGACAGCCGTGACCTCTGACCCCAGCACAGGCGGGTTTGGGCTGTAGGAATGTGCTGGCGGTGGGGATGGGCCGTTCTGTTCAGAGCAGATCAGCACAAAGAGACTCTATGTACAGAGCAGAACAGGACAAACTCAGAGCACTTGCTGGCTGTACAGCTTCTCACATGGAGATGATGCCAGAATGTTCTGTGATGCAAGGGAGTTTTTACTTTACATGAGCAGAGGCCACTAGTCTGCTAATAATGATTTCGGTCACACTTTAGATTAGGGTCCAGTTCTCACTATTAACTTATTATTAACTATGACTTTTGCCTCAATAAACTCCTAATTACTTATTATTAATAGTTAGTAAGGAAGTTGTTAAGTTTAGGTAGCCTATATTGGGTAGGATTAAAGGATGTACTGTAGAATAAGGTCATGCAGTATAAGGCATTGATATGTGCTTTATAAGTACTAATAAACAGCCAACATCTTAGTAATACACATACTAATAAGCAACTAGTTAATAGTGAGAATTGGACCCTAAACTAAAGTGCAACCATGATTTCTTAATGAGTTTTTCATGTTTTTCCTGTAAAATATCATGTAAAAAGTACCCTTAAAACTAGATACATTTATTGATTAATTATTCAAATGTATTATTAAAAAAAGTATCAATTTTATTTCTTATATTTGTCTAAACTTACATTTTTACCTTTTAGACATTTAATGCACAGGCTAAGTAGCTGACCAGGTTAACACTTCACTGCAAGTTATATTTTGTATATAACTGTTTACGTGGTGAATAAAAATCTTGAATCTTAACTTTAAAAGCAACATTAAAAGCATACTTAAAAAATTGTACAAGACAAAATACTCTTGTATTAAAGATACGAAAGATATAAAAAAAATGAAGATATCTTAATAACTTGTGCAGTGTTTCTTCAAAAATGTATCTTGTTTCAAAACAGTGACCAGTGGATGTTCAAGCAAAAAGTCTTTATCTCATTGCTCTTGAAACTTATTTGCATTTCTGCATATTCAAATCTGGTGCTTCTATATTTGGTTACGAGACAAGCAGGAACCAGCACTGCTTGACGTTATTGACTTCACACGTTCCACAACACATCTTGATGTGCTTGAATATGGACATGCTTGAATATGATTCACGATCTACAGTGAAAGGTAAAGTTATTGGTGAATAACTCAAATTTGGATAGGTTCCGTAAACAAAGCTACTATAAATTTCGCAGGCCGAAAAGGTCCATTGCCCATCGTGTAGTGATGCATCAAGCATAGCTCACACACAAAAAACACTTTCAATCGAAGTAGCTTTCTGCTGATGAGTGAGAATCACACGGCCAACTTTAACGTGAGCTAAATGTGTGTGGGGCACATTTTCATCCTCAAGTGAAACTCCCGATCGCAGATTCTGACCGAAATGACTGGATTTCACGCGCAAAATATTGCCGAACAACAATAAATGAGGCTGCACCTTAAGACTTAAGAAGACTTTAAATATTTAATTTGTATGAACTACTTTAAGGTGCTTTTGATCATTTTTATTATATGGAAAAGACCAGAGTGAACATTCATTCAAAATGCTAATGTTTGACAGGAGAAAGAAAGTGATGCATTTTGCAATGACTTGAGGATGAATTAATAATAACAGACTTTTATTTTGGGGTGAACTATTCCTTTGAATAGTAGTGTAGTGACATTGACACTTTTGGAAGATTGGTTTTATTTTCTGTTTGACTCAATAAGGAAATTAAATATGGTTTGATTGTGATATGGACGGTACAAAAAATGTGTCGATCCTACCTTCTCCATGTTAGGTTTGATGCAGCGCACAAAGAAAGGGTTGGAGGCACTTAAAGTGGCCATCAGTGCATGAAGAGAGTCCTGAAACACAGTTACAATAACACTAAATTACACCCCTGCACAGGAAAGTAACAGCACCAAAAGGGCAGTTCAGCAACCAGAGCTGCTATTTGCTTGTCCGTCCCACATCTCCTGTTGAAGAGGGCAAACACAGGCAGTGACAGGGCCCATATTTACCTAGACACACCAAGGACCCTTCAACCTGGCACTCTGTCCCACAGTCTCAGACTGAGAGGCTCCAGGCTGGCTTTAATGACAGGGGAACAGGGGAACATGCACAGACCCTGTCAAACCCTTGTGCCCGGTTTGTGGGTAATCCCCTGGCTTTAAGAGCCACAGTACAAGGGCAGCTGCCAAATCCCCTGCACGGCAGTTATGACATGCAAAGCCCCGTAACCCCGCAAACCAGCAGATATACAGGGACTTAGACAAAGGGGACAAAACACACACATGCAAGGTACACACACAGTCACACAAGTGCAGAAAAATAAATGAAATTTCTGCTAGGCTTGCACTCATAACCTTGAATGTCCACCCAGAATAGACAAGAAGACAGGAGCTCTGTTTCAAAACTTACTGAGCTGCTTCACTGAATACTGGCTACACAGGCAGCTTTCTTTTAAGGGAGCATCCTAACTATCATGAAACCCATTAAGTGACTGATTTGAAATGTTCTACATAGGCAGCAATTCTGCGTGTCACACAAAAAGGACTTGATGATTCGATGATTGATTTCAAAAGAGTGCAACAGTATCTGCCCACTTTTCAGCGGCCTTGGATCAAGTATTTTTTTCCATTAGTTTTTCCCATTAAGATTATATATAAAAAAGTCATATATGCCATGAACCAAACCAACCAACTATGAGGTGAATCAAAACATTACAAACATTGATTTGAAGCAAACCAAATGGAAAATCTGAAAAAAGACAAGACTGTGATAGACTGTGAAAGAACTAAAATCTCATGAAACATTGTGAATGAGATTTTTTTTTTTTAAATAAAAAATATATATTTATGGGAGTTGCCGGAAGTTTTGTGGCGATATGATTGTCAGGATTCTTAGATTTGGTGGAGATTTCTTTGTAGAATCAACCAGGAATTCGGCTATTAAACACAATTATTTACAAGAAAATACATTGAAATGACAGCTTCAACAAAAAGAAAATAACATAATTTAACATATCTTACAGAAGTGAATAAAATATACGTTTTTGAACATTCTTCTTGCTTCGTTAGCCATCTTGGATTTTTTTTTTATACAGAGTTTGTCGCAATACAGTCTTTTTATGTGAAGGATGTGAACCTGCCCTAGAGTTTAGTAAAAAACGAGGTATTTAGCACATCTGCAATGCCTTAGTTGCCTACATAGGCAGCTCACTAGGTTTTGGAACAGAGCACGTGTCTCACAATCTTATAATCCTGATTCTCTCAAAATGTAGTTTCACATAGTTACATCACATGGCACATTCAGATCATTGATCTGTGTCTTACCCTGAACTGAGAGCTGACGGTGGGTTTGCGGCGGGCAGTGCCCATCTTCAAAGTCTCATCTCCACTCCTGCTACCAACACGCTCAAACAGGTCGTAGATGAAGTCAAGTCTGAGAAACACACAGTAGAGATAATATCACTCACAGACATCATTCATATCAGCAGAAATGTTGATCAACAACAACTGCTTCAAGGTAGTTGAAGGATGTTTAAGAATGTATATGGGAAAATGTATGGGGAAGTTTTTTAAACAGCCTTTTGCCTTCACAAGATACTTTGATATGATTCTAAAATATGACAAGTTCATTTTTAGAAGTATACATATTCCAAGTAGTCTCTTAATATAAGCTCATAAAAGCGGAATAAAATAATGTTTTTCGATACAGTTTAGTATCAAAAGTGATACAGTTTAGATACAGTTAGTGTCAACTACCCTTATATATTTTTTTGGCGTAACACTTTAAAATAATGTTTCATTTGTTAGCAATAGTTAACTACATTAGTTAACATGAAATAAGAATGAACAATACTTCTACAGCATTTATTATTCTTAGTCTGTTATTTTTAACATTTACGAATACATTATTTAAAGGGGTGGTATAATGCCCTTTTCACAAGATGTAAAATAAGTCTTTGATGTCCCCAGAGTGTGTATGTGAAGTTTTAGCACAAAATACCCCACAGATATTTTTATATAGCATGTTAAAGTTGTCACTTTTTGAGGGTTAGCAAAAACGCTCCGTTTTGTGCCTGGCCCTTTAAATGCAAATGAGCTGCTGCAGAGGGCGGGGTTTCAAGACCTCTTGTGTGTTAGCAGCTGCGATTACCTCAGGCAGACACACTAAAATGACAGAAAATGTTCTGCCTTTAATGTTAAAACAGAGTCAGACAAAGATGGAGAGACTCAAGAAGAAGTGACAACATGTAGAATGCAACAGGACGTCTCTGAATTGTTAGTTGATGAATTTATGTTGCTGATGTGCAGTTAACTATCTTCAATTAGCATATTCTGTCATGATAATCTATAAATTGCTAGTATAGGAACTGTTGTGAGATGCACACTTAGTGACTTTTTATTGCATGTGAAAAGAAGGATGCTAAAGTTTGAGCTGACTCACAAATGTACTCTTATACAACAACTTTTCCTCTTCTCAACATGTCCCGGGGGCAGGGGTTTATGCACATTTTAGGGTTGCTGATGTCACTAAAGCCTGGTTCACACGGGACGATTTTAAAATTGCCGGCGATTTTCCAAACCTGAGAGACCCCACACACGGCGATAAAAAATCACGGGTCTAACAGTTTTGGTCGTACAGTGTGTGGTGCGCAGCCACACGGCAAAATCAACACATCACACACGAACCGTTTTGACTCCCGAGCACTCCCAGGTCAGACAGAAAATCTTGCAAAATCCCTCGAGACCAAACGTGACTTCAGAGTAAACAACCATGGCGGACAAAGAGGATGCAATGGCGATAGTTTGTAGTTTATTTTTAACCGAAAAAAAAAACGTTATCAAAAGAAAAGGCGAAAGTCAAAGAAGTGGAGACAATGCGAGCATGGACGGCTGTTTTGAATTTGTTTCCCGGTGCTTCCTCTGCGCCTCGTCACCTCGCCTTCTGATTGACTACACGCCACAGTCCACAGGCTGCGTGCTCGTTTGTCCCCGGGGAGCACCACACACGAGGAGAAATCGGGCCAAAAAAATCCAACATGTTGGATATCCCCGATTTGAGATCGGAGCGGTCCCGACGTCCTTCCGAGCAGACGAGAGCACTCTTAACGCACCACACACGGCAGGAATATCTGATCAGATTATTTTACCATAATCGGAGCATACTTAAGATTGTCGGAAGGGGCAAATCGGGGCTAAAATCGGCCTAATTATCCTGCCGTGTGAACCAGGTTTAACCCGGGAGGAATGTCGTGTAGTCCCTACCAGCCATTTGTTGTAGTCCTTTTCTTTAAAAGCAAATATCTCCCTTTGCTTTGAACTTTGAGCATTGTAACTTTGCAGATGTTGTTTATGCTCAAACAGCAACATTTCACACTAGCTAAAGTTAGAAAATTGAAATCGTGTTTTAACACCCCTTTAAAGGGTTAGTTCAAGGGTTAGCTCTTATGGGTTTGAAAAGACATGAGGGCGAGTAAATTATGACATTTTCAGTTTTGGGTGAACTATCCCTTTAAATCAAAACTTGTATTTGTTAACATTGTAAACAAACAATGAATAATTATATTTTTACTACCTAACATTATCAAAGACTCATAAATGCTTTAAAAAATAAATTGCTCATATTTAGTTGTCATGTTAGCTAATTCATTTACCAATGTAAACAAATGAGACCTTATTGTACACTGTTACCATTTTTTTCAGTATGAGAAGTATGGTTTACAGTATATGCATCACTGATCTCATGACAAGCTGGAAAAACTTTTGATCATAGGATCCACAGCATTGTTTGAAATAGCAGAAATGACATGAATGATTTGTCACCTGCTGTCCTTCAGCATGTTGAGAATATCATCCCTGAAAGTGTCTCTGTTCTTCTCTAGAATGCCACGCACATCATACAATACCTGACACACACACACAAAGAAAAGTTAAAAAATACATGTACAGTGACTAAAATGCTAATTGATCCATTTATTAATATAATCTTTTTACATAACTCCTTTATGTAAACCCACTGGATATAGCCTACTTCATGTGTCTGCCCCAACATTTCTAACTGAACTGAACTTAATTGTGTATGTGAAGAAAATACAAAGTCTCTGATTCCTGCATTGTTCTTTCAGCCAATTGATGAGAGATGAAAAGAGAGTTTGATCGAGCTGGTGCTGCCGAAGTTTAATGCAGTCACCTGTTGAGTATTACTCAGTCGTGACCTCCGTGGCGACAGATTCCTCCACAGGTCTTAACACCATGAAATAAACTCCTGAGCTGTAGAGTATGCAGCATCCAAAACCAAAACACATGCTGGGGGTATTTATATCACCAACTTGATAATTACAATCTCTCATTTAGACAGATAATTCATCCAAAGCTCATAGTCCAATCTTGGCCAAATAAGCAGATGCTAAAAATTCTGCATTTGAAAGCATTTGAAAGACTGGATTGATATTGTGGGAACATGTCAGACATTTTGCATGCAACTTGCATATCTCAGACAGTGGTATAGATCAGTATCTTTGGCTTGTTCTCCAGTAAAAATCCTTAAAACAAGATATATTTACCTGAGAAGCATGCAACCTGATGCAATGCTGCTTCTCAGGAAAATGTATCTGTGTAGATGTTTTTGCTGGTAAACAAGACTAAAATGCTGATTCTTTTTTGAAGTAAAAAAGTAAAAGCATGTGAAAAGCAAATAGAAGTGTGAAAGAAAACTGTCAGAAAAAAAAAAAAAGAATTGCAACTAGAGAAGGAGCTGGACAGCATGCCAAATGCATCTCATGGGAATGCACGTTAGCCGTGTGGTTTCCAGCACATTAAACTGTGAAGGCTTCGTGTAGTGCCCATGGTGAAAGGGCAAACCAACTCTTCACTTTCCATCTCTCTGTACTTTTTTCAGCAAACTGAACTGACTTCTTTCTCTTACTCTCCTGAACAGACTCTCTTATAGACCGAAACTGACACTGGTAGATGATGAGAGAGACTGAGAAGACTGGGGAAGTCCAGAGCTCACTTCCTCTTGGTAATCACGCCTGTGCAATAGTGATAGACCGGTATATCGGTCACTATTTTAGATTATAGGTATCAACAGAGATGGTTATTCCACCTGCTGTTGGTTTCAAAACGTAGCAACATGTAGCAACAAATGAAGTCTGATGTCAATTTAAAGCATTTCAACTTTTGGCAGACCTTATACAATCTTTCCAACCTCACAAATAATAGTATCTAACTAATACTAAAATAACACGGTGTATTGATGTAATTACCTCTCCAGCATAATGTTTAATACCAAACTGGTGATCTGCCACTCTTGGTTTCACGTAGTAAGGGTTTGTCTGCAGAGGCAGAAACACATAGATTATATTTTGCAGCGTGCACACTCAAAGATACTTCAGTCGAGGCAGACTGTGTGTGGGTTCTCCGAGGACACACTCATTGTTCCCGGGGCCTGAGGAAAGCCTGCTCACGTTACCGTATTGTGCATGTGCGTGTGAGAGGCTGTGGGGGTGTGACTGGGTGGTGCCTATCGGCTCAGCGCTGGTCTTTATCAGTGAGTTTAAAGAAGCATTAACTCTCTGTGATCTGAAATGAGACGAGGAGAAGAAAGCGTATATGTCTGTGAGTGTTTTGAAAAGGAGGACTTACGGCATGCCGGCTATGGAGTTTCTCCAGCAGGGTGTAGTCCGTGCCTTTAGGGAATCTGCTCTCTTCATTGATAAGAGCCAACATGCCCAGTTTCTGAGGAAAGAGCACACTGATCTAAGCACACACTCTCTGGCTCTCCACACACAAAATGTATTATTATTAACCACAGGGGTCTCTTTCGTAGTCATGCATTTATGCGAGATATTGCCCGAAGGTTATTTTAAGAAGTTGATCTTTTCCTGTGACAATGCAGGAAGAGGACTAAGATTAAAGATGCAAGTTATTTCGGGAAAACTTTATTTTACAGTTTCCTTGTATATTTAGCACAGAGACATCTTTTCAATTGGAACTGGAACATGTAATTTTTACTGTAAAATAACATGCAGTAATTTGCAATCTCTAAAACATTCCCTGTTGAATGTTAGAAAAACAGTTATGTGTACAAATTCACTTTAGTATGTTCATCAGATAATGGACAAAACAATTACACTGTGAAATGTTCCAGACCTCTTAGAGACTGTTCAAAAGTTTGCGGTCAGCAAGTCTCTTATGCTCTCACCAAGGCTGCATTTATTTCAAAACTACAGTCAAAACAGTAATATTGTGAAGTTTAAAATAACAGTTTATATTTGAATATATTTTAAAATGTAATTTATTCCTGTGATGTCAGAGCTGAATTTTCAGCATCATTACTCCAGTCTTCAGTGTCACATTTTTATGGAGAAAGGATTCTTTGATGAATAGAAAGTTCAAAAGAACAGCATTTATTTTAAATGGAAATCTTTTGTAACATTATAAATGACTTTACTGTCACTATTAATGTTAATGATGAAGAGGGTAGGAAATGATGCAGAGAAGAGACAGGTACATCACCTGAATGAGCCCTTATTTACTTTTGGTAGACCGTCTAATAAGCCAATCTTTCTGAAAATGACTAATGTAGAGATTATATGCTACTTTTTATCGACAATTAAACAGTTTATAATGAACACTGTGGGGTCCCAGTGAGAGCTGATTAAAGGTTAAAAGGCCACCTTTTCGATCAGATCCAAACACTCAGCATTGTCCATCCAATCGATGGCCTCCCAGTGTATCCCCTCCCTGTGTGGAGACAAAAGAGAACCTCTTGACAACAGATACACACATCACAACACCACAAGTACACAAAGGTAGTATTATCCTCAGAGTTCATGTGATGAAATGAGCTGTGACAGGGCTCTGCTGACCCCCCTCCTCAGCCATCACATTTCAACACAAGAACACAACTGTGTGGGAAAGAGGAGACCCATTCACACATCTGGCAGAGTGCCTCCATAGCCACTACAGCAAGAAGAGGCAGAGAAACCCTCTCCCTTAGTTAAGCTGCTATCTCTCCATCACTCTGCCCTTAAAGATAGTGCAGGACAGTCCATGTCATGTACATCATGTCACATACACCTCTGGGACACGTTGCACCTCCTTCCTTCTATACGACTTCACCCTGTTGTGACCTGAGCTCTCGGTGACACCTGATAGCTTGAAGCTACGTGTCTACAGAGCAGCCTGTGTCAGACTCTTAGGTTTTCCACAGCAGTTTCATGACGTATGACGTAACTCTGAAGACATAATCTACGCACGTGAATGCTTAGTCAATGCATTACAGGTGTGCAGTCCAGTTATATACACTTATTTATGTTTACATTGTGTGTCAGGAACAAACTTCAGAAGTCAAGAGGATGATAGAGCTTCTTTTACATGTCTGAGTATATGTTGTTGTTTGCTAAAACTAATACCTGAAACACACTGTTCACAAGTATATGAGGTGAAAACCTCTAGCTCAGAGGTGCATTGAAATGTATTAGCTTAAACATTAGCCTAAAGTGGTCTTTTCTAGAGTCAGCCCAATAATGGACTTTCATTTCTCACATGGTTCATTTTCTCACTATAGCAGACATTAACACAAGTCATACATACATCTACAGTCATTTCAGGATGAATTGGTAGAGCAATAGTTTGAAACGACAAGCTAGTTAAAGGTATATTTTTATAGCTAGCTGAATAATAGAACATCCAGTTTATCGGCACAGATATTTGATAACCGCATGTGGCAATATTCAGTTAACTAGCAATAAGCATGTATGATTCTCTAAGATTCTTAAGGTGATGATACACAGGGCAACTTTTTGAGCAATGTTGCTGGGCAATCTTGCCGAGCGATTGTTGCTTGGGCACTTTCCCATTGAAAAATGGGCAATAAATGTCTATCTGGATAATTTAGATTGGTCGTGGGCCCTGTGTCTCACCTGGTTGCCCGTTGACGGCAACATTGCCCAGCGATATTGCCCAAAAAGTTGCCCTGTGTATCATCACCTTTAGAGGCCTGAAAAAGGCCTGAAAAATACGTTGAAATGTGTCAGAGTGCAATTCATAATGCGAAACAATCACGCATTGCATTCTTAGAGTGGCCACAAAGGGCACTCCAGTAAGCACTGCTGTTTTCTACACTCAATTTTCTCTTTCAAGTCACTATTCATGAGCAGTTTGAAAACAATCTTGATCAATCTGAGTATGTTAGTTACTAACTTAAGTATTACCCCCTTGAGTACAAAAGTCTGTTATCATCACAGTAATGCAAGCCCTCATGTGCCTAATTTTTTAATCTATCTAGTTAAATGGAGGATGGAAGACAGTGTAGAACTATCTAAGCTGGTTTCTAGAGCAAAATTAGGTCAAAATCTAAGAATCAGGGTCACTGGCAGGACCCACCTGTTATATTCAAGCTGCTCCAGGGAGAAGATGTGCTTGTTGAAGTACTCCTGGAGCTTCTCATTGGCATAGTTAATGTTGAACTGCTCAAACCGGTTCACCTGGAGGGGGGAAAAAAAGTCATAAAAACATGACAACATGCCATCGGCAGGTTGTCTGTCTGGAACGTTTCACCTCGACTCAACGAACTCTCACCTCAAAGTTCTCAAAGCCAAAGATATCCAAAATGCCAATGGACTTGAAGTTGTCCTTTCCTTTGATTTTCTGGTTGATTCTGGTGATGATCCAAGAAAAACACTGGGAATACAATGCCATGGCCACAGAGTCCCGGGAATCAATTGCCTTTAGAAAGCAGGGCAGAGACATATATTAATCCAGAGACATTTTTCCTTTAGTTAGCCTCCAACAGTGCAATTTAAAACCAAGCAATGTCTCTGGAGATTATTACAAAACACTAAATTGTCTATTTGCATTTCAACATCATTTTTTGGACTGATTTTGCAGGGTTGTTACTCTCAATAATTCTGCGTGTCTTCAAACGTTTGAAAACAATGCATGTCTTTCCTGATTTATCGCTGAGATTGGATCAAATACAGTGGCCCCTATAAGTATGTGGACACTTAAGCCATATTTAAACCACCCTAAGGTTTTCAAATTATACTCAAAAGGAAGAAAAAAAATATTTCTGGTTGTCAAACAGTAGTGGAACATGTTCATCTTAATGTGATGAACTACACCGGTGCTAGGATACAGATACACACGGTGAGAACTGATTTATACAGTACATCCACTAAAACTGACGGAGCAGTTCATTTTATAAAAGTGATGAAAAGTTAGGAAGCTCTTGAGAAATATCTGCTTCTGGAATTTCATTTCAATTTCAACTCATAAACCCAGCTATAACTCTGAGCTGCTATTACAGAAGGAGAGAAAGTTAATAACCACAAATTAGCCTCTGCAATTCCTTAGAACACTAAACTCCCGTCTATTGTTTCAGCAACACTATAATTCATCAGTCAGAGACACTTCTGCCTGATTTTGAACTGTGTGTTGGCTCCATCAGAAAGACCTGAAAGAATGGCTGTTTGTGCAGGATACGGCCAATGGCAGCTGTTGAGGTCCTGGCCACTGTGTTAGTGCATTATGAGAAAAAGAGGAGGAGGAATAAGGGCCTCCATTAAGACGTGGCCCTGCTTTATGACCGCTAACACAGGCTAGAGTTAGTGGCCATTGTCTTTGTTCATGAAAAGATTGCTTGTGTGTTTCTACCGAGTCGGTCACAAAGGCCAGGGCCCTTAGTACATGCAGGATGAGATTTATGGGATAATGTGGGTTGGGGTCTCTTTATTCTATGCATGCACACACTTTCACCCCTTCCCTTTTTCCAAAAACAAGCCTTTGATTTTCATTCACTTGACCATGAACTTGCATTGCGGGAAAGAAGAATTCTTAAGAGTACGTTTTGAAAGCTCTGCACCAGCGCTAAACTGACTGTCTCTTGTGTTTACCGTGCATATTTGTGTGGTAGGCTGCCCCCATTAGGCGGCTGCTAACCGCCGTCTCCACACTCTGCCTCTATTGTGTTTTTTCTCATGAGATCTTTATCACAGAGTTATTATAGCAGGAATCCGAGGGGACAAAAAACAGGAAATGGTACCAAGTCACGCAAAGACACTTTTTACACAGGCGTATGGGTGTGAGCATGTTTTTTAATGACAGTCTGTCAGTAAATCTGGAGTGAGTGTGGGGATGCAGGGAAAGGAACTATGGACAAACTGAGGGCACAGCACAGACATGTCACAACATGATACAACATGAAGGGTAAAATAAACAAAAAAAGACTTTTTGAAACCATTGCCCAAACTTATTGCAAAATGTAAATGAACAAAGACATATATCTTATTCCTAAACATGCCAGTATACTATACAACATCATAAAAATGGACGCATGTCCTGGTTCCTTACCTGTTCCACAGTAAGGGGCGAGCAGATTTCTTCTCCTCTAAGGATCATGGACCGCTGTGTCAAAACCTCAGACAGCTGAAAGGAGTCGAGTCCCAGCAGATCACTGACGACACTGACCGCTGTCATTCAAATAAACACACTGCATAAGCCTTCACAACTGTGGAAAGTGTGATTATTCATTATTATTAGGTCAGTATTAAAAGACCATTAATATCTTATCCAAATTTCAAATACTGAGATAATATATTTATTATTTTTGTCAATATTCATAGAGCAAATTGAATCTTCACTTTCATGTATGTCTTCAGCATATTTTTGTGATAAATGTGTGACCGTAAAGATTCAAGTTTTAACCAAACCTACAACAGTTGACCAAGAAGGGTCAGTAGGATTTTTGGTTTTGTATTGAAAAAGGATGCATAAATGTATCAAAAGTAACAGTAAAAACATGTACAATGTTACAAATAGACTCTATTCATCAAATTATCCTTAGAAAGAAAGCAGTATAACTGTTTTCAACATTAATAACAATAAGAAATGTTTCTTGAGCGCCAAGTCAGCATATTATAATGATTTCTGAAGGATCATGTGACGCTGAAGACAAACGGCGATCCGTATCGAACCTCCTTTAGTGGTGATTTGAGCACCCCCTGCAGTCATGAACTCAATGTTGCCGATCTGTAAGACCCCAGACAGCAGCTTGAAGACATCCCGGATCTCTTCCTCTGTGAATTCCATCACTTTCAAAGCTTCCTACAGTCATCAAATAAAATAAAACCATGAACATGTCTTTCCCCCCTTATAAAACAGATTACAGAATAAAAACATAATAAAAGCCTAAATCTGTTTAACATGAGGGTGAGTAAATGATGACATAATTTTCATTTTTGGGTGAACCAACCCTAGTTCTACCTACTTCGTGCTGAACAGTTTACAGAAAAGAGATCATGTGGTGCCCTCTAGTGGAACATTTATTAAAGCCCAATTGCGTGGCATTAACCTCTGTATGTTCATGAGACAAGTAACTGTCTAAGAGTCAAGAACACTGTCAAACACAGACCATGCAAAATATTGACTGACCATCACACTATCATAGAGGTGTTTGTCATTCAAGCTTCTGTCGTTCACACAGCCAGACTGGTTGAGGTAATGATACGCCTCGGGAGAATCAGCCAGCATGTACATTTCTGAGGATGAGAACACGGAGTAATATAAAAACAATGTCCAGTGGGACAGATTCAGCTTATTTAAAGTTGAAGTGTATAAAAAGCTAAAAACTCACCTCTGTGCTCATGCTTAGCACCTGACAACAATGCATAGAAAATATGATAGTTCCTCTCTCCCGGATTCTGCCGCACAACTCGATTCTGGAATGTTATGACATTTTTAAAGCACAAAGCATATAGTAGGCCTAAAACTGCAGGTCTATAAATGGCTTAAAAATAAAAGAGTAAATAAAAGATACCTTTTCAAGTAAATAATCAATAATACAGCCGCCCTGAATATTTCCACTCTGAGAGAAGTGAAGCTGAATGAACTTGCCAAAACGACTGGAGTTGTTGTTGTAAACGGTTTTTGCATTCCCAAACGCCTCCATTATTGGACTGGAGTGGAAGAGAAGGAACAGGTGTTAAAATGGAAAGAGATACAACTGTCTGTCTGTGTGTGTGTGTGTGTGTGTGTGTGTGTGTGTGTGTGTGTGTGTGTGTGTATGACCTGCTCTGTACAATGGCCTGCTCCACCCTGGTGGTCCTCTCTGACAGCGGAGAGCCTGTGGAGTTCTGACTCATGACAGACAGGAACTTCAGCAGCAGTTTGGTGCTTTCTGTCTTCCCAGCACCACTCTCTCCACTGAGAACACATACACATGAGGCACACATTAAACACACAAGCACACCTTTGTCTGTAGTTTTATAGGTTTGCATATTGTAACATACTTAAGTAAAAATATCACAACCATTAAAAAGTTTGGGGTTGGTAAGATTTTTTTTAAATGTTTTTGAAATTGGTCTCTTATACTCACCAAATCTAAACGGTATATTGTAAAATAAAAAATAATATAACTGTTTTCTATGTTTTACTATATTTAAAAATGTAATTTATTCCTGTGATGTCAAAGCTGAATTTTCAACATCATTACTCCAGTCTTCAGTGTCACATGATCCTTCAGAAATCATGAATATGCTGATTTGCAGCTCAAGAAACATTTTTTATTATTATAAATGTTGAAAGCAGTTAATTTATTCATATTTTTGTGACATCGTGACACACTCTTTGATGAAGCACGGCATTTATTTTGAACAGAATTCTTCTGAAACATTATAAATGTATTTACTGTCATTTTTCATTCATTTTATGTGTCCTTGCTCAATAAAAATATTAATTTCTTTAAAAAACAAATTATATTTTCAACTTGTGTATTTATACTATCACCCATCATAGGCGAAACCGCCGAAACCCCCACATTTAATAATATCTGCTCCTGAATGGTGAATGAAGGTGAATTCCCTGAATTCCTTTTCAGCACATTTATTTTAGCCAAACTGTGTGAAGTACATAGTAAGGGCACTATGACTAGTGTGGGTAAATTTCCCTCTCCATGTCCAGTGAAGTGAATTATTGTTTAACACCTGTTCTGTTTGTAGTTTGTGGTGCCCTTAGAACTGTGCATACTCTCACAATGCTGTTAACTCCCTACAATTTGAAATGTTTTATTAAGATGGCCAAAAACCCTATAAAGACTTTGCACAAACACCCAATCACTCCAAGGCCTTCTGATTCCAAGCTGCCACTTGGGGTAAGTTCACACTACAGGACTGTAAGACTACCTGAAATGCATTGGTGCTCACACTACACAACAAGGTTCCTTGTTATCTGTAGTCGTGTTGTTATAGCAGCGCGAATACTACACAAAACTGCGCTGATGAGGTACACAAACTTCAGGATATTTGGTCAAGAGGCAATCCCAACCAACAGCGAAAAAAAAAAAAAAAGTCTTCTCACAAAAATCCACGCTAGAAATTCTCACAAGTGATTACGTGTGCATTTGAAAACCACAAATCACCAGAATCTGTCTGGTGAGCTTTACATCTAGAGGATCTGATTAATAGAATTTAATTCCTTTAAACAAGAATAATACTCAATGTGATGCCTTTAAGAGCAGCAGCAGGATGTTACCTGATGAGCACACACTGACTGTCGTGTCTCTTCCACAGGCAGCGGTAACACTCGTTGGCCACAGCAAAGATGTGTGGAGGTAGTTCACCCAGATGATGTCTGCTGTACACATCCACTGACTCGGCATCATACAGCCCTGATATCTGCTTATAAGGGTTCACGGCCGCTAGGATGGAGCCAATGTTAGTCTGCAAGTAAGAATGAACAACAATAAGAACATACAGGTTTGAGCGTACACTGTTTACATGTTTGATGTTGAACAAAGTATGTATCGAAATGGAGATTTTGTTAAAACTCCAGAGACATTTGAACTTTTCCAGCCCAATAGACAATTTAACTAACCTTGACTCTAACACCATTCACCCGGGAAAAATAATCTATGACAGTATTTTAAATTGTCTGATTTATGGTTCTAAAAGTTTCCAAGTGCTGATGAATGCAATAATATCTACGATCTACAAAACATCGTAATAGTACATTTTCTCATAGATTGACACTCAAATGAAATCTTTGCACTACAGATTTCCAATTGTGTGTTTATTTTTTAATTATTGTTGGTTTGTCTAATAATCTACAATATACCTGTTATGCTTTCAGGTCAGTTTAACACTGTATATTGTGGTATATGTTAAAATTCAGTTTGACAGTTAAATAAAAGTAAAAGGATAACATACATGTTAATGAAAAAAAAACATAAAGCATGAATGCTAAGTAGTTTCAGACTGATAAAACTATCATCAGAGGTAATAAAAATTAGAAGACAATGTATCCACAGAAAAACTGTTATTTAAATTTTTGTTTTGAGATTTTTGTAAAACCAGTCGTCATCAGCCATTTCTTGGGCTCAATTTTTGTTACATTTATTTCATGCTTATTGTTGATACATGGACATTTGAGCACAGCGTTAAGCTCCGATTAAACCCCATTAAAGCTTCACATAACAAAGTTCTTTTGAGGCAAAAGACTTCTCAAAGTACAGATTGTTCCCTTGTTTACATGAAAACACTGCAATCAAATTCCTATTTGAATTTAATGAAGATAATGTGTGTGTGTGTGTGTGTGTGTGTGTGTGTGTGTGTGTGTCTGTCATGAGGAAAACAACTTATAAACCGTACAAAGTGATGTTTTTTGAAAATGTAAAAATGCAGAGTTTTCTGTGATGGGTAGTGAGTGAGTGTGAGTGTGTGTGTGTGTGTGTGTGTGTGTGTGTGTGTGTGTGTGTGTGTGTGTGTGTGTGTGTGTGTGTGTGTGTGTGTGTGTGTGTCTGTCATGAGGAAAACAACTTATAAACCATACAAAGTGATGTTTTTTGAAAATGTAAAAATGCAGAGTTTTCTGTGATGGGTAGTGAGTGAGTGTGAGTGTGTGTGTGTGTGTGTGTGTGTGTGTGTGTGTGTGTGTGTGTGTGTGTGTGTGTGTGTGTGTGTGTGTGTGTGTGTGTGTGTGTGTGTGTGTGTGTGTGTGTGTGTATGTGTGTGTTTTTTTGCAAAAATAACACTTACATAAATAAGGTCTTTCTGGTAGCGAAGAAAGAGGTTGTGCATGATGGCGGCCTCATGTAACTCGGCCAGAGTGGACATGTCCTCCACTCCACTGATGCTGGTGGGATGCATGGGGAAAACCTTGAGCCTGTTCACCTCACCCTGATCCAGAGTTATCACCTTCAACACACAAAAACACACAACCATGTCATTATCAACACAAACTATACAGGGCTGTCATCAGAGGAGCAACTGGGACATTAGTTTTAGTGCTCTCAGAAAGTATGAGTACACCAACTACTGACATAACTAAATATGCATTCTTAAACAGCACTTTAGAAATCCAGAGTAAGGAGAAATAATCTGTGATTTATGCTCCTATGAAGCAACAGTGCACAAGACAGGGCTCATTTACAGGAGTATACATGTGGGCCTGAAGCTTGTTTTACTAATTTGTCCGGACCTGCTCGATCTTTCTGCCAAGTTGTTTCACATTCCTGAAACCATACCCCCCATGACATCTTCACAGTGATCCTCTCACTTTCATTGTCCTGAGCACTTGCCTCAGAAATCCTTGGACACGCTGCATTATGCTGAATCACAAGGCTGAAGTCTTCATTGCACATTGCATTTGAACCGGTTCTCTTTAATCTACTTAACTGACATTGAGGATTTCTTGAGATTTTCTTGAGATTGCTGAATCATACAGACATTATCATGTGTATCTATTGTAATGCACTGTCATTCATTATTCTTAGTATTCTACTAGTATTCTTTTCCTCCTGATTATTTATTTTTTTTTTTTCTTTGTATGTTTAATGTTCGATGATTGAAGGGCGAGTAGAATAATGCATCTGATTGTACCCAGTTTTTGAAAATGCTTATTATTGTGTTCATAGAGTGAACCTTTCGCTGATTGTTTACAGTTTAACAGAAGTTACTCTCATAATGCGCTCAAAGCGACATGGGGCGTAGGAAGAATGTGGATAAAAGAACACTTTTAAACAGGCTTTAGACAGCCAAAGTCTGCTATATAGGCAGACAACGTTTAATTAGTTGTGCTTGCTAAGGTGTTGTTTATATTTAAGGTTAGGACTTTGAACAAAACTGTAGTATTTAAAGGGGTGGTATAATGCCCTTTTCACAAGACGTAAAATAAGTCTTTGATGTCCCCAGAGTGTGTATGTGAAGTTTAGCTCAAAAAACCCCACAGATATTTTTATATAGCATGTTAAAATTGTCACTTTATGAGGGTGAGCAAAAACGCACCATTTTGTGTCTGTTCCTTTAAATGCAAATGAGCTGCTGCTCCTGGCACAGAGGGCGGAGCTTCAAGAGTTCATGTCCTTTTACCTCACACCAACATGCACTAAAAATTTCAAAAACTTTTAGCCTTTTATGTTCAAACCGGTGTCAGACAATGATGGAGAGACTCAAGAAGAAGTGACAACAAGTAGAAGCAACAGGACATTTCTGAATGGTTAGTTGGTGAATTTATGTATAGCTTATGTGAAATTATCTTCTAGTCATTGAATAGAATATTCTGTCTTGATAATCTATAAATCGCGTTCCAGGGGGCGGGGTTTATGTAAATTCTAGGGTTGGTGTAGTCCCTACCAGCCGTTTGTTGTAGTCCTTAAAAAGGAATTTCTTTAAAAGAAAATATCTCCCTTTGCTTTGAACTTTGAGCGTTGTAACTTTGCAGATGTTGTTTATGCTCAAACAGCAACATTACACACTAACTAAAGTTAGAAAAGTGAAATCATAATCAACCGACCCTTTACAGTAGCACCTCAATGCAGTGCATGAGATCCAAGGGGAGGAGTCGGATCAAGATCCAAGGGGTGGAGATGGGTAGGATTAGGGGTGGGTTTAGGGATTAAGGGTGGTTTTAGGGATCAGGGGGCGGAGATGGGTAGGTTTAGGTATATGTAAGGTGGGAGGAGTTGGATCTGGATCCGACTCCTCCCCGTGGGTTTCTTGTTCTGCAGTGAGGACCATCTCACCCTTTAACTCCAGCATGAAAATTGCCTAACCTACCTTTAACCAGTAGAACACTTTAGCAACTCATTTGGAACACCCTGGCAAAGAACCAATTTTTAAATTCCTTAAAATTGTGTTGAATATTTCTTTCGAAGCGTGTAGGTCATAGTTATTCTTGTAACTGAGATCGATGACAAATCCATTAGCAAAAAGTGCTACTAAAATTGAATGATGTCATACAATAATGATCTTATCATTGTGGCTCATCAGGCCTGTCTCCAGACAGATGAGATTCATTGATCAGATATGACAGAAAGGAAACAGCACTTTGGCAGAATCTCTGCCCCCACCTGAGCTAATGTGATCTATATGGAGATACGAGACACAAAACCCATGTGTAGTAACACCTGAGGCTCTGTTTATCAAATTAAAGTTTCGGGTGTGAAGCATTGTGAGTTTATTCTAGGGGGCGCTATGACTTTATCATGATTTATTCATGTATAATGAGGTCATTGTTGCATCATAGCTGTGTTAATGTGTCTCATAGTTTACGTTATCGTTGTGTGACGCTTCATCTTTAAGACCAGACCAGGAATCTGCTCTCTATGGGTCATTTCTCAACACAGAAGGAGGCCAGATGCACTTTGGGTCAAAGTTCATGCACAAAATACATGACCTCCAGCCATATGAGTCATCCGCAAACATCCAGTAAAGAAGTCAAGGATGTTTAATTGAAACATTCCTGTTGATCTGGAGACAAATTCCCCAAATTCCAATTCATGAGATGCTGGCTCCCACCGCTAACGGCAAACAAACAGCCTGGAGGTTGAAACAACACTCGGTACATGCGAAGTGGGAGGTTTAAAATGACAATAAATGTGTCTAAATCAAACATTCACAGGATGTGGCAAGAGGCAGGGCCATCATTAAGTGGGGATGACCAGGAAAATGGCCACTTGGGTTGGTCCGAGTGTATGGGTCCTTAAACATCCACAAAAAGGGTGTCTCATACCCTGTGAATTCAAGCAATGACCCTGAGGTATCTTAAAAGATTATTCCACTTATATAAATGTCACCACTAAAAAAATATAAAGAAAACTCAATAAAAATATTTTCATTAATAGATAAAATAAACTAAAACTGATTTTTATGACTCAAAAACTAACTGAAAAAAATAAATATATTGTATAGAGTATTTTTTTTTAAATGCCACTAGATAAGGCGATAAAACCCTAAGAAATGTAAAGCCACTACTTAATTTATATTATTTAACTTGAGCAGCACAAACATAATACACAACTAAAACTACACTGAAGGTAAAATTTAATTTAAATAAAGAAAAGCTAAAAATAAAATGGAATTATAAAAACTTTAAAAAGCTTTTCTTTTTTTTTACTTCAAACTATAATAACTCTGAATTTAAATTATTAATTTAATATATACACCACTGTTTGAAAGTTTGGGGCCAACTATTTTTTTTCTAAAATAAATTAACACTTTTATTTTGTTTGGATGCATTAAATTGATCAAAAGTGACAGATAAGAAATTTTAATGATACAAAATATTTATATTTTAAATAAATGCTTTGCTTTTGAACTTTGAAATACGAAGCAGCACAACTGTTTTCAACATTGATAATATGTGACACTGAAGACTGGAGTAATGATACTGAAAATTCAGCTTTGCCATCAAAGGAAAAAATTACTTTTTAAAAACATATTCAAACAGAAAACCTTTTAAGAAAATATTAAGTAGTAAAAAAAAAAGTAGTAATTATACTTTACAACATCACTGTGTTTATACTGTATTTTTAATCAAACAAGTGCAGCCTTGGTAAACATGGCATTACTTTCAAAAATATTTTTAAAAACCTTACCAAACCCAAACTTTTGAACTAATATAATTATAACTTGAGCTGGTTTCATAAAATGAGACAATTTTGCTTTGATAATCTGACTCTCAAAGCAACATTTCATACGCCTCATCTGATTGTCCTCTGCCGTTGTGTGGCTGTGAACTCACTTATGTCAGACAATATGTAACAATTAGACGGATATGACAACTGACTGAGCAGCATGATGGCTACAAAGTAAATACTGAACAAGGGTTTTCTACTGCAACATTTAAAATCTGATTCAATCTATCATAACTGCTGTCATTTTGTACTCCGTTCATGCTGACTGCAAACAAATTGTCATATTTTGAAAATAAGAGTGTATTTAACATCTATGATCATCTATGCGCCCCAGGTTATAGTGTCCTGCTGTGCTCAGCAAATTGACACATGGCAGGGAGTCAGCTTGTCATAGCGCCATTAGTACATTACAGGCGTTCAGACAGGACAATGGGTGTCAGTGTTGACTGTGCCAAAAAGGGGGACATCACCTCTGGTTGCTAAGCAATGGACCATCCCTTGGAGAACTGGGAATCCTGATGATGAGATCATCAATAAAAAATGAGAAAAAACAGCCAGTGCAGTCAGTTTAAAAAAATTATGCTCTAGTGTGGGAAAAATAAATAGATTTTCCTGGAATTTGTAGGAGTTATTATTTGTGTTCCAGTATGCTATCACTATAAGATACCAAATTCACTTGTTTACCGGAACTGTCCATTGTCCATGTAGGTTTTGGTGTTCATTTTTATTTAAGTTTGCATGACTTGCATGAGAAATGGCATATTCATTCCTGTAAGCATTGTACAACTCAAGTCTTAGCATTCAATAAATGCTTTCATGGTCTTCCAAACAGTAAGTACACACACAACATCAATGCACTTACATGAGAACCAACACACTCCCCTAAACGTGCGTGTGCATGTGAAACCATCTGCTAAATCCATTGATCCAGAGTTATAAAGTGCACAATCAATGTTTTCCTAATGTGGCGTTTTCACCGAGGGCATGACTGATGCACCAAACCAAGGTCCAAAAATAAATCTGGGAGCATGTTTAAATGTAAAACTACGCAGTATCATTTTAGGATATGTATTTAAACAAAAGATAATTAATTCAAGCAAAGATCATTATATGCTATACACATATTAGCAAATTAATTTTGTAATGACTACGAGACATCACATCAAGGCACTGTCTGCCATCTGTGTCATTAAAATACTATCATTGCCTTGTAAACGCAATAAAATTCAGATTCATTTCATCAAGTTTGTTCAATACTGAATCAGCTTATTAAAAGTAAATAATCTAAATGATTAATTGTCTAGTGACTGAAGGTTTGCAATTAAAAGAGTTACTGGCATCTTCTGTACAAGTGCCCTGCATGAGGCTTTGTGTTTGAAAGACCACACCCTGCTGTATTACTGAGCATAGACTATATGAATATGCATGAGGTGGGTGGGGCCTGATCAATAGGGACGGCCCAGTAGTGAGCAGACACATGGAGGCCAGCTGAAATGGCTCTACTCTTCACAGGAAGTGTTCTTCTCTCAACCCATCCGCTGTACCAGCGCTGAGTCCCACCCTGCTCAAAGCAATCCCAGAAAAACACAGGGTTTGCTTTACAAAACACTAACTATAGACTTAGTGAAAGCCAAGAGTCCATAAAATACTGCTGATAATGGTTTTAAAAGCATTTCAAGTCTAAAATGATTACTATACAGTATTAATAATTACAAATTACAATCCAGCTTTAAATAAAAATACAGATAATTTACTTTTTTGCACCAAAGACCATATGAGATAGATAGAGCTAACGATATACAGAACTGATAGATAGAGTGAACGATATACAGAACGACTGATAGATAGAGCGAACGATAGACATAACAACTGATAGATAGAGCGAACGATAGACAAACGGACAGATAGTGAACCGACAGAAAGATACATGCATAGATACATACATGCATAAACAGACAGAGCTCTGGCAGGAGGAAGTCATCCTTCTGAATGAGCCCGAGCTCAAGCTTCACCTCAGACATGAACAGTATGTCAGTCTCTTCACACCTCACTGAACTCACACACAGCCTCCTGATCTCTGCTGACCCCTGCTTTGGCATGGATGCCACAGTAAGCTTGTTAAATAAAACATGACGGGGTCCCATGAACTTACACTTTACTATGCAGTTTTATGAGCCAGACACTGCACTGTATGCCGGGAGTCTAACTGTAGGTTTAGGGTGTTAACAGTTTTAAATGAGAGTTTCATTTCATTTTTCATTATCTGAATACTCGGAATACTTCTCTATGGTCACATACTGTGCTTGGTTGAAATTGACCTTAACACAAATTGATCACCACCACATTGGAAGTCATTTATGTTAAAGTGCCTTTATGTTTTTTCGAATATTCCCTTTCATGCAGTGTGTGTTCTGCAAAGTTGTAAAGTCGATAGTGCACGAAAAATAAAGTAATTGTCTTCCAAGAGAAAGAATCAACCCAGAACCGCCAAAACGAGTAATCTGTAATTTGAATCCCACTGCGGGACAGTTCTAAGTCACTAGAAAAGACATTTGCATAATGGCCGCCTATGCTGTAGTTATCCGCCAGGGAACAACTCGACCAGCCCTCAAACCCGTCATTTTACTGACGACTGCTTCTCAAATCTCAGAGTTCATCGCGGGATTCGCATAACACTTCCTCTTGAAAGATGGGTCAGTACCCAGTTTATTTGGACCAGCTTGCTCCTCAGAATCACAACCTGTAAGCATGAATGATTATTAATGTACATAATTTCTACCGGGTGTTCAGAATACGTAGTTTTGTGTTTTAGATTGTGTTTAGTTTCCAGCTAACTTAAGTTATTACTGTCTTACTGAAATACTTCTGCTAAGCAGCTGTGGGCCACTATTACATAAAACTGTGTCTATTAATGCAGATTGTCTGTCATTCTTACAACTTTGAGTAAAGATAAAGGCTGGAGCAAGATTTGTTTTACAAACGTGTATGTTACATCAGTCATTCACACAAGTGCTTGGTAAAATCAACGTCATCGTTACTGTCTTTACAATGTGTACAATTGCTGAGGACCAAGGAAGCCTCCTGAGCTGAAATTCAGTTATGGTAATAATAACAACTGATAATAACCAATCACAACAGACTGGGCCATCTGTCCAATCAGAGCAGAGCAGGCTCAAGGAAAGGAGGAATTTAGAGAGACTGACTCATCTGACGAGTCGTTTGAGAATTACTGAAAAATGTGGTGATGTGCAATGTATATAATGAGAAAATTAAAGTTTTTTTTTTGTTACATTTGATGCATGTAAATCTGCTGTAGGAGACCTCCAAAACAAAATTAGGAATCTTTAGAAAAGCATAATAGGGGAACTTTTATGCATGTAGAATATAAGAATTGCAGAGTCTGCATTAAATCTGGAATTGAAAAACTTCCGGTTTAAGCAATTACGGAAATACTCAAGTATTCATCTATGGAAATAGTAATCAGTCTAAAGTGATTTAAATGTGGAATAGGAATAGTAAGAAAGTAATCAATTTGTGCTGTATTGTTCAGAATGACACACACGATTACTAATATTATTACAGATTGCAGCTTTCCTGTCGCAAGATAGTCCATACTGTATGTTCTGTTAATGATTGAAATAATCCAATTTTCTACCAAATCAGGCATATACATAGGACTAACGATAGATTAAACATTAAAGGGGTCATATAATGCCATTTTTGTACAAGTTAATATGAATCTTTAGGGTCTAAATGAAAACTTTGTAATATACTTTTATTAAAAATTCTCATTAGTATTTTAAGAAAACACTAATTTTACCTGCTCAAAAACAGCTCTGTTTTCAGCACGCTGTTTCAGTACATATGCCTTTAAATGATAATGAGCTTTGCTCACCCCGCCCCTCTGTTCTGCGGGGCGTTTTTGATACTACGCATATGGAGTGTTGCCTTGACAACAGTTGATGGTGTATTTTGGCGAAAGAATGGCAACTGGAGTCTCTGAGGACACATCTGTGCAACCATATCAATTTGAACCGGAGTCAGACCCGGAACAAGATGACGGCCCCGAAGAAGTTCGACGATAAGGCTTGCCTCGAACAGGACGTTTCTGAATGGTTGGTTAACAATGTCACTTTGATCTATTTTTGTATGTACTGGCAGGGTAACGTTAGAGTTGTGAGATACAAACGCTATGTGTTTAACGTTACTAATGTAAGTTATAGATTAGTTCGTTGACAGATTTATGTTGAAAATTTATTTTTTATTTTTTTGTAAATGTAGGCTTGTCAGTGATGCGTGACGTTATCTCAGTGTTAGGTACAACTATCGTGACTGAAACTGACATGAGGTCATGCGTACACAGTTTTTAATAACACAATAACTATAACGCGTTTTTCATTATAAACGTGGGATTATGAATTATATTGAGAACGTCGTAATGTTACATAGAATACATGCCGTAATGTACCCTGAGTGTAAACATTAGCCACATTCATCGTGAAGCGTGCATGGGATTTGCAAAGATAAATATAAGGTTAATAAAACGTTACACTCACTTCTTCTGGAGCAGGTAGTATAGTTGGTACTGATTCCTTTTTCAGTAGCAGCCTCTTAGCAAAACCTGATTTATATTGTCCCTCGTTTAAAAAGCAGTCTGGTGAGAAATGATTTGCGCAAACATGAGCGCATTCACGTTGCTCGTCGGGAATATTCCCTTCATAAACAAAACTCAGCCACTGCGTCTTCAGCGGTTCGGATTTGGGAACTTTAAAATTACTGCTGTGTTCGTTATTACACCCAAGAACCGAACACCACAATCGCTTAGACTCCATTCTGCTCCAGTGTATCAACAATGACGAACTATGATTGACATCTCACTCACGAGCGAGGGCGGGTCTGTGTTGAAACCCTGCTGTCAATCAACAATCGTGGGAGGGGCGTGCGAGCTTGTGACGTCACAGGCTCGAACGGCTCGATTTGAGGCAGGGGAAAACATAAGGAGATTAAAACAAAACCACTGGATGGATTTTTATCATTATATGATGGTTGTGTACAGACACTGCCAACACACATTTCAGTACAATCAACTTGTAAAAGTGCATGTACCATTATATGACCCCTTTAAGAAACACATAGTGAAACAGATTTGAAAGATTTGGAAAAAAATACAGTAAAAACAGTAATATTGTGAAATATTACTGCGGTTTAAAAGAACTCTCGTCTTCAGTGTCACATGATACTTCACATGATGCTGATTTGGTGCTCAAGAAACATTTCTTATTATCAATGTTGACAATGGTTGTGCTGCTTAACATTTTTGTGGAAACCATGATACATTTTTTCACGATTCTTTGGTGAATGGAAAGCTCAAAAGAGCAGCATTTTTTTTTCTCTCATTATAAATACCTTTGTCACTTTTGATCACTTAAATGTAATCACTTAAGTTTAAAGAAATTATTTATTTAAAATAGAGATACTGTATAGTAGACAGAGATGTGGACAAATAGAGAGAGAGAGAGATGGAGATTAAAATTGTATCATACTAAGTCTGTAAGAGATATTTAAACATATGAGCTGAACTGTACAGTATATCACATTCCTAAATTATGTAGGACCAGAACAAACACAGGCTACGTGTTGACACACATCTGATAAATATATTCTGACCTGCAGTCTTATTGTGCTTTGAGAACAGGATTTCCTCCAGACACAAAGCTTTAACAGAGGGCCATACTGATTAAACGCTTGGGCTAAATTCGGCTTCCTTATGGACATTCCTGCTATTCATATAAAAAGGTCTAACTGTAGTAGTGAGAAACTGGACTTAATTCAAACCATACTTTACCTGCAGGACCTCACACAATTGAAGACATTAACAGTGAAACCTATCTCTCACACACAGATGGCCATCCGATTTATTAAGAATAAAATGCCAAAAACAATGGCACAAATAAAGGTGAAAGCTCTGAAAGGTGAGAGGAGAAATTTGAAAGAATATTCAAACTTTTTTTAATTTTTAATGAAAGCACATAGTGACCAACATCATCTTTTGTGTTCCACGGACAAAAGTCATACAAGTTTGGACCTACATGAAGGTGAGTAATTTTTTTTTTTTTTTTTTTTTCATTTTTGTTCAAATAAAAGTTCACAGCAGGCAGTCTCTCTTACCTCTCCATAGTCTGTGGTGAGGATGAGAGTCCGGTCATCACAGCAGCTGACGATGGAGGGAAAGAGCTGCTCCTTATCCCGCACCCACACACAAGCACCCTAAAAGACAGACAAACCATATGAGACATTAAATACAGCAAACCAATCAAGAACAGCCCAAGAAAGGCAAGCTCAATAAAGACCTAAGAAGACAGAGATTTCATTCCTATTGCGGCTGGTACATAAATTAAATATGAATGTATATGCAGGAGGCAATATTATGTGCTTCTAAAAAGAGCTGAGAACAGAACAAGATGATACAAAGAGGATATCAGTTAGCAATTTCAATTGATCTCAACCACAGCCTAACCCTTAAACCCCATCATGGTATTTCCATCATCATCATCATTAAAGCACCACAGCCATTCCGTCTCGCTACATTTTCATTTTGTAGTCATACAGTGGTGCATTTGACTGGTAGAAAGATCCCTCCCAATGGGTTTAAACACACATTGTGGGCACACAGGCAGCACAGAACACTATTCATGCCAACAGCACATGCTGTAAACCAAAGTAAAGCCCTTTTGACAGCACCAAACCCTGTACTTTAAAAAGAGATGGTTGTTTCTCATGTCATTTTATGAAGGGGCCTTTGCTGGTGCACTCGCCTCCATGATAGGGTTTTTGATGGGATGCCAAAGCGTTGCTAAGTGGCTGCTAGGGCATTCTGGGTGGTTGCTTACTGCCTCCAAATCAATAGAGTCAAGTCCCAAGATCAGTCTGAATTGTAAAAGCAAACCCTCACCTTCAAGTCGTTCTAAACCTGTATGACTTTCTTTCGTCTGTGGAACATAAAATAAGATATTGTGAAGAATGGTTAACTGTTTGTTAACAGCATTGGACCCCATTAACTTTCAATGTATGGACAAAAAAGACATTTTCAAATGATCTGCTTTTGTGTTCTGCAGAAAAGAGAAAGTCATAGCTACAGGTTTGGAACGACATGAGCGTGAGTTTCCATTTTTGGGTGAAATATGCCTTTAAGTTTATGCGTTTACTCAAATCTCTAATGATGAAAACAGCTGCAATGAAAGGGTGGTCTAGCAATGCTTTTGTCTAATTGTGTGGCATCCTTTAAACAAAGGCGCCAAGAATGCAAAAATGGAGATGCAAAAACAGGAAAACAAAAGTCTGGCTGCTAAAACCACTAGTCATTTCCTGCTGTTGTGAACTGTAACACTGTCTCAATGGCCGTTCACCCCAAGGATGATAACTATAACCATAAAGTTTTAATAACTGTTGTATATTCTATGAGAATAGGGTCCACACCACAACTATAAAGATAACCAAACAATATTGTTGGAATCACTTTGAGAAGGATTTTTTTCAGCTGATGAAGGAAAAAACAAATGACAGCCAATCAGAATCTATCCTGCTTTAAAGAGCTCTAGCTTTAAGGTGGCAGATGAAAAAAGTGCAGCGCGTGCTTATAATAAACAGAATGTGCGTTATTGTGCATTAGTGTGGATGCTAATATGGTAAAACTTCTAGTTACGGTTATCGGTGTGAACGGGCCTTTAGTGTGTATGGTGTGCCAGGTTCTGATCTCTCACACTTACACACTGACAGCCATAAATCTTCACAGCGCAGCCATTCAGACGGCCAATGGAGTGTTGAGAGAGTAGTTTGTCCAACAACACATGAGAACCAAAGGATCAATGGGAGAGGCTTCCACCAGGAACCCAATCCCCAAGGTCAGAGCATGAGGATATCAATCCTCATTAACTTTTAATGACCTGACATGTGCAACAGCACTGGGTCCCGTAGGCAACATGTGCAGGCATTCACACAAACAATATACATCCACTCTTTCCAAAACACGCTGTATGAAGATGATCATAGACACATGATACACTGCAATGGAGACGTGGATTATAATGAGGCCAGACACATTCAAGGTTTTAAAGTGGAGGTAATCCTTAAATGGATAGATCATTTACTCACATTCATGATGTTTCAAGACTTTTGGGTAGCACATTATTTTAGTCAAGTCAAGTCACCTTTATTTATATAGCGCTTTATACAATACAGATTGCCACTTGTATTCAGCTGTTGTTCAGCTGAAGTTAGTTCAGTGTTGATTCAGTTCCATTGTAAAGATAATCAATTATTAAATTAGTTCATTTCATCTATAAAGCAGTTCTGCAAAAAAGGACGTCATCGTCCAGCTCAGTTCAGTTCTCATACAACAGCGTAAGTACAGTCAGATCAATAATATTGTTGAATACTAAGTGTCCCCAACTAAGCAAGTTGGGCGGCAGCAGCAAGGAACCCGAACTCCATCTGGGACAGAATGGAGAAAAAAACCTTGGGAAAAACCAGGCTGTCAGGGGGCTAGTTCGCTTCTGGCCAACGAACAAACACGGTGTCATTATGATTCAGGCTGCATCACAAGACAGAATTCAGATCGGGATCATTAGCATTCAAATATTCATCCAGTTCATTTTGCGTGATCGATTCATCACGCCGGTATGGATCCGAAACTGGTCATAGGGTCTATGTGGAGGACATGTCTGGTTCTTGTAGTCTCTGCTGAAGATCTGTGCCGATGGCTGTCATGTCGACGAGGCCTTCAAAGGGGATTGTCTAAGACACGCTCTTTGCAAACATTCAGGGCTGCGTTTTGGTCAGGTCTAGGTGCAGGTCCACCATCTGATCTGATCACACTGCTATAATGAAAGTGGATTGAGACCAAAGGCTGTCAAGTGCCAAAATCATAAACCATTGAAGTATCATAAAAGTGGTCAAATGATTTCAGTTTGTTCATCACAAAGCTATCTTAACACTTCATATAACTTGGAATACAGTGCACAAGTTGTGTAAGGACCACATTTACGAGACTTCAGTGGTGCTTTTGTGTCATTTTTGGAGCTTGACAGCACCTGATCACTATTCACTTCATGGACGCTTTTCACAGGCTGCGATGATGCAATTCCACAGTTATAAACATTGTAAGTCTAGCAACATTATTTATTTTCACTTGTACATTTATAGCACAGTACTATGGGCTATTTTACCTTGGTACAGAAAATGAACACTGCTGAATATGTGTTTCAAATACAGTTGAAAGAGTGAATGAGTGACAGAAACGTTGACATCTTTCTTCTAATCTCACTTTTTTTCCCCTCCTTTGGAAACTAATAGAAATGCTATCGTATTTTTTTTTTTGCTATATGAGCTAGTGGAAGCACAAAAATGATGTGTTGTAGTCTCCTGTCTTTTAATAACCTATGATGACTTCTGCTTCTGAGAACCATGGAAATGTGAAAAGGGTCAACTGTATGAACAAAAGCTCAGACATTCTGCTAAATGTCTTCTCTTGCGAAAGAAAGAAAAGCATGCAAGTGTGGATCAACATGAGAGTAAATTAATGATGACAGACCTTTCATTTTTCGATTAACTCATTAAAACTTAGCCACATGTTTGAATCCCAGATAGGTAAATCTTTTTTTTTTTTTTATTATTCCCAGGTAGAATAAGAAGGCAGATTTTTAGCAAATATTATTTAATAATTTATTTAGACTTGGAATATGCCATATTTGAGAAGACCATTGCATTATCTCTTTTTCAGTATGTTCCACACCGCGTAACGTTCTGTATCATCAACAGGATCTTTTTCAGGTTTCTTTAAAAAGCCTTGCTAAATGTAGCTCAGGCCTTATGGGACTGAGTTAAAAGAGCTTGAAGAAAAGAAGGGGTGGGGAAGCTAAACTGTATGCATTTGTGTTTCCCATTGTTTGACAAGTAGAGGAAGAAAGCTAACGTTAAACTTCTCTTAAATGTTCAATCATCACATATGCATGCTTTAGGCGGTCATCCCCTAAACATAATCAGCTCCGAATCAGAAATACGATTAAAGCATCATTTTATTGAGCTGAAATCATGGATAAGATGAGAGAGATCAGCCAGGTCTGTAACTGGCACGGAAAGTACTCAAGCACAGGGCTCGGAAAAGCTGTTTCACGTGACCTGTCTGAACTGAATTACATCTGAAGCAGGGTCTATGGATTTAAGAAGATCAGATGTCATTGTTACATAATTCTCATTTACAGCATTCGTGCTTTATGACACATGATGTCATTGAATTACTTGTGTTTAATCTCATAGATTAAAGGAAGTAAACATAAGAGCCTTTGCAACAGTTGATCAGCTACATTTAAGTGTGGGTTTATTTATTCTTTTTTTGTGTTTAATTGATAAATAATAAAAGATAACGGAGGAAATAAGACTATTAGTGCATGCAACCAAATGAAAACAACCTAACAAAACTATGACAGTTGCACATAGGTAAATCATAAAATTCTCCATAATATGATTGATAATAATCCAGCATTATTTACCATTATACTACGGGACTGTTGAATGCTTGAATCTGATTGGTTGAAGAACATTCAAAGGTGTACAATTATTTTCAGGGAAACACACAGCTAAAGTAGTTCCAGACAGGTCTTGACCGCATTACAGTTCCATATCACATCACCAAATAATTTCAGTTATTTCAAAGGTCCTTTCAGACCACAAAAACAAAAGACCTAAAACCCACAAAAACACTGACCAAGCAAATAAATATAGTAAACAACAGGATAAAAACGACCAATTATTTCCATTTTTTTGGCCACAAAATTACATTTTATTATGTACGTACTTTCTTTCTCCCGCACTCTCTCCTACTCAAACACACACATACAAACAGTACAGACACACACTCGCACAGAAACATGTTGTCAGCGCTGCTCTGACGGTTTTATCAGTAAAATAGTTTAACAACTTAAAAGCTACATGACATTTCTCAATAGTGAGGTAATAACGACGCTGTTGAAACAGATAAACATAGTTTCGCTATTAGTCGAGACGCTGCTTCCGAACACTGTTGAGAGAGACACAGACTCAGGTAATTCACAAACACTCTCTCGCTCTCTCTCTCTCTCTCTCTCTCTCTCTCTCTCTCTCTCTCATAACTGCATTAGTCTGCTATCAATGGCTCAAGGCTCCGTTAGCTCTAGCAAATGACGTTTTGGAATGAAGGACCGAAGGCGTAGGTTTAGCTGCTTGAGAAATTAGTCCTACACACAAGGCACGTTTTAAAGACAAAAACCTGACAAATGTCTTGAAATACATCATCTGAACAATGTTTGAACTGTAGTATAAGCAGAAGAATTGACTCGGGTACATTGAATTATCAGAAAAGAATGCACCTGCTTCGCATCGTGGCCGCATTACCATCTCAGGTGTGCATTATTTTCTAATAATTCAACGGCCTGTCTTCAATTATTCCTTACTGAATGAATGGGTATTGTTGCTGGGCACTTTAATGATGCATAGAAATTATAAAATGCTGGCATGGGCAGAACCAATGTATCGTGATGCAGATAACCATTATTCATGATGCAGATAACTGTGGTTCAGTTTGCTGAAATCTATCATTATGGTGTAAGAATGAGGGTAAGCTTTCCTAGAATATTCAAGGATAATCTTAATGTTTCCCCAAGGAATGCTCAAATAATTAGTGCTAGGCATTTTGAAAAACCTACAAAATATTAAACTTCAGCATGTAAGTTGTGCTGCATGGTCAAAAATAATACCTCAAATCATGTGGCTTGCTGATACAAAGCAACTACTTTTCAAAGCAATCAGACTGATGATTTTGCCTACTGGATGATAAACAATGTAGAATATATTCCATATCCCAAGCCGTATCGATGAAGCAGATTATCACAGAGAATCTTTTGACTTGGGCCAGTAAACATCCACCAAACAACCACCCTAGCAATTGATCTTTCAAGTCAACAGAGAAATGCAGCCAGATAACAGATGTTCTGCACTCAAGGACACTCAATGTCAAGTAGAACCATAGAAAAACATGTGACTTTTCCCCCATGACCCCATATAAAGCCAGAATAGACAGAAATAAATTACAGTTATAGCATCTGGGCAAGAAAAGCTATTGTGCTCAGCTTCTCATATTTTTCCCAAAATGCCTTTCCAAACATCTGCATTACCATGTAATCTTTTTTTTTAAATCATGCTGAAACAGCAACGATGGGTTCTCCTCCCTGAGATCCTATATTTCATATTTATTTTCAGAGAACTCAAAGAAGAGAAGAACTCTGAAAGTCTTATAATATCCCCACTATAATGACAACGTTTGAGACCAGACATGTTTCCACTGGCACTGCTGGAAACCGACGTATGGCGTCATCAATTATGTGGTGAGGTTAACAGATTTTCCAGAAGCAAGCTCCATGATGCATGCCTCTGAAAGACAGCAGTGTAAACCTGCTTTGTGCACGGGCTGAATTGTATAGGCAACAGATGGCCACAAAAACACAAACCACCTCCTCCTCCTTCCATTCTCTCCTCCACTTACATCATTTCATCCCCTCCTTCCCCCACCTTTCACCTCGGCAGTCTCAAAGCAGAATGGTCATGCTCGGGTCCCAGAGGGCAACCGGGCGGAAATCCCTCAACAAAGGCCAGCTGGGCAACTCTGAGGCAGGGTTTTGTCTGTCAAACTGCAGCACACGTGCAAACAAAAATAACTCCTTCGTATTACATCGTATTATACTCTGAGACATGAATCAGCTCCACTTAGCCGGAACACCAGTGAATCGATAGTAGAAATCTAAATTTTGCGCACACACAAGTAACTTTCACAACAAGCAGCTTTCTGTTGGTCAGCACCGCAAATTTGCATAACCAACTTGAACGAGCGAAATCTGCAATCGGACTCCTATGACTGTATTTTGCCCATGAAATTCATGAAACGGTAAATGTCTGCACCTTTACTCATATTTCAGTTTGGAATAGTGGACAACATGGAACCAAGATGCTCATATGGGAAATGCTTATTTAAGTCGGGCCCGTGTCATTTGTCACTCCCCCTTCATCTTACCAACACTTTCTTTTATTTCTAAACTATTACTTTCAACAGAAGTGGCAAAAAGCCTAAAAACTGAATACAATTTTGGTAAATGTGTAAATAAAAAAAGTCGGCATGAAATGGAAATTCACTCAAAAAAAATACTAAATCTCTTTACTAAATGCATCTTAATGCTCTTATTGTGAACAATTTTTGTAAAACTTTTTAGACCTTGTAATTTTTAACTATAATGCCTCAATCTTCCAATGAACTGCTTCTCTATGGTTGGTGACCTATGCTGGATTCCTCCGGCATCATTTAGTCTGCTTAAACCCTGTCCCTTTCTTATCGACTCAATCGACTGCAAGCAAACATTCAGACCTGCCTCTATCCAATCAACAACCCCAATGGATAGAACCAAATGCCCACCCAACATTTTCTTCTTTTGCAATAATCCGTTTCACTTAGAAATACGTCACAATATGGAATAAATTATATGTTGCTACTGTACTTCCATTACATTGCAACTTCAATCTAGTTCTAGTTTTTAAAAAGCTTTTTGTTAAGTTTGATGAAGGATCTTAACACTAACTGTTAACCGTTAACACGTATGAGTGGAAAAAAGGTCCCGTGCCCTTTAAAACAGAAAGCACAACTTAAAACGCTTCGTCACTCTAAACCCTCAAAAAGGGCTACTATTACCTCTGTGTGTTTAACGGTGCCAAATTTGGAGGAGATTTGCTAATTAATGAGACTGAAACATTAATGAGACTACACAGCGCAAGGTGGCGTGTCTCTTTCTCCTTGTGGCAGGAAGCCCAAGACCAAGAGTATCGAGTGATCCAATCAACTCAACAAAAGAAAACTAATCAACTTCCACAAAATGAGATGTTATTTGGCAATTAGTCCGATGCTAATTTTCTTTTTCCGATCACACTGCATTATTGGCATGAGATGTCAAAAAAAGAGGGACAGAGAACTCACTACTTGACATTTTGTTTGAAAGAAAAAAACTTGTTTAAGAAGAACTCCTGTGGACTTTGCAAATATCATAAAGACTTTTCCAAAGCAGCTGCTCACACTCTTTTTCAATGAGATTCCTGCACACTATTTAGATCTCAAACATTGAGGCTTATTCCGATTATCATAACAATACTGACACCTCCGCTGACCTCTGGCTCTCCTTCAGTGCAGCTGTGCTGATGTGAAGAGCTCTTCACATTACAGAGGGCCTTGGATATTGAAGAGCAAACTGACTGGGCAATTCAGTACTGACTGACTTTAACTGCAAAATGACACACACACACACACACACATATATATACAGACAGCTCAATGAGTCTTGGTTTAATCTGTGGATTACATAAGACTATGCTATATTTCTTGTAATTATCTTAAGAGAAATAGAGCAAAAAGCACATGTTTTCCAACAATCATGTATTTAACAGATAGATCTCTTTGAACTCAATCCAGCAAAAATGTCCTCCATCGTTAGGACGTCTACTGGTCCAACTGCTCATTTATTGTGCAATGGCAGATGATGATTCAAAGCTAACAGAAAACTGTTGTTCTATGAAACCAGTCGATGCTTTGAGTTGAGTTACTGCAATGTGACCAGGATCAGGGGTTTGAACTGCAGAATATTGAGTGACGGAAAAGAGGAATTGGTCAAGAAATGAATGAGTTTATGGGTTGGTGTCGGATTAGATTGATTGAAATTACTGCTGACATTACAGGCTCAAGTTTAAAGTCGTCCAGAGATCTACATATGTCCTTTGAACAGTGCTGGCATAACCTGTATGATGGGTCAGGACAGTCAACAACTGACTAGCCAGTTACTGGGGTCATCTAGTGAGATTATCAAGATTTTTTAGCTTTCATATTCCATCGAAGTGCTTGAAATTGGGTGAATTTAGAGCTAAAACTACAACTTTTTCTGTAACAAATTCACTCAGTCTTCAACAATACATTTCAAGACAATTTAGACTTCAATCCTCTACTCTGAGCAATTTAAATGATAATACATAAGAAATACATAATTATGCATATAAGCAATCAAGTAAGTAAAAAATATTTTTTAAATGTTTTTGAAAGAAATCTTATATGCTCCCCAAGGCTGCGTTTATTTGATTAGAAAACAGTAAAAACAGTAATTTTGTGAAATATTATTGGAATTTAAAATAAATGTTTTATATTATAATATATTTAATTTTTTTATTTATTCCTGTGGTGTAAAGCTGAATTTTCAGCATCATTACTTCAGTCTTCATTGTCACATGATCATTCAGATATCATTCTAATATTTGCTGCTCAAGAAACATTTATTATTATTATCAAATTTTAAAACAGTTGTGCTGCTTAATACATTTGTAGAAACCATGATAAATTTTTTAGGATTCCAAAAGAACATTTATTTGAAGCAGAAATCTTTTGTAACATTATAAATGTCTTTACTGTCACTTTTGGATAATTTAATGTGTCCTTGCTGAATAAAAGTATTACATTTCAAAAAAGAAAGAAAAAAATCTTACTGAAGGGCTATAATTTTACTAACCCCTAATTCACAATCAAACAAAACACTGAACATATCTAAAAAAGGCTTTTTGACAACTCTGTGTTCCATTAAAATACATGACAAGAGCAACTGAACCACACAAAAGACCAATCAAGTGTGAGAGGAGAAACCTTAGGATGCCTACTGTATGTCACAAGCTACAGCCAAGTGAAACCAAGACAGCTCTCTCCCACCCTATGTCCTCAACCTCCCCAGACCTGCATGACATCAGCCAAGCCAATGAGAGGTTTGCCTCACCTCAAATCAGGGTCACAACCGAAATGAATGTTTAGCATCTTGTAGAATAAAATTCCTGAAGATGAGCTCAAACATTCTTTAACTCTAGGACATATTTCAGGAATTATTTGCAAAAAGCACCCTTTTGTACGGTCCAAGCGATACATTTACAACATTAACAATTCAGAACATGTAAATTCGCAGTTGAATTGACAATAGAGAGCGAGGCAGAGAAGGAGCAGTGTTTTGTACAGGATCCGATAAACAGCCTTGGCGCTCCGTCACTAGGCTGACAGCAGTATGAATAAATGATGGAAGGTGCAGCTGATCAGAAATTAGCTAATGGAGAGATTGTGGCCCCAGGGGAAGGACACTTCCCAGACTTCCCCCATATCAGACAATAGAGAGAGAGAGTGCTAATAGCATTGAGAGATTGTGACACTTAATGGTATTAAACTTACAACTGAGATGTTCGACTGATTAGCATAAAGCATAGCCTGGAGATGGTGATTAACAGTCATGGCAGGTTGTAATGTACTCTAAATAAACGAAACTTGTGGATGGATACTCATACATTAGCTATACGGTTTTGCGTACACAGTTTTGTGTCCAGATTTTTTTTTTCTCTTCAGACAGCAAAGAAAAGGAAAGGAAATATATAATGGGAATGTGACATCCAACTTTTCTCTAAAAAAAAACCCCCATCGAATTCCAAAATAATTATTTTCCAGGTTTTGGCCTAAAAAAATACATCATCTTTGCAACACCATAGCACAAAAACAGACAAGGAGGAAACTTGCAGGTTTGCATGTGTCAAACACCAATGTTTGCACAAGCTATCAAATGGAGTATACTCTGAAAGGCTACGTGTTGGGCTATACGCTTATGCTAAGTGTTCACATCAAACTGTTGTATAATTTGGGCTTAAGTGGTGTTGAAGACTGGAAGCTGTAAGTTGGGAAAATCATGTGCACAAACAACCTTTCCCACTGCTGTAAACCTTTAGCCAAGCCAAATACTGATGTGAAGCGAAGTAAACAACAATCTAAAATGAATCATAGTATTTAATATACAGCTGTAGCCCTCAATAGTAGAAAGATCCTAACATGGGGAAGGACAGGGGAGGGACGGGGTTATTACTGATGTGGCAGCTCTTCTCAGTTGTGGTATTCAAGAAAGACACAACAGCCGTTCAGATAAAATTGGCCTTTTTATAAGAGATCAGCCCTCATCTGACAAAACACAAAAGAAATGCTTCTCCAGCACCAAAACATCTCAATGAGGAAATGAGGGAGACATACATTTCTGTCCACAGTTATTAGCATCTCAGAAGCCTTTGAGCGGCCTGATGCCACTATACTGCATCTTCATCTCACAAACTGTACAACAGCTGTTGTTAAGGGTTTCTTCTGAGTCAGATCACTGCCATCTTGAACTGATTCCTTCTAATGTGGAAAGCCACCAAAACAATAAATGTTGACTAAATGTGCAAAGACTTTATACCTCAGTCTCATATATGACAGTACAATTTAATTTTGCCACCTGGATCGCTTTGCTATGTTGTCCTATACTTTAAAAAAAAAACTTTAAACTATTCCAACATCCCTTGTGCATCAGCAAATAAGAGCGATAGTGCCACACAGGTTGTGATCCACACTGAGAACATAATGAGAAATGTATTTATCTGATGGAAAAATTGGTTGGGATTCTGAAGCGTTAAGCTAAATCTGTTTTGCCACATCCTGTAATGCACAGAGCCATAGCTTATTGATCATCTAATGCTGACAATAACCAATTTAAACACCATTTACCAACACAAATTACAGTTATTAAAACATAGTGTTTCCCAACAATACATAAGGACTCAATTAGGTTAGTATTCTAAGGTTGCAGTTTAATGGGATGGCAGAATGCTTGAACTCATTTTTTAACCCCTGACTGTATGCCACATCATGTCACAGATGTCCCTCCATGATGTCTTAATCACAGGGAAAACCTTGTACTAAAATAGGAAACATGCCATCTGGGCTGGCTAAACAATTACATGCTGCGTTTTTTTACTCTAGAGCTCTTGGTTTACAAGTAATTGAGGCTTATGGTTATGTTCCTGGGTGCTACTTAAGGGATATTTCACCTGAAAAAGAAAAAAAAATCAAAAAATCATTTACTCACCATAAGATTTTGGTTCATCTTCAGAACAAAAATTAAGAGATTTCTGTCCCTTTACTTCTTCAAAATGTTCATAAAAAGATTGTAAAAGTAATTCACATGAATAGAGCAGGTTAACCGAAGTCATCTGAAGAGATACAATCGTTTTATATGATGAACAAATTTAATTTAGTCTATATAATTATCATCTATAAACACTGATCAGTGAGCACAACGTACAGTAAGCACAAACATGCTTGCTTAATCCATGAAAATCAATGGGTTTTGTTCCTGCATGTACAAATTGCATTCGCATTTATAAGTCCTATATATACCAACAACATCCATTTTTCAAAACCATCTTAAACATATCAGCCATGGAGATGAGGAGTCCAGGTCAAGTTGCAGGTGGTGTGCTAGAATTAACATGCAGTATTATTCAAGATATCTATTATGAAACAAATCATTGTGAGGTCATAGCAGGTTTGACATTAAACAAGCTTAAATTGAAGGATGATATTGCATGTCAGCTGTGCAACAGCTTAATCTCCTTACAAGTAAACCCCTCAAAACTTTTATTTATTAAAACTAGAAGAGTAAGACATCCAAGCAAACACTGTAAAATATTCAATAGGCCTACACATTTGTTTTAATTAAATGTTCTGTACAATTAACCACATGTTCCTCTGTTATTTGGTGTGTACCAGTGTGTCTAGCCCAAAGTGAAAATGAGGCCTTCCACGGCACCCTGTAAATCTTTCGGGGCTCTAGTCAGGGGTCCGTCTCTTGTGAAAAGATTACAGCACAAGAACTGATTGTGTTAATCAGAGCCTTTAAAGCCTGTCTGCTACACCCGTCTGCTCTCAGTGCCCCGAGCTACAGCTGCTGACAGGGGCACATAAATAATGCTGCACCGTCACCAGAAGGACAGGAAGGATGGGATGGTACAGATATTATGAAAGGTGGGTCCAGCTGACTAATTTATTAGCCCCAAAATGGTGATAATTGTACAGATGCTCTATTATGCCAAAACATTCATGAATCTTTTTCACTGAAATAGTGTTTCTCAAGTCACTGGGCTTCCTCTATAAGGGTTGTAAAAAATGATATGGTTTTTTTTTTTCATGAACAATCACAGGTCTAAACAGCGAAAAGTGATCTCACATGATCAATAAAGGTGGAGAAAATCTGTTAAATATAGTTTCCTATCAAAGATCCTGAGAAAATTAAAGCATGACTACTTAAAGAACAAATGAAAGTCTACAATCAGATGACCATAATGAAGTTAAGCACCTATGATCACATTTTAGAATTAGCACAATGACTAATTTCATTTGAAGTTGAAGTAGAGGGTGGCCAATTCTGAATCTGAATGAAACACATTTTAACAACAAAAAAAGATTTAAAAAAAAAAAACACCATAAAAGTAAACTTACAAACCAACACAAAGACTATCCACCAAAAATGCTCTAGACCAGACAACATTCAGTCCTTGAGCTGCCTGAATGGTATATTGGCACAAACTGGTATCTCCTTCCACACAATTTACCCCTTAGGCAAAACAAAAGCTTTTCAATAGCACCGTTTGGTGTTGATGGCGAGGATCCATGGTTGCTGTATGTCAGCAGGGGGGCTGGAGCGGCGGCAGATGGAGACACAACTGAATGCAGAGGTACAGTATTAAGAAATGAAGGGGGAAGGGGTGCAGTGCACACACAGGCCTCAGAGGAGATGATAGAGGAAGCGCTATTTACATGCACAGCGCCCTTTAAAAGACACTGTAACGTGCAGCTAAAGAGAATGAGTCCCGTACACTGCCGTAGCTTAAATAGTGTAGTTAAAATACCAAAGTTTTGATTAAAAATGGCTCTAAAAAGTGCTTTTAGAAAAAAAATGCTATAGAAAATCGTGCTTACATGTTTTTACAAAACAGCGAATTACATTTCAAAAATACATATTGTGTCTAACATGAGTGTATTACAGATCTTTCTAGTGCCTAATCACAACAAAAATAACAATATTGTATACAGTAGCTGAAAATTTCTGACATGATCCAAAGAAATAAACTCAATTTATAGATAGCACACCAAAAGGGAGGTGGTCCCTGAGTCATGCTCAAGACTTTCAATGTCATTGTGGTTTACTACAACCTGTCCAAAATCGGCTCCAAAACCGCCATCCTGTGATGAGAACATCTGAGAGTCTATTTCTACCAGTTTTCTAATTAAAAAAAGAAGGAATGGCATTAGGGTACTTAAACTCCATAACTAACAAGCCAATAAACAACAGATTGGCCACACAAGACTAATTAAACCCAAAAAGTGAACAAAGAGTAACTGAATTGAGGTGAATCCATCTGGGTTTGTGTCCAGATGCACACTGCAGCCCAATAATCATGTAAAAAAAAATAAATTAAAAAAAAAAACGGTCAGAGAATAAATCCTGTCACAAAACCAGTATATGACAGAGAAGCTTAAATAAATGCATCAGTCCTGAGAAAAAGCGATCCTTGCTAACGTCCAGACTGCATTGAAAGGGATTAATATGACCTTATGGGATTGTCGCTGTACTCATGTAGCCCCACTCCTGCTCAACACTGGATCAGCTAGCAATCCGGTTTGAACTGAAATAACTCTTGCACGTGTGAGAAGACAATTCATAATTCTTCATACCAACCCCACAGCATGACGAAAGCACTGAGAGCCAACAGTCAGCCTCATAACTGATTAGTCATAATAAGAGATTATGAGAATTCAACTAGGCCCCTGGAACCTTAGAACAGCCCTATTATTGACAATAAACATGCAAATTCCCCCAAAAACTAGATTTTAACAAAGTTCTCAATATATGGATTCTTATTTAGAAGAAATGTACCCAAGCTCTGACAAACAAAATAGATGTGACCGGGAACAAGAACACAAAATCTATTTATTGTTTTGTTCTTCCTGTCTAGTACACCCAACAGAATAAGGAGGAAAAGATATGATTTCAGTTGCCATCAACATGAGAGGTTGCCTAAGGAAGTCAAAGCCAGACAGAGAAGAATAGTGTGAAACCCAAACCAGAGGAACTTCAAATCCAAGAGATATGGGGCGACCAAAAGGCATGGCTTGGAATCTCGGGTCAGGGTTACAGAGACTGAGATCCTCTGGACAGGAATGTATCTGGAATAGGAATCTGTTGCTGGATTCGAGACACTGTTTCGAGAGACACTTTAAAAGCAGGAATTCCATTTTTAAAGCAGGTCAGCTGTTGTTCCAGGCGACATGATCACTTCATCGATCCTTTTTTTAGACTGTTCTTCTGAAGTGGACGTTGTGGGTATTTTTATCATAGCTGACACTGGACTGAGCCGGAAATGTATTTGTGGTTCTGCGATTAATTAATGGACGCATGTGCTGCTTGAGCAATAAGCTGAATTCCTCTGGTCAGTATGCGAGCGAGAAACATAAACATTCCTTCATGCTAAGGATGGACACGAGTGCCTGGGTAAATTACTTTGAAAAATAATAATTGGGTGACTCAACTTCAAAATAATGAGACGAGTCAAAATGGGGCCTCATTTTTGCAATTTTGCATTTAGTTACGGCTGTATCTTGGGGTCCAATTCGTGTCAACATTATCATAGAGACTTTCACTCCAGTGCATTAGAGGATGTTCACACAGGACACATTCATCCATTTAAAAAAAAAATGTGAGAGAATTAGTAATTAGAATTAGAAATAGAGGGTTTAGGTTTTTTAGTGGTGGGTTAAATATGGACATATACAATAAAGGCAGAACTTCCTCAAGTGTGATGTAAAAAATTTACATAGCGGAATGCCAGCTTACACAAATGTACATTGGAGGGAAAATCAGAAATTAGTAATACAATACTGAAATAGTTTTCGACATCCGAAATGATTGACCAAAACAGTTAGCACTTCTCCGATAATGCGTTTTTGACTGTTTTAGCATCTATTTTGTGCCAAGTCTGCACACAACATGGATAAGCTACATCAAAACATGTCAGCAGCATAGACGCAATTCACTGTCACTAAAAATGATGCTAGAATAGCAATACGTAAAATATGTTCAGCTAAAATATTAATCTTAACCAATTTTTTGATCACCTGTGAACATGACAACCTGAACAGCAGAGTTCAGTTAACCACTTATGCAAAGTAAATTACAAAAACTTTATACTTCAGTTTTTGGCTAAATGAAAACTTTCGCTTTGTTGTTTCTGTAAAAAATTTATTTCGATGGATCACTATAAACTTTTTTTATGGCCTTCAAAGGCTTCTTACACGCACCAAATATACCTTTTCTTGGGAAACTCAGGGTTAACTCTTACTTTAAAGCAGTGATAAGTCTATCACAGGCTGGAATGTTGAGCGGAATGGGAATCTCATGCTTCATAAATCTCTCCATGGGAGGATGAATCCACTAGTTTTGTCTGGGAACAACCACACTTAGTCATTAGGATCAATAGGCATGGACAGGTAAGCTCCAGCACTAGTTTAGTGACTCAGCAGCTGGCAGAGGAAGGATGAGGGCTTGTCTGAGGGAGAAAACAGCCTGGAGGGGAAGCTAGGGATTTGGCAATATTATTACGCCTTGTCCTAAGTGTGGGTTCAGATGGGAAGGGAGGCAATGCTTTGACATATCAGTGAAGCATAACAGTGGTAATGTTAGTTTAACCCTGAATTACAAATCATACAAGCAAAGTGAATAATCTTTAAGTCAAAGTTTACAACAATCCATCTCGACAGACATATTGTTTTAATAATTCTGAACCATACTTTTGATTCATGCTTCAATAATTTCATTAGTCTCAGCTTTATATCTGAATTCAAATGCTTTTAATGCTCCAGATTAATTAAAGCCTCACTGACCGCTGTGTGGGCCAACGAATGGGAACTTCCTCCTGACAGTGGCCCGTGTCTATAAATAATCTTGGAATGTTTGCGTTGTTACTTCTAAGCCTTATCATTTAGGCTCTTAATCTTAAATGTGTCTCAGACCCCTTCTGTCCTCCATCCACCCCAAACAGATGTTTAATTACTCTTTCCATTCAGACCTTATGTGGTCCTCCAGTGCTCTACTATGAAAGCCTGACTTTATTTGCGATTTCATATTTCACAATACAACGTATGTGACTCTGTATATAGTGTTTTGTGGGAAAGCCTATGGGGTACAGATAAGTATTCTTTAAAGGATTAGTTCACTCCAGAACTAACTCACAAATTTCCTGATAATTTGCTCACCCCCATGTCATCGACCCAGTGTTTACAAGTGTGGAAAAGGAGGTCTTTCCAACTTCAAAAGCATCCGACATCGTTGTTTTACCTATTTTTGTGAGGGGCGTTTGACTTAGTCGTTGCAAGTTCGCTTTGTAAACACTGGGTCGGTACTTCCGCCTACATCACGCATGACCTTTCCAATGTACGTAATGCAAGAGTTAGTGGACATGCATCGCAGAGCAAGTGCAAGACGAGCATTTTGTTTTTTTTAGAAAATGCCCGGTCGTTTCACTATAAAGACCCTTATTCCTCGACTGGGGTCGTGTAGAGCCCTTTGAAGCTGCATTGAAACTGCAATTTGGACCTTTAACCCGTTGGTCCCCGTTGAAGTCATGAAAGAAAGACATGCACATCTTGGATGACATGGGGGTGAGAAAATTATCAGGAAATTTTTATTCTGGAGTGAATTTTAATTCTGGAGTGAACTAATCCTTTAATTAGACTCTTCAAAACCTTTAGACCACCAAAGTTAGAAAATAACAACAATTGCAGCGCAGAAAAAACAACTGGTTATAACATAGTCTTTTCTAACTAACTATAAAAAAGTGTCTTTTGTGCCTACTACAGCACTGAACCCTACTCTTTGGTGGTTTGAAACATTGGAAGTGGGGAGGGGGTTTACAAGGCCATCTGAATGTTATACATTAGTATCTAGTTAATACTGCTACAGTGGGTCAGTGCGTTCTGTGTGAGGTCTGAGCTTTCATTGCCAGCAGGTTTGTTCTCATGCTGACACAGAGACTGTACAACAAAGCCGACAGAGGGAGGTATGACACGCATCCTGGGGGTCTCCACTGAGGCATTTATGATCATTTTACTCTGGATCAAGATGGTATTTTGTTCACTGCTGTTCTGCAAGCACTAGTGATCTTCAAAGACAGTGAAGTGGTGTTAAATAACCTTTGAACTTGTAATGAATGTGAGAGGGACTCCCCAGTTTTCCTCACCTGGAGGGACAGAGGGTCCTAGCAGAATTAACACCAATAATGAACCATGACAAGTGCCTTTAGACTTTATAGACCATGTTTTTATAGTTAAATAGACCTGATTTAGCAAACAAATATATGAATATAGTCTAGACAGAGAGACAGAAAAATAGACATACATAGCCTACATAGGTTATTATTCTGGTTTAAATGTTTTATAGATGGTAAAATATTAATGTATTAAACGCCGTTAGTTACAGTAAAACGATAACATGTCAATTGTGATCAAAACTTGGAACATGCTCAGCAACATCCTTTTAAAAGCAGGCAGCACCATCACAAAGGAAACAGGGAGAGACTGTTCCAGGGAACTGTTCAAGTTTTCCACCTACCTCAACAAAGAAGGTATCCATCTGTATTATGGTCCTGTCCGGTGTTTGGTGAGCAGGGTACCACTGACTCCACTGGCGTGCACTGTATAGATGCTCTGCATTCACGCGCTTAAGATAAAGCTGAAGTTCCCATCGTACAGTCCAGACAGTAATTCCTCTGATTAAGTTTAAAGTTTTCTTTAAAAGCTCTTGGCAAACTCATTTAGAAACCGCCTTGACGGGTATGTGTCTGTTGTGTGTATTAGAAGAAGCTCGTGTTTGTCTCAGTGGCAGTCCTGCTCGTCTCGCGCGGCATGCGCTTGTGTATCTTTGTGTAGAGAAAACACTGAGGAGGACACCGGCTCATTTGCGTATGACTGACCGGGGCGGGGCTTAGGAATAAGACTCCGCCCACTAGACACACCCGTGTGAGAGTATAATGGGCACAGCACTCAGTATGAGGAAATTCCTTATAATGAAATGAAATGGTCTGGCCCTAAGCTAATTTTTTTTTAATTTAACATTTTTAAATTTTTTATTTCAAAATATTATATTGTGGTTATCTAATTGGTCAGAGTTTTTGTTGTTGTTGTTTTTGTTGTTTTTCAGACTTATTCTACTAATTTCATGCAGAAAAATAAAAAAATAAAAACTGTTTAAGGAGCCTACTCATTACATGATTTTTGGCATTCCATGAGAGAGAGAGAAAAAAAATATCCAGGGAATTCTGGAATGGCTTTGACCCACTTAGTGTCTGGATAATTCCTCTTAGGAAAGTCACCCATATTCAAGTCCCTGTATATCGGTCATCACTTTAAATATATATATATATATATATATATATATATATATATATATATATATATATATATATATATATATATATATATATATATATATATATATATATATATTAACATATGTTAATTAACAGCTCGCATAATATCAAGTCAATATTTGAGAATGCTTGTGAATGAAATGTTATAGCAATCAGAGTGAGTCCACTCCCTCAAATTCTGGCAGTATCATTAACAAGAGCCACTATCTCAGCATGTTTGACCCTTACAATGGGGTTAATTATATTCAAGTGAGCTCCTATGAATCTCTGTTTGGAGCTCCTCTAAAGTCAAAGACTGAGGGAGGTCTGTATGTATGGGTGTGCTACAGCTGCTCTTGCTGTAGGCACAGTGTTGTGACCTCTCTCATTTAGGTCAGCTTTCTATCAGTCTGAGTTGCAAGGACAGAGAAAGGCTTGGTAAAATATAGTTTTAAACCACTGAATACATATGGTATTAAGCAAAATTGTTGATTTGGCTGTACTGATACTGTTGGATGAGAACTGAACTGAATGATGACATCGCTGTTTTCTACAGAACTGCTTTATAGCTTGATTGAACTCATTTCATATTTTGATGATCTTTCAGTTATTGAACAGAACTGAATCAACACTGAACTGACCTCACAATGACACTTTTTTTTCTTTTTAGAGCTGTTTTACAGCAGAATTGAACTTTGTTTGCATCATTGAATCATTATTTTCTGCTTATGCCTTTAAAGCTGCTTTGAAACAATCTGTATTGTATAAAGCACTATATAAATAAAGGTGACTTCACAAACTGAACACATGGTGTATGCCAAAAAAAAAAGTGCAAGTAAAGTTTCTCGTCAGAGTTTTGCTCTGGGACTTGGGACATGCAGGCATAAATGTTTTAAAATGTCTTTTATCCCCAAACTACAAGTCTTAGTTTAAAAGTTGTAAAATGTAAAAGTGCATCATGTCGAAACTCCATTCTCTGTTCCATAGCTTTATATTCAAAGCACTCTGTCATAAAAGTGATCCGCATTACTGGGGCATTAATCTTGTGTGCCTGTGAAAGATGTAGAAGCCTAAAAGATGCCGTTTTAGTGGCATTGCTCAGATTCAATTGTGCGTTTTAAGAGCAAAGTGAATACAATTTATATAGCAATATATAGCTTAATAACATTTCTTGTAAGCAAGAGTGACAACCACGCACATCTTTATAGTCATGTACTTATACATTTAAAGAATAAATTCTAAGGCTTTTAGCAAATGTGTCTTGTTCCAAAGATTGCCAGAGAGGAAGTAGTTCCTGCTTTTGATCAAAGTCGATACAGAATATTTAGCTCCGTCTGTGATGACAGACCTGCCCGCATAAGCAGTTACAGAGATGCTTTACGATCATAAGAGCTGCATACCAGAGTTAACTCTCAAAATGATCAGCTATATAGTAAATTGTGTATTTTCAGAACAGATCACCCACTGTCATGTAAACTAAAGAGAAAATGATCTGTTCCCTGCAGTCCGGATCTGTTTTTGATTATTCTCTTGTATTTCTGAGCCAGGTTTAACCTAACTGGTTCTTATGCTTTAATCCGATAGTAGACGACCCATGTCATACTGATTAACTGTATGTAATGAAGCTCATTACCAAGCCTCATGCCTAGCTCTATTCAGACAATCAGGCTTTATTCTGTGCAGATTTCAAATCACTCTAGCATCAATCCAAAACAGTGCTATAAACAGCCTTGGACTTTGTGTTTGCTTAAGGCTGAGGCATGTGGCTGGTTTGAGAATGGCATCAGGTGCCGATGACAGATCCCAGCAGAAGGAGATCTGTTAAAAGACAATTTTGTGTTATGTTGCTGATCAGATCAGTGTGATTCTGTAACTGAAAAATGTTGCATTATGCTATAATTTACCCCTGGAAATAGCTTATAATGACTGCTCTTTCTACATTTAGTATAGTTCAGATGACAAGTTATTCTTCAAGAAAATGTGAATGATCAGTTTCTACTGAAGTGGGTTATTATACACAGTCAAGGACCCTGTACATTTTCTGCTTGGATGGGTGAGTGTTGTGTTAAAGTGGTGCACCAACCCCCACTCATTTAAGCAAACACAAAAGAAAGTGTATTTGTAATTAGTCTCACATCATTTTAAACAATTTAACCTGGTTCAACTGCGTGGTGTGCTTAGTGGGATGCAGCAACGAAATTGCTGTTTATCAAATAGATGAAGTCTTGTGCAATACCTGAGGTCAGACAAAGAGCTCAGACAAAGGCAGGCAGTAGGGTAGCTGCCACTGGCTAATCAGAGCGGCCCATGAGGAAATGGGGGAGGGGAACAGACTGAGACAACCTGGCAGTGTTTCTGTATCCCAAGAGAATATGTTCATTAACCAGCATCGACGTGATACATGCAGTCATTTTTTTATTTCAAACTCAGCTGTCAGACTAGCGTGTTAAAGTTATGCTTTATGCATGTTGTTGATGTTGTTGTGAAAATGATAACCCGATTTTTGAGTCAAGTGGAATTTGAGTATAGAGTATATATTATCTTTGATAATAAATAATTAGTAACGAGTCCAAATGATCAGATCATTTGTTATAAACAAATTTTATGTCATCATGCGTCACTCCAATGGAAATTTACTGTTTCATTCTGTTTTCAGAAATTATTAGATTAATCGTGGTTTATTTTACTGTTGTCTCAGAGCGGTTGCAGCAAAAATTAGTTGAGGCAGGATCTAGATGGAGCAGTGAACTTTAATTAACAATAAATCAAAGTAACAAACACTCTAAAAAACACACTATAAAATGCTGTAGAGAAACGTCCTCTAACCAAAGACGTACTGATAGACGTAAGAACAGACAAGGAAATGAACTGATCAAGAAGTATATATACACAGACTAAATAAGTGAAAGTGAATTAACAAGGCAAGGGACATAATAGGTTGTTATGGTAACTAATAGGCACACACTAGGAAACTAAGGGTACGTTTACATGACAACGATGTGCTAAAAAGTAACGTTTTTTCTTTGTACAGATGACAATGTTATCAAAGCGATCCCCGTTGGAAAACAACTAATAATGCTATATTATGCATGCAAGACAAGTAGTTGGCAATGTCAACTGCGCACATACGCATTATTTTACTACAGTGCACTCGAGCCGAACGCACATCCCTGCAGTGGAGCCATAAGGATGTCTGTCCCAGGTGGAGCCGAGGGAGGGAGGAGCCGACTGGTGGATGGGCCAAGGTGAAGTGACGGGCTCAGCGGCTCGAGGCGGCGACTGGGGATCCTCTTGCCAAGTTGGAGCTGGAGACTGGAAGACCCGAAGCAGATCAGAGCAGCAGAGCAGAGCAAACACAGGAGGAGATGAGGACTTGAAGGGGAACCAGCAGAGGCGTGGCCAGAGGACTGACTTTCTAAGGTAGAGGAGGCGGGAGAGGGAAGGTGGGTGGGACAATTGGAGACATAGGAGACTTGGATGTCCATGGGGGAAGTGGCTGATCGCTGGCTGGACTCTGGTTCTGTGATGGTCTTGGGCAAGGACATCAAAACTGGATTGACATGTTTTAAATGGTGGAAAATGGCTATAGTCCAAAGTCCTGTGGGCTATAATAGTTACCTCTCAGCCAGTAAATAGATTTTAGGGTTGTATTAAGACTATTAAGAGTGCTGCTTTATCCATTTTTTGGATCCGTTCTTCTATAATGTGTAGTCAGCACACACGAAGATGAAGAAGAAACAAAGAGACAGCCTTTATTAACAATGCAAAATACTCCAAATCACTAAATCACAGAAACAACATAGGAGAAACGCTAACGTAAATCATAAACGAGAACCGACAGGGAACTGAACATAACAGGGAGTATAAATACAAGGCGAACATAATGAAAGACAGGTGCAAAACATTAGTAACATAGAAATAAACAAGGACATAATCAGTAAGCCAGGAAACTGAAACTAAACATAGCAGGAAAACAAGGAACTAAAGGAAACAAAACAATATCATATCTGTATCTGTGACAATTGTAAAGACAGCCCTAACTTTTAATAGTTTAATAGTTTAATAATTTGTTTTTATTTAAAAGGTTTATACATCTAATATCATTCTAATAGTAGGTAGAACAATATATACGCTGTTAATAAATGTATTCCAGATAATATTTTAATACTTTGCTTTAGCACAATGTCAAAAAAGAAAAAAAATTGCATTTATAATATGATGCTTTATATTTTTATCACATAGTGGGTCAATTGGTCTTATTTATATATTCAAATATACATATTTTAGTAAGGTCATCATATCTGGTGGTCTGGGCATCAAAAAGTTTAAAAACTACTGACCTAGGGCACAAAGTAAGCCAGTACTGGGATGCCTTCCAAAAAAAGGTGCATGACGCTCCTGATCTAGCATACCATCTCTGTGAGAAAACCAGAACAAAGCTGCTACCCGTTGAGCTGTCAGAAGATCCACTACAGGGCCTGAATAGCCCTTCTGTGTGTCAGTAGACAACAGAGTAACTCTTCCCTCCTTCTCTCTCTCTCTCTCTCTCTCTCTCTCTCTCTCTCTGACACACACACACACACACACACACACACACACACACACACACACACACACAGAATAAGTACACAGAATATACTTCAGACATTTAAAGATAGAAACTGTGTATAGTTCATAACAATAGTTCTCTCGTAGGGATTTTGAAACTCGTGTTCTGATTCTAGATCAGCTGTTCTGCTCTGGCATGCCATTCAAATACCAGTTCTGAAGTCAATTCTGTCTGTCTGAGAGCTTGTTTGGCTAACATTCAGTCTCCTGACCCTGAGTCAGTTTACTTGCTGCCAAAATTGTAGACACAGCATCTACAAACACATAAATGTATTATTCTCCGTATTTTGACAGTGATTTCTTGTGGATTAATGGCAGTCTTTGTAACAGTCTGACCCTCAATCAGGCCCAAGGCAAGGTCAATTAGCCCTCGGCTGAAAGCATCAGATCCCAGTTAATGGGGGGGATAAGGAGGATGTTAGATAAAGAGTTTTTCTAATGACTCTCAGTTGTAGTGCAATCACTACATTATCACATGAGCAGGCTTGTGGTGTTTATGTAAAAACATCCAAACAGAATGGCACTAATGCCTTGATGCAGCAGCTGATCAACAGCACATGTATTGAGCTAATGTCACAACCAATGAAAGATCAGATAAGAGCATACACAGTCTGTCTCCCCAAAGATAAAATCATATTAAAGAGGACACACAACTCCGCTCTCAGTCAACAGTACTGTTGTATCTATCACCATCCTTGTAGACTTTTTCATATTTTTATTGTTTTCACTACTGCCTTTACAACTGACATAAATGTCACATTTGATGACAAACTGTTACAAAATGTTCTATGCATTTATACAGATATGCCCAGTTAATCATCAAGGTTAGTAAAAATCAGTAAAATCACAGGCAAGCAGACCAGAGGCCATTTTTTAATTCGATGTCAATGGAGGAGAGGCTTCAGTATACTGAATAAACTGCTTTTGTGTTGAAATAGCTTACCACGTAATGAATTGACAGCCTGTCTGCTAATCCTCAACATGTTTGCCATTAAATGTATTGGATTGATCTATTTTAAGAGTTTTCAATAAAAGAAGTCACAGACAATTTTACGACAGGTAGGATTCATTTTACGACAGGTAGGATTCATTTTACGGCGCTACTCATTTATTTCTATGGTATCTGCAAACTGTAATTTAATGTCGCACAACTGTGGGCTGTGAAGGCTGTGTTGTGATCAGGGCGCATGTGATCCAAGTTGGCCGTTACGCATTCTCCAATGGTAGAGCCCTGGACCTTGGTATCCCCCAAAAATTAGACCATGGGTCCCCAATCCTGTTTCTGGAGATCTACCTACCTGCATAGATCAGATTCAAGGCCTATCTGTAATTATCAAGGGCTCCTGAAGATCTTAGTTAGTGTTTGGAGCTGAATTTTGCAGGAAGTTATCTCCAGGAACAGGATTGGGCACTGCTGAATTAGACCATCTCTTGTTAGATATAAGGGATTCTGGTCCATTACAGTAGGTGGCAGTAATGCATTATTTAGTTTGCAATCCAACATTAAACAAAGAAGAAGAAAAATAACATAAAAACCATGGCTGAATCCTAAATCGCCCACTTGGATATTACATCCAAGATGGCGCCGCAGATAGCTGCCTCGGTGTGTCGCTCTCCAGCTATTGTGTTGTTTTTGTTCGTTTGTCCTGTGTTTAGTCATTATTTTCCTATCAGCTTCACCAAAGACGAACTACTGGACATTAGGAAACACACACCAGAAAACTTCTATACAGTTTTTGATTATTAGACGCTTTGCTGGACATTCTCGTCGGTGGGGCAGCGGTGTTGTTCAAACGCGCAGTCAGACGCAAACGAGGAAAGCGAGCCGGCGCGCTGGTTAAACTCCGCGAGCACGGCCTGCGCACTGCACTCCCCAGTATTCATCTCGCGAACCTCCGATCCCTTCCTAACAAAATGGACGAACTACTTCTCCTCACAAGGATTTTTCTAACTCTGCCGCACTATGCTTCACTGAAACCTGGCTGAGTGAAGCCATAACGGACAACGCAATACATCTGCCGGGCTTCCAGCTGTTCCGAGCGGATCGCATCGCAGAGCTAACGGGGAAAACGAGAGGTGGTGGATTGTGTTTCTACATTAACGAAAATTGGTGTTCAGATATAACAACACTAAACAAGATATGCTCTCCTAACTTAGAGACCCATTTCATTAATTGCAAACCTTTCTACTCGCCACGGGAGTTTTCCTCTTTCAATCTTGTGAATGTTTACATCCCTCCAGACGCGTGCGTGAGCGCGGCGCTACAACAGCTGGCTGAACAAATAGCTGAAACAGAACAAAGGCACCCAGACTCTCTTCTAATAATTCTTGGGGATTTTAACAAAGCAAATCTTTCCCGTGAACTACCAAAATACAGACAGCACGTTACATGTCCCACAAGAGACAGTACTATACTGGACCACTGTTACACCACAATAAGGAATGCGTATCACTCAGTCTCACGGGCAGCTTTAGGGCTCTCTGATCACTGTTTGGTTCATCTTATTCCGACCTACAGGCAGGAACTGAAATCAGCTAAACCTGTGATAAGGACTGTTAAAAGATGGACTAATTAAGCAGAGCAGGATCTACAGGCCTGCTTCGAGTGCACTGATTGGACTGTTTTTGAAGCTGCTACCAACGATCTGGATGAGTTCACAGATACTGTAACATCATATATAAGTTTCTGTGAGGATACATGCATTCCTACCAGGACATTCTTATCATTCACTAATGATAAACCATGGTTTACTGGGAAACTCAAACACCTTCGTCATGCCAAAGAGGATGCTTACAGAAGTGGGGATAAAATCTTGTATAACCAGGCCAGAAACAGACTGACAAAGGAGATCAGAGTTGCTAAAAGGAACTACTCTGAAAAACTGAAAAAACAGTTTTCATCCAACGACCCATCATCAGTCTGGAATGGCCTGAGAAACATCACCAACTACAAGTCACCATCCCCCCGATCTGTGGACAATCAACACCTGGCTGACGATTTAAATTCATTTTATTGCAGGTTTAAAAAGCCCTCATTCACACCACACACCCGGTTGGATCTGCACTTCACACATTCACCATCACCTCCTGACCTGCACCCCCATTACTCTCCCCTCCTGCCATCCTACCTGAGCTTAAGGTGGAGGACGTGAGCCGAGTCTTCAAAAAACAGAAGACTAGGAAAAGCCTCAGGCCCAGACGGCATCTCATCTTCTTGTTTAAAAGCCTGCGCTGACCAACTGGCCCCGGTCTTCACGCAGATCTTCAATAGATCATTGGAGCAGTGTGAAGTTCCCTTCTGCTTCAAACGCTCCACTATCATTCCTGTCCCCAAAAAAACCCAAATCACTGGACTTAATTACTACAGACCTGTCGCTCTCACATCTGTGGTCATGAAGTCGTTTGAAAGACTGGTGCTGGCCCACCTGAAGTACATCACTGGACCCCTGCTGGACCCCTTTCAGTTTGCTTACAGAGCAAACAGGTCTGTGGATGATGCAGTCAACATGGGACTGCATTATATCTTGCAACATCTCGACAGACCTGGGACTTATGCAAGGATCCTATTTGTGGACTTCAGTTCGCCCTTCAATACCATCATGCCTGACCTTCTCACAGCCAAACTGACCCAGCTCTCCATACCATCCTCGATCTGTCAGTGGATCTCCAGCTTCCTGACGGACCGGCAGCAGCGAGTGAGACTGGGGAAACTCACATCTCGGACTCTCACCACCAGCACTGGCGCCCCTCAAGGGTGCATTCTCTCCCCACTGCTCTTCTCCCTGTACACTAATGACTGCACTTCTAAAGACCCCACTGTCAAGCTCCTGAAATTTGCCGACGACACCACTGTCATTGGTCTCATCCGGAACGGTGACGAGTCTGCTTACAGACTGGAGGTTGAACAGCTGGCTGTCTGGTGCAGTTATAACAACCTTGAGCTGAACACGCTCAAAACAGTGGAGATGATCGTGGACTTCAGGAGGAACAGCCCAGCACTCCCCCCACTCACCTTCATGAACAGCACTGTGGAAGCAGTGGAGTCATTCAGGTTCCTGGGCACTTCCATCTCTGAGGACCTGAAGTGGGACAATCACATTGACTCCACTGTGAAAAAGGCCCAGCAGAGACTGTACTTACTTCGTCAGCTGAGGAAGTTCAACTTCAACTTGCCACAGGAGCTGCTGATTCAGTTCTACTCAGCCGTCATTGAGTCTGTCTTATGCACATCCATCACTGTCTGGTTTGGTTCAGCTACCAAATCAGACATCAGGAGACTACAACGGACAGTCCGGACTGCGGAGAGGATCATTGGTGCCCCCCTGGCAACCCTCCAGGACCTGTACTCTTCCAGAGTGAGGAAGAGAGCAGGTAAAATCATCACAGACTCCACTCACCCTGGACACCTCCTGTTTGAACTGTTACCGTCAAGACGGCGACTCAGATCACTGGCCACAAGAACATCTCGGCATAGGAACAGTTTCTTCCCACAGGCAATTTCCCTCCTGAACAGTTAACACACCTCCCAAGGCATACGCCCTTAAGTGCAATACTCCCACTGTTTAGTGCAATATCCTACAACTCAGGTGATACTTATATGTAGATTTATTTATTTATAATATTCAAAACACTGTAAATATGTTCATAATCTGTAAATCTGGAAATGTCTATTCTGACTAAACCCAACTGTGATGACTTTTATTCTCATATATTTATATTTTTATATTTTTATTCTTTATTCTTATAATTTGTAGTATAATGTTTCTTGTTGTATTTGTATTTGTATATGTCCACTGGAAGCCTCAGCACCAAAACAAATTCCTTGTGTGTGCAAGCACACTTGGCAATAAAGCTCTTTCTGATTCTGATTCTAAACCCTCAATCACTATTCCCTACATTAGTCCACTAATACTGTTCACTTGAAGGAGTGAATGAAAACGAGTGAGCGAATTCGGATAGCCGTTGAGCCTGTACACTTGTTATTGCGATGCATTGTGGGATAGAATGAGTGCACTCGATAACGTCCACCATGGTTTCAGACACCACTACAAATGGCTGTTCCCTCAAATAACGCCCTGTTTGAGGGTATAGGGGACGATTTCGGATTCAGCCCGCATTTGCCACCTCCTCCTGACTGGATATTCATTAAAAACACACACAAAAACATTGTCCACCACATAAGAAAGTCAGTCTGTCACAATGCAAGCAAATAGTAGCTGAGTGAGCAGTAATCTAGATGATCTCACAATATATTAGAACATTGTGTTTTTGGTTATGCTATCTGATAAGTGACATAAAGTGCAACAAAAAATGTATAGAGCTATGTGGCATCATCCTAGATTCCTCATTTTAGACAAATTCTAAACAGCACTGCACACATTCAGTGAGTGGAAAGCAATGGCGAAATGTTGTGTGAGTCTGTGTGGTTTGTTGAGCTGTAGCCTAAACTGTAAAAAGTGGTAACCTGCAATTGTTACCATAAAGAATGCGTTATTTAATGCATGAAACTAGTTTTGTTTGTATAAATTAATGTATTTAGGTTTATTCAGTAATGTTACATAATATTTTGACTTTGACTTACTTTTGAATTTGAGATTTTACAATTTTTTAGGTTACCGTTTTTTACCATGTTTCTGCAGAGCATTCAAATCAATCAGTTATGAGGCTGATGGTTAGGAGCCTGCCTTAGAAGACTGTCTATGTAGGCGGTAGACAGCGAGGCAACTCCACTGTTTTCTAGAATACTTACTAATATAATCAGGGTGGAAGGCCAAAGGGGAGTTTATGAGGGGACAGGTTTGTTTGTGGAACCATCATCCTGCAGTGCATGAGAAACAAAGGTGTGGAATGCAAAAGATCGTGGGGGGCAACAGAGGGGGGGCTTTTAATGACCATACAGTTAACTGTTGGAAGATAAGGAGGAATCCTGCTGTGGACCAAGCAGTTCCAGAACATGCCTGAAAAGGTCAACATATTTTGAGTTCTGTTCATTCATGAATGTCAGGAAACTTGGGTTCAATACTCTTGAGAGACCATCACTAATTTTTGTTGTAACATGATGCTGACACCAGCCATCTCGCATCAACATACACTATAAAAAGAGGCACATCAACCACACATAAGTACTTCAATATTCCATGAATGTTCACAGACACAAATCTCATTTATTTTCAATTTAAAGCCCATCATAATAGCATTACAAAGCAAGCTGATATCATAATTTCTAATATTCTAATTCTAAAAGTTAGATCGTTTAGACAAGTATACTGTTACCGTTCCCTCAAGATTTCAATGAAAAAAGTATGTTCTAAGAACATTTTGCTAATGTTACCATTAAGGAGTGAAAATGTTATTTCGGAATGTTTTCTGAACGTTAAAAACTTCCAGTTTTTTAAATGTTTTAGAAACATTTTTCTTGGTTATACAAGCATTTATCATTTTGCAAGCCCATGTTGGGGAAAGTTACTTTTAAAAGTAAGGCATTACAATATTGTGTTACTCTTTAAAAAGTAATTAAATGCATTACTTAGTTACTTTTTATGCAAAGTAATGCATTGCGCTACTTTTGCGTTACGTATTCTTACATGGGCTGGGCTTGCTTGCTTTGTTTTTTAATAATAATAATAATTATAAAAATGTATGTTTTTGGCAAATGTAATAAAAAAGCCTCAGGTTGAAGGAAATGCAAATTTCATCATACATTTCCAGTAGAGGGCGCAGCTCAAACAAACCTTTCAGCATGCAGTGCTGCCATTGTGGATTGCAGAAGAATACGACGCAGGAGAAGAAAGTTCAATACTCTTATTTCAGCGATAAAAAAATATATCTTTTTTGCTTATTGGTATGGTTGAATCCAGAGGTGTAACGTCCAGGTTCAGAAAGCAAAAGTCCTCCTCAGTATTTTGTTCCAATCACCTGGATTTGCTAATTAGCACAGTCTTTTCATCACAGTTCATCACAATCATAGTTTTTCAGCCAGGAGATAGAGATAATCAGTGAAATCAGCTGGCTGAGTTCATGGGTGGAATAAACATATGGCAGGACTTTTACTTTCTGACCCCTGGACTTTACACCTCTGGTTAAATCAGATCATTGAAGGTCAACAGCAAAGACATTGGTTAATAAAGTGAGATTAAATACATTAAAGTATATGTGTGTAATTTAACATATTGCAGGTTTGCGTAATTGCGAGTTTGCATTTTACTGTTTTTATTCATTTTGAGGAATAGTGAATCTGTTTTTTTACAAGTGAGTTGAGTAAATGTCTGCTCACATTTGTTGTCATGTTAACACAGCGCACACAGCGTTACTCCAAATTTCTCTCAACATGGGGACACGACAGGTGTCTGCCAAGAAATGGGAAAACAAAGTTACTTGCGTTACTTATTTGAAAAAGTATCTAATACAAATTTAAAAGTAATGTATTATTTTACTATTTACAGTACAGTAAAAAGTAATCCGATTACGTAACACGCATCACTTGTAATGCAGTACCCCCAAAACTGTTGCAAACATTATGGAAACGTTACTTTTGAATGTTCTCTGAACAAGTAGTAACATTAAAAAAACAAAACAAAAAACATTTGATGAACATCCAACTATAATGTTAAAGAAAAATATGTTCCACGAATGGCGTATTATAAATAAAAATGTTGTGCCCAATGTTTTGAGAACATTATTAAAGACGGACGTTCAGATACAAAACTCTTCTTCGGGAACCTCTGGAGGGACTCATTGTGCAATATAGTCACATACCATTCCTTATTCTTCAGGGCTTGAGGACGTTATTCCTCCCCACAAACTTCCTGCAGACTGTGTTTTGTAAAACATGTTCATATCATCATTTTAACACATTTTAATTGATTATTTTCTCATTGAAAAAGTGGTAAAACTTGATGTGCATAACATTTACTTTACTAAATATTTCCCTTATTTGTGAACAAACCTCCAAACAAGCAAATGGTTAGACACAAAATGTTTTAAACTGATGCAAATCTCATGACTCATTATAGCAATCCACTGAGAACCCAGGTAGAATAGACCTAAAAGTTAATTGATTTAAAAATGTTTTTGAGTTGTCAGAAGAAAGATGACCTTAAATAGACCGGGGAGTCATAACTGAGAGCCATGAGAGGGATTTGGAGACTTATTTATTAATGTGTTAATGCTGCGTAACTTGATCCATGGCTCATGCCGTGTGTAAAACTGATGCCACATGGTGGAGATATGTAGTGATTCATCAGGCCCTGTTAAGTTTGGTCGTTAAAATGGCAAAAATGTTACTGTTCAGTGTTGAGAAATCTGAAGGAGTTTGTTTGGTCAGGCGGGCGGATGATGATTTTAAGATTCCCAAGACTGCTGGTGGTCACGATTTTCTCAGGAAGTCAGAATGGAAAGATTTGGTCTCTACTGTAAAGTAAATAGTAATTAGATTCTTTCTATCACAAACCAAATCAGCCAGTTGGATACAGTAACTCTTTCAAAGTGTGAGATATGCTGAGTTTACTGTATTCACAAACATATGGAGTCCTGTTTTAAAACATATCAGCTCTGACTCAAGCAATTCCTCAAATAAAGATGGGCCTTTTCCAATAAAGCCCTGAAAATAAGGCTGTGACACATTATAAATAGTGAGTAATTAAAGGAGTGTTCTGTGTGCATGTACAGACACACACCAGGCAAAAGAAACAACCAACAACGAAAAAAGAAGCTGAATCAAAATGCTATGGTTCTTTCCTGACACATTGTTGATAACATGACCTGTCGTCGATTTTCTTTGTGTTTACAGATATTCATTGAAACAGTTAAGAACTTCCTGTAATCTTCAACAACTGAAAAGGCAAATCTCTCTCAGTATTTGGAAAACTGGCCTCCCCTGTGGGTGAGGATTTTGGTTTACTTCTGAAGCACAAGTGGATTATCAGCTTTGGAAAATACTTTTTTTTTTTTCTTCAGGGTATACTGAGGCCGAAGTTTGTATTAGTAGCTAAAGCACACATTTTGAACCAGGTTTAAAAATACAAAAGACCATAGTTCAGTGATTTAGGCAACAATATTAAAGTCATGAACCCCGCATTAATTGTATTAATCTAAATCCATCCTAATTAGTAGATGACTGTGTAACCCTTTACAGGAAATGTTTTGTTTTTCTGTATCCTGACAGTGAGAGAACCTGACTCACAGCCAAATCATCTCACAAGACCTCAGAGACTGACTAATTTATTCTCTACTCATTAACCAGCACTGCCTAGACAAACAAAGCCATAATGACACACACAGAACGTGATCTCAGCCTGTCCCCAATCTGTTATTTGCATTAATAGTATTAATAAATAATACGTTTATTCGGATGCAAGTGTGGGTAGGGGAGTGCTGGTTTGTTTAATTAGTGTCCGAGGGATGTTTTCCCTACAGAGAGAATGAAAGTCCCCTGCTGAAGATAGTGAATATGTGAAGAATGTCATCATTATGCCACAAGTTCAACTACTGACCATTTTGCATGCACATCATTTTCTGATTGGGGTCCATGTTATGCGTTTTGCATTATGGAAAATACATTTACACAAGACACAATAGTCCTGTTTACATGTTTTCAGCCCATGTGAAAATAATAAAAGTACTTTAATACTCTCATTAAGTGCTCTTTTATTTAATTAATATTATTGTATCATTTTTAATGACAGTCTCTTAAGTATACTGTCAAAAAGGGCACTTTAAATAATAATAATTAAAAGCCAATTTAAAAGTTTTACTTTAAAGTACAGTTTAAATTATGTTTAAATCATCATTTGTCTTGCTTCAAAGCAGTAGACTTATTTTGATGTGTTGACTAACATACTAAAGAACATGTAAAGTACTTGACAATAATTTAACATGCGATATTATGTATTCGATATTCGTGTGTTTGTGTGTGTGTGTGTGTGTGTGTGTGTTAAGGTAACACAGGAGGTATGTGTGTTTGCTTACTCAGCTCAGCAGGATAATGACTGCATTACTGCCTAACAGCATTAGGTTTGGTTTTCAAAAGAATGCCTTTAAAAGCCAAAGAGACTTGCTCTTCGCACACATATGGTGTCGTTTACCATCCTATATGCACTTTATGGGAACGTGAGAGAAATCCGTAAAGCTATTTTAAACTGGCATCTGCCTTCCTCTTTAAGTACAAACTCTATGCATTGTCTTCAAATTCTCCCACATTCTGTGCAGTGTATCTCTTTATGGTGTTCAGCAGATGGTGTCAAACAATGGCTGTGGTGCGGTGTATGTGTCAACACCAATGGATCAGCCACTGTTTATTTGGGTGTCTGGACCCAGCAGTAAACATTCACAATCATGCAGCACAAGTGAAAATTGGTGACAAGTCACTTCACCAGCTCACCTATACCCACATTAAAGAGGCAGGAGGAAATGCACATTCACAACATGGCGCTGACAATTGTTGTTACATATACATTTCTCTTTATATTGAACTGAGTAGGCCTAAATCTAATTTATGCTACATGTGTATCTTTCAAATATAAACTTTTTCCCATTCACTATGGCACTGGCAGTCACTCCAGTCATAGCTACATATAGCATTGATCATTTGTAAAGCAAACACCACATATACAACAACACAAAATAGCAATGTATTAGATTTGGAGGCTTCTTAGAACATAAATGTGGAATTGCTAACTATCCACCCAAAGCTTAGACCTCACTATACAGCAGGCTCTCATTAGAGGGCGCTGAAGAGCGAATGAATGAATGCAACATCAGTCTTCTGTCCTGTAGCGCCTCTGAGTGTCTGACACCATTCAAGTTTTATTTATCAACATTTCACATTCCAGGGCAGTTTATTATATAAGAGGTCAGTCCTGAGTTGCCTTTACTGTCTGAAAATATTTAAGAAACCACAGGTGTAAAGAGTACCTGAAAACCATATAGTAAAAGTACAGATATCTTACAGCAAAAATAAATCCATTACAAGCTACAAGTTAACTGTACTTAAGTATTTTACTCATACTGAATGTAGGCTCAAAGACTCAAGGATGTACAGGTCCTTCTCAAAAAATTAGCATATTGTGATAAAGTTCATTATTTTCCATAATGTAATGATAAAAATTTAACTTTCATATATTTTAGATTCATTGCACACCAACTGAAATATTTCAGGTCTTTTATTGTTTAAAAACTGATGATTTTGGCATACAGCTCATGAAAACCCCAAATTCCTATCTCAAAAATTCTCATCTGAATCAACTAATTAACTCTAAACACCTGCAAAAGATTCCTGAGGCTTTTAAAAACTCCCAGCCTGTTTCATTACTCAAAACCGCAATCATGGGTAAGACTGCCGACCTGACTGCTGTCCAGAAGGCCATCATTGACACCCTCAAGCAAGAGGATAAGACACAGAAAGAAATTTCTGAACAAATAGGCTGTTCCCAGAGTGCTGTATCAAGGCACCTCAGTGGAAAGTCTGTGGGAAGGAAAAAGTGTGGCAAAAAACGCTGCACAACGAGAAGAGGTGACCGGACCCTGAGGAAGATTGTGGAGAAGGACCGATTCCAGACCTTGGGGGACCTGCGGAAGCAGTGGACTGAGTCTGGAGTAGAAACATCCAGAGCCACCGTGCACAGGCGTGTGCAGGAAATGGGCTACAGGTGCCGCATTCCCCAGGTCAAGCCACTTTTGAACCAGAAACAGCGGCAGAAGCGCCTGACCTGGGCTACAGAGAAGCAGCACTGGACTGTTGCTCAGTGGTCCAAAGTACTTTTTTCGGATGAAAACAAATTTTGCATGTCATTCGGAAATCAAGGTGCCAGAGTCTGGAGGAAGACTGGGGAGAAGGAAATGCCAAAATGCCTGAAGTCCAGTGTCAAGTACCCACAGTCAGTGATGGTCTGGGGTGCCATGTCAGCTGCTGGTGTTGGTCCACTGTGTTTTATCAAGGGCAGGGTCGATGCAGCTAGCTATCAGGAGATTTTGGAGCACTTCATGCTTCCATCTGATTTCATTTTTCAGCACGACCTGGCACCTGCTCACAGTGCCAAAACCACTGGTAAATGGTTTACTGACCATGGTATTACTGTGCTCAATTGGCCTGCCAACTCTCCTGACCTGAACCCCATAGAGAATCTGTGGGATATTGTGAAGAGAAAGTTGAGAGAGGCAAGACCCAACACTCTGGATGAGCTTAAGGCCGCTATCGAAGCATCCTGGGCCTCCATAACACCTCAGCAGTGCCACAGGCTCATTGCCTCCATGACACGCCGCATTGAAGCAGTCATTTCTGCAAAAGGATTCCCGACCAAGTATTGAGTGCATAACTGAACATAATTATTTGAAGGTTGACTTTTCTTTGTATTAAAAACACTTCTTTTATTGGTCGGATGAAATATGCTAATTTTTTGAGATAGGAATTTTGGGTTTTCATGAGCTGTATGCCAAAATCATCAGTATTAAAACAATAAAAGACCTGAAATATTTCAGTTGGTGTGCAATGAATCTAAAATACATGAAAGTTTAATTTTTATCATTACATTATGGAAAATAATTAACTTTATCACAATATGCTAATTTTTTGAGAAGGACCTGTACAAGTCCTCAACACCTGAGACATGCCAGTGATAAATAAGAAACAGATTATTTTTGATGAGAGCAATCACGTTCATTTTGTAAAAAAAAAAAAAAAAAAAAAACTCAAAATTGCAATAAATCAAGGTTGACAGTTGACAAAACAGCCTCTTAACCCATTTGTGCCCTAATTTTTCTGAATGGTTTCATGCAAATAGTCGTGTTAATAATGTCCTATATGAACATGTTCTGCATTTATTTTACCAAGGTTTTAGTTTTTTTTCTTGAAAATCGTATTTTAATGTGCGGCAATTAGTTGCCGATGGGCAAGTATGTTGTATGCACCCCTCAATGTCAAATTTGAATAGGAGGAGAACATTTGGCATCTATCTCAAAATATCTGCTTTCAACAGATCAATCTTTATTCATAAATACATGTATTATGTATAAAAAAGAACATTCGATGCAAACCGAAAAAAAGCTGCATCTAGCTTATAATCTGTTGAATATGAAAACACAACAAATTCATTTGTCTCAATCCTTGTGCGCTGTTTAGGGTCTTTCTGACCCACATTTCTAACTTTCATTCATGGGGATAACATGGATAATTTGACATGGTTAAGTGTAAGATTTTTGCCCATCTTTTAGCAAAATCAGTTTTAAAAGTAACAAATTCTCACTTTAACCAGTAGATGGCTGCAGAGCTCCATTATTTGCTATTTGCTAATTGACTAACTGAAAGACATCTTTTCACAAGTTTTTCCAGTTGTATTCATATCAACATATTATGAAATCCAAATTATAAAAATAAAAGTTACTTTTTTTCAAAGTTTAGCATTTTTTGAACTGAAAGAAAAAATCAGTTGTTCGATAATGTTACATAATGATTATAATCAAATGAATTTTGTCCATTTTCCATGCGGGGTCAGACCCCGTTTAGAAAATGGGCAAAATTCATTCTCAAAATCAGAAACAACACGGAACGCACATAGACAGAAATGAACTGGCACACTTTAAATTTGTAGAATTATATGAAAAACAGATGTTTGAAATAAATGATAAACTCTAAAGACTCTTTAAATTTTCTCTTTGTAACATCCTGATCAGGTTTGATTGTAATCATAATGTGACATTATTGAAAAACAGATTTTTTTTCAGTACAAAAACTGCTAAACTTTGACAAAAAGTAACTTTTATTGTTATAATTGTGATTTCATAATATGTAGATATGAATTCAACTGTAAAAAAACTTGTGAAAAGATGTCTTTTAGTTAGTCAAATAGCAAATAGTGGAGCTCTGCAGCCATCTACTGGTTAAAGTGATCATTTTTTTCCTTTTAAAACTTTTCCAAAAGATGGGCAAAAATTGACCATGTCAAATTATCCATGTTATCCCCATGAAATTTAGAAATGTAGGTCTTTATAAAATTAATTTGACAGGAAAAGCTGTTTTTTTTATTTTATTTATAAAAACCTATTTAAATTTTTTTTTTTGTGGATTTGTGGAAATTATTTTGTGGAGTAAAAATGTCCAAATGTGGAGTAAAAACATTAATAAATTGAGTAAAATTACATTTGCTAAAAAAAAAAAAATCTGATTTTGTTGCCTGGAGTCAAATGACATCTGACATCTTAGACCCCCCAAACAGCCTGACTGTAAACCGCAAACGAACAGCGCACAAAGTGGTTAAAGTGGTGGAACATAGCGCAGAACAAAGTCCAGCCATAAAGTATCAAAAAGATAAATGAAAATAAATAAATAAAAATAAATGGAATGAAGAAAAAAGGAAGTTGACAGCCTCATGTAACAGGAAGGAAGTGAATACCTTTTTTTTTTTCTTGAAATCCTTTATTTTGTAATAATCATTGAGACATAAAACATGGATAACATCTAGAAAAATACTTACAAAAGGAAAATGACAACTATACATATGCGGCAACTATAGTTGCCGGTGGCCTTAAACGTCTACAAACACTCAAGTCTCACAAACACACACGTGCTCAAAAAGGGAATAAGTAAACCAAAAAAAAAAAGGTTTCTTCAATATAACTGATAAATAAAATAATGTTAAGTAGAAATAAACAGTCAAACACTTGCACTGGACATGCTGGTTTTCTCATCACCGGCTGCAGTCATGTCCTCATCTCAAATATGAAACACCAGCAATTCACAACTACCTGCTAATACTCTAAGGCTAAATTTCACATACAGGGCTTAAACTAAACCAGATTTAGGCCTTAGTTAGGTTAGGGTATTTAAAGTAACACTAAGTAGTTTTTCAACCTTCATAATATATTTCCAAGACCCTTGTGATGGTACATCGACTTAAAATAAGTTAAATGACACGTCTGCCATAGCCTGACAGTGTCTGTATCGCTTTTACTGGCACTATGTAACTTCGGGTTTCGGGTAGGAACCCGTGCACAAAAAGAACTACAAAATTCGACTGCTTTACGTCAAGCGCTACAATAGTCATTATTTAATTTTTCTTCGTTTCTGATGTCGCAATACATCATCCTTTCATGAAATCATGTAACATACTTTACCTTGTCTGTGGACATCGTTCATTCTAAAGCCGGTGCTGGGTAAACAGCGAGTGTGCGTGCGACGGTAGGCTAAATTATTTACGACAGCGGCAATGGACAATTTAGTTTCCATCCAGTAGGGCGACCGAAGAGGAAAAAATACTTGCTGTTACTTTAATTAGCTTTTATAAACGTGCCTAAGCATAAAAAAAAACATTACTGATGTGCATCTTGAAACAAAACAATGGCACTGACATATTTTAAGATATGCCATGCCCGTGCAAGTTGCTTTCAGTTAAAACAGCTCAAACGTGGATTTTAGTCTGGGACTAGGCTTAAGCCTTGTCTGTGAAACCGTACAACATTCACATAAAGTAGTCTGTTTGACAAGTTTGGGCCCTTTGAGTAAAGGCCAAAAGCTAGTAGCTTCAATGCCCTGCAGATGGCCATATCACTTTTTTTGTAGCAGAAATAAACTGCTGCAGAAAAAGTTACACAGTAAAAAATAATCCTGTAAAAAAACGGTAAACTACTGGCAGCTGTGGTTGCCAGCATCATACCGTAAAAATATGGTGTGTTACCGTTTTTAAAATGAACAGCTAAATACCGTTTTGTCAGCTACAGCTATATTCTGTTAAATTACAGTATATAACTGTAATTTAACAAAACATACCGTTTTGTCAGCTACAGCTATATGCTGTTAAATTACAGTATATAACTGTAAATTAACAGCATATAGCTGTAGCTGACAAAACGGTATTTAGCTGTTAATTTTAAAAACGGTAACACACCATATTTTTACGGTATGATGCTGGCAACCACAGCTGCCAGTAGTTTACCGTTTTTTTACAGGATTATTTTTTTTTACAGTGTAAATACCTTTAAGTACTGTGGTATTCCGCCATGTTTCTCACTGACATGCCCCCAACTCATAAACATCAGGGCTTAAAGAAAATCCCAAGCTTTCCACTCGTATTAACGACATTGTGGTGGAGGTCATGTGCAACTCATAAATTAAAAAAGAGAACAACACAACACTAGATAAACTTTTAGATTTATTCTCATGCAACACTAGATAGACTTTTACAATATGCCTTAAAACAGGCATACATAATTACATAGGCTACATGCATACCTTAACTGTTCATAAAATACAAATATACTCTCAAGTCAGGTTTCAGTGAACACTAACCCATTATTTTATATCAAAACAAATAGTTTATAAAATAAATATCATTTTTTTATACTTTTTGACTGATGGTTAAAGTCTTTTCTGCACAGTTTTCCTAGGTATTTTACACACCTCTTTTCTCTGTGCAGCTTTGGTCCTCTTTTACGGATTTATTCCAATAAAGTATCTGAAAAATAAGAGGAGAACATTTTCAATTAAATGATTTGCAGTGTATAATTTTGATTATTTAAAAATGTCTAACCAAAAACTACTGGATAATTAACTGAAGACTTGCAATAAACTGCACAGGTCATACAGAGTACATTTATAGTCAGTGGATTCTAGCATGAGGCATATTATAAATGTGGATCTTCTGATAAAGGAAAGTTATGTGTCAGTCTGGAAATGTGAGCTTTGTTTTAGTGAAACAAAATGCAGACATATCTAATATGACATACTTACCAAGAAAGGTAAAACAAGGAGACACAGGCAAGCATTTTCTTAAGGTCAGCAGGAGTGGCAGACATCTATTGGTAAAGAAAACAATTTAAGATGACTGACAGTATCTGCAAATGATATTTTTAAAACGTAATGCTATTTGTTCTTTATATTCAGAGGCAATAGGCCTATCATTCAGAATATGAATGGTTTATGTAAAAATTATAATTTTCTCATTTACTCACCCTTATTCAAATTTAAACTCCAATGATGCAAAAGATGATATTTTCATTGGGATGAAATGTATTTTTGTCCCTACAATGCAAAAGAAGAGAATGGGGATCAAACTTTCAAACACCAATAGTCATAGTAAATGAAGGATAAAGGTTATTCATATGGGTCACATGGTTTAAGTAGTTTTCTGAAGTGATTCAATTTGTTTGGGTGAGAACAGACCAAACACTTTTCACCGTACATTTAAGCCTTCTGAAGTGAAGCGATGTGTTGGAGTAAGACAAATATCCATATTTAAAACTTTATCAACTAAAAAAAACTAGTTTCCTGCAGAAGGCCATACGCATTGATTTACGGCAAAAGAATAACATTTGAACTTGACACACAACGTAATGATGAACGCAGTTGCCCAGCTCTGTGTGTTTGAGAGAGGCGTCAAAGCGTACGCTACTCCTACATCTATGTCATACATTTTTAAGTGTTACTCTTGTGGCGTAGTTTTAAATATGGGCATTTTTCTTACAAGAATGCATCGCTTCACTATAGAAGGCATTTATTAACCCCTCTGATCTGTTTGGGACACTTTTATGATGGATAGATGCACTCCAAAAAAATGGTGCCCATTCACTGCCATTATAAAGTTTGGAAGAGCCAGGACATTTTTAAATATAACTCTGATTAAATTCGTCTGAAAGAAGAATGTCATATACTCCTAGGATGGCTTCGGGGTGAGTAAATCATGGGCTAATTTTGGTGAACTATCCCTTTAATTGTACTGTACCTTTATGTTCCTTTTGGAGCTTGAAGGTTTGGTCCCCATTCATCTTCCATTGTTTGGGCAAACAAACAGACATCATTTCTCCACGACAATATCTTAATTTTTCCTCCAAGAGAAAGAGACAACATAAGGTTAAGTAAATGATGAGAGAACTACCATTTTTAGGTGAACAATTACTATTCAGGTGTTCATAGAACAAACAATAGGCAAGCTTACAGTTTCTTAAAGAAGCAGTCATTGCTTCTCTACAAAGTAAGCCTTCAGGAGTTCAACTACAATGACAAGAAAAACATAATGTAAAGAAGAGATACATAAAAAATAAACTCTCAATAAAAAAGAAAAATCTGAAAATGATCGTCATTCCGTCCATCCATCTGTTATGCTGCTATTTCTGCAGCGGTTTGAACACGCACGTTCACAGTAATTACACAAGAATTATGAATTTTGATAATACCTCACGTATATTTTGCTTAGAGAAAGATTGGGACATGTGTCCGTTGCATATGCATAAAGTGTGCATGACGGTGGCAAACCAATGCAGTCTGAATGTATGCTAACGAGCTCACAAACAAGCTATCATATTTTACTCGGTTACTTTTTCCATGATTAATACACGCTATCATGTCATCCTACACTTAACTGGATTGTATACTGTATGTTAATATTTAGAGGTAGCCTACTTAACTTAGGCTACAGATCAAATCAAATCCGTAGTTGCAAACAACAGTAAAGTTAGCAGATAATGGACGGTTTGAATCTCACGTTAAAATTGTAACCACACAAGAAGAAGAAAAAACATTTCACACTAATTTTTTACTCAGATAAATTTTAGGAAAATGTGCAAGTTGGATAAAAGTTTCTTACTCGTTTGAATGTGATGTGATGACAGTCTGTACAATGGGCTCACGTTCCTGTGGTATCTTGTGGATTAAAACAGGCTTCATCCGATTTAAATCACAAAAACATCACTGGATGTTTAAAATTTAATATTTAAAAGTAATAGTTTACAAATAAATGAATAACAGGCAGAGCTGCGAAATGACCTCATGCAGATAAACTAAAATGTCTTCTCAGATGTACGAAAATATGGTATTATACTGTTAAATAACAGTAGCTGCGTTTACATGGACACTTATAATCGGATTGACGGCTCAATCGGACTAAAAAACCTTCATGTAAACACCTTAATCGATCCGATTGAGCTCGATCCGATTGAAATTTAGATCCGATTGAAAGGGGTGGTTTACTCCTTTTGTAATCCGATCGAGAGAACATGTAAACACTTGATCGGATTGAAAACCGAAACTAAAAGGACTGCGCATGTGCAAAGACGTTGAAATAGCGTAATGACGTATGACGCACGGAACGAGCTGTTCTTCCTGTTGAATAAAGTCAATATAAAATGAGTGTTCCGTTATTAAAAAATTCTCATTTCACTCAGCGTCTGTGAAGTGAAGCAGGACAACGTCCCACCAGTGCTTGTTTAAGATTATCATCCATAGACGACTAGTTTTGGGCGCGGGGTTTTACTGCGTGATCAATATAAGCAGCTAGCAGCACGGCAAAGCGGTTCATGCTCATCGTCTCCAAATCATGACCAGAGATGGATAAATATTAAGTCTGCTGTTTAAAAAAAATAAAGAACCAATAGAGGAGAATAGTTATGCAATAGAGGGGAATAATTATGCGCGAACAGCGGCATATTCGTGCAGTGTGCGCATGTCAAAAAATCAATTCCGATTTGAATCTTGTGACATATAAACGCGGACATCAACCCGATTACTTCATTTATCGTTCATGTAAACACCGTGTTCGGATTCATCAATCGGATTGATTTCATTCCGATTGAACCATGTAAACGCGACTAGTGTCATACTATTGCTGGTCAAGACGAAATTTGAAGCGACCAAGTTCTCCCATAATGCATTGCAAAAAACAGTAACTTAAAGTGATTACATGAAAACAGCATTTTGCTGTTAAATTTCCATGTAAATTTCCAGGATTTTTTTTACAGTGTAGGTGCCATGAGTTATTTCTTTAAAAACATCACAAATGTATTGGAACAAATAATACATACCTATTCGAAAATGTAGTCGAGTTGCTATCTATACTCAGTAAAACCACAAAGTAGCCAAAAGTACCACAACTATGGCCCACATTTACTCTACTTACACCACTGTAAGAAACCCAGTTGGACATTTGCTGAGACCCTCCAGTGGGCCCAGGCCAGAAGGTTGAGAACCATTAAACTAAACTAAATTGTCTCCGTTTGGTTAGGCTGGTTCTTGGCACATGAAAAATGTTGCAACAAATTATGATAATACATTTAAGTTAAATAAACTTTTTTGCTGCAAGCAAGTGTTGTTCATTGAGCTACTGTAGTCTGCTTTGTTACAATTGTGCATGTGCATTTTTAGAAAATACACTTCACTTACCTTATTGTGAAAAAAGAATCGCTGAATTTGACGAACTTTAGGACCCAGATTATGACTAAACAGAATACAATCACATGACCGTCATTTTCAAAGAGAAGAAACGCAGCAAATCTATTGAAGACAGAAAGTGGACAGCTTTATGCAAAAATGACCGAACTGAAATGTTTGAGCAGTTGTAATATTATTTCCTGACACGTTACAATCACGCGCTGGAATGTGTTACTGCGTCTGATCAGTTTGATTTAGAGATGAAGTCACAAATAACGTTTGTTTTAATAAGTCTTTGCTTGATGCCAATATTTTTTGTGTTGGTAAGTACCTGATTCAAAGTACACGTCTATCACCTCTACACACTGTGATTAATTAGTGTTCATTAGCTTACATTAGCTCATATAGAAACCACATATATTTTTTTAAGGCCTGGATAAGTAATTAAAATTTTACATAGTCAATAGTGATTTTTTTTTTATCATGTTCATTTTTAATGCAATCTATTATATCATAGGCCTTTACTGTTTAGAATATTTTTAAATGTGGTAAAGTGGATTCTGACTACAAACACCCAGAACATTTTCAACTACATTATTTTTCTGTTTTAAGGCAGATTCACGCTCATTTTCCATCGACTACAAGAACAACTGCTTCCTAAAGGATGGAAAACCTTTTCAGTACATTTCTGGAAGCATCCACTACTTCCGCATCCCTCGGGAATATTGGAAGGACAGGTTGCTCAAGATGTACATGACTGGACTCAATGCTATTCAGGTGTAAGTGGAATAAAGCAAAACTGCAAACATTAACTACATGCTTATGTTACACATCTTGCCAAAAATTTTTTTAAATGCTTTCATGCAGGTATGTGCCATGGAACTTCCATGAGACTGTGCAGGGTGTGTTCAGCTTTTCAGGAGACAGAGATCTTGAGTACTTCTTGAACTTGGCCAATCAGACAGGGCTGTTAGTCATCCTGCGACCAGGGCCGTACATCTGTGCAGAATGGGAAATGGTGACGGTTATTTCCTAATGTTGCTAAATTGTTAAATGTGATGTGTTGATGTCATGTGTCCCTGAATGTGATTGAGAATGACTTCTCAGGAAGTATATTTTTAAAGGAATAGTTCTTGTACTCAAACCTATTTCAAACCTATACAACTTTTTTCCCAATAGCACACAGAATGAGATGTTAAGCAGAATGTTCATGCTGCTCCTTTCTGTTCAATGAAAGTGAATGGTGGCCAGGGGACCATTCTGAGTTTACTCGCCCTCAAGTCATCTTAGGTGTATATGACATTCTTCTTTCAAACAAACACAATCGGAGTTGTATTAAAAAAATGTTCTGGCTCTTCCAAGCTTTATAATGGCAGTGAATTGCTGTTTCTGTTTTCTGACTTCTTTGAAGTCCATAAAGGTGCATCTATCCATAATAAAAGTGCTCCACTCGGCTCTGGGGGATTACTAAAGGCCTTCTGAAGTGAAGCGATGAGTTTGTGTGTGAAAAATATTCATTTTTAACATGTTACAAAGGGAAATTCTAGCTTCAAGTTTTTACCAAATAAAATTATTTTAGAGCTTGGCATAACTAGAAAAAAATATATTAAAGTCTTATTTTTATTATTTTACATTACTTTTCTTGTTTAAGAAATCAAAAATAGGCTACCTCATTTATCCATGTTTTCCAAAACCGAAGTAAAAAAAAAAAAGCAGTTGGACTTGGACGTTTGCTGAGGCCCCATAGTGGGCCCGAACCCCTGGTTGAGAACCACTGTTGTGGGGTTATGAAGACTTAAAGGGTAACTAAACCCCTGGTCAGAGCCTGACTCCACCCACTGGCAATATTTGAAAAATGCCGGAAAAGTGGGTAGAGCCCAGCAGAGATAGAGGGGACGAACCCAGGTCGGGGGCGGGGCTGAGCGGGGGGGTATGCACCTGAGACCTGCAGTGACGGATTAATTGACAGCTGCTGTCAGACTCGCTAAAATGGAGAGCAACTGGAGTGACGCAAGTAGCTTTGCAACAGAGCGGTCATTTGAAGTCGAGGACTTTTCTCCGCCACCTTCACCTGAAGTGGAGGATGTTGAATTGTCTGTGGACACAGGGCCAGAGCCATATCAATTCGAGCCACTGGCTCAAACTGCGGTCTTAACTCTTGCATGCTATGCTACTAACTAACTATGCTTCTAACAATACTACACTAACAACTATGCCAATTAACTACCTAGGCTACACAAAATAATCTAAATAACTATATAAATGCTATGCTAAATAGATGCTAAAATACTCTATCCTGATCGTTTTCAATACTCGCAATTCCAACTCCAGACTCGCTACAGTGGTTTTGACGAAACAAGATGGTTTTTATACTGCCAAGGGCGTGGTAGCTCTTACCAACGGCACGTCACCTGCCACCGCTTGCGTCACGTACCACCGCAAACATCCAATAGGAAAATTCAACTGCAGTAGCCACCGTTCAACCTACAATTACACCATATATTGTAGAATTAAAACACTTTATACCCAAATGTCAAAAAAGTTGATGTCAATGAGTCAATGAACAGCACCAATAAAGCCCCATTCTTGCAGATCATTAACAAAAAAAGTTGGTTTAGGGTTTAGTTACCCTTTAAATAGTGCACAGTAGTCAATAGTGACACAATGGTCACAACACAAGAGACATCTATGTGATTGTTATTTTGTGAGTTGTAAATTGTGGGTTCTTGTTTGTCTTATAGGGTGGTTTGCCTGCCTGGTTGCTACAAAAGCCAAACATTATCCTTCGTTCAGCTGACACAGGTATTTGTTACTTCTGCATGAGACATGACTTCACATAGGGTCAGTCCTATCTTTAATGGCAGTGTCTGTCTCTTTCAGAGTATTTACAGGCAGCGAGTAACTGGCTGGCTTTGCTGCTCACTAAGATGAAACCGTGGCTTTATCAGAATGGAGGAAATATTATCAGTGTGCAGGTACAATGTAGATCTAGCATTTAGTATACAAGCATTACAATACACATTTGTCCAATGCAAGGTATAGTATAGTCCCCAAACGAATGGGTCAGTCGCACTGGATTAACCTGGTGTGAAATTCTCAAGGACACAATCTTGACTGCTGGTTTAGAACCTACAACTATTTTGTTACCAGCTGAGATACTATGCTGCTCCACCCAAAGAAAATAATATTTACTGAGTAAGCAATTGCGCATAATAACAAAGAACTTATTACAGTGACTGATGCACATGTTTTGAAGAATTTGGAGCCCTTACACAGTAATTATGTTTGGTGTTGACATGTAAACGGTGCTTTACAGTGTATAGAAAAAGTATGGCTGTTGAAGTCTGTATGTTTTGTGCATGTTTACTCTTTTATCAGGTGGAGAATGAATATGGCAGCTACTTCGCTTGCGATTATAACTACTTGCGGCATCTCCGCACTCTGTTCCGTTTGTTCCTGGGGGAGGACGTCATTCTCTTTACTACGGATGGGAACACGGATAAAGAGATGAGCTGTGGCACACTTGAGGGCCTGTACGCCACTATAGACTTCGGCACAGGTAAGGCAGAAGTGAGGTCAGTACTTTGTACTGACCTCTACAGACATTTTAACTAGAGTTTTAGTCCTTGTCACTAATGCATATCCACTGTAATGCCGTAAACAAGAATTTCAGTTCTAAAATTTATTATGAGTTTGATGAGATTATATTTTTTACTAATTCAAAATGACTAACTTATTCAGATAATGTTGTCGTTTACAAAAATTACTCTACTTTTACATAGCAGCAATTGAGATTGAGAGCCATTTACTCTCAAAACAAAGACAGCAATCAATTGGCAAATATTTAGATTGCAGAAAAACTTTGTAATTTAATTTATAGAACAAAAATTGTAATCTAATAAATTCAATACACTATATAAAATTATTTATAAATAAATATAATTAAATTATACTAACAATACTACTACTACTACTACTACGTATAATAATATTATTAAATTAATAATAATTAATAATAATTATTATTATTAAATATAAATGTTATTAAAGCATGCATAATACATATGATGTTATGTCTGATGATTTTTTTTTATTGTGTAAAAAATACAACAAAAATAATCTTTCAAATAAACGTTTAAATCTTTTAAAAGTTTCTTCATATCAGCTATATGTCAATAATCAACAATCAGTATCCGATTAAAAAAACAACTATTACTTGATCTCTGCCTCTCTTAAATTTATAGGCTAATAAAATATAAAAAACTCAAGCTTGCATGTGAAATGTCACACAAAGCCAGTGTGATGCTATTCACACTGCAGCTTTTGTTCCCCCTTCAGACACCAATATCTCTACAGCCTTCATCCGACAAAGGAGGTTTGAGCCTAAAGGCCCGCTGGTAAGTAAGATGTTTGATAGAACATTTATGTATTGATTGTTTGTTTTTAAATTTTTTGAGCTGTAAAATGTGGCAGTAATTGATGTGTCATGATTTCAGGTGAATTCTGAGTTCTATACAGGCTGGTTGGATCACTGGGGTGACAAACATGCTTATGTGGACACTGACAAAGTGTGCAAAAAACTGGGAGAAATGTTGTCCATGGGTGCCAGTGTGAACATGTAAGTAATATTTTCTATAGAATAATGAGAGTAAAGCCATTAGTTAATACTAGTTAATATTAAATCTTTGCTGTACTGATGCATAAATTGTGGGTGATGCATCATGATAATTCAAATTACATGAAGGGTTTTCTTCTAATCGCAGGTACATGTTTGAGGGAGGAACGAACTTTGGCTACTGGAATGGTATAACTGTTATCTCAGTGCACCTGTTCCCATATCCATGACAATATCTGTTAATGCAGTCATCATAATGTGCAACTGTTATCACTCATAGGAGCGGACCACGATACCAGGTTTCGGCCTGTGGTGACCAGTTATGATTACAATGCACCTTTATCAGAGGCAGGAGACCCCACTGACAAACTGCTTGCCATCAGAGATGTCATTAGGAATGTAAGAACTTGCATATAGTACATTCTGAATGTGCATGTCTGTAGATGTACATGTATGACTATCTAGTTTAAAGGGAAAAAATAGTTTGTAGGGCTGGAAGGTATGACTGATATATTATCGTTCAAAAGTTTTGGGTCATTACATTTTTTTTGTGTTTTTGAAAGTCTCTTATGCTCACCAAGTGATCAAACATTTAGTAAAAACAGTAATATTGTGAGATATTACAATTTAAAATAACTTTTCTATTTCTATCAGTTTTCAAAGTCACATGATCCTTCAGAAATAATTATAATATGCTGATTTGCAGCTCAAGAAACATTTCTTATAATTACCAATGTTGAAAACAGTTTTTTGTGGATACATTTTTTTTCAGGATTCTTTGATGAATAGCATTTATTTGGAATAGAAATCTTTTGTATGGTTAAATATGTCTTTAATGTCTTTTAATATATAATTGCTGAATAAAAGTATTAATTTCTTTCAAACAAAAAGAAAATCTTACTGACCCCAAACTGTTGAATGGTAGTATATACTTTGCAACAATAAAAAGGGCTATTTACATGTAAGAGTGACAAAGAATTTATGAAAAATCATATCTATTGGTTTGCAAGTTCCAAATAAAGGTTCCAAATAAAAGTGAAAATAATCAAATTAGATGAACATACACTTGTTCACTGGATCATCTAAAACATAACAACATAGTTAATTAATATATACACATTTGTTGTTTGGGTTTTTTCTTTTTCTAGCAAAAATACATTTTATATCACAGGAATGTGATGTCTCACCATGTTGACGATACTGCTCACACATACTATCTACTATTTGTCACTAGCATCTTTTGAGTAACAATACAGACATCCATTCATATGTAGTAAAAATGATGTGTTTGTTTTCAGTTTCGTGATATTCCAGTTGGTCCGATGCCACCAGCCACCCCAAAGCTCGCTTATGGCTTTGTTACACTTCAGAAGGTGTGGATATTTCACATTTCAAAACCTTATTAATTTGCATGATTTCTTGCCCATTCAAATCATGTGTTCTTTCATAGGTTGGCAACATTAGCGGCTTGTTAGATACGCTGTCACCTCAAGGTCCAGTTCGATCTCAATATCCTTTGATGTTTGAGGAGATTAAACAGGTACGATAATTAAAAGAACATAATACAGTCCATGAACGTAATTCTAATTCAGAATGTTTTATATTGAGTTTAGCCAGCCAATGTTGTATTTTCTCATAAATAGCTATAGATTTGGATATATGGTTTGGGCTTTGGAGGCTGGTCTTGGATAAATGTAAAAGCTGGTCTGAGCTTGTGTTATGTCAACTGTGTGCAGTACTATGGCTTCATGCTTTACCGAACGACACTGCCACGGAATGTTCCTGAGCCGACCCCTCTCATCTCGCCCCTCAATGGCATCCATGATCGTGCATACGTCTCTGTGAATGGGGTGAGCAGACCACTTGTTTTGGTCACGTAAACACAATGTTTTGTTCTCGCCATGGTTAGTCGGACACTACAACAGTGTGTAATTACCAAAAAACACTGTTTACAGCTTAAAGCGACTGTTGGAAATTCTGTCATCATTTACTCACCCTCAAGTTGTTCAAAATCTGTATGAGTTTATTTCTTGTGCTGAACACAAAGGAAGATATTTCGAAAAATATAGTTGACCAAACAGTTGATGGACTCCATTGACTTCTATAGTTTACTTCATATTTAACTGTTCATTTGAGCCCAGGTGCCTATACTTAACCATTAAATTAACCATGGTTTTGTTTGAAAGACATATTGAAACTAAGCTTGTCTATGAGCAGGTTTACCAAGGGATTATGGAGAGGGACACTGCCCTGGTGATAAACGTTACAGGACGTCAAGGGGATCGGTTGGACATGCTCGTGGAGAACATGGGCAGGGTTCATTTTGGCAGTTATATAAATGATAATAAGGTAAGTTATACTTTGTTCAGAATTTGTTAAGATTGTTTAAACCAACTGAGAAAATTCCATTTTGAATGATTAAAATTATAGATGGTCTATTTCCTCTCTATTTTTCAGGGTGTCTTAGGTAACCTAATTTTGGGAAATGACGTGCTCACTGATTGGTCGATCTACCCACTGGACATTGACACTGCAGTAGCCAATGGCTGGCTGCAGTCGGCTCACTCGGTGTCAGGGATGGAAGCAGGAGACGGACCAATGATCTACTCAGGAACCTTGAAGCCTACAGGCCTTGCATGGGACACTTATGTAAAACTTAATGAATGGACTAAGGTGCGGCACAATATTCATATAATGAGGAATATCTAGTATTTATTGTTGTTTGAGACTTGACTAGCTACACGCCATTTTTGTTTAATTCTTTTTTTCTCTTTCAGGGTCAGGTATGGGTAAATGGGGTGAACTTGGGAAGGTATTGGCCCCAGAGGGGCCCCCAGCAGACACTGTATGTCCCCGGACCTTTTCTTAGTGCCACTCAGCCAAACAACATCACAGTGCTGGAGCTGGAAAGAGCTCCATCACACTGCAGAATCCTGTTTATGGACCGGCCTCAGCTCAACAACACTGGACTGAAGACATGACAACATACTCTAGCTGTGCCATGTGATAAACCAGTTATCTGCATCCTCTCTGCTTAAATCTATCAAGTATTAAAGAGAAATCATAATACATGTTAATACACTTAAATATTTGCTCAATTTACTGGTCAGTTGATTTAAGAAATGGTAAAAATGCTAGGTTTTTCCCCATTAAATTGCAGAAGTGAATTTTAGTACTCTATATGACAAATCTAAGAATGATTGATGTGCATTAAAGTTAATCTACTTCAAAAGATCTCAGAATCATAACTCTATATTCAGCTTTTTGTGCAGCATGTATGATGTAAAATATTTTTAATAAGATAAAAGCATTCTAGCCACTTTATTAATAAATTAAAACAATAAGTAAAAAAAAAAAAAACAGTGATGTCCCTGTTTTAATCTGAGTGATTGTAGCATTCTGTGCTGAAAACCAAAACTGGATTTAAGCAGAAGAAACCGTATTTGTACAATCTAAACCTGCTGCAGCTGCAAGTATAAACTTTAAAAACATATCCTTTTGCCATTCCGCCATAGTTTTACATTTTTTAAACAAAAAAAATCACTTTACAGCTCTGAATGAGCTATGATTTTTTTAATGAACTGACATCTCATTTTAAGTATAAATGAAGAGTATATATATATATTTTTAATCATAGTGGTTGGTATGTGTCCTGAGTTGAGAAGTAAAACAATATCATAGTTAAACAATGTAAAATTACAAAAACTAAACACGCTGACACTATTTACTCAAATCTTTTGCCCATTTATTAATCATTCTAGAATCCATTTTCAGTCAATCCTTCTGTCATGGTCTGGTGATTTTCAAAGACAACTGAGTTCCATGATATATTTACTGTAAAATTCAGTTAACTCCCATAACATGCGAAATTTGGCCACAATATGGCTCTACTCATTCCCCTCCTCTAATGCGGTGTGGTAGGATGTGCAAGGTCAGGGCCGGGCAGCAGCATTGGCTTTGCGGTGGGCTTGAACACAGCGAGGTGTACAGAAAGAGAAGTCCAGATATTCAAAAGGAATCTTCCCCAGCAACGACTCTCCGCACTGAAAGCATCTCCTATCAAAACATTAATGATGACAATTTTAATTTTGGGTTAAACTTTTCCTTTAAACACAACTTGCATAAAGGACACAATTATTTCTCCATAGAGTGATTACATGATAAGAAAAGATAATACCTGATGGTAGTGAGTGTTACACCAGTTGTGGCAACATGTTCAGCCAATCTCCTCTCTGCAGCCAGAGCTCGCTGTGTGACATCAGAAAAATGACAATCAGCCAATGGGTCAACGACGTAACAAAGAGCTACAGTACAGAGCAAGAGGAAGAAAGAGAATAGTCACCTTCTCTCTGTCACTAAGAGCTGTGAACCTCCTCTTTTCCTCCTCCTCTTGCTGTTTCTGAAGTTTCTCTTCCTTTTGCTCTTTCTCTCTCTGTTTCCGTGCTGCTTTTTGGGCTTTCTTCTTTTCTGCCTTCTTGGACTCAATTTCTTCAGTCAGTGGTCCAGGAACCTTAAACATTAAAGCAAAGAATATACAGCAGTGAGTGACAGATTTATTAATTTTGGTTGCAAAGATAAGACTGCTGTATATACAAAGGTATTCAAAACATCTGAGATTCAAAATCTAATTTAAACCTGAATCTTTATTTTAATTAACCTTTTTATAGAGTAAAGGTCTGAGACCATTAGTCTGGAAAAAAAAAATATGTAGTGATGTACATTAAACTTTTGTATCTTCAATTTTAGTAAAAACATTTTATAAAAACAATTTAATACAAATTCAATTGAATAATCAATTTCATTAGTGGCCTTGGGCAATAAATGAATACAAAGGTTTAGTTTTTTTTTTGTTTTAGATATGCCAATGAAGGTTTTGTTAACATTTGTTTGTGCTGCTAGTCATCATAACAAAATAAATGTGTCTACCTGTGCTTTAGTGTAGTCATACTTAAGAGGGTGTTCGGCCATGTATTTTCTGAACGTGTTTCGGGTATCTTTTTCAGGAGCAACAACATACGGAGTCTGTCCTTTTTTATCCCTGAAAAAGAAATGGGCTTCCATTTAGAATTTAATGACCCATCTAACCACATGAAAGCTTATTCATGCAGCATGTTTTTATTGCTGCTAAAAGATTTTTATAGTGATTCTGCATGTGCGCACTTGTTAGCTGGATCACTCCCAGCATCCATTAACAGGTTGATGACTGATTTCTGTCCGGCTGCGGATGCCACGTGCAGTAGAGTAAAGCCTGCTGAGTCTATGGGCTTGTTGAGAAGACATAAAACCCTTGAGGTAGTATTCTCTTCAGTTTTACTCTCTCCTCCATTCTTTTCCTCTTGCTGGTCCTCTGGTAGTTGAAGGAGGGAGCGTAATGATTGGATGTCCCCTGTTTTACAGGCAGTGTAGAGAGCATCCCTCAAACTGTATTCCCGAGACTCATCCACTTCATCTGAAAAGACAGGAGGAACACTTAAAATGGCCATTTCATCTTATAATGCCAGTCATTTTTTTGCACCAAAATCTAGTTTTACACTACCGTTGAAAATAATATTTGGGTCAGTAAGATTTTTGTTTTTGAAAAAAAAAAGTCTCTTATGCTCAATAAGGCTGCATTTATTTGATAAAAATATATCAAATAAAAACATTAATATTGTAAATATATAACAAATATAATTACAATTTACTATAATATTTTGAATTATTTACAGTATTTATGTTGAAAACAGTTGTGCTGCTTAATATTTTTTGTACATGTTTTTTTTTTCAGGAATCTTGGATTAATAGAAAGTTTGAACATATTTTTTTAAATAGAAATCTTTTGTAACATTATACATGTCTTTACAGTCCTTTTTGAACAATTTAATGTATTCTTGCTGAATAAAAGCATTAATTTCTTTCTGACCCCAAACTTTTGACCCTCAGGATTAAATGGGCCATGTTTCTGTGGCATAAAGGCTTTGTGTCAACTGGGGGTTGTTTTTCGGCTCCAATAATCAGTGTTTTACCTTCTTCTTGCTTATGTTTTTTGACTTTGGGTTTTCTCCTGCTCCTTGACTTCCTCTGAGTTTCTTTAGAGTCGCCTTCACCTTCCAGTTCCCCTTCTTCCACAGTTTCATCATCTGCCTTTTCTTCAGTTATATCTCTGTTACTTGAGTCTGAACACAAAAGAAGAAAAAAAACAAGATAATGTATATAAACAAACTTTTCTATCTTTTTAAAAAATTATATATTTTTTTTGTTCTGCAAAGGTCGTTACCTTCTCTTTTCTCTTTCCGTTTCCTCCTTTTCTTCTTATTAGGCTGTACCTCATGTTCTCTGAGGTCCAGAGTTCCCAGTGTCACCTCCACCATCTCTAGCGTTCCTGAGTCTTCATTCCCTGAACTTTCTACTTCACCCTCTTCTTCCTCTGCAGGCACTGACCAAAAATGAGCCCTTAAGTCTTTTTTTTATTTTTTAGAAACACAGAATTTAAGACACAGTCAAGTGTTCAGACGCACCATTAGTGTTTGTGATCGGATGACTAACAGGTTTAGGAGTTTTCTTCTTCAACAATCTCTTCGATGGACCGAGAATACTGGAGATTTCTGTGTCTTTTTCTGAAATTTAACAGGCATTCATTTTAAAATGAAATTAATTAAAATATTGTATAGAAAAATATATTACATTGTGGTAAATCTCAACGTACGATAAACATGTAGAGTTGAGAGCAGATCAAAGACTCGCTGTACTTCACTAAATGTTGCTCTACGTGTGGCAAAAGGAAGTACGCGGACTCTCTGATCTTTTTTGTCCAATGGTGCTCCACGACCTCCAAAAAATATGGTCTTGTTGTAACTTGGTGCTCGCAGAAAGATGGCACTTGTCTCCTTCAAATACTCAGCCCAGCTTTCCAGAAGATCATGAACATCCTGGTTAAAATAGGCCATATAGTGTACATCAATAGAGTGCAACAGTTCAACGGTATTGGTTCCAAAAGTATTTTTTTCCCCTTTGTTTCTCTATAGGATTTGTTCAAGAGTTATGAGCCATGAACCATGACCAGCCAGCTACGAGGTTTAAAAATGTTGATTATAAAAAGCATATTTTAAGTTTATTGCAAAATATACACATATAAACAAATATTTAAGTATTTTGAGAGCACAGGAATAACGACTTGATCACGTCATTCGCAGTGCTTCAAGGGAGTGAGCGGAGCTAAAGAGCTGTTTTTGCATGTTTTGATTGTTACAACTACCACGAATTCCACTGTTAAACATAATTACTTTAAAATAAGTTGAAATAATGCAGGCTGACGGCTTCAAAAGAAGCAAATACTATTGACTAACAACCTTGTAGCTCACAGTAGGGCTGTCTTTAAAGGTTTATAAGTTATTGTTAAAAATCAATTTCCCTATGAAAAATGTTTTACTTCCGGAACCCGACTGTTGCACTCTATGACAATTCCAGACTCATAAATTCTTTGCCAGTCAATGTTATTCAAACTTTTAAACAAAGGGTGGAAATTCAAAATGGACATTTATATTAATGAAAACACTGGATTCGTACCTTGTGCATTGCTGCCTCGTTGTAACGCCTGAGGGCTGCCCCTGCAGATTTAGGCACGTGGCTGCGGTTCTGAGAGTCCCTCAGTCCCTGCGCAGTCCCACGCTTCGCTCTCACTGTGTACCGATGGAACGTCTTATGCTGCAGAATCTCTTTTCTATACATTACACAAAACAATTTGGGGGTAACAATTTATCAACTCTGAAATATTTGTGCTTATAGAAGAACTTTAGAACTTTCCACTGACCCCTTAAAAACTGCTCCAGCAAAGTGTCCACCACCAGTCATCAGAATGACCCAAATAGTGTTGTTTGATATTTTCAGTAAAGAAGAAACCAAGTCTTCTTCATTGTCCTGAGAATGAAATGTGATAACTGAAGTAGATGAGAGTAAAAGAATAGAGTGCTGCAACCTAGTCCTAAAACCTGGAAATTCCCCTGAAAATAATAAACTGTTCAGTGGGGATTCGTCTTGGCGAAGGATCTGCCATAGATTAACAAATCTGAGAAATGATGACTACGTTTACTCACTCTCTTGCTTTGCAGAACACAGCGATACATTGAGAGGTACTGTCCCTGCATGTTTTGAAAGACTATTTTGGTGGAACATCGACATGGGGACTGATCTGTGTCCAGAGCACTGTCTTTCTCCACAGGGACTACTTCATCTCCAGGATCTTCATCGAGATCCTCATCCTCACTGTCTGAGTCTGAACCCGAAATGCTTGAAATATCGCCTTTTGACAAAAAGAGAAAAACGGGAAGATAACACTTTTACAACTGGATGACACAAAAGAGTTTCTCATTTACCCCTTTTCCACCAAAGCATTTTGAGAGCCGGTTCGGAGCCGGTGCCTGCACGCGAACCAGTTCTTTGTGTTTCGACAGCCAAAGAACCGGTTCTCGGCCAGGAAAACTGGTTCCAAAGCGGCACCAACTCTTTGCTGGACTAGAACCGTTCTTTTACCACGTCATGCTTACGTCGGGGGCTGGGGGCGGGTTTAGATGTGTTCTAAACATCTTTTCTGACCATAATATAGGATCGCAAAGCTCGGAACATTTGCAGAAACACGATGTAGTCCGCCTTTGTAAATGTTATGGTTGAAGTTGGCGCAAGCGTTTCTATTTTTTTATTTTTTTGAAAACATTATAACTAAGCAAAGAAGAAAACAGTCACAATATAGAACAAATAAATGGAAAGGGAAAAAAAAGACACAAAACAGGGGTACATAACTAATCAGAAAAGATTACATATAAAAGGAAAAGATTAAAAGACTTACATATTTCAATTGTTTTTGAAGCCTTCTTGGTACACAAGTTAGAGATAATCCCAAAGTAATGTTGTACTTGCAAGCGTTTCTAGCTAAGACGTATGGCGACGTACACAGTGACGTAACGACGCCGTTCGCTGGGCGCTCTAGTCAGTGGAAAAACAAACAGGTTCTGAAAAGGTTCGCAAGTTGAACCAACTCCGAACCAACTTTGAACCAGCACCAGTTCCGAACCAGTTCTTTTTTGGTGGAAAAGGGGTAACAGAGGTCATATGAGTATTCACAGATCTACCTGTCCCAGTCTTCTTCTCAAACTCCTCCACTGTGACCGCTGATCTTCCTTCCAGCCGCTGTCTCAGGTTGAAGCGGTGATAGTCAAGTTTGTAATGCTCCATCTGATCAAAGATTGGGGCTGCATTAACATACATATTACTTTTCTTTCTATCCCTCACACAAAGCTATCATGTGGCTTTAAAATATTTGGAATATAGCACAGTAGTAGTCTGAATGATTTTATGGTACTTTTGCGGTGCTTTTTGGTTACCATTAATTTTCCCTGTATGGAAAAGTGCAGAATCAACACTATGCTTAACATTTCTTTTTAATGTTCCAATGAAGACAAAAACTTGTGAGTATGGAACAACATAAGGGTGGATTAAATATATGCAAGAAAAAAAAAATTGGGCAGGCACTGTTGAACTATGTAGTAAACATTCAATGGAAGTTCTTCCATAATCTTAAAGGGATAGTTCACCCAAAAATAAAAATTCTTGTTCATTCTTGTGTTACGCAGCACGTTTGAGCTTCCGCAAGAACCAATGAGGTTTGTTCTCGAGCATAAAGCAGATTCAGATTGAGTTTCTGTTTCTGTTTGCTGATCAAAGTTTAAATGTGAAACCAAGTCTAAATTCAATCTGTTCATTATATAAAGTGATCATGTCTCTTTAGACAATTTGGACTAAACCTCTCAATTCAGATGGATTAGTTTTACGATCTCTTAACTTTTTGAGGCGTCAAAGTGTCAGTTGCGTAACCGTACAGTAAATGGAGGGACAGAAAGCTCTCAGATTTCATCAAAAAGATCTTCATTTATGTTCCTAAAATGAACAAAAGTCTTACGGGTTTGGAACAACCCTACTAACCCTTTAAGTATACAGTAGTTTATACAAAGAACATTAATAGATGACACAAGCAAGGCTGAAATTATCTACAAAACAAAGATAGAAGATGTTTTTTTTTTACAAGAACCTAAATGAATCGCAGACCTTTAACACTTTTTTTTTTTATAACAACCCTAACTGATCCCATCAGGATTGTGTGTGTTTTTTTTTTTTACCTGCTCCTCACGACTCTCAAAACGACACTGACAGGACAAGCAGAACATCCTGTCTGACACCTCTCCGACAGATACAGTCTTTCCTGCTCCAGCATCTGTGAGTGTTATGAATTGTATGGTATAGATAAACACCTGTCAGCAGCTGTATGTGATATCATTAGAGCAGTCTGACTCTCTCACCCTCACTGGACGCTGTAGCAGCAGAGGGCTGGGGAGGTTCAGGGTTGCTCTGCAGTCCAGACACTTCTCTCAAACCTGCGGTCATTGTTTGATCAGCGGACAGCGAAAACACACTCCGCAGCTCCGGGGAAGCCATGATTCAGTCGACAGAATAAACCACCACTGTCACCTAAAATAACTTACACGAGTAAAAGAGGGAGAGAGGAGGCACGTCATGACAGCGAGAGAGAGAGTTAAGCAAAACACAGAACAAACATTGTGAGTGAGCTGACCTTTAGTCATTACACTAAACATCCGAAGAATATGGTCTGCTGATAAAACCAAAGCAATGTCCATGTTTTCTCTCCATTTGACAGTTGCTTCTTTACCAGAGTAATGCCCGATTCGGCGAAAGATAGTTGCTGTCTCTAAAATGAGCTAAATAAATTATAAATGGGTTCAAAGTAAATGTATTTTATTTACCTTTTAGGCAAAAACATAGGTCCCTTACGGTGTGACTTTATATTTTCAGTACGAATAAGCTGACATGAATCATATTACATCACAAGTGTTAGTGCTCTACGGTAGCCGGGAAGTGTCATAAAAGTATAGCGCGAAAGTCGACATTCAACTCAGTGCATTAAAATAGTTCAAATGTTTCCAAGATGCTTGATGCCAAGGACCCCCAAATATGCTGATATTAAGGTAGCAATATATTTTCATGTAAATAAATCTTTAACTAAATACATAACTGTTAAAAATAGTAGCTAAATGTGATATTAAGTCAACATTAACTTTTATATCATCATTCTACAAAAGCCAAACAAAAATATTAAATATAATCTTTAAAATATTTATTTGTATTATATTGTTAGTGTATTGTGTTCAATTCATTTTTCATATGTATTTGCATATGGTTTTTCACACTAAAAAATGCTGTCCTGTTTTACATAAATATTCCACAGAAGTCACACCAGTTTGGAACAAGCATGAGTAAATGACAGATTTGTTTTATGATGCCTTTAAAGTCACCATGAAATATATATATATACATTTTTTTGCAACATTGCAGTATTTATAATAAATGATTTATCTATGCACATTATTATGTTCAATAGTAAAATAATCTTAAATCAAAAAACTTCCCTTACCTCTTACAGCATCATCTCTTCTCTGATGATGCGTGTATGAGGGCAGGACTACCTGTCACCGTCACCCACATGTAGGGTGTCCAGACATCCCGTTTTTCCAGGGATAGTCCCGTATTTCAGCTCTCTTTTTAGAGCTGAATTTTTATTTTAAATCATGTTTTGTCCCGTATTTCAGCTTTCTTAAAATGTCTATTCCTGACCGATAGAGCTAGTCTTCTTTCACTCAAGAACAGCCTAATCAAAGGTAGCCAATCACATCTTTTACCATCCAACCACAATTGTCTCTCGATACCGAAGGCAGGATCCGACGTCAGTGTCAGAGAGCGGGGAGGAGATCAAGTCCAACGTGAAGATGTCAAAAAGAAGCATGTGTATATTTAAAGAGGTATATATAGAGATATTATTAAAAAGGGAGTCACTGTCAGAGCCTAGTAAATTAAGATACGACATGACATCACAGCAATAGCAAACCACAACCATCCAATGATCCAATGAATTCTTGATGCCCAAAAAACGTTCCTTGTTCGAGAAGCCGTTTCACTCACATGCACATCACAATAGGGACGAAAATACTATCACGACTTCTGTTTCATGCTGACTTGAACATTTTGTTTTTCTTTGAACTGTCCCCCTGAAGGTGTCTCCAGGCTAAAGTTTTGAAAGGACAATCTTTTGAATCTTGAATCATTACAACAATGACCTTCGGTGAACATTTTTACCTGTGCTTAGAATTCTTAGAAATAACAAAGTACATGATGAAAAAGAATCACTATAGTTTTACATCTTTAATGCAGCTTAAATTGACTAAATATCAAAAATAAATGTGTTGTTTTTGATGCGTTCACTTCCGTGCTCCTCTTTTTCTCACTGGCTTTTCAGTAGACTTACTCTGGCTGGATGAGCCTGGTTTGCCTAGATTTTCACCCTGTGAAACTGGAAATTGAGATCAGTTGAATATTATCAACAACACATTCTTCTGCCAGTTCAGTAGCTGCAGACTCCAGAACTCAAGAGATCATGAGCTGTACCTTCCTCTATGTTTGAAGAAGCTTCCACCAGCTGCTCACGTTTGAGCTTCAGATTACGCTCCTGCTCCAGCAGGCCGCGTTCCTCCTCCTGCAAACTTCTCACAAGAGCTTGCTTTGACTCCACAGTCCTGTAACAAAATGGCTTTAAAGAATCAGATGCATCTGGTAAAGGTCTTTAACCAAATTCTTATTAGACCAAAAACTAATACAAGCAATAACACAACATATTCTTTTGGAAGGATCAAACTGAACAATAGAAATACAGAGGGCTGGTAGATCAGCAGTGTTACTGGATGGTCATACCTAGTCAAAGTGAATTCTTCTAACTGATTGGTGAGACTTTTCTTCTCCTGCATGAGAGCGTCCAGTTCAAGCAGTGAATTCCAGAGGCCTTCATCCATCTGGACCATCATCATTATCCTTCGGTCCATCTCCTCTCTGCTAAAGTAATGTTAACCTCTGAGTAGATTCATGTCTGCAATAGAAAGGGCACCTAAAACCCTCATACGTGTAGTTAAATAATTACTTCATATATTATATTATTCATTTTTTAAATAGGCAAAGTGCTTCTGAACGATATTAAACGTTGATTTGGTTTGTTCTTAAGGTAAAATGATGGCATATGATTTTCCTGCTATATTTAGAACATAGGCCTAAGGCCTGGGACACACTGGCTGCGTGGCGTAAGCCTGGTGTTTCTGTTGCGTGTCAGCTGCGTCGCGTTTTCTGTGTCTTTGCACATCAGAAGCGTGTCTGACGCGGCGCTGCTGACACGCATCACCCTTGTTCGACATATGGGAGAGAGTTGTGCAAGCCCTATACTTCGTGTTAAGCATAAATATAAAGCCTACTGATAAAGACACTGTCAGCACAGCAGTATTGACAGCAAAATAGACTACAGAATATGTCGTTCTGTATTGACAGGTGCAATATTTGAAAATTGATAATTAGGCCTATTTATTTCTTTATTTTTTAAATTAGGCCTACATTTATATCTAAATTTGTCAAAAATGTAATTTATTAATATGTATTCGTGTACAATAACATATAAACATCTTATTCTATTTTGCCTGGAAACGCTTCCAACACGCTTGCGTGTCGCGTGAAAAATAGGCGTCGGTTCTATTTCTAGCATGCACGCGTTTTCCGCGCGGCTCATGCCGCGCCTGAGACGCGCGTGTCACGCAGGCAGTGTGTCCCAGGCCTAACTCATACATGCTGAGTCTTCATTTCAGATAGATAATGATGGTATAGTATTAATTACCATTTGTTAACATCTTTGTTTACTTGCCCCACCTCGTCTTTAGTAAGTTGTAGTTCAGTTTTGACATCATTGAGTTGTTTTAACAAATCCTGACAGCGACAAACAAACAAAATAAAACGTAAGTCACGCAAACACATGTGAAGTTCGTACTAATTACTGTGGATAGCCTAAACCACAGACTTATACGCGTTGCCGCGAGTCTCACCTGTAATTCCGTATCGTCTTGAAAGATGATGTTTGTAGAATTTAATGGGGTCTCCATTACAGCAAAGCAAAACGTTTTCTCCCACACATACCACACGCATCCTTCTAAATAATTTCCGAGTAAATCTGATTGGATGATCAACATAGCCGATTTTTTTTATATATATTCTTCTGTTCAATTAAAACTGGAATAAAAGGCATTTTATTTTTACGAGACCGATAGCTACTAATAAATTATCGGATCATCAGAAATTCAGAATGATTGAAACGTGGGAAACAAACAAACATGACATATAATTGAAACGTTATATACACTTACTAAATTCAAAGAACTTATACTGAACTTTTGTGATGTCCGCCTGAATTTTACTTCTCATGAAGCCCGGATAGCTCAGTCGGTAGAGCATCAGACTTTTAATCTGAGGGTCCAGGGTTCAAGTCCCTGTTCGGGCGGTTAAAAGTTTTATGGTGGAATAAATAAAACACCTATATGAAAATAGTATTTATTAAGTATGTGTAAGAGCACGTGACACTTAAAAACAGCGTAAAGAAGAAAACAAACATTTGGTTGGCCACCGAGAGTACACATTATGTAACAGGAAGCTGGCGAAGAGTACTTAAACAGCAGGCAGCATGAACCTAGACAGCAAACCTCAGTGCACTCATGGAGTACACACTGCTTCTCGTTATCCTCTTCTTCTTCTTAGCAGGACCATGTTTATCCCTGCCTGCTCAGGTAACTGCATATGAGTCCGTGTATGTGTTGTTTATATTAATCAAAACCACATATTTTAATAAATTTATTCTGCAGATTTCCTCTCACTCGAATTTTGGTGCAAGAAGACAAAGGAGAAGTTACACTGGTATATTGTATTATATTAAATAATCCTTATTCGTTGAAAATCAATTAAGCTACATTTTAACAGTTATATGACATTTATCTCTTTGCCAGATGATATTGAAGAAAACGATCAAACTGCAATGGACAAGATTATAGATGTAAATGACTATCAAGGTAAGCTTTTGCGGTGTGAGTCTGTGAAGATGCTAATATTCTAGCTTCTGTTTTACCGTAATATCTCTTCCATAACGGTCCCCAAAGAACCTTTCAGTGACCAGTTCTTAAAAGAACCATTTTTTCTTAGTGTGAAAAACAATGTAATAATTTAAAGAAACTTTTTTTCCCCCACTATACAGAACATTTTGTGCAATGGAAAAGTCCCACGGAGGTCCATAGTTGCCAATAAAGAATCTTTATTTTTTTTATCTCTATAGGCGTCTTTTCCGTGGATGGCACCAACCTCAGAGAAGGAGATATAGCCGTATCCGGTAGGAGTCAGAATAACTGTTTTGCCAGGAGCTGCCTGTGGACCAAGTCTGTGGATGGAAATGTGTACATTGCATACTCACTCTCTCATGTGTACAGTAAGCAGGCTTTTTAATTTTCATATACAGTGCCACAGGAGTCACCAAATAAGTCAATCTTGTTATCTGGTTTTGATTGTTCCTCTGCACAGCCGATGCAGACGTGAAGAGCATTAAGAAAGGCATGAAACTCATTGAACAGGACACCTGTGTGCGCTTCGTGCCCAGAACTCACCAGAGGGACTACCTGGACGTTCAGCCCAAAACAGGGTATAAACATCAGATTTATTTCCTGACATGCATGATTATTCTGAGTGATTCTTATCATTTTTGATGGTCAATACTGTAGGTGCTGGTCATATCTGGGGGCACGTGGTGGCAGACAAACCATTTCTCTACAGACACCCGACTGCACCGGGTCAGGGGTCACCGTCCATGAGCTCATGCACGCCCTGGGCTTCGTGCATGAGCAATCCCGAGCCGACCGGGACAAGTATGTCACCATCATGTGGTCCAATATCTGGAAAGGTAAAGTAGCATTTGTATTTTTCATATTCTTATACTTAAGAGTCCATATGCAATTTTATCGCTCACTTATTCTTCTGCTCATAAATATAGACAGGCTGAGGAATTTTGAAAAGTTTAAAACAAACAACTTGGACACCCCCTACGACTACAGCTCTGTCATGCACTTTGGAAAGTATGTTGACACACAGTACATTTGAATGATAACTCAGGTATATAAGAAACTGCAAATATGTAATTTTATTCTTGGTCATTTCAGGTATGCCTTCTCTGAGGACGGTGAACCAACTATTGTACCAAAAAGGAACAGGAATGTGAAGATTGGACAGAGATTTGGGCCCAGCGACTTGGATATAATGAAGATTAATAAACTGTATAACTGTAATGTGTAATGAAATCCATTCACAACAACAAATGATCCATCACAAGGCTAAAGTCTGACATTATTAATGCATTAATGCTTTTACTTCTTTCATTGTATAATTTTAACATTATATGTTTTAAGTAAAATGGCTGATTGTGAAGATTGCTTGCTAATCAAATATAATAAGTAATTAGGAACACTCTTTTGTGATCTGTAACCTGCTGTTTCAGTATATTCTGTCTTACTCTGTTTTTGAAACCTTGATGCCTTATATAAAAACACAATACATTAATAAACCATGTCCATATATATATATATATTCTCTGATATTTCATTTAAGCTTTCATTGCATTGCAAAATAGTAATTATCAGGTGAAAAAAAAAATCTCCAAATGAGAGTCAAATCAGTCAAACTGTTGACAATCAAATGTTAAAAATAGTGTTCAGAATCAGATGATCTCAGAGCTAATAAATACGTATGGAGGCATGAATTACACAAGCTGAATTTAAAACAACCTGTTATTTGCAGTAATGCAAAAATGATATGTTAAAGAAACGGGTGAGGGGTTGTTTATTTGCACCACGTTTTGGTATAATGTCAATACAGCACAAATGATCATTAAGACGATGTTGAGTTTGAACACTGCCTGCACGTTGCGCTTGGTCAGAGTGGATAACACAAGAATCAGCAAGACTTCAAATCGCCATTGTAGTGATCAATCTTAAAAATGCTGAAGTGTCAAGAAAGAACTAACTGATAGCAACCTGAATGCTTTCCAAACCTTTCATCAGGGAAACGCATGAATATGAAATAATAACATGCTACGTCCTGCTAACCCTCCATTTGCAACCTGGAGTAAAAATGGGTGTTACCCTGAGAGTATATATTCTTTCTTACAGGGTCATAACATGGAAAACCCGATTACATCCAGAACACCAGGACGCACTCAACAGTGACCACCATTATGCTCTGTGTGGGTCTTTTTGTGGGATTGGTGTTAGAGTCCTGGTCTTTACCTGTGCAGGTAAGAGTACTACTCCAGTTATGTTGATATTATTTATATCTTTTGAATAAATGTTATTTCTTTTGTATTAGAACTCCTCATTGGTCCATCAGACAAGGCTGAGGTCAAAGAGAGAATATTCAGGTAAACTGGTGCTTCATGAGCAGTCTAGGCTGTTGCAATGAATTGATGTAAATGTACCATTCCTAACCTTCTCAACAGAGCAATACGTGGACCCAGAGGAGATGAATGCCATGGACAGGATCCTCAGAGCAAACCAACGTATGTCCATGACAGATACAAACATAGATTTATAGGAAATTTCTCCTTGAGCATGAAACATGTGGTTATCTTCCTCCACCACCAGTGTCCAGAGGTTTCCCATTACGGGAGGGTGACATACTGAGTTCAGGATTCCACAGTGCCATCACATGTTTAGGAGATTCTTGCCGCTGGCCCAAATCTGTTGATGGTTTTGTGTATGTACCTTACATCATGTCCCCACTATATGGTGAGTAAGATTTCTATTAAACTCCATAACAGGTCTTGATAATTATAATTAGTCAAAGTTAAATCAAGGTCTTTGATATGAAATAACACATTTTAGGATTTGTGTCTCAACAGATGATATGGACAGAATCACCATAGAAACAGGAATGTTGGACATTTCCTCTGCAACATGTGTGAAGTTTGTGCCCCGCACACATCAAGCAAACTTCCTTAATATCCAGTCTAGATCTGGGTGAGTCCATAGTAGTCATGCATAGTAATTTTTCCCTTTAAAGTTCCCTTTAATATTTCCTCTTACAAAGTCTGATCCTAATTTTGAAAGTGTCTTTGGATCTGTATTTTTCTTAGTGTTTAACTTTTATGATGATAATTTATTTTCTTAGGGTTTCCACAAAAATATTGAGAAGCCTATCCTGTTTTCAATAATACATTTTAAATAGTAATAAATGTTTTTGATTAGCAAAGCAGCATGTTAGGTTTTTGAAGGATCATGTGACACTGAAGACTGGAGTAATGATGCTGAAAATTCAGCTAAACATTTTGAGCATAAGAGATTTTTATTATTATTATTATTTGAAACCCCAAATTTCTGAACGCCATTCATTTATTTACTTATTTACTATTATGATTGTCATCCACTTTCGTCCTCATAGCTGCTGGTCATATCTGGGAATGACAGGAGGCAGTCAGACTGTGTCTTTGCAGTCTCCGGGCTGTATGTGGTCAGGAGTGGCGTCCCATGAGATAATGCACGCTCTGGGATTCGTACACGAGCAGTCCCGCTCTGATCGTGACCACTATGTTTCCATCCTGTGGGAAAACGTTATAGACAGTAAGTTTTTGAAACCAGCACTGTAATTATTGAAGCCTGATGTGTTCAGTATGACAGTGATGTCCGGTTCCTTTCATATAGATCAAAGGCACAACTTTAGGAAGTATGAGACAAACAACCTCAATACAGCATATGACTACAGTTCAGTCATGCACTATGGGAGGTGAGAATCGGAAAATCTATACAGTATGCATGCTTCTGCTAAACTATTAGTGGATAATCGGAAATGCATTAAAAATGTAGTCTATACAGTTGCTTAAACAGTCCCTTAAACCAAATAATTTCCCTGATGCACACACAGGTATGCCTTCTCAGAGGATGGGGGACCCACCATCATCCCTAAACCAGACCCTTATATTCCCATTGGCCAGCGAGACGGACCAAGTCTTCTAGACATTCACAAAATAAACATCTTGTATAATTGTGGTACAGTCATTTCACTTTTAATAAAATGTAACACTTTACAATAACTGACATAAACTAACAATCAGCTATACATTTGTTACAGTGTTTATTAATCTTTGTTAATGTTAGTTATGTTAACTGTTAGTGTTGTTAGTTCATGTTAGTTTCATCAACAGACACAACTTTTGATTTTAATAATGTATTATTAAATGTTCAAATTAACATTAACTAGATTAATAAATACTTTAGGAGTGTTTTTCATTGTTAGTTCATGTTCACTAATTTAACCAGTTTGCTATGCTTCCAGTCTGCATTTTTGATGTTTCTTTCTTGTGTCCACTAGGTGGCTTTGTGTGAAACATAATTTGTGAAAGAGCCGAATGGAATGGACCCACCATAATTCACTGGACAACCTTTCCTGGTGAATTTCAAATTTGGCAATTGACATTTGAAAATGTATTCATAAATATCATTAAGATATGATATAAGATATGGGTTCATCCCACATGACATTTTAACCTGAACTAATTTTGCTCTCATTAAATATCACCATGAATTTTATTTCAGAAATTAAAAACATTCTCATCATAAAACATTTATATTCAGGTCATTGTACTGTATGTATTAATTGCATCATTGATGTATTTTTCAATAAATTAATAGATCCATACAAAATGAGTGTCATGCTATTATTTTTTACTCATAGGGGGAACATAAAGTTTTGTCTCGAGTCATAGTTGTGTTTCATTATGTAAGATTCGACAGAAAAGAGAATTCAAAGCACATCATAACTGCAAACACACATCAGTAACTACCTTGGTCCAGTGGCCGGATGATATTCTCACAAGATCCACCGAGTGCATCTGGGCTTCTAGTGTGCACTCTTGCGTTGGAAACCCATCCTGGAAAGACTTGACTTTCCCCTCCGCCGCCTCTTTCTGCAAATCCTTGCAGTCGCCTTTTGCTTTTCACTGTCCAGCAGGAGTAAGCTTCTCAGGAAGTTGAAGGAGAGGTAGAGAGAAAGATATGTGAGAAAAAGATAACAGGACCAGAGAATTAACATGCCATTAAAAAAACAACAAACAGATGAGAATAGGACCAGAAATAATGCAGTGGACAGAATATCACAATGACACCGTTTTAAAATGTGTTGTCTTCAGATAGACATAGCAGAGAGTGTCACAATGTCACTCAAATCTGTTTTCAAAACCCATTGAAAAAAAGTGCAGCAACTCTGCATGTTATGTAAAACAAGTCCTACCTTCCTCTGTTCTAATCAGCTTAGACTAGATTGGATTGTTCTAACCAGTGTCATGACATGACACACACCTATCTCATGTTATAACTCAATACTCTCTGTAGTTCAAATAGTTCAACAAACAAACAAACAAACAAACAAACAAACAAACAAACAAACAAACAACTGTATGATTATTTAGTAAAAGGAAAACAATAAAGTTTTTTACAATCCTGTTAAATATTATAAAATAATTATTATAGGCATATCTTATTTAACAATTTTTTTTTATTTTTATTATATTATTTTAAATGTGAATTCATCTGAAAACCCTCTGGATTCATACTGTGCAGGCCTACCCTACACAAAATTATTCAATATTGTCATGATCGAAAAACAAACTTTTTGCTTACCATATGTAAAATATCATATCTTTGCTACTGATTTTCAAATTATGGAATTTAAAGAGCCTCGATTACATGTAGCATAATATCGCCTCAAATGTTGAATATACATCAGTAAACAGGTAAACAGACGGTAAACGGGTCTCCGAGTCGCCTAGTGGCGCTGTCCACAGCACGCGCATCGACGCATACGGGCAGTGCTCATTCAAAACACTCGACTTTACAGTTTCAAATCCGGATTCTGCAGGAAGGCAGAAAAACAAGATTAAAACCGATTAAAACACGTATATCCGAGGTTTTGCGTTTAATGTCAGACCGCAATACGTGAATGGACACAGTGAAGTAATTCGTGTTTTCAAAAGTAAGCTACTACGTTATATTTGCACTTTAACAATAAAGCAGTTAAAGCTCTCTATGCGCATTGACTGTAAATTAACACTATTTTGTGAATAACGTTACATTCATAACGTTACATATATATTATGGGGACCAGCAACTGTTTGGATAGCCACATTCTTCACATATATATTACATAATATATCATATATTAACTGAATAAATAAACTAAAGCCCGAAGCTGTCAAATAATGCTAGCATATTAATCTTAAACGTAACGTTACAATATGCAGTCAATAGAGTCCCATATAACTAATAATCTGAGTGTAATATCAACCCTTTTCTGGATAGATTTACAGGATATCTTTAAAGCACTTCATGATAAATATTAGGATACGAGTGTTAATATTTTGTCATTGTGGTAATTGTTCTTTATTAACATTTCATCACTGATTAAATTAAAATGTACCTTCTTTTATTGTGAGCAAATTATCAGTGCATGTTATTCCAAATACTAAAAAAAGTTAGCCATGTCAATCTCTTATTGAAATATTATGACTTGCTTTGCTGTCACTTAAACCCTCTTGTTTTTCTGCCCCTAATCACCTATAGTAAGTGACTAATTTTCACAATCCAATCAATTCCCAATGGATAATATCCTACATCCCCATCCCACATTTTTTTAAACTTATTGTGTAATATCCAGTTCCAAGTATAGGGTTTCATGTTACCTTTAATCATTTCATCCAAATAAATGTTTTTATTTTCCTCAGCTGATGTCCAGGTATGGAATCAGAACTGTTGATTGGATGGCAGCAGGAGAGGGCGGAGCTGAGGGCGGAGTTATCACATCTGCAGGATGAGTTAGCAGAGAGCAGAGCGGAGAGGGAGGAGCTTGAGTCTCGAGCTCAAGCTTTGACTGACAGGGTGAGGAGGAGGAAGTCATTGGGGTGTCGGGTCCATCAATAACAAAGTGAACTGATGCTTAATTGATGGTCTCTCTGTGTGTTTGTACCCATGCTGTTTAGCTGTCTCAGACACTGGACCCTTCTCTGTCATTATCAGTGCGTCTGGATGATGAACAGAGAGAAGGGCGGAGAAAGCTCAGAGAGGGCAGAGAGAGAGAAGCCAGACAGGCTCTGCTCATCCATAAACTTCAGAACAAGGTCTGGACTCACACACACATTTAATATTCCTTCATATAAGTGATGGCTGAAGATCCTTGTAGATATTTATCTTTCTAGATTCAGATCATGGATCTTGTATTGTTCTAGTTTTATATCTAAAACATTTAAGGGGGATTCATACATACAGCAATTTGCAGTGACAGTGAGACTGTAAGTTATTAATTTACAGTGCGCTTTAGCATATCCATGACATGAGCAACAGCAAAGTAAAGAGAAGTTTAACTCTATGCTATTGCTTGTGATTCTCTACTTTTTTGACTCCAAGGCGTTCTCCACAACAATTTTTGAAGCCCTCTCCCCTTTTTAATTTACAGATTAAAATAAGGTACTAAAATAATTATAATTAAAATAATTAAATTGTAGAAATCCGGAAGTTTGGTAGTGAATTAAAATAAGCACTTTCTTGATTTGTAGTTTTAACTTTTGTCAAAGGTAGTTTTTTCTCTATCAAATAATTTCTAAAGTGTGAACTCCAAAGTGAAGGCTGGGAAAAATCATTCTAAATTAATATAATTTAATTTATAAAATAATAACATTTCTATAGTCAATATACATTTTTCTAGTTAGCTCAGGCTTAAAAGTATTTATTTAGCTATGAATACTATTTGTAAATACAATCTCAGTAAAAGTATTTTTTTTAAATCCTTTACAAAAATGGGAAAATTCATGGAAAAAATCACGGAAATTCATTAGTCAGAAAGTGCGGGAACCCTAAATGCTACTCCGAGCAATTTCACTTCTATATGTGATTTACCACTGCCAACATACAGTAAAATAATAATAAAAAAAAAAAACATGATACACTGAAAACCATGTTAGAAATGATTGCCATTCTAATTTGATTCATGCATTGATAATCAGTCTTGTTCATGATATTATACATTTCTGTGATTTATATAGAAACACTTTCCTCAGGTCTTTTTTAGCAGCAAGAAAACTGATTCCTTGTCAAACTGAAAAGACATCTTATTTTAACAGCAATAAAGCCCGTTTGTGATCAGGTTTTCAAAAGCTATGCCCACTGATAATATAAGGGCATCTAGAACAGCCACTAACGACCAGCAATACAATCACTCAGCAACCTCCAACAATAAAAAACGCTGCATATTTAAATGTTCTATTAGCCAACCATTTAAGAGGACCAATCATATCTCAGTTAGTACCAAACAGTCCCTCACTGGTAATTAATGTGCTCTCATGCATGTGTTTGTCAGGTGTTGGAGTACAGGGCTCGCTGTCAAGCTCTGGAGCAGCAGTCAATCAGCGAGGAGCGAGAGCTGAGGATCAGAGAGGTGAGACAAACAACAGTCCTCAGTGTTTTCCTGGAGAGCTGTGAGCTTCACATTGACGCTGTGAATTTCACAGAGGATGCTGCGGGATGAACGCAGTGACACGCTGGAGAGCACCCTCATCAGGCTGGAGGAGGAACAGCAGAGGTGCGGGAGCTTTGTATGAACGATTTTTACGTTTCAGTACTTGAATTGCTGCGACTGAGTTGTGTTTGTTCAATGGAGCAGAAGTTTGGGGCTGTCGGAGGTTAGTGCTCTTCTGCGGAGTCAGCTCAGCCAATCAACAGAGGCTAATGAAGCCCTGAGGGACGACCTGCGAAAGCTAACAGCTGACTGGTCTAAAGCTGTGGAGGAGGTGGTGGAGAAAGAAATCGATTGGCAAAAAGAGAAAGAGGTGAGGAAGAAATCTATAAATATTTGGGTTCATGTGTGTTTGTCAGTAAAAATCTTGAGTTGGATTCCCAAGGAGAAAAAAAGTCAACACACATACTGATAAAATAATTATTTTTACTGTAAATCGATTTAAATTGGAAGCATCATTGAAATATGTAAATGTAAATCTATAAAAGGTTTTAATGCAGTTTTTTCTTCCTGTTATTCTCTTTAAAATGCTGCTTTTTATTCAAAATGCTTTTTGGAAACTCATAGTTTATGTATGTTCAGCCTTAAAAACAACCAAAATGGCAGCGGATTCATCTCCCGTTAAAGTTAGTTGGGAAGTAGTCTCAGCCTCAGACGTCACCCATGGACCGTTGGCTGAACGTCTGATGCATAAGGCAAACAAAGTGGGAAACACTTTGAGAGTTTCAAAGTCGTCATCTGATTAAATTCTCCAGAATTTCCAGGAGATGTGTGTCACGTTTTTTAATGGTCCGCCTGGAAACAAAGCCGGTGACGCCAAACTTCCATGGAAGAAGAAAGCCGTGGTGTTTACAACTGTGACAATGAGCCCTTATCAGAATCAGCTAAACGCTGGATTTTCAAATGTATGTGAAGTTCACAGCGTAAACTTGCACAACATTCTTGATTGAATTGCACGCCGGTCTGTTATTGTGGGGATATTTTACATTTTCAGACCCCAAAACATGACGTGGATCAAAACGAACTGTGATTGGTTGCTTTACATGTCGGTCAGACACCCTCTTGGGTTGTCCTTGGCCGCCGAAAGCTGCTAAGGAGTCTAGACCTTCTGCCGTCAGTCTGAAGGTCTGGCTACGCAAGGCTAGTTGGGAAGCAACTGCGGATATGTTTGTCATTTACTAAATCCAGCATTACCAGGTGCACTTTTTTTTAATTCTCTTATTTTGCAAGAGGTTTTATGTTGCCACAACAAAGCCAGTCCATTTTTGGCAGTACGAGTCTTGCCCTCTGAGGATTTAAACGCAGCAAAATCTTGGAGTTGATCTTGTAATTACAGTAATTCCAATGTGCAGCATTAAATGCAGTTTTCGCTCCTGAAATTTGTGTTGTGAACGTGGCCTTAAAAGCAGGTTCATGAGCATTCAGTAGTTGCTTAGCAATAGCTCAGTTTTTCTGAGCTGATTTTATCAGCGTATTAGGGAATGTGTTGCAATATATTGTCACCAAGCAACTGGGTAGTCAAGTATGTATCCTCCATTAGTGGATGTGTGCGAAAAGATATTTCAGAGGTGTTTCACAGAGTGTAAAGATATTACAAGAGCATAAAATGGCGATTGTTTCCAAAAGAATGGAGATTTAGCTTGAGTTTCATTCAGTAATTCCGTAACTAAAAGCATTGTGTGCTTTGGTAGCTCTTTAAAATAACCTCAAATATTGCATCCAGTCATTTTACACATTACATTTTAAGACAAACATTTTAGAATGCACTTTATTTGGCTTACAATGCTGTTACCGTGCAGTAATTATAGTATTTCTCAAATGTCAGTGAGATGTGAAAATATTTTCTTCATGTAGCACTGTGATTTCTCTTCCTAAGACTGAATTTCCAGAGAAAGGCTTTGTAAATATAGCAGGAAGATGTTGCTCCACTTGTTGCTTTCTTTTCCACTGACAGACACCGATGGATGAGTGTTTGTGGTAGTACAATCAGTTCTCTTTCATCATCTCGTTTCGAGATCCACCTATGGGAAGGGCATCCGTACCTGACCTACGTGATGTACGTGTGGTGCTCTCATCGCCGCTGATTTCTGACTCAGAGGGGAGACACGGTGATGATGACGCGCTACCGGGGGACTCCCGGAGCGCCACCTCTCTAAAATATTTGAGCTGACATTAGCCCAATCCGCATTCCCTGAAGAGGACATCTTCACGTGAAAACCCCACTCTAGTTGACGAACCGGTCGGTTCCGGCGACGGGGATGACGCGGTCCTTTTAGCGTTCCCTAGGCTAGCGCTCACGCGGCTTTGCCTCAGTCCATCGTTCTGGAAGCTTGTGATCGAGCGGCCGTTCGCCTCAACAGTGTGTGGCCAGCTCCACAGAGCTCCACCGACAGGGATAGGAATATTTACGACGGGTAAGCGCTGGGACCACCGCCCGGTCTGAGGCGGCTGGAGCGTCCCGCTAGACTGTTAACACGGTCTCGCGGGCCTTGATGTGTTACGATTACGTGTTGAGGCCTTCAATTTATGCCTTCCTAGGAAGGCGGCCCCGAACGCAAGCGGCCTGCCTGTTGTTCGACCATTGGGAGTAACGTTACACAGGGTCTCCCACCGACGGTCGGTTAATCCCGTCTCGTGGCTGCCCAGCCCGTGTGTTTAGTGGACGTTGTGTGTGTGTGTGTCCCCCCAACAAGTTACAGGGGGTCTGTCGTAAGGAAAAGTACATAGCAGTGTTACCACACCGCACGCACTTGGTTCCCCTCACCCAGTTATTAAAGGCTTCGGCCCCAGTGTTTCCCAACACAAAACACACACATTACTAAACAACACATTTATTAAACGAATCAAATGAATTCGTGCAGATTTATATATCTGCCAACATAGAGCGCAAATCTCTCTGATCCCATGCATGTCGCCCTGAGTCCGTCCACAAGAGGGCGCCATTGCCTCAAAAATCAACCAGCTGGGCTCACACAGCTCAGTTGCAGCTGCCCAGCCCATGTGTTTTTAGTGGACGTTGTGTGTGGAAGGCCCCTGTGTTCCCCAACACAAAACACACACATAACTAAATAACACTTTTAAACAAACTAATTAAATAAATCCGTTTCAGAGGGAGTATCTCTCTCCGCGGATATTATTTTTCTGCCTGCGCTTAAGACTGCCCAGTTCATGTGTTCAGGAGATATGTGTTTTTCCCCCACTTTCAGGGGGCACCTTGCGAGGGAAAGTTCAGCACAGTGGACACCACACTATGTTCCCCACACTCGGTCAATAAAGGCTTCGGCCCCAGTGTTTGCCCAACACAAACATATAAAGTTACGAATCAAGAGAAGACCTCTCTCCGCGGAGAAAACTTCTCACTGCAGAGGGAGGAAATCCCTCCGAATCCCTGCATGTTGCCTCTAGTGTGCCCACTAGATGGCGCCTTGCATCACAAATGAACCAGCTGGGCCCATACAGCCCCGCTCCGGCCCGAGCGGGGGCGCTCGCTAGTCACAAAGCGGCTTGGCAAGCCGTTTCAGCGCCCGAGTGGATTTTTGTGTACCGTAACCCAAGGTTACAAGCTGCAGTTTGCAATAAAACCTCCGCATTTCAACGGCGTTCTCTCTTCTCACACAGAAGAAAACGTCTCACACATTCTGGAAGAGGAAATTTCCTCCCTCCTAACAAGGGAGCGATTCAGATGGTGCCACCCAATCTGATAAACCATGGTTTTTATTCCTGGTATTTTCATGTTCCAAAAGGAGTGGCACCCCCCGCCCTATATTGGACCTTCGAGTGTTGAACAAACATTTGAGGAAATACAATTTCAGAATGTGACACAAGGCTCTCTCGCCTGTGCCATAAAGCAGAACGACTGGTTCACATCAGTCGATCTGAAAGATGCTTTCTTTCACATAAGCATCTACCCTCCACACAGGAAATATCTTTGTTTCGCCTACCAAGGCATTTGTTACGAATTCACAGTTCTTCCGTTCGGGTCCCCGAATGTTCTGTCTGTGTGCGGAGGTGGGCGTGGCGCCCCTGAGACTATCAGGGCTGATAATTCTGACTTACATATACGATTGGCTCATCATAGCAAAATCAAAGGAGAAGGTGTCGCTGGACAACGGCCGGGTGCTCGCGCACATCACATCCCTCGGGTTCTAGGTGAATGCGAGCAAAGACAATCTGACTCCCAGTCAGAATGTCATTTTCCTGGGCTTGGAATTGAACTCAGTCTCCATGCGAGCGCGTCTCTTTCAAGAGCGTGTTCGCTCTCTGATGAACGGTCTGTCGCAGTTCAGAGAAGGGGCGAGAGTACAATATCGCACATGCCTCAGGCTGCAGGGTCTCATGGCTTCATCTATCCAAGTTGTGGCGTTGGTCTCCTGAGAATGAGAGCGTTCACGAAATGGGTTTTGTCACTACATTTCAGCCCGATTCGCGATCTCTGCCGCTCGGTAACGGTGATGCGCGCCTGCTCGGCGGCCCTGCGCCATTGGGAGAGCTAGAACTTTTACGCACGGGGAACCCCCCTCGGGACGGTTACGATGCGGAAAGTTGTGACGACAAATGCCTGGGGAACCACCCAGGAAAGCAGAACGGTGAACGGTCTGTGGCTGAGCAGACTACGTTCAGCGCACATTAACTATTTAGAGCTTTTACCAATTGGAAAGCTCTGAATCATTTTCTGCCTTGCCTGCAGGGACATCCCATTCTAGTACGCTGCGATAATACCACGGCAGTGGCTTATACCAACCGTCAGGGCGGCATGCACTCGTCGAAACTCCACGCTCTAGCTTACAGGCTTTTGGTGTGGAGCAGACAGGTTTTCCTGTCCTGTCCTGTGAGAGGACGAACCTAAATGCACTGGGGCTCCCGCCGCGTGTAATCACCACTACTCAGAATGCCAGGGCCGTTTCCACTCGATCCCTATATGGCTGTAAGTGGCAAGTGTTCGAAGGGGGGTATGATGGGCGTGGTCTCACATCTTATCAGTGCTCGGTGCCTGATGTTTTGTGTTTCCTGCAAGACCTCATGGAAAGAGGCAGGTCCTTTTCCACTATTAAGGTCTACCTGGCTGCGTTTTCAGCCTGTCATGTGGGTTTTGAGGGCTCCACCGTCAGGCAGCACCCTCTAACCCGCAGTTTTATGAAGGGTGCACGCCGCTCTTTTCCGGTCATCAGGAGATCTGTTCCAGAGTGGGACCTCCCCATGGTGCTGGAAGCGAGGTCTCTGTATCCTTTTGAGCCTCTGAGGAGTAATTCCCTTAAGCTGCTGTCCCTCAAGACAGCTTTGCTCTCGGCCTTGACATCTGCTAAACGGGTCAGTGAGCTACATGCACTCTCGGTTCCTCCCTCGTGCGCCAAATTCTCCCTAAGTGGAGATAAGGTTTTCCTTAAGCCTAACCCGGCCTTCATGCCGAAATGGTTCCCTGCGTTCACTTCGGAGGTTTTTGGAGCTATCCGCTTTTCACCCTTTGCCTCCCCGGAGGATCAGGGGCTGAATGCTCTGTGTCCTGTCCGTGCTCTGCAAGCATATATGACCAGGACCAGTGCTTTCCGCAAGAGCGACCAGTTCTTTGTTTCAAGGGCTCCCCTGCATAAGGGGAGTTCCATTTCAAAGCAATGCCTCTCACATTGGCTTGTGGACGCTATACTATGGCTTATGAAGCAAAGGGAGTACAGCCCCCAAGGGGCATCAGAGCTCATTCCACAAGGGGCTTAGCCGCCTTTTGGGCTTTGTTCAGGGGAGTGCCACTGCAGGACATCTGCTCCGCCGCCAGCTGGGCCTCTCCTCATACCTTTGAGCGTTACAACCGGTTGGATGTCACCAGAACTTCGGTGGCACACTCGGTCCTAGGGGTAGGGTCCTCTTAGCCCTTTCCCACAGCCCCGTTTGGTTAACCAACGAGGAGTGAATGGGCCGGCTGGCCATGTTCATTCCTGTCACCAAGCATTCGCATTCCTTCTTGGGTTTAGCTATGTGCATTGGTGGTGCGGGGGCCATTATCATGTATGTGTCTCATGCATGTTTCATGCCCTGCTTGTCCACAGCAGTTTAGCGTGGCGGAAAACTTGCAGGGTCATGTGTGTGGGACGTGTCAGGCACCGCCTCTCTGAGGTGACCGTCCTTCTCTGGCCTTCAGAACCTCACTGTGAGTGTATTGGGCAATCGGGGAGCTGTCCATGTCTCTCCCATAGGTGGATCTCGGAACGAGATGATGAAAGAGAACAATAGGTTACTGTCGTAACCCCGGTTCTCTGAAACATCGAGTGGAGAGATCCACCAGCTTTGCCCCGCTTGCCGCACGAGAAGCGAATATACTTACTGAGGAATAGCAGCGCGCCCAGCTGTTATATGCCCGTAGGTAAGGGGGTGTGGCCTTACCTGGCAGTGGCTTCGCGCTTCTGTCTGTTAGCCAGACTTGGTGCAATTGGATGCTTCTGCAGAGGTCAGGTACGGATGCCCTTCCCATAGGTGGATCTCTCCACTCATGTTTCAGAGAACCGGGGTTACGACAGTAACCTATTGTTTCTGACAAACTGTAGCCTTAGGATCAGTCACAATGTAAAGGGACTGGGAGCATCTACTGGTTTTCGTTTATGCAATATAAGCAATATTTTATTATTGGAACAGATTGTTTTTTATTAATTTAATACTTTATTAATTATGTTGTATCATTATTTTGGATACAGATTTTGACAGGCCACATAGGGAAGGAGCAGACCAGACTGATGACTCTGTGGGGACGCGTGGTCACGCTCAGACGCCAGTGTCACTCTCTGAAGACTGCTACTGACAAGTGAGGACATACCGAAAAACTGAATTATATAACTTTTGGAATATTATAAATATTTTTACTGTCACTTTTAATCAATTTAATGCTTCCTTGCTGAATAATTTTTTTTTTTCTTTCCCAAAAACGGCAAAATCTTACTGATCCCAAACTTTTGAATGCAAAGGTCCGTGCACACTGAGTTCGAAATTTTCGAATGCGTTTTTTCGTATTCGTCATTCGGTGGCTCTGAATTGTCTCAAAATGCTTGCTAGGGTAGGCGAAAAACACAGAAATCGAACCCAGTCCGAATTTTTTAATGACGGACGAAAGTTTTGGAGGCAGTATGTAAACGTGATTGACATGACCTGAGGTCGTATTTATTTTATACCGTGCGAAAATTTCGGACTAGAATTTCGGACTCGGTGTGCAAGGACCTTTAGTGTATGTATTTTCTGCATCCTCCATTAAATGTGCATGCGTTGTGTTTTTGTGTCACAGAGACCTGTGGGAGCTGAGAGCAGAGTTCTCTCGTCTCTCCTCATCTCTCCTCTCTGTATGGGTTTCTCCTCGATCGGCTCCCACGCTGCCCCTTGACTTCCATATAGCCCACTCCACTACAGCGCAACCTCTCTCCTCCACCCAGGGGCCGCTCTCTCTTGATGATCTGAATCATGAAGAGAGGGAGTTGACTGAATTAAAAGTCAACCTGGAGTCAGAGACACTGGAACTCAGGAACAGGTCATTACAGGGTTCACACACAACATTAACCCCGTACTGCATTATTTCAAGTATTCTCAATATGTTTTACCGCATTATTTCAAGTATTCTCAAAAATCTAATGATTTTGCTGGTGATAAATTGATTTAAAATCATTTTGTTCACTGCATTATTAAAAAAATATCTAGAAATAAAATTACCAGATGTTATTACAAGATAAAAGATGTATTACAGTGTTTCATTATATCATACTGTGATTTTTTTCAGGATAACAGAGCTGAATATGACAATTAAAACTCTTGAAACTGAAAGGGAGAAGCAGGAGGCTGAGATGGAGAGGAAGCACAAGCAGGAGATAGAGAGAGAACAAGAGCAAGAGAGGAAGTGGCATAGACAGATAGAAATGGAGAGAAACTTTGAGTCTGTCAGACATGCTATCAGGACACTGGTGAGTCAGCATGGGAACAGGGAATAAATTGTGATTATTGTACTGAAGCATGAATTAATTTATGGGTTCACTCTCTTTTTGTCCAGTCGAGGGTTCTCAGCTCTCAGCAGATGAATGGGCAGTCAGGCTCTCTGTCTGCAGATGATGTGTCCAGTGAAGGACTGTCTTCTGTCCTCTCTGTCATCGCTCAAGCTGAAACTGCCTTGCAATGGAGACAACAGGAAGTACAGGTTGGTCAACGTGACACCGGAATTGACCCTATTTATTTTCTTAAAGGGGCTATATGTAAGTTTCTCTCCATTTCTATCATGTATTAATTGCTTTTTTTTATTGCCAGTGTCTAAACAGCTTGTAACGGATCTAGGGATGTCCTGATCCGATACTCCGTATTGGTATCGGCTCCGATACTGCCATTTTTGCCGGATCGGGTTACTTCGGGTATCGGTCAGAGGAGGCCGATCCAAATCCGATATTGTGCGTTTACTATTCTGTGTTATTGTTAAGCCCCACAAAAGCATAAAGCACCATACGGTTTTCGTGCACTGTATTATAAGTGTTCTGAAGCCATACTATAGTATAATGTAAGATAGAAATTAATATTTAAGTTTATTTAAGTTCACGTAAACTCTTCCCTCAGCTGCGGCTGTCAATCATTCTTCATTCAGCATTCAAACAGTGCGTCGCGTTCGGTTACGACAGTCAACTAGATGAAACTCTCTCCAAGATGATTCAATGTTACTATTATTATACTTGATCTGTAGATAAAGGTCTATGGTTTCGCATAAAATGTCTTTAACTTGCTGGACTGTAACTTATTGCTGTACCTTAAATATGTTCGTTTCTACGTGTGTCTGTTAGATCACAACACTGGAGAGCACTATAATTCTTCTTCATGCCACAGTAACTGAAATTTAAAACTGTTAAAAGGAAAAGTCTTAATAAACTATTGCATAGATAGATAGGCTACTGTATAATACACTATGCATCATTATGTCTTTCCTTTGTCCTTTGAACTTTTCAATGCGGACACGACGCGCTGCGTGCTGTGACTCTGTGTTGCTTCAAGTGCATCATTCTGCGCTCGGGATGCGCATAAGCGCTTTGTGCCGCACTGTATTGCAGCCTTTCATTATCATATCATAATACTTTTGCGCAATGGAAGATTATTAATAGCCTTTTTGTTCTGTTCTATCTATCATATGTTCCTGCCTCATTAAACAGCTGCGCTATACATTTAAAATATGTCTTAATTTTATAGTAGACTATATATAAAATAATTGATCTTTTTGATTTTTGTTATCTTGTTTTTCATGAATGTATTTTACAACAATACAAAGAGCAATGTGTAACGTTTTACCAGATTTGTGCTACACTTATTGTTCTTTTATTTGTTCCCCACTAAATAATGTATTTATTCACTAAATGTTCAGATTTTATACAATTATTGTGCACTTGTGATTTTTCTAGACTAAATTTTACTGCTGAGTTATCCACTAATCTAGTTTATAATAGATTTTTTTTTTAATAGAATATTATGAATAGTAGAAATTCTACTTGATTTAAAAAAAAAAAACTGCGCTGGTATCGGATCGGTATCGGTATCGGTCGATACTCAGAATTTTTGGTATCGGATCGGATCGGTTAAGAAAAAATGGTATCAGGACATCCCTAAACGGAACTTTAAAAAACGAGACCTTCCCTGACTTCCCAGGTTGTCTATGAAAGCCTGTAGACTGATTTTTATGTGAAACAGTCTCTACGTTTTTCGATGTGACGTTTACACACGCTCCCGAGAGCATCTCTTCTGTTCAGTCGCTCATGAAATGAATGCTTATACAATGTCCAGGATAATGCCAAAAGAGCCATTCTGTACTGTAATGTCAAAGTGTCATGCAAAGAAAAGGATTCATTCAAACTAGTCTCACATAGCCAGATCTACATAGTCTATAGTCTCAAATATACTTTATAATCAAACTATCATAACTGCGTATTATAACTAATTTTAATTAACGTTACCTCATCAGCAGGGAACATATCCTCATCGCTATAATAAGATATTTTCTTAACCTCTGCTTGTTTATTTTGTTATTAAGAGAAAAGGGAGCAGCACATATTTACATGTTCATCTAAACGTCTCTCTCCACCCCGTCGACGGCGTCGTGGTGTCCATTAACAGAATGTCACTGCAAAGGTATTTCCAACTTCTTTTTACTTCTAAGCGAAGAATGAAAAACAATTTCGCCATGAGTATATCAAGGCCTTGAATCAAGCTCTTTCTCTTTTATGTGCGCGCGATCATGAGCAATAAGTTGCTGGCTGCAGTTCAGTTAATGGCTACCAGTGTTGGTAATAACAAGGATTTCTGAATTCTACATATAGCCCCTTTAATTGTTGTTGTCTTCCGAACAATAACAATGGCTTCTTAATCTTTCATCCAAATGTAATAACTTATTTTTCAAAATTAAATTTTTGGCTTGTCATGAAGCCCTCTTAGTAAGCCAGGTCTTTTCTTGTCAGGATGCTCAGATGAGTTTGCGTAGACTTGGGACAGAGAACGAATCACTGGAGCAGCGAATCGCGCAGTTGGAGAGTGAGAGGGCGGAGCTTCAGGAACAGACCAATCAGGGAGCATTGCAGATGAAACACACACAGGAACTACTGAACAGGTGATCAAGGTTTCATTGTCTCATTATCATAACTCATACAAATAGACTTTTACCTTTTTAATATTCCCAAATTCTACCTTTAGGGGTTAATTTAATCGAATAACTGTTTTTATTTATTGAAACATTTGAGTTGTAATATAACGTCTATTTTGGTTATTTACTAAATATTTTAATGCTATTTTGACAAAATGGTACTGAATTTTTCTAGCAGCCATTACAAATAATTATTGGCTTATCTCTATCAGTCGTATCTGTAAAACTGTAATTGCTGTAAACTGACACGGCTGAATTTGAAAGAGTAATCTACGGAGGTGTTGTGTGTGACAGTGAGAAGGAGATGGTGACTTGTTTGCGCAGTCAGATGGAGGAGGCCGAGAGACTCACCGAGGAGCTGAGACAGGAGAATGAACATATGAGACGACAGAGGGAGAGGGAGGAGGATGAGAGAATCCAGCTGGAGAGAGAGAGACAAAAACGGTACTCTTATCCATCAATCTCCCTTAATGTAATGCTGAACTCACTGAGGGTGTGCGTGTCATTAGAGCACTGTTTAGTCATGCTTATGATGCTAAATTTTGCTGGTAAATGAAGTGTATTTGTAAATCAGCATGGAGGCAGAAAATCTAGAGGCGGCTCAGCTGTGTGAGAGAGAGACTCGCACCCGTCTGGAGCTGCACAACCTGCAGGGTGCACTAGAGAGAGAGAAGCTGGACAGAGAACGAGCTGAGCAAGAGACAGCCGACATCAAAGATTGTTTACTGAAGGTAAACTGATATTATTACAGTGGAGAGAGGTCATACTCGCAATTTTGACAAAAATCATACTTGCAATTTTGGCAAAACCTCACCTATGGTAGCCAGATAAGTACACTACCGTTCAAATGTTTGGGGCCAGTATATTTTTTGTTGAATGTTTTTGAAAGTGCAGCCTTTCTGCTCACATAGGCTGCATTTATTTGATAATAAAAAAAAATACAATAAAACAATAATAATGTGAAATATTATTACAATTTAAAATTAATAATTTCAAAATGTGATGAAATTATTTATAATATTTTCTAATATAATTATTTCTGTGTTGAAAACCTACATTTTTGAGCATAATTATTCCAGTCACATGATCCTTTCAGAAATCATTCTGATATGTTGATTTGCTGCTCAAGAAACATTTCTTTTATCAAAGTTAAAAACGGTTGTGCTGCATAATGTTTTTGTGGAAACCCTGATACATCTTTTCAGGATTCTTTGACGAATAGCAAGTTCACAAGAACAGCATTTATCTGAAATAGAAATATTTCGGTAACATTCCAAATGTCTTTAGTGTTTAATAAATTTAATGCATCCTTGCTGAATAAAAGTATTAATTTTAAAAAATGTACTTACCCCAAACTTTTGAATGGTACTGTAACCTTGTAATAAGTGTAATTAACAATGTTCAGTACATCACAGAATGTTTATGTTTGTAAGGCTTAAGCATAATTAATGAATGCAGAATGAAGTGACAGCGCAGCCATGGATCATGTGATGATTGTGTCACAAGGCCGAAACTCTCAAATCAGACCCTTCTCATTTAGGTCATACCTGTTAAAATGAGCTCATGGAGTTTTGTATGAGTTGTGTTTTCACATCCTGTATTTCGTCACCCTTCCAAACTTTTCCATCATTCCTTTATGCTGTTCCTTTATGTTGTTTTCCTTCTCTCCTCCCTTCCAGGCACGGGAGTCATTGCTGGCCCTGTCCTCCAGTCAAACCCAGCTCAAGAGAGAGCTGGCAGAAGGTCGAGATGCCCTGGAGAAAATGACTGCTTTAAATGAAGCTCTGGCCAAGGACAAGAGAGAACTCAGTGTTCGTGCTCTGCAGGTCTGGCACGCAGGTTTAGCCCATCTTTAGCATAGATCACTTACACTGCCTGCCTAGGGACATGACCAAATCCCTGCAAGCTGTCACAGGCCTCCTGCCTTTAATTACTTGATCCATCGCCAGAATGCATTGATGGCAGGGTCAGGTTTGGGATGGAGGGATGAGTGGTGTGATTTTTGTCTTCCTGACCCCTTAGCTGGAGACGGAGGTGGCAGAAGCCCAGGCCCAGATCCAGGCATTTGGCACAGAGATGGCGGGTCTGTGCAGGGAAGTGAAGACTACATCTCTAGAGGCCAATGAGTTAAGGTGTGGCATTGTGAAATTTAAAAATTCATAAGTCAAGTCAGCTGATGAAAAATCTATAGGTGTATTATTAAGTCTGCTGAGTAGGAAAAAAGCTAAATGTAAGCTTGCAAGTATTTGTTTCATTTTTATAGCAGTGGAAATGTTGTTTATAGCGGTCTATAATAAATCTGTAATATACTGGTAGACATTATTAGTACAGTAATGGAAAACTTACAAATATGAATTCATATAAACCTGTAAAAGTCTTTTTTTTTTTTTTTTGGAAGAGATTAATACTTTTATTCAGCAAGGACGCATTAAATTGATAAAAAATGACACTAAAGACTTTGTTACATTGTTTACATTGTTACAAAATGTTTCGTATTTAAAAATAAAAAATGCTGTTTTAAAAAATAATTAAATTCATCAAAGGACCAAAAAAAGTGTCAGGGTTTCTACAAAAAATATTAGACAGCACAACTGTTTTTAACATTGATGATAATAAGAAATATTTCATGAGCAGCAAATCCGCAAATCAGAATAAATTATATTTTAAAATATATTCAAATAGAAACATTTAAATACAATTTTAAATTATATATTTATATTACTACCAAACTATGGATATCTTGATATAAATATTTGTTTATATTGCCTACCCCTTACCTTTACCTGTTTGTTATGTAGAAGGCAGAGTAAAAGGTGTTTGTATAAAAGTGTGCCTGTGACTCTAAATAACAGCTCATCAGGTCCCTAATGAGCTAGTAGGATTTTGGTAGGACTACTAATGAATACATGGGGCTTTTAGATGACACTATAAATGTCTGAGTTTATCTCAACAGCTGTTATATTTGGCTGTAGTATGCTGGCCCTGTTTATTCACAGCCAGTGATGCTTTACAGCAATTGTGTTGATGATCCCTCTGTGTTCCAGGGAGCGGAGAGAGACGGATTTGAAAACTCTGCAGCAACTCAGAGACCGAGAGAGAGAGCTGGAGAATGAGCTGGAGACAGAGAGGGAGGACAGGGAGAGGGAGGTGACTGCTTTCACAGAAGAGAATAGGAAAGATGAACAAAGGATTGCAGAGGTGAGAAACTCAGACAACACTGACTGCTTGCCAACTAGATTCAGAATCAGAAAACAAAAAAGTAGTCTACCCTTTTGAAAAACTTAACATTATACTGTATTTTAACTAGGCGCAAGGTGACAAGCTTCCAAGTAATTGTCTTTCTCTATATAAGTGTGTATGTATATATGACCAATAACATTTTTTTTTTACTCAGTATTTACTAAAATGCATAAAAAGTTTGCATGTTTCATGTACAATTATTTATTTTAGAGTAGCTGTGGAATATGATGTGAGAGGTCATATGGGGGGAAAATTGTGATGATGATGGCTTTACTGTACATTATCCTGTACACATATTCTCCTGTTTTTGAATACATTTTGTGTTTTGGGTCCACTCATGGACAGTGATGTGTTTGTGGGTCAGTTAACTGAACAGTGCAGTACGATGATGAAGGAGCTGCAGAGTGTCCAGGCAGAACTACTCAAAGCAGCAGAGCAGCAGAGAAGAGCTGAACGAGAGAGAGACGACCTAATGAGAGAGAGCCAGAGACTAGAGGACGCAGTATGTAGACTGGAGAGAGAAAAGGAGGAACTCTCACAAGTCAAAGAGGAATTCGGGTATAGTCTGTGTTTATTTGTTTGAAAAAGACACTCTCTCATTAAACAATATACTAACTAGCTCAGTATTCTTTTATACTATTCATTTTAAGAGGCAGTGTGTGCTTTATGAGGACATTTTTACCTATAACATCAACTCATATTTTAACTTATATCTGTATAACTGGATAATAATTGAATAAAATATAATAGAAATAGATCAAACATATTACATATGTATTTCAAATAGATATTAGTATTAATATATATTTTGTTTAAAACATTTTTTGTACCAATACCCTATTAGTTTCTAAGCTGCTGCTGTCTCTCTTCAGAGGTGGGGTGGTATGTCTCCAGAAGCAGATTGCTCAGGTTCAGGAACAAGCCTCGGGTCTTGAGGTGCAATGCAGTCAGCTTCAAACACAGGTGGACACGCTCACCCAGACCAAAGATGTATTGCAAGGTCAGATTGTTTAATTACAAAACAAACTTCTCATTGGCTATTCTCTTTAATGATTTAATATGTCATTGTATTTGTGTGTGTAATTAAAATGTAAAACTTTTCTCTCTTAATTGTTTAGGAGAGATTCAATGTCTACAGAAAGACCTGGAGAGAGAGACAGCACAGAGAGAACAGGAAAACCAAGAAGCAATGGAAGAAAGAAGGAAGAGTGAAAGAGAGATAGAAAACTGGCAGCTGGAATGCAAGAGGATTCAGCGGGATGTTGAACAAGAAACAGAGAAAAACAAAGTACAAGTGGAAGAGAGCAAAACTGAGAGAGAAATATGGCAAAAAGAGAGAGAAGCTCTGAACGCAGAACTTGGCCAGAAAGATGGAGAAGTGGAGATAATGAGAAACAAGATTGATGGTTTGTTAAAAGAAAAAGAAGAGCTTTCAGACCACTTAGATAAAAGAAACACAGAACTTGAGAAACTACAAATGAAATCAGCAGCAGAGCAGAAAACAGTCGAACTAAGATTGAGAGAAGCGTGTGATGAGATTGAGGGATGGAAGGAGAGAGAAAACAAGGTTCAGAGAGAGAAAGAAGAGTTAAATCAGAAGTATATAGAAAGAGTAGAAAAAGAAAGTCAGAACCTCAAGATCACAGAGAGAGAGAATGCTAAGATGTCTGATCTAATGAAAATTAGTGAGGATGAAATACGAAAGAGAGGAGAGGATATCGAAGAGTTAAAATCAAAAGTCCAATCGCATGAGAGAACAATTGAGAGTCTGGAAATAGAGTTACAAGAGAAAGAGACTTTGGAGAGTAGAGTAAAAGACCTGGAGAAACACAACACTCAACTGAAAGAGAGAGAAATTGAGAAAATAAGAGAAAATGAAAACAGGCAAAAGAAAAGAGATGGGCAAGAGAGGGAGAAAGAACTGAGGTGGAGAAGACAGATGGAACAGAAAGATGAAGACTTGATAGAGTTCAAAAGCAGAGTTGAAGAACTAATGAGAGAGAAAGAACATATCTCATTACTCTTGGAAGAAAGAGATAAAGATGTTGAACAATTACAAACTGTGTTGTCAACAGAAAAGAGAACTATTGAACTGAGACTGAAAGAGGCAAAAGACAATGTGGAGTGGTGGAAGAGACGAGCCGGCAACATGGAAAAAGTGAAGGAGAGCATGAATTGGGTTGCTGAAAGAGAAAGAACCGAACTGACAGAGCTTCTTAGAGAAAAAGAGGAAGAGGTACAAAAGAGAGAAGAGGACATTGGTGATCTCAAAGGTAGAATTCAGTCATTAGATGTAATCATTGATAAACTAGAGACTGATGTTCAGCAGAAGGATGAACAACTTGAACTTCTAAAGGAGCAAATCTCACAGATGAAAGAGAGGGAGATGGAGAAACAAAAAGAGGTAGACAGGAAGCAAGTAGAGGTAAAGGAACAGGAGAAACAACTGAAAAGAGAATTGGAAGATCTCAATACTCAAATAGAGGGAGTCATTCAAGAAAAAGAGGCGACACTAGAAAGGGTGGAAGAGAGAGAAAGTGAGCTGAAAGAATTACAAGCAAAACTTACTCAAGAACAGAAGACGTTTGAACAGAAGCTCAAAGCAAAGCACGAAGAGGTGAACAGGTGCAAAGCCAAGTTAGCCGAGATGGAACGAAACCGGATGAGCTTGGAGGAAAGGGAGAAAGAGGAAAAGAAAAGACAGGAGATGGAGGAAAGAGATAGGGAGCAGATACTGAGAGAAGAGCTCCTTCAGAAGGCTAGGGAGCTAAAGCAGTTGAGATTGAAGATTGATGAACTGAACCAGGAAAACGAGGAGGACAGGAGGATAAGAATGAAGCAACAAGAAGACCTTGAACGACAAACTGCCCTCCTACAAGACACTGAGGCGGCGGCACGGGAACTGAAGAAGAGTTTACAACAAAAAGAAAAAGGGGAAAGAGAGAGAGTTCACCGTGATGAAGAAGCAATGAGAAGGCTGAAAGAAAAGCTGCATGAAGCCGAACAGAGGTACCTTGAAGTCTCAAGCTGTCTACGAGAGACTGAAATGAAACTGGAGAAGGAAAAATGTCATAACAGAGAGAAAGATGAGAGACTTATGGGCTGTAACCAAGAGCAACTATTGGTCAAACGTGAGCTAGATCAGGAGAGGAAGACTGTTGAAGAACTGAAGAAACTTATAGGCGAACAAGGCGAAGGGGCGAAGACACTGAAGGGAAAGTTGGATGAACGGTTGAAAGAGGTGGGAAGGTTGTCACAACTGCTGCAAAGCAGCAGAGGGGAAGCACAGTTGCTTGAATCCAGGGCAGAAAACAGTGAAGAGGAGAATCAAAGATTGAAGAGGTCTTTAAGTCAGGTTGAAGATGAGAGGAGGCATCTGGAGACCCAACTAAGAGACGAAACAACAGAAGGGGAAAGACTAAGAGCCAGGCTTGAGGATCTTCAGAAAGGTCAACATATCTTGATGGAGGAAAAAGCGGGACGTGTGGAGAAGCTTGGGGCTCATATTATAGAGCTGGAGGAGGAGAGAGACCATCTCTCGGCAGAGTTTCGAAGGAAAGAGAGAGAGATTGAGGCTCTTAGAGATGAAATGTTTCGGGAGAGGCGAGAGAAGGACAGAATAAGCTCTTTGCTGAATGATGCAAATGAAAGGAAAGAAGTACTGGTTGCTCAGCTGGATGTTTTGCAAGAACAGGTGGTTATTCTGTCTAAAACCAAAGAACAAACAAGGTTAATGATCCAGGAAAGAGAAGAACATAACCAGAAGATGCAAGAAGGGCTGATTGTAGGGCTTCAGGAGATGGCTACTCTGAAGGAACTGCTGGAAGAGAAAGATGAGAGACTTATGGGCTGTAACCAAGAGCTACTTTTGGTTCAACGTGAGCTAGATCAAGAGAGGGAGACTGTTGAAAAACTGAAGAAACTTATAGCCGAACAAGGCGAAGAGGCGAAGACACTGAAGGGAAAGCTGGATGAACGGTTGGAAGAGGTGGGAAGGTTGTCACAACTGCTGCAAAACAGCAGAGGGGAAGCACAGGTGCTTGAATCCAGGGCAGAAAACAGTGAAGAGGAGAAACAAAGATTGAAGAGGTCTTTAAGTCAGATTGAAGATGAGAGGAAGCATCTGGATACCCAACTGAGAGATGAAAAAACAGAAGGGGAGAGACTGAGGGCCAGGCTTGAGGATCTTCAGAAAGGTCAACATATCCTGATGGAGGAAAAGGTGGGATGTGTGGAGAAGCTTGGGGCTCGTATTAGAGAGCTGGAGGAGGAGAGAGACCATCTCTCGACAGAGCTTCAAAGGAAAGAGAGAGAGATTGAGGCTCTTAGAGATGAAATGTTTTGTGAGAGGCGAGAGAAGGACAGAATAAGCTCTTTGCTGAATGATGCAAATGAAAGGAAAGAAGTACTGGTTGCTCAGATGGATGTTTTGCAAGAACAGGTGGTTAATCTGTCTAGAACCAAAGAACAAACAAGGTTAATGATCCAGGAAAGAGAAGAACAGAACCAGAAGATGCAAGAGGGGCTGATTGCAGGGCTTCAGGAGATGGCTACTCTGAAGGAACTGCTGGAAGAGAAAGATGAGAGACTTATGGGCTGTAAACAAGAGCAACTTTTGGTTCAACGTGAGCTAGATCAAGAGAGGGAGACTGTTGAAAAACTGAAGAAACTTATAGCCGAACAAGGCGAAGAGGCGAAGACACTGAAGGGAAAGCTGGATGAACGGTTGGAAGAGGTGGGAAGGTTGTCACAACTGCTGCAAAACAGCAGAGGGGAAGCACAGGTGCTTGAATCCAGGGCAGAAAACAGTGAAGAGGAGAAACAAAGATTGAAGAGGTCTTTAAGTCACATTGAAGATGAGAGGAGGCATCTGGATACCCAACTGAGAGATGAAAAAACAGAAGGGGAGAGACTGAGGGCCAGGCTTGAGGATCTTCAGAAAGATCAACATATCCTGATGGATGAAAAGGTGGGATGTGTGGAGAAGCTTGGGGCTCGTATTAGAGAGCTGGAGGAGGAGAGAGACCATCTCTCGGCAGAGTTTCGAAGGAAAGAGAGAGAGATTGAGGCTCTTAGAGATGAAATGTTTCGTGAGAGGCGAGAGAAGGACAGAATAAGCTCTTTGCTGAATGATGCAAATGAAAGGAAAGAAGTACTGGTTGCTCAGATGGATGTTTTGCAAGAACAGGTGGTTAATCTGTCTAGAACCAAAGAACAAACAAGGTTAATGATCCAGGAAAGAGAAGAACAGAACCAGAAGATGCGAGAGGGGCTGATTGCAGGGCTTCAGGAGATGGCTACTCTGAAGGAACTGCTGGAAGAGAGTCATCGTGAGGGAGAGAGACTCAGGTCCATGATGCAGGAAAGGAAGGATGAGTTGGTCCGGAGCAGAGAGGATGGAGTTAGGGCAGCACAAATTGAAGCCAAAGATCTTCTACTCAAAGTCCAGATGTTTGAGAAGCAAAAACAGGAATTTAAGTCTGCCCTGCAACTCCAAGAGGAACAACTTAAGAAGAAAAATGAGGAAGGGTTGCAAAAGATAGAACAAATGCTGCAAAGAGAGGAGAAGTTAGAAGAAGAATTGACGACCATAAAGAGCGTAGTGGAGCAGAGAGAGGTTGAGCTGACCAGAGCCAGGGCTAGAATAGACATCCTGGAAGATCAGAGGACTGAACTCAGCTCTTTGGCCGCAGAGAGGACCAGAGAAGCAGAACAACTGAGTAACAGATTCAGAGAGCTGAGACAGGAAGTTGACAGACTGAGAGAGGATAGAATAAGAGAGAGTAAAGATTGGGAGGAACTCAAAAATGAAAATAAAGAGAAACAAAATGTGTTAGAAGGATTGGAGTTCCTCAGAAAAACATTGAGGGAAAAGGAAAAGGAGATAGAATTGATGAAAGAGAGATATGAAAATGAGAAAAGAAAAAGTGAGAGATTCCAGCAAGCGGAGGAGCAGAAAGTTAGACAACTAGAATTATTCTCAGAGAGACTGAAGGATAAAGAAACTGAGTTGGAGAGTATTCAAGAAATGGCATATAAAGAACAGTCAGCTAGACTTAGATTGCAGGATCAATTTGAAGACGAGAAAAGAGATGCTAAGATATTGAGGGGAAAAATGGAAACATTAAAGAAAGAGAAACACAAACTGGAGACCAAAATAGAAGAGAATATACATAATCTTAGAGAATCTGAAAAGAAAAACAATGGACTAAAGATAGATAGTGGCCATGGCACTCTGTCAGACTTGCTAGTGGTAAATGCTGAATATCATCAGCCTCATGACAAGTTGTTAGGGACAGACACACTTAGAAGGGACCTGACAAGAAAGGAACAGGAAATAGAGAGGTTGAGGACCAAGGCTCAGACACTGCAGACTGAGATAGACAGATTGAACTCCACAATAAGAAATGGGAATGTAAAAACTGGGCCAACAGAGAATGAGGAATGGGAAAGGCTAAAGGAACAAGTGTCCGCTGTCCTTTTAGAAAAGGAGGAGAGGGACAGACTCCTTAGAGAGAAGGATGTTGAAGTATATGCTCTGAAGGAGCGAGCCAAGGAACTGATTAACGACAGGGACCGGGTCAGGGCGGCTCTGGAGAAGACTGAAGCCATGCTGATTTACTATAAAGAGAGGCTGGGACAGCAGGAGCACAAGAGAACCCGAGCAGAAGCTGATATGTCACAGGTCAGTGAGGCAAAGACATCCCCAAGTTTACAATACCTAGCATAAAATATCTGTCATTATAATCACAATTAAAGAGGCAGTCGTGGCTAAATGGTTAGAATCTGACTGGTAACCCAAAGGTTGCGGGTTTGATTTTCAATACCGGCAGGAAATGACTGAGGTGCCCTTGAGCAAGGCACCTAACCTCCAATCGCTCCCTGGGCACCACAGCAAAAATGGCTGCCCACTGCTTTGTGTGTGTGTGTGTGTGGTCACTACTCCTAATGTGTGTGGACTAACTTGGATGGGTTAAATGCAGAGGACAAATTCCGAATACGGGTTACTATACTTGGCCTTTCACTTTCACTTAAAGGTACATATTTATGTAGTTGTGCTGATATGGCCTTGGACTTCATACTGACACCTACTGGTGTGGATGCATCAAAAGCTGAAGATTTTAGTTATCAATCTTAAAAATGCCCTACTTAACCATAATTAGTGTATTCTATGAGCAAAAGTGTTCAAAAACACTGGGTGACAGAGGAAGTGAGTAATATTTTCGACTAAAAATAGTTACTAAAAATGCACTTTTAAATATAGATTTGTTTGATTACACTGATATGTAATTAAGGCCTGGTTTCACAGACAGAGCTTAGATTAAGCCAGGATTAGACCTTAGTTCAATTAGGACATTTGGACAGTTGCTTTCAGTTAAAACAGCTCTAACATGCATTTTAGTCTGTGGCTAGGCTTAAGACTTGTCTGTGACACCGGGGTAGAGTAGTATCAGGAAATCTCAATTAAAGGGGTCATGAACTAGCTTTTTAAAAAATGTTATATTGTTGTCTGAGGTCAACTTATGACGTTCGCTTGGTTTTTACATTAAAAAACATCAAAATGAATAAGTAATAGGCTATTTTCTACCCTAGTTTTGAGCCTAGCTCAAAAACGCTCGGTTTTTATGGGCGTCTCGCATTGAAGACTTGGAAGTAAACGCCCACTGCTGTGAGTGGATAACAGTTTTGCATATTATAAGGAGTTTCAACTCACTCGTCAGTAACGATTAGACTGATACACATGTACACATAATTATTAGATATCAAACGATCTGTAACAATGCAATACTAGCCTATCAGATTATTGTTATTTTTTAAATAAAAATTTTACTCACATAAGTGTGTTGCACCATTCCTGTCGGATCCAATATAGAAGGCACAGCACCGTTTTCTAATCTTAATCGGTCTGCAAATCCAGTCTCGACCTGTGTCTTGTTTACAAAACAATCCTCAGTGAAATGAAGCGAACAAACGGACAATGTTTTACCCACATCAGCTGGAACGTCATTAAAAATAAAGTTTAACCAAGCATTCCTATTGGAATCCAGAGGAAGCTTATGCAGCGACTGTCTTCTTCCACAACCAGGCACTGCACAATATTTTGTAAATGTCATGTTTATTGCTCGGTAGCTCGATCCGGTTTGTCATCACGAGGTAGGCCCATGTTATTTAGCTATGCGTGTAATTCGCGAATCGGTGGGCGGGGCTAAAGTAGCCGTGTTGAAGTAGGCGTTGATCTTCTTCAGCGGGGGTGGTGTTTTATCCTCTTTGACGTCATAGTTCCCCACTTTGAAAAACGAGTCGTTTGCTGAGCCTGGTGTCAATAAAAGCATTTATTGGACTAACAAGGACGTTTTCAGTTCTGAAATTTACTGGATATTCTTATAATATGATGACCTCTTAGATGTCAAAAGCTCAAGGAAAATTTGATTTCTCAGTTCATCACCCCTTTAAGGACAAATCTGATTTTCATGACATGCCCCCTTTGAACACATTATTTAGTGAATTGGTAGTTTATGATAGATTTTTGGCCAATATTAATAGGAGAAAGAACTTGAACCAAAGGCCCAGGACTCGATAGATGAGGTGGATACAGACTGTGCTGTGCAGGAGCGTCTGTTGGCCATGCAACGGGCCGTGGCACAACTGGAGGTGGATCAGAACCTTCTGCAGAAGAAAAACAATCATCTGGAGAAGAAAATTGAGAGACTACGAACTGAGCGACAGCACCTTAGAGAGACGTTGACACTGGTACGAGCACACCTCACGAAGGGACCATATATTATGATGTCAGCATGATTAATGTACTTACTGTATTTGGCCATCACCAGGTTGAGCTGGAGAGGGGGAAACTGAGGCATCAGCTGTCACGGTCAGAAGCTGGAGTTCTGGTATGATGGAGAGAGTACATTTGCAATGCATTTGTGTGTTTTTTTTTCTAGTTGTCTTCCTGTGTAATGGATTGTCACAGAAGGGACACATTTTTTTTGTTAGCCTTATGTATTTTTATTCTTATTAGAGTATCAATTTGTTAGTTTTTAGCAACCAGTGTTGTTTCAGTATTATTTATAGTATTAATTAATATTTTAAATTAGCTTTTAATTTTTAATTTTAGTTAAAGATTTTGTAATTTTGTTGTGCTTTTGTGATTTGTATTATTATTTATTATTTTAATTTACTTTTATTTCACCTCACGTTTTAGTTATTTTAGTACTTCAATTTTTATTTTATTTTTAATTAGTTGCAAAGGCAACATTTCAAATGTTAATTTTTTTCATCTAATATTTTTTATTTGATTTCAGCTCTTTTTTAATTACCAAAAACTAATTTAAATAGTTTTAGTTAACAACATCAATACTGTTAGCAACATGATAATGCCAAACTTCTGCTATACATCTGTTTTGAGTCATGTGTTAATTGCCAGTGGAAAGTTTAAATAGCTAAATATCATATCATGTATAGGACCTGTCAGATGGTACGGACAAGGATGAGTTGAAGCGACTCAGAGCCCAAGCCAGAGAGCTAGAAGAACAGGTTTGTCCTTAACACTTCCAACTGTTCATTAGTATTTTGGCATATAAAACTTAAACCCAATTTTCTAGGTTCACCATCTTCGTCTCATGTTGGCTGTGGACCATCAGCAGAGGGCAGAGTTCATAGACCGCTCTCTGGAGAACAGCCAGAGTCTGATGTTCCTGAGACAGGAACTGAACGAGTCTCTAGCTGCGGTCTCTCAGCGGCCCGTCCCTTCAGTACTGGAGTCAGAGACACAGAGGCTGGACAGGAGCATCAGAGAGGAAGAGCTTCGACTGTCTCTCAGCCAAAGCTAAAGAAATAAAACACTAATTTATATGTAATGACTATTATATAGTTCATTTAACACAATATTTTTGCACTTAACATTCAGTAATTCTGGCCGTAAGCCTAAGTTTATTTTACGCTCAGGATTTTACTGTTACTTTACATATGTATTTTGTAAATCTTTTTGTTTTAAACCATTATAAAAATTCTAATTAGCTACAAAATATCACCTTAAAAGAGGCAACTATTTTAGATGGTGAATTTGAATGACATCCGTCTTTTCCTGACAGGCAGATAATTTAATACCTAAAAGCTTTGCGATCAGTTTACTTTTCAAAGCTATTCCATCAGTGTTATTATGCGTGCAATATTAGCAGTCTGTTTAAATAAATGTAATACTATTTTTTTATTTTCATTTATTTTCAAATAAACTTCAGAATTTTTCAGAATCTGTTTCCTCACATCTCTGATATTGAGAATACCAAGCCCAGGGTCTTGGGTTTGATTTACTGGAATGTACTGTAAAACTGAAAACGTATAGCCTGAATGAAAGTTATTTTGGATAAAAGTATCTGCCAAATGCATACAAGTATTTTTACTATAGTTGTCACAACACGCATACCATCAAATCTGTGTGGTATGTGTGACTGTTTCTCTTGAAAGTCAACGTCTTAAAATTAATTACAGAGCACTTGATTTTAATGACAGGGCTCTCGTGGTCCTTTGAGGCCTTGTTTATTTACCTCGTATGAACTGTTACAGGGTGTCGGTCACCAGAGGGCGCTGTTTGTATGGAAAAGATCGGTTGGCCTCAAGTCACCCACATGTACATCACTGTCTGTTGTAGTCTAACCTTGCTCAACTTTGATAGTATCAACCGAAAGGCGCAATCAAAATACGAACAGTCCTCCCTCCAACTTCATAATATCACAAGTAACCTGCTTATAACATGCTGTAGTAAGCGTGGCGTTTTGGCGGAAACTATTGTAACCATGGTAAATTTGTAAGGGTGAAAGGAGAGAAAGAAAGCGAGACAATTTTGAATTGAATTGGATTGGAGAGGGAGGGGGGAGAGAGTGAGAGAGGGGTGGGTGGAGGTGGAGGAGTAGGACTGGCTACCCTTCATCTGTCTGCTCTAGGCGCAGCTGAAGTTACCGAGAGCGGCCGCGGGAGCTCAACACGATCCGCGGGGCGATAATCATCCACACCGGGAGAAATGCGTTAATTTACTCGAGCAGACCCGGACCCGCGATCAGTTTACCGACCATCATCGACTGAGAGTCACCGCGCTGTTTATCAAAGGCCCCTGTCGCTTTGGATCGGACTAATGTCGCTCCTGTTCAGCCGCTTGAACCAACCGATGGGTTTGACGCGTTCTGCCCTAGATTTACTTCATTTCAGAAACATTATGCAGGAATAAAATAGGATAAAGCCGGGAAATGTCGGGCATGTCGGGCATCGACTGAAGCGGACTGACACGAAGAAACCTGACCCATATTGAGATACTGCTCGAGCGTCTGGACCGGAACCAAATAGATCGAAACTAAATCTTGTTTATAAACGCTGAAAACAACCGAGACGTGATCACAGCAATTTTGAGCCCTCTCTTAAAAAGGCTTAAGACATGCGAGGAAGTGGATCACACACATTGCATGAAGTGTAATCGCTCAAACTCCGAACCAGCATGGAGAAAATGTGTTTATAATCTATTTATCAAAGCACACAGAAACCCAAAGGCATCTAGAATCATGCATTGCCTCCAAACCTATATCTGCACGTCTCATTTCGGACTATTCCCTCCGAGCACATGAGCTTGAACTTCGTTCGATAGAGAAGAGGGGGAAAAAAGAAAATTACTGGAACTTTTTTTTTGGAGCTGAACCCATCCAGAAGCACCAGGACTATCTTCAGGATGAAAGTGCGGATCCTAAACCGAACATCAGTACTGTCACTGGGGCTGTGCTCAATGCTTCTGCTCGGTGCTGTGGCTGGTAAATATGCTTCAGATCTACATTTCAACTATTTAAATGATATTATGTGTGATATTACAGAGTCCATGTCACGTTATGTGCATGTTGTTCATTAGAATCACTCGGCGCTGCAGCATGGACACTGTAATGTGAAATGAACTGAATCGGTTTACTGTACAAATGTGAACTGTCTGGAATGTCGTGCTTCATATTGCTTTGCTGGTTCACTTTTACTGAGTGATGTGTTGAGGTGCATAATTGTTTCAATATCAATGTCAATAGCTTGAAATTCGAAGGGCGTCTTCTCTGTGTTAGTCTAATTAAACTAAAGTGGATTTACTTTGACAGTTACACAAGCAGGTGATTTTAGTGCTACTTAGAAAGATTAGACCTAGACTAGAGAATATTCCTGAATATGCAGAAGTTAATTGGTTATATAGTATTGAATTTGCATATTAGTTGTAACTTAAATTGTTTTGAAGATTTTGTGATTAATTAGTTTGTAGTTAGCTGCATTTCCTGAAAACATTGGAAGCCTATTGGTACAATAGCACAGTGATGGTGTCAGATGGTAATATTATGGTCCACGTTTCTGAATTATTACCTTATTAATGTACTACACTAAAAAAAAGTCGCTGCCTTAAAATCCCAAGTACAATCAACTTGAATGTTTAAGTCATTTCAATTTCAACATTCAACTGAGTTAAAAATTAGTCGAATCTTGTTTAACTTATAAAAAAGTTGAAAATGCCTGAACTTATTTTAATGAGTTGCAAATTGCAATGTAAAAACATATGTAACTTGTCATAACTTATTGATCATATAATTATTTTTACAGTGTTTGGTATTTACAAATTTGTTTTACTATGGGGCATGTCCTAAAATCTTGGTATTGCCATGGTACTTTTTTAGTGCTCTTGTTTTGTCTGTATTTTGAATGTTTTGTCTTTGAATGCAGCAAATGTACACAAGAATTAATTTAAGTCTTTTTCCTAATTAAGTGTCAATTACTAGACTTACAGAGTTTTGTAGTTTGACATGTATTTTGGGTTCAGCCTTGACCTCGGTGAGATATATGGAAGGAGAGGGAATTATGAAAGTGTCAGTTGTGCTCTATTCCTCAAAGGTGCACCCAGTCATTTCCAGATTGTTTGTTTCACTCCTAACGAAATTTGAATTTTTGACAAATATGTTTAAAATGTCTTACACTCATGGAGGCTGTTGAGATTACATGACCTACAGTGTCATGCAATTTAAAGAGTTGTGTTAAAAATACCAATTTGTAAATAGTTTTACCTTTTCATTTATATTTTAAATACATTATTGTTGTCTATCGGAGAATCCTGAAAAATATGTATTATGGTTTCCACAAAAATGTTAAGCAGCACAACTGTTTTCAACATTTATAATAATAAGAAATATTTCTTGAGCAGCAAATCAGCATATTAGAATGATTTCTAAAGGATCATGTGACACTGAAGACTGGAATAATGATGCTGAAAATTCAGCTTTGCCATCACATGAATAAATTATTATTTAAGTTATTTTAATTTGTAATAGGCTAATATTTCACAACAATACTAATGTTTTTACTGTATTTTTGATAAGATAAATGCAGCCTTGGTGAGCAGAAGCGAATTCTTTCAAAAACAAAGTCTTACTGAACCCAAACTTTTGAACTGTAGAATGTAAAGGAATACAACAAAAGTCAACCAGGCAGCTCTGATAAGAAACAGAAAAGCTTGTCAATGTTGATTTGTCAGTATGATATCCAAGACCACTGGGATGAATAAGAGCCAGCAAAATATATCCCAAACATTGAGTGCAGCTTAAAGTCGAACGGAAAGTAAGATCCTTAGATTCTCTAATATTCTCATTGGAAATATGCAGGATTTGTATACAGCAAGCATATGCATAAAAAAACAAAACAATTACAAATCACTTGTACCTTACAGTTCTGTAATGATACACTGGTACAGTTATGTCACATGGTATTACCATGACCCACATTACTGTATGTTTACCATATACAAATATGATTTGTGCATACTTTAAAGAATAATTGGTCCTATCATGGTGGAACATGTCCAATATTTTGGTATTATCATAGTACTGTGTTGTTATGCTCTGTTTGTTTTTGTCTTTGAATGCAGCAAGCGTGCACAAATATCTCCTATTATATTAATCCAGATAATTTTCGGTCATGAAAATAACCCAATAGGCTATTGCTTTTGAGAAATTCAAGAGCTAAATCCAGGGGCTGTTTTTACAGTTATTATGAGTCATAACTTAAGCTTTGATTTTCAATTTCATCTATGGCTGAACCCCCAGGGCGCACAAATAGAAATGGCACATTCACATTTCAAATATAGTCAATCTCTAGAACAAAAGCTTCTGGACAATTAATTTCAGCTGACTGTTATCGCCATACAAATTCTCCTTGGTTAAAGTGATCGTACTAGGTCACATAATATTCCACCATCATCTGTCCTGCAAACCCACAGGTCCCACGAGAAATGTGATTTCAGCTTTGCAGTTGTGACTACAAAGGTAAGACCACACAATGGAGATGACATGGTAATTAAAAGTGTGGTCTTGTCCAACCATGCTGGTAAACCGGTTCGTGGACTCATCGCAAGCTCATTTTAAAGCCGTTAGGAGCTGCCACAGTGATTTAGATTCTGGATGGGTAGTTAGTTTCACTTGAGGGAGTTTAGTACTGCAATGTGCCACAGTTGGGGTTGGGCCTTTCAGGAACCAGCGACAGGACGGTTTGTCGAGCATGGAAAAGATTAAGATGAAGGGGAGGCTGTACGGTGTGCGAGAGTCATTACCCCGTCTGTGACCGCTGTGAGAGCATGAAGCTATGGATCTTTTGCCACTCTGCCAAGCCCATTAGCACTCATTACTCACATACACACACATGTGTAACATGACCATTAAATCTCTGGCGATAGTTCATACACAGTATTGGCGCTTTTTAGAGACGACAGGGTGTGGTATGAGATTCTAGCTGGGCCATGAAGAGAGATATTGTGTTCATGATCAAGGACGTTTTATCCATTTCTGGATAATGGACTGCACCATGTTAGAAACACAATTAAGCCTGTGTCTTGACCCATGTCTTATCTTGGACACAGTATCTGAACTTGCTGACAAACTAGCAACTTATTTCACATACAGTGGCAGAATTTCTCAGGCTTTTCCAAATAATTTTTTTTATATAAAAATAAATTATATTACGTATAAAAATATAACGTTTTTTTTTTTTGGACACGGTATCATTTACATTACATTTTTTTTAAATGTATATTTTTACTTTACATGCTTTTATCCAATGTGACTTTGAACACAATAACTTATAATACAGTAGCAAACAATATTTGCAATAATGATACTGTTTATGGCTGTTGGCAGTTGGTTCCAATTTTTATATACAGTACTGTTTTATATGTTTTAAAACAAAGTCTATGGTCATTGGTCACACAAAGGCTCCATTTATTAGATCTAAAATACAATAAAAACAGTAATATTATAAAATATCATAGTTAAAATAACTGTTTTCTATTTTAATGTTTTTTAAAATCTAATTTACATTTACATTTATTCATTTAGCTGACGCTTTTATCCAAAGCGACTTACAATTGCTATGTATGTCAGAGATCGCACGCCTCTGGAGCAATTAGGGGTTAAGTGTCTTGCTCAGGGACACATTGGTGTCTCACAGTGGATTCGAACCCGGGTCTCTCACACCAAAGGCATGTGTCTTACCCACTGCGCCATCACCATTTATTCCTGTGACTGCAAATTACTCCAGGAGTGTCACATGATCCTTCAGAAATAATTCTGATATGCTGATTTTCTGCTCAAGAAACGTTTCCTATTATTATTATCTCCAAAAAAACATTTATTTGAAATTGAAATCTTTTGTAGCGTAAAATGTCTTTACAGTCACTTTTGATCAATTTAACGCATCCTTAATTCTTTGCTGAATTAAAAAAAAAAAAAAAAATCATACTAACCCCAAACTTTTAAAAGCCTGTACATCATTGCAATACTACGAAGGTCCATTTATTAGGTTAATTTATTCTTTACAGTACCTTGGAATACCATGGTAGAAGAATATGGTAATCATTCAGTACCATGGTATATCACGTGTCTTTAGTCCAGTCATTTTATGAAAAAAGGTTGAACAAATTGCAACAGAAGCAAACTCAACTGATTTTGTATCCTCAATATGTCCTGAGTAAGGAAAAAAAAGCCCCGAAGAATCCCATTAGGGGAAAGTTTAGAAAAAGACCCAAATAAATCCCATTCATTCGCCTATTCTTTTTCTCACGTGAGTAGGGTACAAATTTTAACCTTTAAATATCACCATGAAAATTACTGACTTGATTACTTAAATCAAGACAAACAAAAAATGTATTACAAGTTTTTTTAAATTGTTTGTTAACATGGACAAACGGTGCATAATCTAATTACATATGTGCTAATTTGCATAAATACCACAACAAATCTAAACATTGGGTATAGTCAGGTGAAAATGTCTGGTTGAATCTTGTTGACATATAACAGTAAAATACTTAATGTTAAGGTCTGAATGGAACCCATTTAGGCTATGAACATTAATACATAGAGGCAGGAAGAAGTACTTTAGAAACCAGCCTTTATTAATTATTATTAGATGGGGTTTGGGGCTGGGTCAGTGTGACTGTTTCTGGGGGATAAATCTGAGGGAAAAACAGGAGACATGGGTAAGGGCTCGGAGAATGCAGAAGACAAAAGGTAGGTAAAATAAAAAGTGTCTGGATCAAAAAATCTAGTTACGTACACAATGCACTCAATGCCCAAACCCCATCTCTGCAATAATAATTAATAAAGGCTGGTTTCTACTTCCTGCCTCTATGTATTATTGTTCATAGCCTTAATGGGTTCCATTCAGACCTTAACATTAAGTCTTTTACTGTTTTATGTCAACAAGATTCAACAAGACATTTTCACCTGCTATACCCAATGTTTAGATTTGTTGTGGTATTTATGCAAATTAGCACATATGTAATTAGATTATGCACCGTTTGTCCATGTTAACAAACAATTTAAAAAAAACTTGTAATACATTTTTTGTTTGTCTTGATGTAAGTAATCAGCTCAGTAATTTTCATGGTGATATTTAAAGGTTAAAATTTTTACTCTATTCACGTGAGAAAAAGAATGAATAGGCGAATGAATAGACTATATTTGGGTCTTTTTCGAAACTTTCCCCTAATGGGATTCTTCGGGGCTTTTTTTTCCTTACTCAGGAAATATTGAGGATACAAAATCAGTTGAGTTTGCTTCTGTTGCAATTTGTTCAAAGTTGACCCCCATTTTGGCTTAAAATGACTGGACTATTCAACAGGGAGTGCGGCTGCTAATTACTGTTTGTCCTTAAACCAACTGTTGTGAAAAATGGAAATATTTGTTAAATAAAATGTAATATTAAGTTAGCTTTTAACATACTACAGTTTAAAAGCTTTAACTAAAGTTTTATTTTTCTGTCCTACTGTAGCCTACATTAAAATAAATTACGTAAAATTAAAATATTAGTATTTTCCTCCATGCAATACCTTATGTAGCCACACCCCTTTTCAGCGCTGTGCTCGTTGTCTTCCGGTCTGTATTTTCACAGCGATCCTGCGTATTTATAAATGAACGGCTCATTTTAAAATCTTCCCTGTCTACTGACATTTGTTAAGACATCTGCTTTAAACATTACAATCCTCATGATAACTTTCGTTAACTTTACATTAAGTAAATCCACTTCAAAAGCTAGAGCGACCGCGTAAACGGAAGTTCAAAGACAATATTCTAAAGATGGCGCCGCCCTTGTTTCTCTGGCGCATTCGGTTCACATGACGTCACTGTAGCTTTGCGCCGCCATCTTGACGACCGACGGTCTCAGTAATGCCTGCAATACGTTGTGCAGTTAGCTGCAACAACAGCCGAAAGAGGAACCCCGAACTGGTATTTTATTCTATACCAAAAGAAAAGGATAGAAGAAATGTCTCATATTGTATGAATGTCTCATATTGTATCATGTCTCATCTTTCTGTTCCCACACACCGACCCGAAGCGTGCAGCCACAGACCCCTATACAGTACGCGAGTAATGAATTGAGCTCTGTTTCGTGTCTGAATGGACAAATACACACAACATTGTTTAAATGTCCGTTTTGGAGAGTATTCACGTAAAATATGTCGGTTATGTCTTAAACATCAGTTGTCATCCAGTCTCTTTGGGAGTGAGAGAGAGAGACGAGGAAAACAAACAAACATGCAAATTGAAATTATCGCGGCCAGAAAAAATATCGAGCTCATTTTTTTTTTTATCGTGCGATTAATTGATTTATTGACTATCGCGACAGGCCTAATCCAGATTAATGACAGCTAGCCGTGTACTGTCTATGGCCGTGAGCCGTGGCTAACAGCTGGCAAGCTACCAGCTGAGCCACTTAGCTAGCTAACAACTGGCTACCTAGTCAGAGCAAACTACCACCAAAATCATACATTTGAATTTTTTTTATAATACCAACATTTCCCATGATTAAATATAAATCCTTGGTGGCCAGGTGCCGCACTTTTACGTCTTTTACCCATCCAGCAACAGCATATTGATACGCGTCTGTCTTCAACGTGAAAGTCTACAAGCGATCCCCACTGTATGGGGAGGGGTTATGTACAAGATAAAAATATATATATATATATATATATATATATATATATATATATTAGGGGTGGGAATCTCCAGGCACCTCACGATTCGATTCGATTACGATTCAGAGGGCTGCGATTCGATGCTAAAGCGATTATCGATTATCTGAATCTTTTTGTGTGTGTGTGTGAATATAAATACTTTGCTTTAAAAGTACAAAGTAATGACCAATAAATAATTAACGTACAATATATTTTATTAACATTGCAAAGAACCAACAGGAAAATAAATGTGTGCCTGAACTAGCAGCATACTTGTAGTAAATTAATAATATAACAACGACCAGCGTTCTGACGATTCATGCTACCCATCGAGATGTGCTACTTACTGGTTATGCGTATGTGCAGACTCATTTTCCTTCTGCTTACCACGCCCATAAATCTATGCATCCTTGCTGTGGAGACTTGTAGGAAACTTTGACAGGTCAAAGATGAATATTTGATGATAATTTTTACTTTTCACACCGTTTTAAAAATGAAAACAGTACAGTATACTGTACACTTAACTTCAAATTTTATTATAATTGTATTTCATATAATAATGTCATTTTTACTTGTTATATCAAATGTGATAATTGCTAGTTCATTTAAAATATCAAAATATGCTCCTCATACACTTACCCTAATTTAAATGAAATAACGATGTCATAATATTGTGAGATTTACACCATTATGGAAACAATAAAGAATGAATCAACATTCTCTGTGATCGATCGATTCGCGCTTGGGTAAGTTAGCATTTTTCGACAAGGCAGCACAAAGCCGAGTGTTTTTCCTCCTCTGGGTGGAAACGTGTCATATGGCTTCACATATTTGTCGTGTTTCCGAAATATTTTAGTTTTATTCTACAAAGCTTACAACTAGTATGGCTCTTGTCCACCTCCTTTCCCCCTTCAACTTCATAGAAGCCAAAATATTTCCACACGTCAGCTTTTAACGAGGAGGGTGTTTGGATTTCGCGCTCAGCCTTCGCGTCTCTGTTATGTGCACACGCCACAGACGGTCCGGGCACTGCACTTCCGCGCTTCAGAGTTCCGTCTTTTGCGTTCCGTCAATATTACGTTATTATAAATATATATCTAAAAAAAAAACAATTTTTTTTTGAAAATCGATTTTTGACATTTGTGAATCGATTCAGAATCGTCCACGTCCGCATCGCGATGCATCTAAGAATCGATTTTTTCCCCCACCCCTAATATATATCATGGAAGGCAAATTGGGGCAAGTCTGGGGCAGATAATAAAGGACAAAAGAAAACTGGGTGTAACAAATAAGGATCGGAGCCTAAAATTAAAATTTTATCCATGTATCTCTGTCTTTCTCTCTCATTCAAATGGGCAGTTTGGGCGGCCATACCGAGCGAGATCGGTCGTCAATATGGCGGCGTTCTATTTCTAGTGACGTAGGTGGCATCTATGAATAGAGTGCCGAAGTTATGACGTCACTTTGTAGGACAACTCAGAAGTTCGCGGCGCATAGGTTCCCTCGATCGAAAAGCTATGCATTTTCCCCATAGACTTTTGGAAAATCGCAAAAAATAAGTGTTCAACAAAGAGTTGTGACCCTTACACGTTTTGTCTATCAAGATAATCTTTACAAGTTAATCCAAAATTTATACATTTTGAAGCCTATATAAAGTTTAAAAAACCACAAGCAGACACAATAAAGCTTAAAAAAACACAAGCAGGTTATAACTGGTGTGTTTTATGTCATAGATCAAAACGTGAAAATATTTAGAAGCTTTAACCACAGACCTTATTTCAGGCGATTTAGCAAAAACCCATTAAAAAAACCCATAGACTTTAGGGCGAGGGAACAAGAAGTGCTAAAATGCTAACTCACTTCTGCGTTTTGGCCTACAAAGTGACGTCATAACGCCAGGCTTAAAGTGCAACACTTAATGTTCTACAAAATATAACAGGAGTTCCCTGCTCCATCTCTAGTTTGAAAGTTTTACCATATTGTTACCATTTAATACCATCACTGTACCAGAGTATGCTATAAGTATGAGCTGCTGTTCTTACTTAAAAGGTAGTAAGTTAGGCCTACTCTGGTTTTCACAATTCTTCCTTTTCATCACGCCAAAGGGGTTAACATAAAATTACACTCAGGGAAGTGTAACGTTGGATCCCATTCTGTAATTACCCAAATATATGATTTCAAACGTCTGGTCTTAATATAATTTCCTTTGAGGTTTTCCATCACTCTAATTTAAGCGTTTGACGAGCAAAGATGATTATCTCAGCGGAACAATAAAACGAGTGCAAATTAGCACAGACGTGACGGTCTATGTTATTTCCTGATATTTTCTTTGAGACACACCGTAGTCCCGCCGCAGCGGTGTGTTTGTTGCCCTGTGTGTAATGTATTAGCGTCTGCGTCTCTGAGCTGTCGGCCTTAAGGAATTTGTCCGTCTGTCAGTGGGGGGAGGGCAGGAAGTAGGAGTTGGCTGCCCCACTCTGTCAAGCATTTCCACGTTTTTGATTTGTACTCTGATAACAGTTCAGTATGGGTGTACCCAGGTGTACCAAATGCATGTGTGCAGTGGTTAAATTGGGCCGGGGCTCTCGCACATAAGCCTGCTCGTTTCAGTTGCCTACTGGAAATTATGTCACATAACATTTGATGAAAGTGATGCTTTTGAAAACATATTTCTGACAATAAATGAAAGATTTTTGAAATGGCATGTCTATTTTGTCTCGGCGGAGCTGAGAACAATCGGAACACGGCCGTATTCTTGCTCAGCTGCTTAATCTCGTCTCGTTGTCAGTCGACCATGATCGCGCACCGCTCGCGCATACGCATCTGTGACACGGATAAATTAATGCCGTAGTTGCGCGGGATGTGGAAGCGCGCAAAAGTTCCAGAAATGTACAAAAAGTGCCCTGGCCTTGAATGACAAGGTAAAGTAAATAAGACTAAATCAAAATGAAATAAGCAAGACTAGGTTGACCATGTGATTTTTCTCAGGAGATATTGTGAGCATTTTACTTCAGACACCGGATTATCAGCAAACTGCCAAGAGAACTGCTAGCTGGCTACTCAAAATAAACTAGCAATATATTCAGCCAGCATATTTGTATTTGATCTGTGTGAATTAACGTTACAGAAAGACTTGCTAGACATACATTTAGCTACCAAGCAACCTTTCCACAAGGATAGATTGATTTTATTTTTGTGACTTGTGCATATCTTGATGAGAAATGATGCAGAGTAGGATGAGTGTGTGTGTGTGTGTTGTAGTAGTAAAGAGAGAGAATGGGAGAAGGAAGTGTGTGTGAGGTGGACCTGGTCACCACAGACCCAAATCTTCTCAGCTGTTGCTACTGTCATATATGCTGCACTGTCTCTTCATGTGCACAATATGTTTGGCACATTGTATGGGTCACTATATATCATAACAAGGTAATACAATGTGTAATCAAGTGATGACTGATTAACAGTAATGTAAATGCTAAATGTCCTAATACCTGTTGATATTACAACAATGCAAAGTATATGCTCTTAACCTTGCAGTTTTTCACATGTAATACTCAATTTCTCCATTTCTTTGCACAAAACTCTCCAGAAAGTGCTATTTAATGGTTTATTTTTCAAAAAAATTCCCGGGGGGGGGGGGGGGCCTTACCCCCGGACCCCCCTAGGGAGAGTAGAGCACCCCCAGATAATAAATCACAATTTAACCCCTGCATGTGTGCATTGGTTGTGTGTGTGTCACTGCTCAGCGCGGTATTGCATGTCATGTCAGCGCGACGTCTGCGTTTTTTGCTGCGTACCGTATGGTATATCACGTATACAGCTGTCTGTAGCGTGACACTTCAAAATAAAGCAGCAAATGCACAGAATCTCTGTTCTTGAAGGTCACTGTTGTTTTTCGTTGCGCATTTCCTCTTGTTTGTGTGTTTTGCCGTGTGTGTGGTGGGGGTCTGGAGTGTGTAGTCCTGCACTAGCAGGATTTAGACTAAACAACGTGTCTCTCGTTGGCTCCAGGGGGAGGGGGATGAGAGAGAGAGGGGGGGGGGGGATGGGGGGGATGAGAGAGAGAGGGGGGGGGGATGAGAGGGGGAGAGAGAGAGAGAGAGAGAGAGAGAGAGAGAGAGAGAGAGAGATCGATTCCCTAGCGGTGACGCCAACCCCCCAACACATTCACGTGCCCTCCGTCTGCGATGAACTGATTGAATCTGAGACCCCTCCTCTGATAGACTCTTCCCCCTTCCAAGTTCCAAACGCAGTTCACACACTAATTGAAAAATCATTTCACTTGAGGAATGTAATGTGGCCCCTTTGCAGTTCTCCACGTTGCTTCGGGGGGCAAAACACCCATTTCAAGATCTCGTTTCGATCTTGTTCTTTTTATGCGTCTCTAATCGCTCTCGTCTCTCTGGTTTCTGAGAGCCGCTTATTTTGTTGTCATTATTTTCCTCGCTTACTCCCTTCGTAGAATTACAACTCCGGTTTATGGGTTCGCTGCGTCGTTTACCGTCCTACAGAGGTGGACAGTGCACACTGTGGTGGATTAACACTATAATTCTTGCTGTAGGCTATCGTATTTGATGCGCAAATTTCGAAGGCATTTGAATGATCAACATCATTCTAGGCTCGTGTCTATGCTCACATGTCCAGGGGGGGCCCAATTACTAAGAGGAGAAATTATAGGCTATATTTGTGAAATTATTGTTATTTTTTTACTCTGTTGCTAAAACTCTGAAAGACAATTACTTTATAAAGTAATACAAATTAAAACATCACTGTCACTAGGCAGGAACCTCATATCGGCATATTTCATCTTTCTTTACTATGTGTCACCCTTTATGTCTCTCTGTCGGTGGGTTTTGCAAATATTTAACCAATGAAAAATATTAAAAAGAGCTTGTGATTTAAACCTTGTAACTCCATTGGCACCTCAAACTGTCAGCATAACTCCACCCCGGCCATATTGTGAATGAAGTGCTGCAGCCTGCAGACTTTGAACGTCAACGTCTATGCTGAAATACATATACTAGCCTATAAGGCTAAAGTTTTATGTATTGGAGGAGCGGAGAAGAGTGTCTTAGTCTACCATTTTTTGTCAAGTCATAGCCAATACTGTCTTAAATAGTCTGTGAAGCACTTCATCTTTATAACATAATGAGATTTTGACCAAAATGTTATAAATGCAGTCTGCGTTCGAAATCGCATACTCTCTTGAGTAGGTAGGAAACTTATTCAATAAGTAATTACTTCATGACCTCTAAACAAGTACATTCTATATAGTTTGAATGTGTGTAGTATGAATATAATCTGGATGTACTACAGATTCTGCCATGTTTTCATTATCATGTGACCTACCATTGTCAGTTGTGTTTCTTCACTGCCATTCCCAAATCCTCTCCCATGGCCTCATGGAATAGTAGTGTCCATCGTATGCACACTTCAGAATCCCACCGGATGTAGTTGGTCATACAGGTACTTTTTGCTTACTCTTTTATGAGCACTGTGAATTTGGACATACTATTTATACTTGTTTTAGCAAGGAAAAGGCCTTTAAGTATCATTCTAAAAACTTCCACTTTCAGGTTGTGGTATACGTGCTTTTTTGCAGTGAAATCATCACTGATTTTTAAAGTGAATGTAAGAATAACATTTATATTGTTATTAACATTTCAAGATGAACACTTACTGGACTGAAGCAACTGAAGGTTTACTTGATTACACAACCCCCAAAATTTTAATTTATATATAAAAAAAAGATCAAATATGATGCATCAGGTTTGTGAGCCAGTGCTCATCTGGTTCTGGCAATTCTGCACCATGCTTTTCACAGTAACCGTAATTGTTTTTGCAACTATCCATGCTCAACAAGATAGTCTGCCTGTTGCTCTCACTACACAAAGACTGTTTAGTCTTGCAATGTCTTGACTGTTGTTATTCTGGTACATGTTGTAGATAGACCATAGTCAGGGTAAATAATTTAATATGGGGCGAATGGAATAGCAGAGATATATCCTCTGCAGCTAACAGCCGCAACTATTTTTTTTATTATTAAAAGATTCTATGAAACGATTTAGCAAATACAGAAACTAGTCCTCATAATCACTCATTGTAGCGGCCCATTATCTCCCATCAAACATTTCATGGTGAGGCCAATAAAGGCATTTTGGACCCTAAATGGTCTTTCCACGGGTTCATATGAATCTCATATAGAATCTGATTGGGGCTAATTCAGATCGGGCCACCGTGGAATCTGTGGGTAAAACCATTTTGGGCCCAAACCTCAAGCCCATATCGTGCTGACATTGACCTCATCATGAAATGTTGTCGCGCTCCCTAGCAAATATATTAGTGCTGCTGAACATTCAGCTTGCCACCACAGGAATAAATTACATTTAAAAAATGTTGTAAAATAGAAAACTGTTATTTTAAATTAATAAAACTTCACATTATCACTGTTTTACTGTGTAAGCGGTTTGGAGGATGGATAGCAAAAGTTTTCGGGTGCCAATAACATTCAAAAGTGTTTCCCATATAATAGGTGATATTACTGAAATTAAATTTCACCAGACGAACAAAAGATTACCTTTATCCGAATTTAAATTATGATAAATATAAATTATATATATAAGATGAAAGATTATTAGTACTTTTGTGATTTTAAACACTAATGTTCACTGTGCTGCTACTCTTCGACTCTAATTGCCTTTAAAAAATGACACCGATAGAGTAAAACAATTTTAATTAAATTTGCCTCTAGTAAACATTAAGCTAATCTAATGAGTTAAATTTGGCAGTGCTAATATCAAAGGAAGTACCAGCACCTATTTTTTTCCCACTTTGAGCACCAACACACGCACACACCCTCAGTCTAGCTCACATTAAAATGCAGTGTCTCTCCTCTGGCTATCTGCCACATTCAGTCCATCGCTCTGTTCCTCTTTAGCTGTCTATTAGCACCGTTGAGCCTGCTTTCAGAAACATGCAGCAGTTTACTCTGTCATGAAATAACAGATGCAGCTTTGATTAATTGATTTGTTGCGTCGAAGAATGATCTGCGACCTGCACAAAATTGCATTAAAATGGTCTGGGTTGTACAAAATCGCTGAATATTTCTAAATAACTGCTTTTATTATGTGAGGCTTTGTCTATTTGTTTTGCTCAAATCAAGCAGAGGCTAAAAATAATCTTGCTTATTTCTCTTTCTGGTTAAATATTTATCACAATTCCTCGCCAGGTCTTGTGATAAAGTTGAAGTCGACATGAAACGAAAGTTTTGATAGTCTTTTCTTCCTTATTGTGATATATTTCCGAGTGAATACAAGAAATATAGGGCAGGACTTGATTTTGACAATCAGGAATTGATTGGATCGCCAGATCATTGTGATGTCATCTGAGTGACAGGTTGTCCCGCCCTCGAGCCAGTAAACGCGTCATCAGAGAAGAGAAAAGATGTCACTGCAAGAGGGAGGCAAAGTTATTTTGATTAAAGATTACAAGGCCTCAAAAAAAAGTTGTGCACGATAAATCGTTTATAGTAAATACTGCAATGTTGCATGAAAAAACAAGAATTGTCAATTTTTATTTCATGGTAACTTTAATGTGTAAATACATCCAAGTTAGACGAAGATTGTCATTAAAGGGATAGTTCACTCAAAAATTTTAATGCTGTCATTAATTACTCGCCCTCATGTTCCAAACCTGCAAGACTTTTGTTCATCTTCGTAACACAAATGAAGATCTTTTTGATGAAATCTGAGAAATTTCTGTCCCTCCATTGACAGTCTACGCAACTACCACTTTGACACTTCGAAAAGTTCATAAAGATATCTTATCTGATCTTAAACGAATCCATGTAAATTAAGTGGTTTAGCCTAAATTTCCTGATGAGACTCGATCGCTTTATTATATGATGAACATGTTTAATTTAAGCTTTTATTCACATATAAACATTGATAAGCGAACATAAACAGAAGCTCAACCGAACCTGCTTGACACGCGAGAAGCCGAGAACAAACCTCATTGGTTCTTGCTGAAGTTAAAACGTGCAGTGTAACGAGAATTAACCTCTTTGGTTCTTGCACGTCAAGTAAACATGCTTGAGCTTCTGTTTACCATAGCTAATGAGTTGATTAATGCTTATATGTGAATAAAAGCCTAAATTCAATCTGTTCATCATATAAAGCGATCATGTCTCTTCAGAAAATTTGGACTAAACCACTAAATTCATATGGATTAGCCTAGTTTTACGATCAATTTATGATCTTTTTGAAGCGCCAAAGTGGTAGTTGCATAGCTGTCAATGGAGGGACCGAAAGCTCTCCGATTTCATCAAAAATATCTTAATTTGTGTTACGAAGATCAAGTCTTACGGGTTTGGAACGACGGGTTAGTAATTAATGTATTTATTTTTGAGTGAACTAACCCTTTAAGCAGACTGTACATCACCAAGTTGAGCCGCATTGGATTAGGAAAACTTGGCGAGTCTCGTAGCCTCTCCAGCGGAGGGAGGAGAATCCATTCTCTTGCCAACAGCGCCTACATGTCTGGGTGGTGAGAGGCAAGTGCACACCAGAGCTCTCTGGATGGGAGGTGTATTTGTGGAGGGGTATTTCAAAACCCTGGCACAGCTCTCTCTGTGGTCAGAGGCTCAATTCTGAAGCTTTTCAAGCTGCCCTCCGCCACAGTCACACGGCAAACCTGATCGAGAAAAGCCAGTGGAAAAAGCGAGGAGCAGACAAACCTGTCAGCCGTTAAACAACCCTGATCTTGTTGCCATGCAGTTGTTGGTGCATGAAAGGCTCGTATTTTAAGGTGACCCGCATGCTAATGTGGGTTAATTTTGAGGTAAATATTGTATAACTTTTCGAACAATTAATAATGACCCTGCTGTGTGCATTTCTGCTAAATTATGAATACACTTAATGGAGTTCAATCACATTCCTGTTGGGTTTGTGAGCAAACATGCTCCGTCCCTGTGGAAGATGACTGTTGACACGTGCAACATCAACATTAGCTCTGCCGTCAGTGGCTTGACCTCGAGCCAAAGCCATCAACGATTTATGAATCCCAGCAAGCTGGATTCAAAATCATTTGTGTAGTATTTAAGTTTTAATGAGATACAAGTTCAGCCCTCAGCTTCTGCCCGTGACAAAAATAGGATGGCGCTGTCAGGCCCTTCTTGTGATTGATACTGTTTGGACACAGATGTGCAACTACTTTTGAAACTAGGAGTTTGTAGACATGAGTAGCCCTGATGGTACGTGTCCTTTTTCCACAAGCTATGTCTTCGTCTAGACCAATGTCCAAAAACAAAAGTGGCAGGTGGGTCAATGACATAAGAGTGTCTGTGATTTAAAAAAAAAAAAAAAAAGTCAAATATTTTACGATCTCATTTAAATGCATGTGTCTTTTTATAAATGTACTCTTTGCATTCATTTTGGTTTCATATGGTTTTGAGAACTTTTATACCACTTCAACAAGTTTTAATTGAATGATAAAAATGTCATGTTGTATCATGTAAAAGCAGTAATATATAGTTTCCTTATACCGAAAATACATGTACAGTAGTGTATGCATCTTAATCATTATTTAAATTTTTTAAATAAATTTTTTTTTAAATACCATGGATTATTAATTCAAAATATTATGTTTTTCCGGAGTTGCCCCACTAGACATTTTACAACCTGAACTAACCTTGCCTTGTCATTAAAAGTTCAAATTTTCTGATGTTTTAAGAGAATTGATTGATTGTCTGATTTTTTTTTTCATGCATGTTGATCACAACTTTGATTTGGCAGACAAAAGTTTTATATTTTAAAATATTAGTAAGCAGTGTGAACTGTGAAATGACAACATTTTGAGCAAAAAGCTGAGAAAATCACTTTTTAGTCAAAGACTAAAACATCAACAAAGACATCTGGATGGGATTCAGAATGATGATTTGGGTCTACATTTCATTCGGTAACATTAGGCAGGTATTGCTTGTTTCTGCTTGTTCTTCGCCTGTGTTTTGATCTGGAGATTCTCTACTCTTTCAGATGATGCCTAATAGCGCCCCCTACCATATAACAGCGAAAGCCGGAAATGTCTTTGGATGGCGGGGAAGCGTTGTTTCACAAATGATGGAAATTGCCTTCAATGGTGGGGAAAGAGTTAATTCATAAGTTTAAAACATGCTCATTGAAGTGGTGTATTTAAGTCATTGTATATATTAATTGCATTTTTAGTGAATTTTGAATTAGAATGAAAATGAGCGTCACGTCATTGACCTTGCAACACATTGGTGAGCTCTTGGGTTGTAATTGTCTTGAGACGGTATTGTTTTACAGGGCCTTGCCTGCTTTGTCGTCTCTCTGGTCGTGTAGGTATATCTTCATGACCAGCCGTGTGGCTTGTAAGGAATTTGGCGGTTCTCATGTATCAAAGTCCTTAACCTTGTTAATTAGCTTGAAGGTATGCAGGAGTGTATTTAATTACTGTCAGTCTCTGTAATTGTTAAAAAAAGAGCCAGTCGCTTGGTGACAGTCATTGCGGTTGTCTCTGCTAGACGTGGCTTCCTTTTTTTTTTATGAAGTAGGATCTTCTCGCTGCAGGTTCCCATAGTGACAGTAAAGGCATGTAGTTACTGCACGTTCAGTGAGTTTTAATTATCCCAACCGCATTCACAAACCTCCTGATCCTTTGTACGGATAATCTTGGACTTCCTCCTCTGTGATGATAGGTAAATAAGTCTGGAGTTTGTTAATCTGGGCCTCGTATTGGGGTGTGATGGATGGAGACGGAGACGCCATCTGGCCGAGCAATGGTCTGATCTGCATGGTTTATTCCGGTCTTAGTCCCTCTACTATTCAGGCAGTAGGATTAGAAAGTGTGGAATTTCTTTGAGAGTTACATTACTGCACACAGCTGATCTAAGATCTGTTTTAGTGTTTCATGCATAAATTGGTGAGATGTGGGTGAAACTAAATTAGTTGAACTAGTGACATGGACATCCAGTGGTCACAGTCTTCTCTTCTTGACCAAACATACAGGATCATGCAGATGAAGGAACTGGGGACGCAACAACGAATCCATAAAATCAATAAAAGTGGATAATGAAAATAATCAACAATGAGTTTCATTATTGATTAGTTGGATGTGTGCTGTGACACAGAGAAACTCAGTCAGTAATGTCACTTTGCAGTAAAACAAATTTGAAAAATTATTACTTGTGCTGTCTTACCAGCCATGCAAATGTTTTGAATTTAAACATTTTTAAAATGTATAAAAAATAACATATATATATATATATATATATATATATATATATATATATATATATATATATATATATATATTATTTTTTTTTTAGAATAAAATATTACAAATTTAAATATAAAACATATATTTAATTTCAATTCATTAAATTTTTATTAAAATACTGCAATATAATATAAGCATTATTTGAATAAAAAATGTAATATATTTTTGCACATTTGTGTCACTATGAGCCGGTCTCCTTCTGTCTGTCAAAATTTGATTAGTCACATTTTCCTATGCAGATTTTGCAACAGTTGGTCACGCGGATTTGCTTGATTTTGTTAGAAAGCTGCTTGGTTTGAAAGTGACTTGTGTGTGCGGTGCTGCATACTATTGCCAATAGACAATGGACTTTTTGTCTACTAAATCTTGCCAAATATTTTCCCGAAATGTGACAGCATCTTTAATGTGAGGGATATTCTACATGGGTGTGTTTATACCTGGAGTTCTGGATAAAAAAATAAAAAAAACTCCCAAAACTTTCTTGTATCAGTTTGGGTCATTCTTACAATTAATTTCCAAACATATATTATTTTGCTGTTCCTACAAAAAAATCAGCCAAGTAGTGAGAAACTCACCAAACTTCAGCTTGTTCTTGGTGCTTGCAGAGTGTTCCTCTGAACATAGTCTTACTCTCATTTCTTAAATCTGTCTAAATTCTGACATAATGATTGCCATTGTCCACAGAGAGCCAGGACAGGCTCTTCCCACATGTCTGGTCCACATAAAGAGGGATCCACTGCTGTTTTAGGTCATTATAATGGTGGAGAGTCTGCTGATGTGTCAGTGGTTCCTGCTGAGCTGACAGCTTCACTGCTCAAAAACTTGAGCGTCCAGAACAGAGCGGTGTCTGAGGGGCGTAAGCCTGTCCACCTCACCCCACCCCCTCTCCAGACCATCTTGGTCAGTCGCTGGCTCATTCCAGCATTGTAGTTTTATAGTTTCCAATTGAAGCCAAAATTGAAAAAAATTCTTAAAGTGATGGTGCAGTTCAAGAGATAGCCTAACCATTATTTATTTCGCACGGCCCCAGCCTAAGGATTTAAACCTTTTTATGTGATGGCCATACAAAAAATATGGGTCTCCGTGTTTCCAAAATTTGTTGTGGGTGTATGGGAATGGGCTGGATGTGTGTGAGATTTCCCGGCCTGAAATTTTGTCCCAGTCTGGCCTTGGTGAAGAGTCATCTGTATGCTGTCACTCACAAGACTGTGCTCATAATAGTTTTCTGTAAAAAGCGTTTTAATTATATATGGTGCGGGTTGCCCCCTCAATGTGTTTCACCATGTTAAAATAAACAATGTGGCCTGCACTGTTTCACTAAATGATGGAAAGAATCCTCATGCTATTTGCTAAACACACTTATTATCATGTTTTACCAGCGGAGACAAAAGTAGAATCAGAATCTTTAACAGCCGAAACAAACAGGACAGATCTGAGGCCAGAAGACAGAAAGACAGACAAAAACAAAAAATGAGCATTTACACTGGTACGGCACAGACAAAATGTAAAAATCTGATGATGGACATTATTATGAGTAGTGATGCTCAAGTGGCCTCTAGTTGTTTAGCATGGTCATTTCATAGTGTGTTTGCTGCTACGACCTACTTCTACTGACTAGCCAATACAAATGCAACATGAAATGGCATATTGATCAATGTAACATGGCGCTGAAACTAAAAACTTCTTACCTCAAGCTCCATTTGGATGACCAGGGTTGGTCTGGGACTGGGATGCTGTTTTGGTGTTATGGGACAATGGAAACAAAGGGAAAATGGTTGAAACTCTTTTTGCACTAGCTGGAGGTAATACAAGTGGGAAGAAAGAAAGAACCGGGCCTGAAATAAGACAAGCGAGGTGTGTAAATGTTGACAAGTGAATGTTGAAGCGAGATAGAAATATAACTCATGAGTCATGCGCTGTGTGATTCATTCTGTTTTCCTTCATTACTTGTAATTCCTCTTCTCCAGCTCTGTTGATAAGCCGGGCCCTAATTGCATTGGACCGCTTCGCTACTTTTGTGTTTTTCAAGTGTGTTTATGAGGTTTTGGTTCAGCTCTCGGTGGAGTGTGTCATGGTCTACGTCGTCCCCGTCTGCGGTTTATGTTTGCTGCGCTGGCGCCGATCACCACGTCTTTGTTCTTTTGTGTGGTGTGTGTTTGTTTAGTGTGTTTTAGCGGTGGCATATGTCGAGCTGCTAATGTAACATAACAAACATTGAACTTGCGTGTCTGTCAATGTTGTAAAGCGTCAGTACACTGCATGACAGTAAGTCACTGTAGTTTCTATCTGTCAGGCCAAAGGGCCAACCAATGTTTTCTTCTCTCCCTTTTTTCCCCCTCCTCTCCCCCTCTTTTTGTCCTTTTTCATGTCCCAAATGGCGTCGGCAATGCTGAGGGGAGTCTCCAAATACTCATTAGTGCATTACTGAAGTCTGGGAGTCTGCCAGCCACTCGGACGTGTGTCCGTGCAGTATTCCGCGGGAACTTAAAGGGAGGAAGGGAAAGAGGTGGGGAATTAGTGCAAAGGAGCACCGAGAGAGAAAAACAACTTTTTTTCTTCTTGTTTTATTGTTGAGCTCCGTATATCGGTGAGCTCTATCGGCTCTAATCCTCGTCAGGATGAGGTCCTGTATTGTGCCGTTGTGTTTTAAAGGACACGGCTAAGCTTATTTTGGTTTCGACTTTTTCCCTTTGACATTTTCTACTTCCTCATCTCATTGCCACATGAAATATAAATCAGCAAGATTAAGCCTGCGTCCTCCCCATTGAAAGGCAGACAAACGCCAGGTGTCTGAGAGTGTTTATGTGGATATTAAAAAAGGGGACAGGGTGTAAAAAGGAGCCCGGTGTGTTTGTGGTTAAGGTACTGGCATGTAATCAGATTCAGCGTCGTCAATCAGGAGGAGCAGGCGCTTGCCGTGAGCTCACATTTCACACCGTAAAAGCAAAAGGTGGGCTTGTGCTACTGGGCCTAATGCAGCTGTGTATTAAACCAGCTCTTCTCTCTGAAAAGACTCTTGGTCTCTCCTGAGGCCTTTTTATTTTTTTGGTTTTCATTTTTGGCACAGGATGTTTGTATTTAAGCCAGTTAAAGTGTTTACTTATGAATCAGTAGACTGATGCGTAGTTGGTAGGAAATTGTCTGCGTGACCAGACGAATAATAAAACTGAGCATGTGCAAAACTGCGAATTAGAAACTTCATGGTTGCCTTATGAAGTTACTGTGTGTCAGACAAGTAGCCAATCATTTTGATGGAAACATATCAGAATGACCAGACTGAGCAATATTTCAGATGCTATGTGACAATATTGGTGTATTGAGTTTTGGAAACAAAGATACATATATGCAAACAAAAATAAACATATATATGGAAACAAAGATACAAATGCATGCATGTTGTTTATGCAAATTGTCTGTATGTGTTTATGTGTAATTTGCACTTCTGCCTGTCTTGGTTGGAATTTTTTTTTTTAAGAGTTTTTTTTTGTTAAACTGGTTAAGTAATGGTTAAATAGAAAAAAAAAACTAGTGCTGTCAAATTGATTAATCACATCTAACATTAAAGTTTTATATAATATACACACCCATTTATGTCTATATATATATATATATATGTATGTATAGTATATATGTTAGATGCGATTACTCGATTTGACAGCACTAAAAAAAAAGCACTTTTTTGATGCACGTTATTTATTATGTAAATATGTTATAGGCCTATAAGACATAGGCCTATATCTCTTCAGTGGGTTGTACTGTTTGTTAATGTGATTTTGGATTGTTCTGAAAACACTGCCAAAATATCTTTCCAAGAAGTTTCAGTAGACAAAAAACTACATGACAACGACAACATGAGCTGTGGAAAATTATAAGTAATCAGGAAGCTTTATACAGCTTTTTACAGCGGATGCCATTGAAAACACAGTAAGTCTATCCTTCTCAGCCTCACTTTCATACCTGTCATGGCGCTGCTCTGAATAAGGTCTATTGTTTTAGGAAACACTCAATGTTGTATTTTTTATTTATTTTTTGCTTGCTGCATAATACAGTTATAGAAGCTACAGATGATCAGCATTCTAAGGAAGCTGCATGTCTCTACATTTATTCATCCGGTTGTTAGGCCATTCATAGTCTGTATGCATTTTGGAAAGGTCCCAAGAGGTAAACCCTCCTGAGCGTGAGTCATTGACGGACTGGCGTCTGGATCTTTACCTTTACTGCCCTAATGCATTGCATTCCCTGTGCTGTTATCATGTGTTCTATTCATATCGGGGGCCAGAGGCTCATCGTCTCCACTGTAATGTGTGATAAAATTGTGCTCCTTGTTACATTACTGCCTGCCAATAAATCACAATGTCATAATTTTATTTTGAGGTGGAGCTTGTCTGCTTTCATTGTATCCTGATGTCATGTGTCATCATGATTCTGTCTCGTAAACGCGCAAACTGAAACTTCACATTGGGATGTGTATGTCTTGACCGTCCACTGGTTCTCTAAGCACGATCAGCAGTTCTCCTGGCTTTCATCGTCTTGAACACAAAATGCTGCTTTGAGCTCATTCAGCATTCATTTCAGAGGAGCTAAGAGCTTTTGGATGGGTCCGAATCTATTGCCCCTGCTGGGACCCTTTCTCTCCCTCTTGGAGCCCCTCAAAGGAAGGGAAAAGGTGATGGTTTGCATGTGAATGTGCACCTCAGCCTCAGATGTGTAAATAGCAGGCTAAGAGAGTGGCTTTATTCTAGCGGACGTGATTTTGGAGGCTCTACACGGGTTTTTGCTTGGCGTCATTCATTGGACTATAAATAGTGTCTGTCCAACAACAGCTTAACTGACCTTCTACTTTCCAACCAAGCATTGTTTTATTGAGCCGAGCTAGAGGCCTTGAGACAATAGGCGAGTTTCCATAACAGATTTGTGCAAAACTTTTGCGACTTTTTTTCTTCTTCTTCTAAATGTCGACAAAAAACTATTGCGAAATGACGGCGTTTCCATTAACCGATGTTACGTGACTAAAACGTCATTTTTTCCTCTCGCGATAAGTCATTCCAAAAATCATGGTGACGGATGTTGGTAGGTTTACGTATATATATCCTAGCCACTGCACTGCCCATTATTATTAATCGAAGGAGACATATGTGTGTTATCCAAGCATTAATGGTAAGGAAAGACCCTTATACTTGGAGCGGCTGGTGTTTCTTGGGTGTTTCTCCCTCATATCTGCTTCGAGGTCTTGATTGTGGCATTTCTTGAGGTTTAAAATCCAGTATTCCTGTAATTCTTTTGTCTTTTATGAATTTAATAAATAACTCTGTCTCGTATTCTTTCCAAACATTCCGCGTCATCAACATCAGGTGACCTGTAAATGCACAAAAACTGTTTCTATTGCAGTTTTGCGAAATATCTCTTTTTCGAATTGCCTGAAAAACCACCTCATGCGAGCGTAAAAACTTTTTTGCGATAAATGGGAGTTTTTTGTGAAATTGACGTGTTTCCATTGGCCGTATTTTCAATTCGCCATTTCAGTTTGTGCAATTTGAAGTGTAATGGAAACACGGCTAATGATTTACTGTCATGCTACCTCTGTAAACTCTTTAGAAAAAAAGAAAACAGTTCAGATTTGACTGGTATTAGAGTAGTTTTATCAATGCATACAAAACAGGTCGAAAGACAAACTTGTTGTTTTATTTTAAGTTTGTTACTTTTTGACACCAAGGCATTTTAAATGAAAAGATCACAGAGTAACTTCAGAATAAGCATAAATACTGAAATAAATATTTGATTTTTTTTTTCATTATAACACGGTTATGAATATTTATTATTGATATGAAGTATCTTATTCTCACCAAGGCATTTTAAATAAAAAAATACAGTAAAAACAGTAATATTGTGAAATATTATTACAATTTAAAATAACTGTTTTCTATTTTAATACATTTTAAAATGTATTTTTTTCCTGTGATGGCAAAGCTGAATTTTCAGCATTACTCCAGTCATCAGAGTTACATGATCCTTCAGAAATCATTCTAATATGATCTGATCAGCTGATCTGGTGCTCTAACATTTATTATTATTATTATTATTATTATTATAAGGGTTGAAAGCAGTTTTGTTTGATATTTTGTGAAATCCATGACACCTTATTCAAGGATTCTTTGATTTAATATAAAATTCAGAAGAACAGCATATATTTGAAATAGAAATCTTTTGTAACATTATACATTTCTTTACTTGCATTTTTGATGGCATCAGCCATCAAAAATTCATATTGGTCATATCTCTAACTTTCTCTCTGTTGTCCTGGTTGTGTATAAATTGTGATGCATCACAGCTTCATCAACATAAAAACTCCAGAGTCCCAACTCCCAAGTTGAGAACAGGCGTAAGTCTTGGTATGTTGAAATGTTTGGCATTGAAAACTTGTTTTATGTGGTCATGACTAATATTATTACGCGCAATCAGGATTCATTGGTTTGACTTTTGGTTGCTCCAGTGTTGATGTGTTCCTTCCAATAATGCAATCAGCTGTGAGGTCCAGGTTCTGTTGAGCAGATAAATGAACGTATGGAAGAATGGAGTGAAAGTGAGCCGTGTCCAGGCGTTGGAGTGTGACCGGCTAGCAGACTCTGTCTACTCTTACCATCAGTCTCGAACCCTGTCGATATCTAACCGAACAGACTGTGGCTCACATGGAGGCAGAGTTTAGCGTTACATGAAACCTCATGTCAGAGCATGCCTTTTATTCTCAGATCATCATTTTTAATTAGAACATTGCCTGTATGATGCAGGGTGAAAGTAAATTAAGTTTCAGGCTGCTCTTTCTGCTCATTACCATCAGCATGCTTTATAATCATTCATTTGCTTCCTTCCCACTGATGATGAAGCTTTCCTTATTAAGACCTTCCTTCCTTCCTTAATGAAGCTCATCACTGTCTCATATCCAGTATTATATGTTTATTATATGTTATATGTTTATTGATCGCCCTCTACTTTGTGAAAAGCATGGCAGTTATTAGATGGTAGTTAGTATCATGGAGGAGACGCTCAATTTTATTGCCATTTCTATTCATTTATCAAAAAAATACATTGAATACATTACATAATAAAATACATTGAAAATTCATTTGGATATCATTTTTGGGGAGGTGTAAAGTCAGCTGTCCTGATGTCAAAATGAAAAAAGAGACTTGATTAATAGAAAGAAATTCTTAAGTAAATTGTACATATTTTTATTTTCTTTGTATTAAGTATAAAATATTTATCTGTTTTTATCTTAAAATATCAGATAACATTTATTTTTTTATTGTGGACACATTGAACCTACCGTCATTACTTGACCCATCCGGAAATTTCTTGTATGCATGACTACTACTGCCGTCTAGCCAACGAAAAAAAAGGCCTGTATTGCAAAATGAGCGTGTAAGGGCTTGTAGGAGTCTGACTGTCAGAGAGAGATTTGTTTGTAGTGATAAGAGTGAGACTGCAGCGTAGTAGGGTGTGTCTGTGCCTCTGGTGGCTCACCGCAGGTGGCTCGACAGGTGAGCCGACAGAGGAAGTGTTTTCTCGTTCTCTGAGTGATCTCATCCATTTAATCGCGTCTGCTTCTGTTGATTCATACGCGTTAAACGCTCTTCTTGGACCACTGCCAGCCGATCCAGTCACCTGACTGACGAAATCAGCCTTAAGAGGCATTACTTGTGAATGTTTCACAGTTGTCGCACCAATTAAAGGTGTCTTGTTTGACTAGTTTTTTCAAGTTTTAGAGCGGCATTGTTCAACAGTAAAGCAGGAACATGTCTAGTTCCTAGGCAAACCATGAGGAAAAGGCGTGTACGGCGCAGCTCTCAACCACAGCTTACTTTACTTTGTTTTCCAGTACTTTGTCTGCTTTGCAATAAGATAGCGTCTGACTTCCTCATGCAGCTTTCATTTGCCTCATTCACAGGTTGTATATAGGTGATCTTACGGCATGTTTTGTCTGCATGGCTGTGACCGATATCTGCTGCTACCTAGACAAGGGAACGAGACTCCTTGACTTGATGTCTGTTGCCTGGGTGATGTGATGAATGATGGGACAGCACACATTTATTGTTCACTTCCTCCTAAGACAGGAAACACGGAAATTATATCTGTCACTGACAAACACTGGCAAACAACCATAATGTGATAAATTAATATACCAAAGGCACTGCATTTTATCCAAATGGCGTAGTTCAAATTTGGGCTACACGATTTATCGAAATATTGCAAATGTACATATCGTGATGGCTTGTGATAACTGCATATTTTAATACTCCAAAAGATTACAAAAAGTATAAGTTTAGGCCACCGCAGAGAGTAGACACATCACGCTTTTGACTGAATCACTTTTGTATCTTTATTATGAATAATTTTATATTGAATACATACTGTGAAGACTATATCGTTTATTTTTAATTTTTTACATTTGATTATAACATTTCTGAAGTATTTCTTAAGACGTGTTAAATAAAACTAAATAAAAAAATCACATTAATTTGTCGGGTGGTATAATATTTAAATGACAACACAGGAACATTTCACCGCTTGTATCAATCAGCTTGTCTGTTTTATGTGTTTATTCCAGACCAGAGTAAGTGAGTGGGTTTTTCTTTCTTTCTTTTGCTGGAGCATGTGTTGGGATTGTTTGGGAAGCCTGTGTAATTTTTTTATTTATTTCTGTGATTATGTTTAAAAGGTATGTTCTTAGACAGGACACGTTCTTCCACTAAGTATCTGTTATGTAATATCTGTTTGTATTTTTGGCCTTTACTTTTCTCCGTAGTCACCTGCTGCTGCTGCTGCCCTGACCTCACCTTGCACCCAGTCAGACCCTCAGCAACCTGAGTTTTTCTTAATCTGGATTTACCCAGACAGACATGCACAGAGAGAGAGACACTGGGGTTACATTGGCCAAAGCAGCTTTAGGACCCCCTGGCGTTAAGGGAGAGCCGAGTGCATTAGAAAAAAGGAGGGGGGAAGGGTCCAGACAGACTTAGCTGTTCCCCCCCTTAACCAAAGTCTGGACATAGATACACACACACACACAACATGGTACACATCTCCTGCCAGCTGTCAGGACACCAGGCAGTAGGATCTGGTCAGAGGTCATGATTGTTTATTAGGTTGAGTGTTGTTTTTTGTGAGTTTCAGGTCAGAGTGCTCTGCTGTGCGCCGTGTAATCTCCTCTCACACATAAAATATACTAATGGCTCCTATTAGACTATGCCACCCATCCCTTAAAGTGGCATCTGTCCATTTACAAAAGAGTTATCCACAGTAACTGCAGCTTATAGCTGGTTTACACAAAAGAATCTTAATTTCGGAACCACGTCCATTTTGTTGCAGAGAAAAAGTCATTTGCATTGTTACAGTTCCTCGGGGGGTGGTTTTGTATTCTTGGGATTGCTTTGCTGTATTGCAGGGGCCATTTGGAAGGAATAATTTTGTGTTGCTCAGATGATTAATGACTGACTTGCAGGCCGCTCTTGTGTAAACATCGCCGTGTTCCTCTGCAAGCGACTCTCTGCGGGGCAAATGGCAACAAAACTCTCAAACATGACACTATGGCGACTTCATTATGTGGGTCAGATTTGTCCTGAGGAAGTGGATTGCAGTGGAATCGTCTCTCACTGTATTCATAGAGCCACAGGCAGATGAAGTTGCTCAGCTGTATACTGTAATGCATGGCACTAGCACTGATTCCTGGAAGTCAGAGTCTTGAGACGGAGACTGTCTCTGCAAGCTCCTGAGAAATGGCAACAAGACTCCCAAAGGGCCCCAAACAGCCACTGCACACTAATATCACAGTTGAAAAAGTGCCAACAAATGCCTGCAGAAGCTAATTGCATTTTGGTGTTTGGCCCGTTTGAGTCTGACTCTGTTTTGTTGTTTAAAGCAGTTATTTTAGTTTTTTTTCATATTTTTCAAATATTATTATAGTTTTTATTAGTATTTTGGATTAGTTTTTAGTTTCAGTTTTCATTTTAATTTAGTTAAAATTTTTAATAATTTTGTTATGTGAGTTTTGTGATTTTAGTGTCTTTAAAAAAATATTTGTATTTAGGTTTATATTATATATTATATATAAAGGTATAATATTTATTTGAGCTTTCAGAAATTTTTTTTTTAATAGTATTAGTTGTTAACTAACAAGGGCTGGAACAACCAATTAATTAAAATTGATAATGAAAATGGTCAACAACTCTCTCTCTCTCTATATACACAGTGTATGTATGTATGTATATGTATATATACATGTGTGTGTGTGTGTGTGTGTGTATGTATGTATATGTGTATATATTCGTTTGTGAATGGAAAACCTTAATCCATTGTCACATTGCAGTAAAAACCTATTTCTGTGAAAGACGCATTTGCTAAATAAAATAATGCCAGAGGGCACAAAGCGAGTTGCAGTAGAAAAAGAAAAGTGTACAAAGCAACTTGTCCAAAATGCTTCATATTAAACACTTCAAAGAAGGTCATTAGCATCAAGTTTTACATGGGCATGGTTGCCGCAACAAGTGCTTTGAATTAAAAAAAGATTTTGCTCACAATGTGTAGCATGGTTTACATAGTTTAAGGTTTTTACAGTTGCTTGAAAGAAAGCATCGGTAAGATATTGAATTTGTCAAAGAAATGACCAACAGATTGTTGGATAATCAGAATGGTAATCAGCCATATTTTGAAACCAACACCACAACCAGGTTGGTGTTTTGTATCCATCTACATCCATTCTGCTTTCATGTTAATTCAGCTAATCTTATTGAGATGATCATGATATAAAGCAGACGTTAGTGTTAGCGTCCAGGGATGGAGAGCTGGTTTCCTGCCGTGGTGGATAGATAAGATAAAGTATCCTGGACAGGTTGGATGAGACTCTGATTATTATTATTAATAATCTGAGCAACACTGCAAGCTCCACAGTGTCTGTTGAGCTCAATAAAATGCTCTCTTTCTGTGTTTTGCTAATTGTCTAGAGGCCTGTTTTTTGTGAAAAGCATATAAGCCAGATAGCGCTGGCATTAAAAGCTTTTCATGCATTTTACATGTTAAGACCCTGCAGCTGAATCTCACACGTGTTTGGTGTGTTGCCTTGTTTTTCCATTTCAACTTTGATTAAACGAGTACCCTGAGACACGATGAACACAAATTGTCCTGAGCTAAAGGGGGAATGGCTGTAGAGGAGTAATTGTATTATTTTTCGATTCGCTGTTCCTTGCAGCGAGTCGATGGCCTTGTTCCTGAGGCTCAGTAGATGTTACCTTATGAAACAACAGCTCCAAATAAATTCCTGCCTGTTAAAAAGATAGATTTGTCATTTCCCACTCCTGTGTTTTATCACTGCCTTGAGCTCATCCTCATACCCACTTCTGGTTGTTTAATTGCTGTTGCAATTTAATGACTTTTTCGATTGCGTGTGTGAGCTTGGTTCAGGGATCAAGCTAGGATCAAGTACTCTAACTTCAATGTACTCTAAGTCTTACGAAATTATTGGAGTGAGGGAATCTCCTTTCTAATTATATATATGGCAGCTGCAATTATAGTTTCTAAATGTGTGCAATTTTTTTTCCTTGGCTTAATTTGCCAAGACAACTAAAATATTTAGGAATGCATTGATATTAAAATATTCCTGGCTATAATAATAGGCTTATGATTAATTTTATAATTAAGGCTGATAACTGATAAATGGCTGATTTAAAATTCTATACAGCTTTTTTTGTTTGTTTTTTACATAAATTTAAAGTAAAATGCTAAAAACTAAAATCTGCCTTTTAAATGGTGAATTTAGGCATCACAACAGAAGAACAGTGTTATTAAATAATTAGCATTTTTGAAGAATAACTTAAAGTGAGCATTAGATGAAAACAAAGGTAATCTAAATGTAAAAATATAGGAAGTGAGTATATATTCAACATTCATAATTAAAGGGGTCATATGATGCTATTTTAAAAGTTCAATATTTTGTTTATTGGGTGTAATAGAATAGGTTAACATGCTAAAAAAAAACATTATTTTGTTTACATACTGCACATTATTGCAGTACCTCTATTCCCAGTTTGTCTGAAACATGCTGATTTACAAATTACAAAGTTTACAAAGCCCCTTTTTCTTAAAAGCAAAGAATGATCTGATTGGCCAGCTAACCCAGTGCGTTGTGGTTGGCCAAACACCTCAAGCGTGTGTCGGAAATGTAATGTCCCTTACCATAATCATGAGCTTCAGCTTCCAAAGCTTCTAAAGCAATTGTGAACATACAGTTAATAATGTCCGCAGTTTCACCGTATCAGTCAGATTCTGAAAAAGCGGATGATCAAACAGATAGACTTCACTGTAACGACTTTGTCCTGAAGTGACAACATAAAATACAGTTAAAAACATACTGAAGTGTATATTTCTAATTTATTAAGTGCATATGGATGGCGCTGTACTCTCCAAGGTTCAGGAAGCTGTCCTCCATAATATGCGCTTGATATCTTCTCAAGCTATCTTTTGAGTTGTTCTCAAGCTATCTTTTGAGTTGTACTGCTCAGGAACAACGTTATAAATAAATCTTAATGGACATTATGCTAATATGTCGCATTGTGATGTAGACATGCTGAGAAGTAATATCTGGACTTCAATCGAGGCGTTTTAGGCAAGGTCTGAAGCAGTTTTCTATTTTAGAGACTTTGAGTTTGTAACTTTGCAGATCTTCTGTGGCATTGTAAAACATTTAAACTTTTTTTTCACCATCCCGACCAGACCGGAAAAGCAACATTGACTTGACCAATGGTGCAGTATTCTGGAAACCAGAAGAAGAATTCTTGATTTTAAACTTGTTACTTTGTGCCACACTTAAACTTCAATGCAAGATCTATGGTAAATGCTCACACAGCCTTCCTTTCCTTACTATAGTACAAGGAAATGTTATATCACACCAATATGCCACTTAATCTAACTGCCTGATGGTCTTGCGTGGTTCTACCTTGCCAGATGGCCCTGGAATTGTTGAACCATCCTCCTTCCTTTCCTTTCGCCCCCAAGTTCTCCTAGGCCAAGCTGGAATGAGGTTTCTACTGGTGCCCCCTCCAGTGCCAGCACTCCCCCTCTGCCTTCCTGTATCTGAGAGCCAGACTGACAGCTTCCCTGTCCATAGAGACATTGGCAGGAGATGGGGCCTGTGCCAGCCTCTCAGATAATCTACTCGAAAGGAAACGGCCACAGGCCCTCGGCTCTTTGGCAGACACAGCCTCAGCTTTTGGCCTCAGCGGAGATGTGATAAATTAATCATGATTTGTACTCGGCTTAGGTTCATGTAGTCCTTTACTCTGATATATTCTTTATAGAAAAGCCCAGTTTCGTTTTTCCCAGTGCCAGCAAAAGAGTCAGTTACAGTTGTTACGAAGTAGTCAGCTTTTTTTTTTTTTACTGCACTTTCCCTTTAAAATGATGACCGGGAGGTGGAACTAACACAGGCCGAAGGTCCCCAGTAAGGCAGAGTTGAGTGTTATCTGGGGAAAATGCTGACTGGCCTCTGAGCGGCAGCTTTAACCTTGAGCCGGTGCACAAACAGTAGCAGAGCAGAGTCAGGCTGGTACAGACTGCCTCCACTGCCCCCAAAAACAATCCCACAATCCCCCTCTCCCCTCCCTTCTCCTCACCCTCCTCCCTTCTGCTGTTCTCTCCCGATGGAGAGCAGAGCACCCTGCCACCTAGAGGTGGAGGAATGTTTTCTCGCCAGTCGCCACCGACCAGACAAAAATAAATATCCAAGTAATTTAGGAGATTCGAAGATGCCTGTCTTGCATGTCCAGATGGAATGGAGCCAGTTGTTGAAAGCTTAATTAATCATGACATGAGGAAAACACTTGACCGAAATTCTCTCATCCCAGCTGTACTGTACAGGAATGAAAGACATTCAGATTGTGCTGTCAGACCTAATTATGAGAAAAAAACATCACTTGGGATTCAAGGAAAAAAAATATTATGCCAACTGCACCATTTTAATTTTCCAGACTCTCTACTGTGCCTGGATGACTATTGATCAGCTGTAATGGCATTTCTATCAGACAGTATCTGAGCTGATGTTGAAGCTGATGAACCAGAATACTCAACAAAGTCTTGAACTACACTGTTCATTACGGGAGCTATTTAATTTTGTGGCATCAACGTTATCTGTCTACCCCTACAGTGTGCCCAGTGTGGCATAATGTGATGTGCCTTCTACCACTATCCTGTTAAATTTAGTTTCAACCTAAACCAACTTACCTGCCTGCAATTTTCAAGGTATCTCGAGCACCTTGATAAGCTGGTTCAGGAGTGTTTGATACGGGTTGGTGCTAAACTCTGCAGGACAGTGAGTCTCCTGGAGCAGGATTGAAGACCTCTGATCTATGACTCCAGAACATGACAGAATATCAACAGACAGAGACTGACTTCTTATTGCTGCCATTTATAGATTGAAGTAGAACAAAATGTGAAACTTGTGGGCAAGACAGATTCTTGCGGGATTGGTAATCTATCCCAGTCAAACCTCTACCTCAAAACATCAAATTCATGTGCCAAAACATGACTGATGTAAAAATGTTCCTTTTCAAGCAACTTGCAGCTTTTTATTTCAGAGCCTAGAATTCTATAATATACCTCCTAAACTAGACAAATGAGCTCTGAACAAAGATTGTGGTGTGTCATGATTGTTTGTGACCCTGTTATTCTGTTACAAAGTTATAGAAGCTAAATTATCGTTCGGCTCTTAAGTCAGTGGAAATGTGGGCCTGCTTTGAGAAGAATCATCTCCTTTGATTTTTAAGGAGACACTTGAGAACACTCCTTGGCAAACTCTTAACCAATAAACAGAGATTTTGTCTCAGTACCCTGCTATAAGGTTTAGCATCCTGCTGTTCTTCTCGAACACACAAACTCTGAGCCACTTATGGCCTGAGGCGTTGCTCTTGAGCCAGACAAAATGCTACACTGTTTTCCTTTGCTGTGTGCGGTTCTGTGATTGGATCTGAAAGTCGTGCTGTAGGGCGCTCTTGTTCCTTTCTACTCCTGTGTCGGGGGTAGGCCACGGCTTCTCACCCAAATTACAGGAAACCACTCTGCCTTATGACCTGTGTCGCTGACTCAAAAACAAAGACAGGGCCTAAAATACACAATCTACACAAACATGAAATTACACCCCCAGTCATACTCCCATAACTGTGTAAATACAAATGCTCAATCTCAGAGACGACGGTGTGTTACAGAGGAAGTGGACATGAGCATTTTACATCTGCCTCAGCCCTCATGTGCTCATTACCGTCAGCGGAGACGGGATCCTCCATCTTTCACTCCACTCTGTAATTGGGAGGCATCTCCGAACCATCAGCGGTCCTGTATGGCCCCCAGTGGAGCTCTGTGTTTTGTCTTGATGTGAGGCACGCCAAACTGGAACAATTTTTTTTCTCTCCTAGCCACTGAGGGACCATTTTGCGCCTCGGTCTCAGGACGAGCAGCCCTGTTTTAGATTAAGGATTGCTCGGTATAATGAGGTGTCCTGCAGTGTCAGGCATCCGCGGCTACGCAGAGGACACATTCATCCTAGCTTGCGCTACCACTTGCTGGTGTGTGTGCGGCATGATAGAAACCGGTGCAGCCGTTTCAGGCTTCGCTCCTGTAGAGGAGCAGACAAAGGCCTCCCTCAGGGACATACAGCGGCAATTCTCTCTCTCTCTCTCTCTCTCTCTCTCTCTCTGGACTCCGATGGGACGTGGATACGGCGATGATGCTACCAGGGGGCTCTTTCCCCTCCCAGCTCGCTTGTCTGAACGCTGTGAATACAAAAGTCCAGATCCATGACTTCACCAAGCCTGTTAAACGAGTGGCATTATGATTTTCCCCTCTCGGTAACTCAGACACTGGCCTGGCGATTTGCATGACATTGCGGGTAAGAGAGAGAGGATTAATTCATTGGATACAGTTGGGGTGAGTGTGGGCCAGCTGCGGTGGAGATTGCGATCAGCCGACAGCAGAATTCAGCCCCGCTGGCTCTGCTCATGGAAATGAGGGCAATCCCGTTGGCTAGGGCCCTTATCAGTCATCATGGTTTTGTGTTCTCTAACTACACGGCACTGCTCAAAAGGTTCGTTTTCTGCACGTACGCTCAGCGCAATGTTGTTTCCCCCTCTTTTCTTGTGTTGTCATGACAGTGAATTATGGGAAGCACTGTAATGGAGTTTTTTGCGTGGTGTGCATTGTGTACACATAAGTGAATTTGTACGTGGTTGGTTCAAAAAGCAGCAGGTGCGCAGGAGACCCCAGGTGTTCTGTTCTTTTTCACCCAGCATTAAGCCATTGGACCGTTTCAGATCCTCCCGCGCCTCCTATTGCGTCCGATTAATCAAGGTTTAGCTATCGATCAGAAGTACGCACCCACATTCAACCTCATTATCCTTTGCACAGAATTAACTCTTCAACTTCCTCGAGGCAGAAAATCATTTTGTTGGGCTGAAATAAGTCATATGTAGGCCAACATGACACACTGCATTGATTATGGGGAGAAATCTGTTAAAGATGAACTGAACCGAAAGCATTATTAAATTTGTCAAAATATCTAATAAACAAACATGCAAGGGGATGTGTATATCATTGCTGAATTATGTATGTTTAAAGGCAAACCACTTGCAAATTGATTGGTAAACATCATAACGCTCAGTATGATGTTTACCAATCAATTTACAAGTGGTTTGCCTTTAAACATATATATATACACACAAAAAGTATGTCTTACTGTTAAAAAGAATGGTTGTTAACAATAAAATATTGCATATAATTAATTTTAATGATTTACGAAGAAGTCAGAATAAACAATATGATTAATATTTAAAACAAACAAATATAACATTTGAAGTCCCCCTGTTGTCAATAATGTTATCCCTTTACATATCTAAACATTCTTCATGCCTTAAAATAGCTTGAATGTAACACCCTTGCCTCATTTAGTACCCACGGTTCTATGAATATGCAAGTAAGCCCCGCCTCCACTCATTTTGACCTGATTGGTTACAAGGGAGTTTGTGATGTCAGAAACACCCGCAATTTGATGAAGACTGAAGACAGAAACTGTATTTGGTTCACTGCAGTTTTAAAGAGAAAACACTCAGTAATGGTGTTTGCTTATGAATTTGCACACGGTTTGTCTTATTAAAAACATCGCATAGACTTAAAAGCTTGATTTTCACCATGGAGGTCTTTCATTCTTTTTTTTAAGTTAACATAAATTTAGTCCGAAAAATAATAATTTTTTTTTAAATGTGCAACATGAAACATTTTTGAAAGAGTTTTTGATTTGATTTGAGCTCAAGAAGCTAAAAAAAAAATTGTCAGAATGTATTGGTGATGTGAAAATATGTTATTGACATGTAATCTTAGCTAGCTGTATTGGAGATGTCGGTCTTTCCCTATTAACATTATGATGAAATGGAAGTAGAGACAGATCTTTACTTTGATATTGTGATGTACATTCTAGTGTAAAATGTAGGGTGGAGATTTGGTTCTATCCATCGGTTATTGGTTGAATTTTGAGATGTGGGCGTTCAAAAATGGAGGTAAATGAATGTGAGCTTGCAGTTTAAACGGACTGAATGATTGGGGAAGTCCTGTTTACGTCACCAGAGAGAAGTCGTTTTCACCGGACAACCAGTTTTGATATTTTGATAAAAAATTACGAGCTCGATTTTTTTTCAAAATGAAACGTACAGTACATCATGATTGAATTGTTCACAATAAGATCAATAACCTGCATTTTTTTTTTAAATTCACTCACTGGGTGAATTTTCATGTCGTGACTGATGAAAATAGTTTTCATGTTGACTTTAAAGTAGCTGTCTACATAGATAATAGCCAACTGGGGGTGTTGTCAAGATTGCTGCAGTGTGGGCTGACTTGCCTTAAAGGGACTGGTATAATTAATGATCGCTTTTCTTTTCCATGTTGTGTATGTAGGCCTACAGAAAGTGTTCCTGGTGGATGTTGCATGTTCTGTTAATAATCTCATCTCTTTTCTTATTCTGTGTCTCGGCAGCTGCTCAGAGTGAGGAGAGAGAGCGGGAGTGTGCTTTTAATGACCAGCACCAGCAGGTGGATGAACAGAGTGTGGCTGGTGACTGGCACATCACCAGAGAAAATAACACCATCCTGTGCACCAAGAGCAGCCGCTGCTACGGCCTGTGGGAGAAAACGCATGACGGCGAGATCCGACTGGTCAAACAAGGTCAGAATAAACTCAAACACACCAAAACTTCTCCATATATACTTACCTTCAATTGACTTCTGTTTTTCTTAAAGTGACAGTTTAACCAAAAATATACAGTCAAACCAAAAATTAATCACACACCAGATATCATTTTTTATATATTTTTTTACTAGTGGGTGCAGAACACCCTATAGTTCATTTATGTAAGTGAGCATAGCAAAATAAAGTAAACTCTGACATATTATACCCCAAAATTCTTCATACAGTGGACTACTAGTAAAATGTATACAAACTTTGGACCAAAAACTATTCAGACACTTTGACCTGACCATGTTTTGCTGAAGTGTTTTTTTTTTAATTGCTAATGCGACCTTTTTACACCACCACAGACTGAACAAAATGAAGCATTGCTTGGTAATTGGTTGACCTAAATTGGTATTATCTGACAGCTATTCAACCTAATTCATTTGTGAGACACTCTAACAGAAGGATGGCCAAAACCAGTGAAATTTCAAATAATTTGATAACTGAGTTTTGTAATATTTTATTACCATTTTCTAAATTATAGTGAATAAACTGTGATAATGTGGGAAATGTTGAAGGTGTCTGAATACATTTTGGTTTGACTGTAAGTTTGTTCATTATTACTGCAATGTTTTTCCAAAGTATGCTGTTATTGTCTGCTTAGCTTACCACTGAAAAATGACAGCATACTAGTTTGAACTATTCCTTTAAATTAAGCTAATAACTGCACCCCAATGGCCCAACCCAGAGTCTCCTAAATAAAAGTTTGCATGATTGACATTAGGACATTCAATAAATCAAATCAAATATATGATCATTTAATTAAAAAAAAGCAGATATATTATATTAAGCTAAATTAATATTCATTATTTCATTGATTCATTAAATTGAATATAATATAATATAAAATAAACAATTTTATATATTTAAATAATTGGCATATAAATATATAATAAAACAATGCAATATAAATTATTGTAATGAATTTTAATATGACAATTATTTATATATATATATATATATATATATATATATATATATATATATATATATATATATATATATAATATTAATATAATATACATTTATATAAGTATTCATTCATTATCATTCGTTTATTAAATGGCATATTAAAATTCTTATGTTATATTGAAGCTAAATTAATAATGATTATTTCATTAATTCATTGGCATATTAAAATGTATATTATATTATATTATATTATATTATATTATAGTCCTTGAAATGCACGAGCACACACTTTTTTACCTCCCTTGCACATTCTTACAGACTCACTTTACAGTGTCTCACTCTCATTCACTCAACCATCTGCATCTTTTCATCGTAGGCTGTTGGACTTACATCGGCGACCAGCAGGACTGCCATGACGACCGTTGTGTGGTTACCACCACGCCATCGCAGATACAGAACGGCACCTACAGATTCTGCTGCTGCAGCACCAACATGTGCAACGTCAACTTCACAGAGAACTGGGTGCCTAGCCCCACCAAGACCAGCCCCCGTAAGTCCTGCAAACACTACACAGAGAGCCTCTGCACCTCTAGGTCTCATCTGAAAGCTCCATGTCGCTGTCTAAGAGTCAACACCCATATTAGATTTCTGTGATAGAGTAGAACTGGTCTTGCAGGATCCATTGTCATCAATCTCACCACAACTCACAACATGTTCATATATGAACATTATCAGTATATGTTCTCATATACGTAAATTGTCTGATAAAGAGAAACATCTGTAATAGACTAGAGGACTCTTTTAGACGATTATTGTCCTATATCAGCTCATTTCTACAGCTTTGAGTGTCGGTTCAATTATTGTAGTATTAAAACTTAAAAGGGAAATGCTTGCTAAAATGAACTTGCACTAGAGTGATCGGTAGTTACCAACATACTCAATTACTAACATTAGAGTACCTGTGTGTGGGTGACTGATTTTACTGTTGAGAAACATGTTAACGCTAACTGCATTTGTCTCTGCTTATAAAGAGTGTGGTGCATTATGGGATCTTGGGCTATTCTGGTCTAAATGATTGTATAAATTACTGTGTGGTTTGGACTCTGTTGGCTTTTCTCTTATGTTCTCTTTTACGAACTACTGTATCGACGGTGCTTTGGAATGTTGGGTAAGAAAACTCAATAGTCTAATAGTCATATTGACTTCCATGCAGTCGATGGAAGGTCAGCATCCTCTCATCCATGGGGTCATGCCTTTTTAAAATAAATGCCTACACAGTCTTGTAAAGTAGCTCTTTTGTATTGTTAAGCTTTTTTTCTATTTTTCAAATACAAGTATGCCTACAAGCTATTGTTCAGTCTTGGTTGTCTTTAGCTTTTAGAATTAGCACCAGATTCCCATCAACAAATTAATTATTTTAAGATTCACATTGATTCACACTAGTTGTTGGCCTTTTTCAACATTGCTCGTGATTCCATAATGCTGTTGAAGTCGTAGGTTAACTTTGTAGGTTACCAAATATTATTCTTATGTTACAAAGCAGCCCTGTGGCACATGTTCAGCCAATATCAGACTATGTTTAGGTATCTATTGACTCGTTTGGGTGTTGGGTGTCGTTTTACAGGGGTTTTGGACACTTATTACCTGGTCAGGCTGAGAGACCATGTGGCAGACTTGTTGAACACCAGCTTTGCCAAACTGGGACACCCCCAGCAAACCACCTACTGTATTACTATTAAAAATCAGATGAACCAACCAAAAAGTAAATTAGCTATTTTAAATGGAAGGCAGGCTTCCTCTCTCATAACCATCATATTGGACATTGCAATAGACCCTTCACAAAGACACGACCCCCTTTGTTACTGTTGCTACGTCCGACAAGTTCTCACACCACCTCACACCAGGTAAAGTTTAATTACAATATTGCCAAAATCCCATTATAATCGCATTATGAGGGTGCAAGTAAAGTACTTGCACCCTCATAATGCGATTATAATGGGATTTTGGCAATATTGCAGTTAAACTTTACCTCATGTAAACATAATGCTTCGATTAAACTAATGCAATGAAGCCCATAATCGTAGTAAACTATCACAAATAAAATATGTGGCGTAGGGCTATTTTAATCTCGTATGTAAACACCGTAATCGCATTATTACCACTCTGATCATGTTGCTTGATCCTATACACTGATGCCGTATGTTGTTCAACTTCGTGAATAAACACTATTCTGAAGTTTTCCCTCCACTCTGAATCACTAAACTCTGTCAACATAACTCGCTGTGCTGTCTCTGCTCCGTATCTTTATGCAGAGACGGCGCAAAGAAAGCGGCGCAGCGTAGGCGAACCCACTTACATTGCGGTGTTCATCACGGTGCAGAGTAATCTTCCATTACATCCATAGAAATGTGATTTGCATTTGATGTAAGTAGATTAAAACAGTGGCCATTAACACACATACTTTAAATGAGTTAATCATTTGTGCTGTGGGGTATACAAAAATGCCGAATTAAAAATAACCACATACCATGAAAACATAACCAGAATAAGGAAAATTGTATGTAAACGGAAGTGAAGAGGTTTACTTGTGACTACTGCGATTAAGTCGTTACTCTGATTATTGGAAATAATCGCATTATTGGTGCACATGTAAACATTCTCACGCATTGAAAATAACATTGCGTAGCAAAGTGGACACTGACACTGACAACAGAGTGAACAGACAAGATAGAGCAGGTTACTTTTGGAATGAAACAAAGTCTCAGCTTTCAAATTTAGTAATTTTTTTTAAGAAATTCAAAAAATAAATACCATTTTGTGGCTCTTCAATGTGTCATGACAGATCGCTGTATCGCCTCAGTTCAAGCGGCATGTGAACCGATCATCTCTTCTTCTTTATTACTAGTTACAGCACCAACTAAACATTAATGAACATCACAAGGTATGTTGTTTCAATTGCGGAAAGAGGTCAATACACGCCATTTTTCAATACTCACAATTTTTCCACCAACGGTAATCTATTAACTCTACTGTCTGGTTTGTTTGTTGGATAAATCCAATGGGGCACAAAATATCGGTGTTATGATTGGTCAGCTCGCCAGTCAATCAAACTCCCGGCGAAGGGTGAATTCCACGGATTTGTTTAAACTATGAGTTGTCCGTCTGCTCCTCCTGACGGTGTCTCTGGTTAATAAATACTAAGTCCCGCTCAGATGTAGTCCTGCTTTCAACTAACCCATACAACCTTTCATTTCCCATCCTCACTCTCCTAGAGCTGTCTAATGCCTTACTTCAGGACAAAACCACGGCTTTACCTCTTTCTTTGTGCCCTCTCATTCTCTTGCTCACTTTCTCAGTTCTTTTTCTCCTTTTGTGTTGCTTTTGAGAGTGTATCTAAAGAAATGCCGGTTGGCCCTGCTTAAAGGATAGAAATGAGTCGCACCACAAACGCAATCAAACAATGCAGTGAAAAATAGAGTGAAATACAGGGGGAAAAATCAATGGCTGTCAGACTTTGTATAGTGAGTTATTTGCATGCTGCTTCGCATCTCGCACCTCTTTTCAGTGCACTTTTCCTGTTAGTCTCTTTTTCTCTTTCTCCCGTAGCACAACTTCTCAAGCGAAGAGCCTTGAGAAGCAAGTTTTGATTTAAAGAAATGGAAAAATAAAAGGTTTCAGGCTCAATGAATGCAATGAATGCATGTTTAAGCTTTGAAGGCTTGACCCTGGAAATCAACTTTGCACAACAACATTTTAATTAATCTGTCTCAAAAAACAAAATGAGAGGTTGAATGCATTAGTGCTGTGGAGGGGGCCCCGCGTTTGGTGCCATGCTTGCGTGAAGAGGCCACCGAGTTTGAGAATACATTTGAGACTCAATGTCATCCAATCGTGTTTCTGCTTTCGAGTGTTACCGGGCAGAATGCCCGTGCACATGTGTCTTTTGTATCCTCCGACACCACCAGACCGTTTGTCCCACCACACCGCCACCACAGAGCCAGTCAAACCCTCTTTTTTTTCCCTAGTTACACTGTATAACAGCAGGCTGCACTGCATCCAAACCCCTCCCACCGCAGCTGTCCGCGGACATGCCTGCACACATAGCGAGAGACATCAGAATGGCAGTATCGGCAGTCCTCAGCACATGCCAATAGAATCTGCAGCCTTGTGCAAAATGCACCGACACTTGCATTGATGGACGACGTCTTCTCACAAATGTTGCTTATGTCTTCCTCATTGAGTGCAAGACAGCTGGCATCGTCGCTTGTTATACAATCCATTTACCAATATTTTCACCCCTCCAACACCAAATGCCCAGCACCGGATGTGTTATTCCGTGAACACATTTTGTTTTAGATACACGTAAGTGAAGTGCAGATTTGGAAATGTTCCCTCACCCCATTTTCTACATTTCCATTTACTTGGAGAGCTGCTGTGGTGACTCATTTTGGGTTTTTTTGTATGTTTTTTTATTTGGTACTAATTTATGGCAGCTTTTCAGCTCTCGGAAAATGGGCGGCACAACAAAAACACGCTCTTAAGGAAGGATTTCAACAGAAGGAGGATGTCACACCAGAACCAAAGGGTGTGACAGGAGGAATTATTTCACTTTTAATCCTGTAGAGTAGCAGACGTGAAGACATCCTCCGTGTGAACATATTCCCGGGACTGATGATAATTGTGCACGCAAGTGTTGCGTTCCAAAAAGAGAAATCTCATTTGAACGCCACAAGCTTTCCAAACCTCTGAATTCTGCAGTGAGCAACAGTTTAGAAAGATTAGGGTGGCAAGGTTTCTTTTATTTTGCTAACAATACCAGGAGGAGAAGAGACGCACTCATTCTACAAACACATTGCTTTAGATGGTGTGTAAAATGAGCATCACAAAACATGCTGTTCTGCTGCATCACACATTGTTAGTGTGTTTGTGAGGATGTGCGCACACCTGCTGACTGTGCCCAACTGTTTTGAAATCAACACAATACACTCTTAACATTCTCTGTGGGCCAAAGTGCCGAACTGTTTTAGCCTTATTTATGACATGCAGTATGTGATTGACAGCACAGACTTTCACGCAAGAAGATGTGAAAAAGAAGCAATGCATTCCTGTTGGTTTGAAAGCTTCTACTGAGATCATCCACCCTTTATTCTGAACGTTTGGTCGATTTTCGCATGTTGGGGTTATGACATTTTGCATGTTGCTATTTTAAAACAGTAGCTTCCCAAGCTTCGGTTTGTTGTGCTGAGTTAAAAAATTTTTTTTTTTTTTTTTTTTTTTTTTTAAATGCTTTACACCCTATACTGTATATAATATTCCATATACTGATAATATGACACACTTTAATCTGGATTCTATGCATGGAAGGTGCAATATAAATAAATGTGGGGGTTATTATCATCATCATCATCATCAGCATCATACATTTAGGGGGCGGAATCACATTCACTTGGGGGGACAACTGCAATGCATTTCTCCACATGCATATCCAAAGGGCCTTAAGAATTTTTAAGAAAAATTTTGTATTTGTAAATGTATAAATTTGTATATATTTTTTCTTTATACTTTATATATTTTCATGTGAATTTTTTTTTTTTTTGGGTTGCTTTCTTTCATATAATCAAACAATTTTTTCAAAAATTCAATTTCCTACATTTGCACTAGGTTTGGCGTGAATAGATTTGGTGCAGAAAATGGTTTCCACACATCCATGCCGTTTATTTATGCTTTTGGCTTGTCGTGAAACAGGGCTGTTGTTATCCACAGAAGAAGGAGCGCACATCTGCTAGTCTCTGACATTGTACTGCACTGATTTTGTAAGCCGTACACCTGCTTAGAAAATGTGAAACGTTCTTCTCCTTTCAGAGTCATGCACACAAGTTCACGGCAAGCTTCATTTAGATGGACGGTGTGATCTCCCAGCTGAAGACTGTGAACGGAGTGTGAGAAGCCTCTGATCGATCAGGCATAGATTAACCTTGGCAGCTGTTTTAATTGGGGAGGGGGAATGATCTCCCTGACACACACACACCTCTCCCCTCCTGGCCATAACTTAGTGAGTTTTCTCTCCTCTCTCTGAGACGGTGCTCTATCCTCCTCTCCACTCTTCTTCATGGTGACATGTATAATGACTGCTAGAATCCCATCCTTTCACACAAGCTTTCTTGGCTGCTCTAGTTTATGATGGCCCTCTTGCTCTCTCATTGTTCTCATTGATAAAAAGCAGCTGCCCTCAGGTGTATATTATTTTAAAGCACTACACCACGAGAGACTGCATGTTGAAATGAGTTTCCAGCAACTACGTGATTAGTTTGTCTACTCTAAATGCAAAAATGCTGCAATATTGCACGATAACATGCAGGATATCAGGACTTGATTTATTTACGAAGTTATGCAGAATGGGATTTTATGATGGGTTGGGGATACGCTAAGATGTCAATAAAATGTCAGCCTGTTACACTTTGTCCTAACTAAGCACAATCAAAATACAGATAATAAAAACTTTATAGTGCGATTTAAAAACTCTGTTCTAATGGACTGTTATTGAACAGATTTTTTTATTTTGCGTTCAGTGTGAACCAGTGTTGTTAACTTAAACTATTAAAATGTTTTCATTATTTGAAAGGAAATTCAAATTAAATGGATATTAGATGAACACTTAAACTTATAAATTAGAAAGGTTGCCTTGTACTGAAAACTGAAAATAAATAAGTTGAAGTTGAAGATAAAAAACAAATATAAATAATTAAATTGAGAAAAGCACATAAAATTACTAAAACTAAACTAAAAGTAAAATCTGGAAATATACAAATAAATGGTCATTCAAAATATTAGTAAATATTAGTATATAAATTAGTGTTGATTTTTAATTTTTAGTTTTTATCATTTAGTAAACCTTCCTCTGTTTTTGTTTAGTCAAGTTTTAGTCGACTAAATGCCTGGGCATTTTAGTCTAGTTTAAGTCAATGAAAACTTTGTCATATTTTCGTCATGCTGCATAATGGTTAAATTGATCATCACAATTATTTTGCTCAAAATTATAATCGCAACGATTGTTCTCATTTGTGAAATGTATTTTTACATTTTGTCAGAATCATTGCGTTTTCACCTATAAGCACGAATCAAAAGAATGTCGACGCATGGTTTATTTTAACCTCATAGTTTACTGATTTATTATAGGCTATTTATCATATAAATTAAATCTCTACATTATGAAAACTGGTAAAACAAGAAACGTCTTTTAAAAATTAAAATGGTGAAAGTCCTATTAACAATTCCAATAATTCCAAATGTTTTTCTATTAAAACAACCGCAAAAAAAATATTTTTATTGTCACACAGATGTTGCATAAATGCATTTATTCAACCACAATCGCAAACAAAAGTTGAGATCCATGTTTGGATTTATTACAGTAACATATCACAGGTTTAGTCGTAGCTAACAGCCCAAGCGGTTCGTGAAGAAACGAAGACTGGCTTAATGATCGCTGAACTGCAGCTTATTTGTTTGTCTGTGTTTTCAGATCATCAGCGTTTCTACCGCAGTGCGCATGGTTGCAAATATTAAGTAAAACACCGGGCAGTATCCAATCTCTGATTGGGGGATTTAAAATCTCATATAGGCTTGTTTAAAACAGTCTGTAATAATTTTGTATCTTTTTATTCGACAGAAACAGTTTTGGTAAAGTTTGTATTTTTAAGATACATTTTAGTCTCGTCTTTTTTCGTCAACGATATTGCATGTTGATGAAGTCACAGTTATCATTTAATGACATTGGTATTGTCTCGTCTTAGTTATGTAAAAAAGATAGTTGACGAACATTTTTCATCATAGATTTCGGTAACGAAATTAATACTAATATAACACTGATGTGAACAAACAGATCCTGATTTATGAAATAGCTCTCCCCACAGCGAAGAGCAGTCAGTCACACACTCTTGTCGAAAGGGAAGAGGAAACAAAAGTGATCATCAGCCGAAAGGGAAAAGGAAACAAAAGTGATCATCAGCCGAAAGAGAAGAGGAAACAAAAGTGATTATCAGCCGAAAGGGAATAGGAAACAAAAGTGATCATCAGCATTGCCAAGAATAGAGAATTGTAGAAACATATTGCCGAGCTCCATACCAGGGGACAGGGGACCCGACCAATGAACAAACAGACAAATTGTTTGTCACTAAAAACAGTTTGATCACTGACTTGCCAAGGACATGCCAAAATCACAAGCTCCCGTCTGATTGGCTAATATATAACGTTCATTCAGTCTCTTCCCGTCTCTTTCAGAGTAGGATGGAAAATAATCTAAAGTCTGCCTCAGCAAGGCTAGTCTAAATCGCCCTTAAAGTGATCCTGTCATCATTTGCTCACCATCTTTCCAAACCTGCATGACCTACATTCTTCTGTGGAACATAAAAGAAGATATTAAAGTCATACAGGTTTGGAACGGCATGAGGGTGAGTAAATGATGACAGAATGTTAAATTTTGGGTGTTCTATCCCTTTAAGTGTGATTAAAAACAGCCTCCCATTGCTCATCCAATTAGATTTCAGAGCTTTTCGGCATTTTTTGGGTCATTATAGCATGTGTGTGTTTGTTAGAGGTGCATATGTTGAGGCAGTTGTTAGGCACACAGAGATGAGATTGCCAAGTGCCTATAGCGACAGGGCAGAAGATCTGCCTTCACCTCAGGTTGCTGCTGCTATATCATCATAAAGCTTTGAGCAGTTGCTTTTTTGTGTGTAGAAAATCATGTATTGAATATCTACCCCTGGGACTAACAAATGAAGAAAATTAGTATTGAACTTCTCTGCATGATGGAAAATTAAGGGGATAAATTGTTTTCGATCGCTAAGATGCTTGTTAAGACCAGAAACATAAGTAAGTGCTTAAATATAGACGAAAATGCTTGGCCAAGTGTGCAGTCCTGTTGTACATACTTGACATGCATTCTTGCATTACTGTGATAACAAACCTTAGTAGTCATATTACCTTCAAATATCTGTGGCATTAAACCAGAGTTATCATTGAAGTCCCTTTTAAGGCAAGTCATATTGGGCAGGTATCATTTAGTATTTCTATCTAACCGTTCCAAATGTGTACAAATAACCATCACATACACTGAGAATGCAGCACATGCTTTTTTCATGTTTTTAATTTGCATTTTGATACATTTCAGTGTGCTAGAAGTGATTTTGGTGATCACGCTTCCGGCCTAAGAGAATGTGAAAAGCACATATAAAGAGGAGACGTGTCACAGCGGCTGAACAGAAGGTGTTCTTCTCTATATGTCACACTGATTCAGCTGGAGGATCGTGGCTGGTGGTGTTATTGATGGGGCCGGGGCCGTTGCCGTGGCGCTGGTGCTGAGACAGAACGACTGTGTCTGATTCATGGCCGTGTCAGCACTCTCTCCGCCGGGGACCCCAGATGTGCTTCTCCCTGACAGGGGTCACAGGGTTCACGGTCACAGACGTGCAATCTGCTATGAGAAACCTGAGCCCGGCGCTCGCCCTACAGATGTCTAGACGCTCAACAGACCTGTCTAGTGAGCGAGAGCAGGAACACTTTCAATTTGAGACTCAAACAGCATCATGCAATGTCCTCACAAGTGAAGTTGTTTTATCCTGTGCTGACGTATTTATGGAAAAATAGGGCTTGTGGGCCTTTAGGAGCTTGAATTAGTTCATGATTTTGCAAACTAATTGTTCTTTTGAATAATTTGTATCTTATTATTTTAAAGAACCAATCTTTCTGACCTCCTAGTGTCATGTTAAATGATGGAGGATACAAGGTGCAAGTAACAGCAGTTTATTGGTAAATGAAGTGTAGGGCAAAGTCCAAACAGTCTGGTGCAGGAATGGTCGCTCTGAGTGACGTCGACAGGCAACCCGATCGGTGATGTCAGAAGTGAAGAGAGAATCCACGAGAAATCCAGCATGAAGCAATAACCTCCAGATGAACAGTAATCCCAGGGCCGAACGCAGAACAACAGGAACTAGAATCCAACATAGGCAAGGTGAACGGGAATCAGGACAGGACACCGGGAACTCTCACAACGATCTGACAACACAAGACACCAAACAGTGAACATATATAGGCGCGGCTGATAGACAGCAGCTGGCACAGATCATTAAGGTGATTGGCAATCACCCTCACACACACACACTGGGTGCTTCTCAATATCCCTCCTCGTCTCCTCGCTCCTCTGTCCTCCATCCTATGACCCGGAAACCAATCAAGCACAGCCACTTGAAGGACATCTCAATTTTCTAATTGCACCGCGAGGAGTCGAGGATCGAGGAGTGAGGAGGCTTTCAGAGGAGTCATGAGCAAGGATACACAGGTGTATCCTATGCGGAAGTGTTTTATCGACTAAACGTGACGCACGTATACATTCTCCTCCCCCTTCACATCGGTCACAATCTTTTTAATTTATGGTTTACCTTTGCAGTTTATATAAACCACACATCTCACATATTTCAACAGGGTATCTTGCTTTATTATTATTCATTATGAATTTCTAAAATAAACAAACTTTAACAACATAAGGGCAGATCCTTTGAGCGCTGTTGATGACGCTATGAAGTGACGCTCGAGTGATCAAGTATTCCAATGTATAAAAAAAGCTTTCATTCGATTCCTCCGTCCTCATTTTCTTTCCTTGCGTCCTTCCCTCACAACCTACAGGGGGAGGAGCTGAGGCGCTAGGAAAGGAAGCGAGGAAAGGAAACGAGGATGCACAAATAAGAAATGAGAAGCACCCACTGACTTCACACAGTGAATTCATGAACCGTGACACCTAGATGCTAAAGATGGAGTTAGGGGTTTGAATTATTATATTTTCTTCACATCTATTATCTTTTGTCAAAGGTGTCAAAATGAACATTTTCATCACTTACACTTCCATTAAGATTTTTACACTCGTGGAAAACCTGACAATATCATCAAAATATTTTACAAAACTGCGACTTTCAGGCCTGGAAAAGTCATGAAAATGAATAACATATTTAAAGGTCATGGAAATTTCTATAGTGAATACACCATTTTCTAGTTTCTACTTTCTTTTCTTCCTTACTTTTATTTCTTTCTTTCTTCCTTCCTTCTTTCCTTCTGTTCCTTTCATTCCTTCCTTCCTTTCATTCCATTCCTTCCTTCTGTTCCTTTTGTTCCGTCATTCTATTCCTTTCTTTCTTTCCTTCCATTCCTTCCTTCCTTTCTTTCGTTCCTTTTTAATAAAACTTGGGTGTCTGTGCAGTTGAAATGTAAAAGCTGTTTTGAATATATATTTCAATATGTTCATATGTTTACATATATATTTACTATATTACCAACATTGTAACCATACAAAGCTGTTTGAAATTCTGCAAACTTATCTTATTTTTATGTCTTAATTTTATCTAATCTTGCAAACTTATTTCATTTTAATTTCATGCAGGTCAGGTAAATGTAGTGGGCAAAAGGTGTGTGAACTCTGCTCCATTCTTCCTCTGTTTTTAATGTGACTTTGTTCAGTTCAGGTGTGGCATTTTTCCTGCAGCATTGCCAAATAAATAGGGTTCCTCTCTCTCTCTCTCTCTCTCTCTCTCTCTCTCTCTCTCTCTCTCTCTCTCTCTCTCTCTCTCTCTCTCTCTCTCTCTCTCTCTGTCTCTGTCTCTGTCTCTGTCTCTCTCTCTCTTTCTCTCTTTCTCTCTTTCTCTCTCTCTCTCTCTTTCTCTCTTTCTCTCTCTTTCTCTCTTTCTCTCTTTCTCTCTTTCTCTCTTTCTCTCTTTCTCTCTCTCTCTCTCTCTCTCTCTCTCTCTCTCTCCCTCTCTCTCTCTCTCTCTCTCTCTCTCTCTCTCTCTCTCTCTCCTCTCTCTCTCTCTCTCTCTCTCTCTCTCTCTCTCTCTCAAACCCAGGGTTGTTTTTGCTGTTTTGTGCTGAAAATTATAATGACCAACAAAAGGACCGGTTTCGGATCAGTGTGAAATGTCTCCGCCTCCACCTATGCAGAATCGACGGCCTGCGCTGTAACTCACTTATGCAAACGAGTCTGTTTTTGTCACCATTTCTCTTCTTTATTGGAAATCCAGTCGCCCTCCATGAGATTATTTGTCAGAGCGGTGTGAATTGCGGTGGGCTCAGACGGCCAAGAATTATACAGCAGTCGCCATGAATAAAAATTGAATAAAGAGGAACACTGAATCAGCCGTGAGAGGATTAAAGCCATCCATATGGAATGAGAAAGAAAGACACAGGGAAGAAAAAAGCAGGACAGGAAGTGAAAGTGGGAGAAGGGAGTAGGTTATCCACAGAGGAAATGCCTTTTTGACTCAGTCGCTGCCAAACTGCTAACCGCCGGAAAGCGTCTTCCTGAAATGCGGAAAAGAGCATCAAAGGACCTCTAAACAGCTACTGTTACAAAGACAAGAAAAGCCAAAAGTCAAACAGGAAAAACTCCATGTCACAGTGGAACTAGATATGCCTGTTATATTTGGAATCCTTCATCCCATTTATTATGATCGGCACACATTCCCACTGGTTATTTGCCAGTTCAAATGTAGTAGTGCCATAATATTCCCAGCCCACAGTTTTGGCAGGTCAATGTTGCTTTAGTCTTCTCAGTCTTGTTAAAGTAAAAAAAAAAAAAAAAAGTATTATTTAGACACTAAACCATTCATTTTGATATTTAAACTTTTGTTCTGATAGTGAAGTAAATGTAAAATAGTCTAAATAGATTTAGTGTAAAGAATTATTTACTTTGTAAATTATTACACCAGTGGTTCTCAACCATTTTGACTCCAAATCCCTCTATTGTCCACAAAAATATTAAAAGGCCCCATGACTCCAGTTCATGATTTACTAAATAATGATTAAGGGAAATGATTTTTCAAATATTTTGTACTCACAATTTCTACCTTAATATATACATGTGGGCTAAAGTCGTTATGAAATGAAAATTGACACCATTTTCTTTGTTAGTGCACATTAATAGTATTGTGGTGAACAATTAACCCGTGCAATACAAGTTAATACACAGAAAAAAATTGTTTGTCGTGGTAATCTTTAATGAAAATCTGAAAATTTGCTGCTTCTTTGGAATGGCGTTCCCTCTCTGATGACCTTAGTTTGACGGCTTGGGTTGAATATCGTTACCCACTCCCCTCCAACCGTCAGTCTATTATGAGCGAGAGATGGAGAGGAGCTGAGCTAAAGTGAAACCCTGCCCTCTATTCAATATTCTGTTTCACTTGGGAATAAGCCACAACACTGAAGTCAGTTGCAACTTCCGGTTCGCACAGACTTTAAACTGTTGCCTCATGTAATGACATTGGACATCATGTGAAACATTCATTTCCCTGTCCAATAGAACCACAGTTGATTTCTGCTTCCTGTGATTTAATGCAATATTTATCAGCTTTAAGATAATTGATTGTTGATAGCTAAAAGAACATTTTTAAGAAATTTTTTAGCATATTGCTCTATGAAATCTGTCCAGTTTTTTGCTGTGCAAGAGCTTCTGCTGATATTTTGTCCCTCTCTTTTGTCATTTCTTTCTCCCTGTCTTTACTCTCCCTCTCTCAATTTACGTGCTTTGCTATGACAAATCACCGGCCCATACGAAATCCTTTTTTTCATATTTTCTGCATCGATTTTGAGGAAAATGTGGAATGGATATGGTATAATGTGTTAAACTGAACTAACATGCGAGCGGCACGGCACTGTGTAGATGCAGTACTATGCCCTTATTGATATGTGAAAGCACATATAAATATGCCATGATGTTTAATAAATAATGATTCAAGAGGCAAGGAATGTGTACAACTTTGTGAATGGCGTTCCAATTGAGTGGAAGTCTTTGGGCACAGATAGCTTGGAACACTTTATTGAGCTGCAATCCCTATGGAGAAAATTAATAGGGGAAAATTATTCTGGACTGCTGAAAAAGTGAGCAGTCAGTGTTGGGGAAAGTTACTTTAAAAAGCAGTGCATTACAATATTGGGTTACTTCCTAAAAAGTAAGTAATTGCGTTACTTTTTCTCACCTGGGCTGGGCTTGCTTGTTGGTTTTTTAATTTAAAAAAGTTATATTTTCGGCTAATGTAAAGGCTCTTTCACACCAAAAGTGAAACCTCAAGGTGAAGGAAATTTGCTGAAAAACCTTTCAGCTGTTATGCCATTCTGGATTGAAGAGCAATAGGATGCAGCAGAAAAAAGTTCAACACTCTTTCTTCAGCAATAATGAGATGTTAATCTGAAGTCATTTTTGCTTATTGGTATGGTTGAATTGGATCATCGAAGGTCAGCAGCACGGACATTGGTTAATAAAATGAGACTAAATACATAAATATTTTTTTATTTGTTTAATTTAACATTTAATTATTGCAGGTTTACGTAATATTCTTTGTTTTCTTTTAACTGTTTTTTTTTTTATTCATTTTGAGGAATACTAAATCTGTTTTTGTGCAAGTGAGATGAGTAAATGCATGCTCACATTTAGTGTAGAACTACAATTAGCATAATGTTTACGCCTCTGCACTTGCTCCCGATTTCTATCAACGTGGGGGTGGGAGAGGTGTCAGTCAATAAATAGGAAAACATAGTAACTTGCGTTACTTATTTGAAAAAGTAAATTTAAAAGTAATGCATTACTTTACTAATTACTTGAAAAAAAGTAATCTGATTACTTAACTCTTGTTACTTGTAATGCATTCCCTCAAGACTGGTCACTGTTGTGCTTTTAATGCAGTTACAGATAATAACAGGGCTGAATAAAAAAATCTGTCTCTTCCTGTCTAGAAGCTATGCTCTGAGCTGTGCCATTGAGCTGATATCCAGCAGTGTGTCTGTGTACGTGTGTGCCTGTAAGAATTAAATTCCACAACAGTATGTGCCAAAAACGCTGTAGTTGTGCTTGTGCTGGCCAGATTGAGTCCATCATTTTATTGTGCTGATGAGCTGTCTGCCAGCGGAGCTGTGAGCGAACAAGCATCTGCTCTTTTCCCTTAATTAATTTATTCATTAGCTTTGCCTCTTTTAACCTTCACCTTTACACAGTGAATGGCAAGAGTATTTTGAGGACCGAGAATGAGTTAGCTTGATGAAAGTGTATTCAAATAATAGTGCAGGTAAAACAGTCGGATAAAGTCAATTTAGATATAGTGCAACTAGAGCTGTCACAATATAGAGATTTCGCTACACTGTTATCGTGGCCAAAAGAATATGCTATCTTTAACACGCTTTTATTTAGTATTTTTCTCTTTTTTGGCCAATTAATCACACTCAAAACATGAATGTATCAGGAGGCAGAGAGAAGTGCACAAAGTGTACAAAAAGAATGTACTGTTGATTGGCATCTGCTGCAAATGTTGTTTGCCTTGCATGTAATTTTTATCTTATGGTTTTTTCATATTTGTTTGCTTGATCAGGGTCTTTGTGGGGTTTGGTTCATTTTCTGTTGTAAGGTGTAAGGACCTTTGAAATAACTGAAATATTTGGTGAAATGGTAATGTTGTTGACAAAGCTTCATAGCTTAAAAAATGTCTAATTTGTTTTAAATAATTTACTGGGAAATAATTATTAGACTGTTTGTCAGCCAATCAGAATCAAGCATTCAACAACCTGTGGTGGTATAAATTTATTTTATTAAATTGTTGCCTTTGCTCTTTGGTTTTATTTTGATTAATCATGCAGCCCTCATAACATTATGAGTGCAGTGCAACAAGACCTCCCAAATAGATCAAAAATCATTTTTTGTAGCGTGACCATTCATGTGAATGTTTGCCTGTCTCTGAAAAGCCTGTGTGTTTGTGTGTGTTGCTATGCGCTTGCTGTTGCCTATTTTTTTTTTTTGCCTATTCTGTTGCCTATGGTTGCTCTGAATGGTTGCAAGGTGTCGGAAAGCCCCACCTTCATGAAAGTTGGCGTCTGTAGACATGTCTTGGATCTGAAGTTAATAGTGTTTAAAGGCAGATTTCAGCCAAGTTGTGTTTGTCTGGAACAAGAATGTATGAATGTAGTTTGTCAGGCTCCCTCACTCCCTTCCCCTCCATCCTACAGTGAAAGCTGAATGTAGGCCAGAGAATTCCCTTTGAGTGGCTTTCGTTGTCCTTGCTGGTGGGGTGATTCAGGTAGTGATGTTGAGTCCTGTTGATGTAATGGCAGCATGAAAGTCTGCTTGCTCATGAATGATTCCTATTAGAGTCTCCCTGGTGTCTCTGAGTCGGTAGTCTTTGAAATTCTCCCACACGGGCTTTGTATGATGAATTGGATGCATATCTAAGATGTGACTGCCGGTCTGTTGGAAAATACCATGTGTGGTACCCATAATCACAAGTCAATCACAATCCCTTCGGGGGAAAATTATTCATCATTCCAGTGCTTTCATACAATCGGTTTTCCAGGTGTCTCACATGAGTTTTGATTTAAAGTATTTTCCCCTCTCTCTTTTGAATTTTTTAATGTAAGAATTTTGTTTTGCTCTTTGCACAAACTGGTCATGATGTACTTCTGTTTGAGAAAAATATTAAATGTATAGTTCAACCAAAAATGAAAATTCTGTCGTAATTTACTCAGCCTCACCAAACCTGTATGACTTTCGTTCATCTTTGAAATGCAAATGAAGACACTTTTAATATTCTCTCATAATCTCTAATTTGTGTGCATAAATTGAAAGTTCACGTAACCATACTTTGATTGCTTAAAACGTTCATAAAATATAGAAGTAATCTATATTAAGCAAGCGGTTTAATCCAAGTCTTCTGAAGAGACATGATCAAAAACAGTTATTCAAAATATTGTTTTCAAAATACACTGTGCGCGTGGGAGTGTGTGAGTGAGTGAGTGTGTGACAGAGAGATACAGGTTTGAATAGGAATGACATGAGTAAATGATGAATCCCTTTCAAATCTCCATGACAATTGTGTTAATGTTTTTCTTGGTAACAGAAAAGTGAGACAATAGAGCTTGTGAGGTTGTTAAAAAAAGTCTCAAGTTATAATCACAGCCATGGGGGGAGGGACATTCTCTCTCTAGAGAGCATTTGATTGGACAGAAATCTGTATAGTGCAGGATGAGTCATCAGTATTTTTGTGAATGTTAAGGAATATATTAACACAGATGGTTTCAAATTTAACTTTAAAGAAAAAAGTAAGTAACCCAATTGCCTTCAATTTTTAAGTTAATTGAAATTGAAAGATTGAGTTAATACAATGAGGAGATTGGTTTAATTATCAGAAACTCAAACTATGATGTTATCTGAACTACATAAATGATCTAAGTTTATTTGACTGAACATTTTTTGTGATTTTACAAATCATGAAAAAAAAAAAATTACAGTGTGGACTAAAAACCACACACTTTTAATTTCATATGGTTTAGTGTTTTTCCTCTGTGTGTGCTTTTAACCTATAACTTTAAAAGCATATCTAAGTACTGCCTCTTTAATATCATACAGCGCTCACTCAAATAAAAAAGAGAAAGTGAGGAAAGGCAAAAATTTAGGCAAGTCAGACTTTATTGCAGGAAGGTTGTGACTGCATACTGTTGCCAGGCATCATGAGTGGGAGTCGGTGAAATCACAGAAGAGTTCTGGTTACCCAGGGAAACTGCATCTGTCCTGATGATCGTCTCTAAGAATGTGAAGGACAGAAGATCAGATCCATGTGTGAAGTGAGGACAAACATGAAGCTACAGAGAGAAACAAAGCCTTTTAATGGATCACACCATGTGTCTCCATGAAGGTCTTCTTTTGTTGCACATAACATGGCAAAAGAAGAATTTTATTTGTGATCAAATACAAGTAGTCCTGGTGAGCATAAAAAACTTCTTTCAAAAACATCAAGTAATCTTATTTAGCTTAAAATTTTGGCCAGTAGTATATGAAAATATGGAGACGTGAGAAAGGAAGGAGAGCTTTCATAATAGGGCTGGAGGGAGACATTCAGGAAGTACAACAGGATTGTTGGTATAGTCTGGAAGAGGGAGGGACACTCAGACATTCTGCCTCCCAGCTAAATGCCGACGGCTCCAAGACATGTAAACAGTGTCTATGTATGCATGAGAATGAGAGACTGTTTTTTTCTGTCTATACCTATAAATGCCTGTGCTAAATGAGTGTGGCTATATAGTGTGTGTGTGAGAGATCACTTTCCAGAAGCCAACACCAGCATGCAGACTGACGCAATGCTGTGGTTTAAATCTCATATTTATTGATCTGTCTTGAGAAACCCAAACCATTCTGAGCCATGCCGTTCTAGCTGCTGCAGTGGACCTGGGAGGGTCCAGCTCAAAAAATATGCCTAAAAGTGTGGATTTGCATGCATATTGTATTTGCTTTTTGTTGTCCCATACATCCGCATTCATTGCGTTGAAGATAAACGCAGCTAAATTCCACATTTCCTGCTGTATTCTGCATGCATCAAATTTATTAAAATATGTATGCAGGCACAACATTTTAAGCTCAATTCAATCTGAAGTTCCATTTGATTGTCAGCATTTGTGTGGTCGGGTTTGTTTTAACGAGACTGTCCTGCCGTTTTAAGTGTTTGTTCTCTTTCTCTCGGATTGAAACTGAAGTCCATAGCTGTGGTTTTATCATTCCCACTCATCTTTCTCTCTCTTTAGCTCTTTTGTGTGTCAGAGGCTTTCTTGCCTCGAAGCTCTCACTCTAGTATGCAAGGACATGTCTGTGTCTGAAGCCGAGTGAGAAAATGGAGAAAGTGAAAAGAATCAAAAGCTAAAGAAAACGAGTGCTGGGTTTAATTGGATTTTGGGCGGCAGGAGTCTGGATGGCTCTCGTACATGACAGACCAGAACATTTTCAGACTTTCCGTTTCTACCTGATTTTTATTTTTTTTTATTTTTTTGGTTTAAACAGAAGTTAGTAGAATTTCGTCTTGGTGGGTGGACTGTTAGTGTTTAACAAAACTGGTGGACAGATTTGTGTGTGTTCAGGATTTACCAAATCGCATTGTAAGAGCAGATCTTCATGAAGTTACTGCACATTGTTCCTGAATTTGACAGGATTAAATGAATGGTTTGGATTCAATGCATGTTAAATATGAGTTTTACGACTGGGATAAACATGCATAAACACACTAGAAAGTATAGTCACTTGACCAAAATATACACTACCATTCAAATGTTTGGGTTCAGTATGATTTTTAAAAATGTATTATTATTAATAATCATTCAATTTAAATAATACTTTTTTTCAACAAGGGCACATATAGATTAAAAGTGATTCCATTCAATAAATGGTATTCATCAAAGATTGCTGAAAAATATGTATCATAGTTTCCACATAAATATCGAACATAAAGAAATGTTTCTTGAGCAGTAAATGAGAATATTAGAATGATTTCTGAAGGATCATGTGACACTGAAAACTGGAGTAAAGACATCTTTACATCACAGGAATAAACTACATTTTAAAATTAAAATAGAAAATTGTTATTTTAAATTGTAATAATTTTTTCACAATATTACAGTTTTCACTGTAGTTTTGATCAAATAAATGCAATCTTGGTGAGCAGGAGAGACTTTTTTCAAACCGTTTAAAAACCTTACCAACCCCAAACTATTGAACAATAGTGTGTGTTACTGTATGTGAATACTAGTGTCTAATAAAGTTGCTTATTAACTTTGTCAGTGCAAAGGTTTTAACATTTTTGCTTCAAATAATTAATTTAAACACATGAGCAAAAATATGAGTATGAAACATTTATGCTTATAAAACCTCTGGAATGTCTTGCCCCATTGACTTCAAGTATAAGTTCATTACTGCACAGTATATAATTTTGGTTTGTTTTTACAAAATTATTTTCTGGGTTAAATTGACAGTGTGTTGATTAATTTTTCAACTTGCCATTTCAAATCCAGGTGTTTCAGACACAAAGACATTAAATATGAGCTTAAATGCAAATAACATTTGAAGGTCTAACGTGCCTCTCTTTCTTCTGGTCTCTTTTCTCTTCCTCCTGGTCTCTTTTCTCTTCCTCCAGAAGATCAACAGCCTTTACACAGAGATGAGGCCATCTTCATCGCCCTCGCATCTGTCTCCATAGTAGCGGTCCTGATTGTGGCGCTGTTCTTCGGCTATCGCATGATGATGGGTGAGATTCAGTACTCGGTGTTATGATTGGCTGTTTGCGAATGAAGGTCACATGATAATGTTACTGTGTTTGTTACAGGCGAGTGTAAACAAGGCCTGCACAATATGGACATGATAGAGGCCGCACCATCAGAACCGTCTCTGGATTTAGACAGTTTAAAACTCCTCGAAGTGAGTTTAGCTCTTCAAGCTGCTATCAAATATGTGCAGAAATTATCATATTTTGATTTTGAATTGTATTCTAATGAGCCTGAACCATCTGTATTTGTTTATCATGTAACATCTGCTACAATTCACACCTGAATAATTTTTGTCTTGCAGTTGATTGGTCGAGGGCGCTATGGCTCTGTCTACAAAGGATCACTTGATGAACGCCCGGTTGCTGTTAAAGTTTTTACCTATGCCAACCGGCAAAACTTTGTGAATGAGCGCTCCATCTACCGAATCCCTCTTCTGGAGCATGAGAACATTGCTCGTTTTATCGTTGGCGATGAGCGTCTCACGGCAGATGGGCGGATGGAGTACCTGCTGGTCATGGAGTACTACCCTCATGTGAGTATTGATCTAGTTCAAGCCCTCATTCTCTCATTCTTAAAGTTGTTTGTGACACGGCTCTGGTGCCTGGCTGCCCTGCTTGGTGTAGTTTTCCACATTTTACCTTCATCTGCCCTTTATTCCTCATCTCCTTGTTTCATTGGTCTCTCCTGACTATTTCTGTCAAAGTCGGGAGTGGAATCGAATGTCCTGCCGCTATCTGGCTAGATATTTTTATCCATGATTAAGATGGATTTCCAGCAGGCAGCATGAGAAGGGTGACTTGGATGTCGGCTTTGTGTTTTAGCCGTCCCTGTGCCTGTTTGTTTGTCTTTCTCTCTCTCTCTATGACTTGCTCCTATTATTTTCTTTCCATTTTTCTGTATCCATCTGCCATTACCGTCAGATAAAGGTGTTTTCTCTCCTAAACTAAACAGTTGTGCCACTTTTGTGTGCGGTATTTCAGCACAAATTTCTGTTTTATTGTTTCCACTTTATATTAATTATCTTTAATAACTATACACTAACATTTAATCATATTTTATTTCATACATATTTTTACATTTTACTTATAATTAAAAAATACTTGCATGCAATTACAGCTGTAATTATTTTGTTATTACATCTATAAGTTACACTGTTGACCCTTCCCTTAACCAACCCTTAAACCTACCCATACCACCAAACCTGTCCCTAAACTTACCCGTATCCCACCTAAACAGCCGCAAAAGAGATTTCCAATACAACATGAACACAATAAGTATTTTGTGAACCCAGATAGACCGGCACTTGTGCTGCAGATAAACAGGCAAAAAGCACTTGCTGTTTCTCGTTCATCTCTAATATTAAGCATTTTATGTACTGATTCCATTTATATTTAGTCTTTTCCCTCCAAAATGTTTGTTTTTAGTGGCAATGAAACTGATTCAGTGTCTGTAACATGGAGTATCATCAGTGATTGGCATTCATAAACATTACTAGGCAACCAGTAGTGGGAACGCCCACTAGCGACTTTACCACCAGCCACTGGCGACATGGCAGTGTTAACGCAGCTTAAGTTTCCACTCTCTTCCAATCTTAATAAAATCTAAAAGTTGGAAAGTTTGAGTCAGAATAGTTTGCGAGAGTATGAGTATAAACAAAACAGGGCTGTAAAAATGGACTAGTGCATAGACTAATTTTCTTGTTCAGTGTGATGTTTAATGTCCGCGACAAGATCTGTATTCCCATTTAGCTACTTGTTAGCAACCACCATTTTCAAGATGCGTAAAATCTTAAAACAAAAACACAAGTGGGGTATTACTGATATATTTTATGTTTACTTTAAAGTAAAGTATAAAAGTTCCTTGAGCTTGTGTTAACAACAACAACAACAACAACAACAAAAGCATTAAAAAAAAAGGTTTGACTTCAGGACGATGGAACCGAAAGTGCAAAAATGCTAACTTTTTTTGAGTTTTAGGACTCATTCCCGCAGCACTCTACATGTATACCACTGTTTTTAAATGTCATTTTCTCTTTTTTGAACATAAACATGCCTCCTTTCTTTCTAAATTAGGCTTTTTATAGCTTATAGATTCTTTTTCACACAACGCCATTTGCCTGGCACAATTAATATCACCTGCGAAAAGCAGAGAGTAAACTGAATTTTACTTAGAAGAGATGTTTCTGTAAATTTTTATTGATCACAGAAATAGATATTTATCAAACGACAAAAATATGATGCAGAACATTGTTATAACTGTGTATATATTATCACTCAAGTGGACTTTCAGCTTCTTTAATAGTCAATATAGGTGTCTGGATTGCACTGGTGAAGTGATGCTTTACATTCCCAATACAGTACGTCAGATTGCAGTAGCTGACGCATCCTTGACAACCTCGCACTCTAAACCAGCCTGCAAGATGGGGAATTATGGAGTTTAAATTTCACTCCGCACAAATTCTTTGGGCATGTTTGTGCTGTTATCCAATTTGCATCATTTCTTTAAGCAGGTGCTAAAACAATGCAAGACAGCACATGCCAATAAACAGCACTATCAACAGGCTCAATTCATTCTTAGTCATTCCCCCCTCAGCTTTCAGAACTTGAACAATAAAACCCCAGATTCTGTGCAAGGTGTTTTCCTGTACATTCCTGTTTGACATGTTATAACTCGCAAGTTTGTCTGTGAGTATGCCTCTTCTAACCCCTTGGGCCTTTTGAATGGCAGTGAGGAATGAGACGCACCTTTATTGTGTCTGGCTGCAGACAGACAGCACTCTTTGAGACAGTGCTGTGTTTGCTCTTGTCCTGTTTCACTTCTAATGTATGAATTATATAATGAACTCATACTATAGCCTAGAGCCAATGTACAGGAAAAACCCTTGTAGATGATTGTTCACTTCATATTTAGACATGAGTTGAAGGTTCCCTTTAGCCTGAATCTAAGGGTGTGTTCTCACACTTGGCATGTTTGGTTCGATTAAAATGAACCCTGGTGCGATTGCTCTGTTAGTGCGGTTAATTTGAATCATACACCATCATATGTAGGCTACGTACATACAGAGAGCGCTTTTATCCCAGCACCCAGTGTTGTTTTGGATGTTTGGTATGTAATAAAAGCCAACCAAACAGGTTGTGAACATATCACTATGCCTTTAGGTTCGGTATCTAGGTTCGATTTTAAAATGCCAATGTGTAAGTTAAGCGGACCAGGACTAAATCTTTTTCTGTGTTTTTGTTTTTTTGGGTCCGGACCAAAGGAACCAAGCGAACCGAACTACCAAAGTGTGAACACACCCTAAAAACTCTTGGGGTTAATCCTGATATGCTGCACCTTTTGAACTCTGCAACTGTAAAACAAATTACTATATCTGTGTTGTTTCACACTCAATATTTGTTATTAAAACATAATTTTATACATTGTCGCAAATTAACTGGATGGAAATAAAAAGCTAAAGTTAGCCACTGTTTAGTGAGGGATTGAGAGTTGCATGATGTTGTCAAGTTCTGTCAACTTTTGTCAACAGAGTTTTAGAGTGAGACAAACCAATTTATAATTCACAGAATTAATCCAATATGTTTGTGCTCATGTTTTCCTACCAAAAATTATGTCATTTCCTGCAGGATATTATTAAAAACTGGCTTTAGTTAGTTTAGCTAAACGGATATTACAGAAGAACTTGTGTTGTCCAAATTCTAAATTCCTAGGCAGCCCAGAATGCATTGTAAGAGACTCTGTGAAAAAAATCCTGCAATAGAGAGAAATGTCAGTTTAAATTATTCAGCGTTGAAAAGTAGGAATAGAAACATTTAGAGGAGTATCATAGAGTCTTGCCATTTTCTTAGCAGTATACTAAGATCTTCAATTAAATCAATTATGTGTCAAGTCTTCTATAAATTTCACGTTTTAGGGTTCCCTGTCAGTTAGGATGCTGCCTTAAAAGACATTACACATTTAGGCAGGAGACAGAAAAGCTGCTCACTAGGTTTTGGAACAAGGCCTGTGTTTGTATCAGTCAATGTTCTGTCTGTCACACATGGTTAGAAAGAAGGAATGCCAGGGAGGCCAGTGTCCGGGATAACATCATTTTCCCTGTCGCTATGGTAACAAGAAGACTCAGGCAGGGCTTAAGGCAAAGTGATTGGCTTTTATGGCTCTGATGTACACTTACAGGTAGATAATCATTCCTCTACCCAGAGCGCCCTGCAGTCTGTTTGTTTTCTCTTGTACCCCTCCATCCTAGATGATGGGTCAAACATTTCTTGATCTGTGAACTGTTATCGATAGCATTCAGCTCAGTTTAACACAGAAGCAGTTTGAGATACAAATGAACAACAAGTATGTGTGTGTGTGTGTATATATATATATATATATATATATATATATATATATATATATATATATATATATATATATATATATATAAATATATATATATATATAAATGTTAAGGTAATATAATAATATGCATTGTAACATTACATTATATGTTAATCATTTTTAAATGTTAATACATTTTATTGTTCATTTTATTTTTATTTTTATTTTTTTGCTATTTTGTTTGGCCTTTTATTATTATAGGACAGTAAGCAGACAGGAAGCGGGGACGGGATCGGGAAAGGTCCGCAAGCCAGGACTCGAACTCTCACTATATGTCGTGCGCTGCCTACGAGGCTATCGGTGCCGACAAAAATAAAATATTTTAGTTATATTGTAGCCATATTATAATATATTACCTTAAATGTTAATCTTTTTTAAAACATTTGTTGTTGATTTTAGTTATATTTTAACCATTATGTTACCTTATATGCTAATAATAAAAAATACAATTGTTGATTTGTATATATTTTGTAACTATATCATATCTTATTAATTTTGATCAATACAATTTACATGTAAATATTTGTTTTGTGTAGGGCAACTGCATGGCATATTCTTTATACATGCTGTATTCCAGACTAATTTTATTGGTTATTGCACTCAATAAACATGCATGTGATGCACAAACAGTATAATACTTAAAATTCTAAATAAAATTCTGTAATCGTCATTTTTACACAATTGTCAGCCATAATTTTTTGTCACATTTCAAAAGCTTGTCATCTGCAAAGTGACCTAACAATTCAATGTTATATGAAGAATGCCACAGTATTTGCCCCACCATGAATTTGTTCTTAGTTTGACAGTTCTACAACCTTCTAATTACATCTGCCTCTCTACAGCAGCTCGTGTTGTACTGCATGTTCAAATGCTTCCTGTTGAACTAATCAAATCTAATCTACAGTGTTATTTAATAGTTTAGTTTGGAAAATGTCTCTATGTTTGTTGACTAGTTTTAATTGCGTTGCCTAAATACCCCAGAGGCAGTGATTAGTTGCAGGCGGCTTTACATTACAACTTTGTTGAAGCTCCAATTCATTATTCAAGAGCTTCTTATCTGCTCTACAGAGATTTGAAACGCTGATGTAAAAGCAATGCTGAGTTCTGTGGAAAAGAAGGAACATTGTTGTTGTAGAGTAGTGTTAAAAGCTCAATTCTTATTTTCTGCAACCAAAGATTTCCTGCTATAACCATCATCACGCCCATTTTCTTTTACAACGCTTTTAGTGGTGTGTTTCAGGAGTTACAGTTTGTGTGTGTGTGCGTGTGTGTGTGTGTGTGCGTGTGTGTGTGTGTGTGTGTGCGTGTGTGTGTGTGTGCGTGTGCGTGTGTGTGTGTGTGCGTGCACGCGCTAGTTTAACTGAATTGTGACTGTTTTTGTAGGGCTCTTTGTGTCGGTACCTGAGTCTGCACACATTGGACTGGGTGAGCTGCTGTCGTCTGTCTCATTCACTCACGAGAGGACTGGCCTATCTGCACACTGAGCTCCTGAGAGGAGGTGAGGCTCACCTCTACACACATCCTTCACTCAACTACTTTTTCATTTTCCACCACCTTGAAGTATACAGTATATTGCTGCCCGACTGAAGGAATAAAGCCTTAGTGCTATAAACCACTGTGTATATCTGTGTTTAGAGGTGAAGTGTGTTGTTTTTTTTAAATACTTTTTATAGTTATAATTTTAAAAGATGTAAGGCAGAACTTCACTGATTTTATCTATTGGGAATGGATTTGATTTTTTGGGAGGGGGGGAAATCAGAAATGAGTATAAAAAAAATACACTACTGTTCAAAAGGATGGGGTCAGTAAGATTTTTATAATTTCATTCAGCAATGATGCATTAAATTGATCAAACGTGACTGTAAAGACATTTATAATGCTACATAAGAGACCCGTTTCAAATAAATGCTGTTCTTTTGAACATTTTATTCATCAAATAATCCAAGAAATGAAGTAAATTAAAGAAATGTTTCACGGTTCACACCTCTAATGATGTGAGAGTATAACAACCATCTGACCCCGATCGATTTCACATCTTCATGCGCTAGTGTGAAGGTATCTGAAATATTTTTTGATCGTTTTCTTTTAAAGAAATTAATACTTTAATTTAGCAAGGACATGTTATATTGACCGAAAGTAAAGACATTTATAATATTATATTATATTTATTTATAATTAATTATTTATAATGTAATAATTAATATACAATTATATTTATAATGTTGTTCTTTACAACTATTCATCAAAGAATGCAGAAAAAAAATATCACAGTTTTCAAAAAATATTAAACAGCACAACTGTTTTCAACATTGATTATAATAAGAAATGTTTCCTGATAATCAAATCAGCATATTATAATGATTTCTGAAGGATCATGTCAGAATACCGGACTCAACGCCGGACTTTTTTTTTTTTTTACTGGACTCAAGACTTTTTTAAACGTTTTAAAATAAAATATAATAATAAAAAGGTGGGTTTAGGCTAAGAATTGATGTCTCATTCACCACAGGTGTGATGCATATAATTTGGTCTCATGGGAGAAATAAATCATGATGTTGATCCCCTTCCATTTTGTACCAGCTTGCAATACGAACATATGAACACTTGTCATCTGACCACTAGTAGACTTTGAAGAAGATCATACATTTATCGCTATTTAAAAATCTGTTAAAAAAAACATTTGATGTCAGAGTTAAAATCTTCAAATAAGAAAGTAGTTATCTTTCAGTTTCAGTGTCAACAGACTTTACCATGAGTTTGATTGGCATATAATTTAGCAGAAGTCTTGTGGGAGATATAAATCATAACATGACCAGGAGGCTCAGATGTGTTCATATAATATATGACAAGCATTTTAATAGAGTCATGTAGAAGAAAAATTGAGTCTTGGTCGAGGTGAATGTTCTGTTGTCCTCGTTTTCTGTATGTGCTGCTGTTGAGTTTGTGAGATTCTGTATTTAAACTACTCTTTCGTCAGTAAATGGTTCTAGAGTTCTGTAGACACAACACTCTTAAAGTGTAAGTTTGCCGATTTTTAACCCACTTTGTATTGTTACAATGTCGGTAGTATATGTAAATGAACAATGTTTGTTACCTGGACATTTATTTGTCAGCAATAATCTGTCGGATGACGTAAAACGTGTCATCCAGCGGACTTTTGACAGATCCACGACTTTCATGAAAAGTAAAGATTACTAAAAGTACCTCTGCTTTTTTATATCCCTGCCCAGGGAGAGTCAGATCATAAGAGGTTTATTAACAGAACAGTTAATCTAAGAGTAGGTTATGTAAATTGAAACTGTAAATTGTTCCGTACTTTGTTTACTCTTTAAACAGCATTATGGTAAAAGTGGAACACTATGGCAACTGCTATCTTACCTGACATTGTTTTGATTTTGGGCAGAACTGACAGAATGGCAGTTTCTTTCAGTTTTTGGTAAGATTATCCATATAGAGTGGAGGAAGTGGCCTTGGATGGCAACGTGCCCAGTGCATTATGGGTTTTCCTACTTATTTGGCAAAAGGGGAAAAAATAATCTATGTTTTCTCTAGTCAGGTAGCACAGATTTCAAAAAAGTTTCTTCTGCATATGCCGCCAAGTTTTATTGAAAGCCCATTTTACTAGTAGTGAAGAACCCCTTTAATGCCGTAGTCCAGCAGGAATGTGTGTCTAACCACATGGGTTAAAAAAAGCTACGAGAATCCACCCAAAGACCATCGGCGGTCCAGTGGACTGCGTCAAATAGAGGCTGCCTTCTCTAATCTGCACATCTGGGTCAGACAGAATGTTTTCTGTAACGTGAATCAAACAATATTCATTTTTTATGACTCTTCAACAGAATGACAGCGTGTAGTTCATAATGCTGAGCGCGTACACACTTGTGCTTCACAGCTGAAAGAAATATTTTATGCAGATGGACAGTTTGATATATGCCAGTTACCCAAAACATTGTCTGAAATGAAAGAGAGGCTCAGGGTCAGGCAATAAAACTACATGCTTAATTGTAATTGAGTCTTTGGCTCTTCCAATGATCCTTCAGGTAAGACAGCACATGTTTTACTAATAGATATCACAATACTTTGCCCAGTACATTAAGACAGTTGTTTGCTTAAAAGACTGTAGTGTCTTGCCTTAAAGAGCCAGAACGTGGTGCAAAAGAGATAACACTTGGCTAGTTTGTGCGTCACGCTCCTCATGTTTCTCTGGGTGCTGGAGCATCGCCAGAGATCTACAGACAATCTGCAGCTCATCAGATCTCAAGTTCATTTCCCTCTCTGTCTCTGGTCCTGCCCTCATTATGAACTGATCTCAGAGCAGCCATCCACCGGCTTCCTGCGCCTGTCGTCATTACGAGCTGATCTCGGTACAGCCGCGGTTCAGATGGCTCTGCCACTGCCCTCATTACTGGCTGAACTTTAGAGCCAGACAGCCAGCATGTGGAGGATGGGGGGATGACTGGGAGAGAGGGCATTCATTCTGAAACTATTACTCACATCATGTGCTTCTGTCAGCGCCCTCTGCTGGTTCTGTTGTGCAAGTGGTTTGTAAAGACTCCATACAAACAATATCTGGGTTTCTTTTGACCCTGTGGACTCTCTTAAAACACTGATTTATTTAATTAGTCTAAAAATGTCCAATAGTGTATTCATACACTATCATTCAAAAGTTTGGAGTTTTTTTTAATCAAGTCTCAACAAGGCTTCATAATTACAGTTTAAAATAACGGTTTATTTTGTATTTGAATAATTTTTCAAATGTAATTAATTTCTGTGATGGCAAAGCTGAATTTTTTAGCATCATTACTCCAGTCTTCAGTGTCACATGATCCTCCAGAAATCATTCTAATATGCTGATTTGATGCTCAAGAAAAATTTTGCGCTGCTTGCATGATTTTTTCAGGATTATTTGATGAACAGAAAGTTCAAAAGAAAAGCATTTATTTGAAATAGAAATCTCTCCTAACAATTTAAAAGTATTTACTGTCACTTTTGATGAATTTAATGCATCTTTGCTGAATAAAAATATTCATTTCTTTAAAAAAATCAGATACTTCCCCACTAGCGCATGAAGATTGTTTTACTTTCACATCATTAGAGGTGTGACAGCCTTGATGATTCTATGAAACAACTTTGTGAAACCACAATTTCTTCACAGATATATATAAACCTGCTGTGTCACACCGGGATCTAAACAGCCGTAATGTTCTGGTGAAGAATGACGGCACGAGTGTGATTAGCGATTTTGGTCTGTCCATGAAACTGACAGGGAATCGCCTCGTACGGCCTGGTGAAGAGGAAAACGCCGCCATCAGTGAGGTCAGCACATAAGCACTCACTTAACTGGACCATTATAACAAACCTGAAGCTGCTGAAATTTAGACCATGTTGGTATTCCCCTGAGAATGAGGTGTCCAGAACTGCTGATCCAGACCCAACATGAGAGCACCTTTCCCCTCACACCTGCTCTGTTCTGCTGTGTAGGTGGGCACCATCCGCTACATGGCGCCGGAAGTGCTGGAGGGAGCTGTGAACCTCAGGGACTGCGAGTCGGCTTTGAAACAGGTGGACATGTATGCCATCGGCCTCATCTACTGGGAGACCTTCATGAGGTGCACTGATCTTTTTCCAGGTGAGGACTGCAAGTGTGCACGGACAACAGCAAGCATGTAGAGACAGTATACTGCTGGCTAAGCAGAACTAACTGTAGCATGTAACTTAAGATAGTTTCAGTGTCGTATCATGTCTCCATGTTATAAGAAGGATAATCCACAGCTAAGTGAGCATTAAATGATTGTAATGCACGATAAGGAGGCAAAGAGGCAACATGAAGTGCCTCCACCCTATTATTACTATCGTAATGTATAACCTTTTGTAGCACAAAATGATTGCAGTCCTCACAAAAAGAGTCTGGATTATGCATAATGCTCACAGCTGGAAGTCCGACTATAATTGTCTTTATGTTTTTTATTGAAAGAGATTTTGCTTCAACAGCAGTGCTTTGATGATTGTAGAGGCGGTACTTTTGGGTTTGTGATGAATTTAGATGTGACTTCCCTAAGAGAGTGTAACAGCATGCTAAAAGAGAAGTTGTTTCTTAGTTCACTTTAATATTGTGAACTTTAATATTGTATTCTTAGTTCACTTAGTACACAAAAATATTGACTATAGTAATCAACTGGTTGGTGGACATCATGTTGTCTATCCTCATTCATTTTGAGCCTTAACCATTAAACACCACACCACCGTAACAAAGCCTCTGTTGTATCCTTCTCTTTATGTTAATGGATTATGAGTGTGCCACATCTCATAAGAGTATTTTTCAGTAATTCTAGGGAGTGTAAGCATGTGGAGGGCTCTTGACTGACTGACTTTTCTTTTGTTTGTTTGTTGTTGTTTTGAAGGGGAGGCAATGCCAGAATACCAGATGGCCTTCCAGGCCGAGGCAGGGAACCACCCCTCCTTTGAGGACATGCAGGTGCTGGTGTCCAGAGAGAAACAGAGGCCGAAGTTCCCAGAAGCCTGGAAGGAGAACAGCCTGGTGAGCCACTGAGACAATCTCATTCTGTTCTTGTCACAGGAAGTGGTCAGATTATTGCTACAACTTCAGCTGAAGATCTTTCCCAGCCCTATATTCACTTCAGTTGACTCAGTTCCTAAATTATGTCTTGTTGAAAGTTATTTAAATCAAATGAAAGTGGAAAAGCGTGGAGCACCATGAAAAGACCATGATGTTAACACAGTCATTGGCTGAATTAGTCTTTTTGGTGAAGCTGGTCATCCAAGGAAGTTTACTGGTTAAAGGGATAGGTCACCCAATAATGAAAATTCTGTCATTATTTACTCACCCCTCAAGTTGTTCCAAATCTATATGAATTTCTTTCTTCTGCTGCGCACAAAAGAAGATATTTTGAAGAAGATTGGTAACCAAACAGTTGATGGACCCTATTGACGTACATAGTATTTTTTTTCCATACTATGCAAGTCAAAGGTGCCCATATTCTTCAAAATATGTGTTCAGCAGAAGAAAGAAAATCAACTTGAGGGTGAGTAATTGATACAGTATTTTCATTTTTGGGTGAACTAAGGCTTAAACTAGTGATCTATCCTGTTAGAGACACCAGCACATCAGCGACAAAAAGAAAGCTAATGGGGGATGTTACAGGACATTAAAAAAAAAAAAAAAAAAAAAATCTCAATTTTTTTCATCTTTGCATTGCAAATCAAGGTCAATGAAGTTACCATATATGAGCACTTGCCTGTCTTGGTAAAATAAATTACAGAGAGTGAATTTTAACAAAATATGAGAAAAACACACAAACTGCAAGGAACATTTATATATTATAGGCACAAACTGCAAGGAACATTTATTTAGAGACATCTATGTCTTGAGGTATCTGTCTTCTTCCTCTGAGCTATCATCATCGCTGATGGCAGGGTTTACGGGAACAACAATGGTATCCCTCTTCCCATAAAATAGCCAAGCAGACAGCTGCAAAAGGAATATGCTTAGTCAATATTAAACCAACTCTGATTTATTTGTTGAGAGAAACAATAACAGTGTAATGTAGATCTAATGGGAAAAGACTATTGACATTGAAAATATAAAAACAAAATAAAAACAGAAAATACAATTATAATTATTGTTAGTACCACTTATATTTGCTCAGAATTGTGTTTTATCACAAACCTATTTTTAGTAATTAAAATCAATTCACACAGTATAGGCCTCACACTAACAATAAGCACCTGTGTATGCCATTTACCTATAATAAAAAAAACATACATTCATAAGGCATATGTCTAAAAATGGACACTTGTGCCACTTATGTGAACGTGGCATATGATCAAATATGGTGCCTTTAGTTTTCAGCCAAACATTAAGCTAAATTTTACAAATGCTATGCAAATAAAAACAATCTCAATCTTTAACACAACTATTCAACCAGATAATTTGTGAGTTACATCAACTTACCATGTTTAGTTATGATGTTATTACTATAGCTGTGGGAGAAGCCAGGTTCAAAAAAGCAATATTTATGATTTCTGCAAGATGGCTGTGTTTGAGGTGCTCCAGGCCACTCAATATCTCAATATCTGTCAGATAGCTTTATCTCCCCTGATTGGCTGAGAGAAAACCATATGACTCTACAACTCCAAATGGAGACAGGGGGAGGGCATTTTAAATGTGTGCGGAAGTGACTAAATATGGTTACTTGACCCATAAAGGGTTAACACACAACGCAACAAATGCTGATCAGCATGTTTACAACAGAATCTGAAATGATCTATAAACTACTGCTGTGACAACAAATTAATGCCACTTTTCTTATGCTTACTTTTAAATTAATGATGCACTGAAATGCTTTTTTTTTTTTACTTAAACACTGAAATTGAACATAAAATGCTGTTAATTAGATTTGGGTAACTGGGTTATTGAACTTTGTGCTGTTCAGGTTGTCATGATGACAGGTGATAAATTAAACGTAAAGTCTACGGCAACAAGCTGCCTCTCAATATTTCAGCTGAACAAATTTTATATTTTAATAACACTAGCATAATTTTGGTCACGATAATATGAATCCACTCTGCTGACATTTTTACCTGTTGTAGCTTATCCAGCTTGTGTGCATGAAATAGACCCTGACACAGTCAAAAACGCGTCATCTGAGAAGCGCTGTTTTGGTGAACGATTTCATCCCTCGAAAACCATTTCTGCCCATAGACTTACATTAAAGGCTGTAACTAGTGACCAGAATATACAGACTTGGGCCAGTAAGCAAACAATATAGCAAAGACACAGAACTAGCGTACTGCCAGTAAGTCATCCACCCATTGACTCTCTTCTTTCCCAGGCTGTGCGCTCTCTAAAGGAGACTATGGAGGATTGCTGGGATCAGGACGCAGAGGCTCGTCTGACAGCCCAGTGTGCAGAGGAGCGTATGGCAGAACTGCTCCTGATCTGGGAAAGGAACAAACCTGTCAGCCCCACCATCAATCCCATGAGCACAGCGCTGCAGAACGAGAGGTCTGACCACACCTTGCACAATCTCACAATGAGACTGCCTTGTGTTTATTACACACATAACATATTTCACTGAATTAGGTGTCCTGAAATGTCATATGTTTTTTTTGTTAAGCTAATCTATCTGTAAGGTAGGGCTGTAAGTGCAAAATGGCTTAGTTCAAGGGCAAGCTGCGAGCAGCTCATGATCTGGTGTTTTCAGTGTCTCAGAGAGGCTCAGTTTGTTGTAAATACTGCTCCACATAAACTCATTTATGCATGTGCTTTGAGCTTGGGTTGCTTATAATGTGCATTTGGGAATGCAACATGCACCAACCATTTTCCCAAACTTGTGATGAGAAGCGCTTATAAACCGGCTGTTGTTAACAAAAAAAGAAGCTTTAAGGACTTCCTACGGTTTTCCCACCAAAATAAAAACTCTAAGGTGTAATGTTTGAAAACAAAGAAGTTATAAGTATTAGTACTGTAATTTTACAGTTGTACTGTGTAAGATATAAAAATATATAATATATACAAATATGTATTATACATTTGTAATAAGTGGGATAATGTACGGTCAGTCATTATTTAATAAAAAAAAAACCTTTTCAGGCTCATTTTCGACAGGGTTCGTATCACCCTGTTGGGTTTTATTTTGCAATAATGACCTGCATGTTATCCTGTACTTGCAGAACCTTTAAGTAAATTAACCATCTGTTCTCCTTTTTGATTGGTTCTCTCTTTGTTTTTGTAGGAATCTCACCCACAGTCGCAGGGCTCCCAAAATGGGCTCTTATCCAGATTACTCTTCATCCTCTTACATCGAGGATCATGAGGGCATGGTGAAGAACCTCCCAGGTGACGTCTCCACGTCTGGCAGTTCCTCTGTGGGTGGCATGGCCGTGAGCGGTATTAGCAGTGGCGTGACAGCGACGGGAGAGAAGAACAGAAACTCCATCAACTATGAGAGACAGCAGGCTCAGGCACAAGCTCGGCTGCCCAGCCCAGAGACCAGCGGCACGAGCCTGTCCACCACGACCACTACGACGGGCCTCACGCCAACCACCATTATGACCACCATCTCTGAATCAGGCCACTCGGAGGAAGCAGGAGCTGGAGGAATTGTACCAGTGTGCCTGCAGCTCACAGAGGAAGACTTGGAGACTACCAAACTAGACCCCAAAGAGGTGGACAAGAACCTGAAAGAAAGCTCTGATGAGAACCTGATGGAGCATTCGCAGAAGCAGTTCAGCGCTCCCGACCCGCTCAGCTCGGGCAGCTCCAGCCTCTTGTACCCACTGATCAAACTCGCCGTGGAAGTGACCGGAGGGTCCGGGGCCAGTGGTCCGGCTGATTTCGCCGTGGGCAGCAGTGGAATGGGCGACGCTCCTGCAGCCATGTTCCCACTCCCCAAACAGCAGAATCTCCCCAAGCGGCCCACCAGCCTACCCCTCAACACCAAAAATCCTGGCAGGGAGTCCTCTTCGTCACGCTTGAAGTTCGGCAAGCACAAGTCCAACCTGAAGCAGGTGGAGACGGGCGTAGCCAAGATGAACACTGTAGTGGCCGTCGAGCCACACTTGGTAACCGTCACTAACAATGGCCCCAGTGTCCGTAGCGGCGTCGGAGTGGTCGCTGTTAACGGATATGGTGGGTGCAACGGCGCCAGTTCCTCAGATGCGTTTGGAAACACAAACCCAGCCGGGCCACAGGGTGAGGGTGTTGCCCCTCTGCTCCAGAGCCAGCTGAGTGGAGAAGACAGTCGTCTCAACATCAACATCAACTCCAGCCCTGACGAACACGAGCCACTGCTGAGGAGAGAGCAGCCGTCCGCGCGTGACCATTCCAGCCGCACCAACTCAAATAACAACAACAGCAACATCCAAACGACTCATGCCTCTGCCACGGTTCGTATGTTAGCTCCTGCAGATGCCCAGATGGAGACTTTAACCAGCTCTCTTGGGGCACTAGACGGAAGGGCTGATGGGGTTCCACTGAGGCAGCCTAAACCCAGGAGACCTGAGCGGCCAAACTCACTGGACCTGTCAGCCACTTCCCAGGATTCATCTCCCTTAGGTAAGACCTGTTTTAGTTTGGCTTACCCTAGTTTTCAACCTAGACAGTATTTTAAAGGATAATTTATATATATACGTATGTATGTATGTGATGTATGTGTGTGTATATATATATATATATATATATATATATATATATATATGAAATAATCATTTTATTCAGCAAGTATGCATCAAATTGATCAGAAGTGACAGTCGAGACATTTATAATATTACAAAAGTTTTCTATTTCAAATAAATGCTGTTCGTGTAAACTTTCTATTCATAAAAAAATCCTGAACATTTTTTTTTTTTTGAGTCTCCCATTCAACAAGGCTGCATTTTTTTGAGCAAACATACAGTAAAAATATTATTTTTCATGTAGTATTTTCAAATTTATTCCTGTAATGGCAAAGCTGAATTTTCAGCATCATTCCTCCAGTCTTCAGTGTCACATGATCCTTCCTGATTTGCTGCACAAGAAGCATTTCTTATTATTGGCAATGTTGAAAACAATTGAACAGAAAGTACAAAAGAACAGCCTTTATTGAAATAGAATTACTGACCCTAATCTTTTAAACAGTACATCATTTACATGCATTAATTTAGCAGTTTTTTCTCCTTAATTTTAAAAACTGCATTAACTTTTTTCTAGTAGGCCTACATCGGTTTGCTTAGAGCATTAAAAAAGGCATACATTTCCTAATAGTGCCCTTGTGATCCTTTCTAAATAGACGTTTTAATGTCTTTCAAAAAGAAAAACAATCTTACTGACCCCAAACTTTGGAACGGTAGTATATGTTCCCACTTCAGTGGCGCTGTATGCATTCACATAATCCTGCAGTTCATGTAGATTAAAGCAAATTTTCCTTATCTTATCAAGGAATAAAAACTGTTATATTGGGGGAAAGCTGTATTTCCAGTGCAGTCTTAAATAAATCACCATTGGTATGTTTGTATCTGTTGACCAGTGTTGTTATGAGTTTGGAGACAGACTCATAACAATGTTTCAGTGTGCGTGTCAGCCTGACTAAAAACAATAACCACCCAAAAGAAGACGCCAGGCTGTTTTCCCATCTGAGGTCACTATATCCTGCTTTGCCCAGATAATTAAGAGCACATCTCCTCATAAGCCAAACGTTTCGTAGAAAACGGGATGAGTGGCTAATCGTGCTCTCTGTCCCGCTCTCCTGCTCTTTGTGATGGAGTGTTTAGATGTGGAGAAGGAAGGAAATTCCACTGATAAGAATCCAGAAAATGTTCGGCATCAGTTGGCAGCGACGATAAAAAGCGATGCTAACAGACAGATGTGAATGTGATGGCGTGTCTGTCACTGTAACTGGAACCCCTGGATCAGACGCTAAACAGGAAGACGAAAAAAACAAGGAGTCATGCTGCTCACGTGTTTACATTCCTCATGCGGACTCGAACAGAGACGTGAACCGCTCGAACCCGATGATTCAGACTCAAGCGCACACTGAGAGAGTTAGTGAGGGAAAGGTCAACCACAAATTTGAGTGTGCTGAAATACTACTCTCTGGTGCTTCACTGGGCGGGATGTTTGGAGCAGTTCTGCTAGTATTCCCAGTGGGCAGATTGCAAAAGACACAGTTGTTTTTTTATTGTCGTGTAGGACTGTAATCAAGGATGTTTGTTAAAATTCTACTCTTTTTTTCTTTTAGATGAGGTCGTGTCACAAGAAGGAAAAGCCGGATCGGCCGAGAAGATAAAGAAGCGTGTGAAGACACCTTATTCTTTGAAAAGGTGGCGTCCTTCCACTTGGGTCGTCTCTACAGAAACGCTGGATGGAGAGGTGAACAACAACGGGCACACCCAGCAGACGGGGATGGCAGTGTCTGGAGGCGGCCACCCAAGTTCTGGCCAATCAAAATCCAGCATCGCTGTGTTCCTGGTCAGCGGCGGAACCGCGACCGCCGCTCTAACCTCCGACCCGCCAGATATGACCTGCCTGTGAACTCGCATCTCCGCTTTTCTTTTGAGGACGAGCCCAGATCAGACTTTGAACACAGGAGGGGTTTGTGTATGCTATTGTGCTCCGAGAACTGATCCAGCTGATGACGAAAAGAAATAAGAAAATAAAAATTTTTGGAAAGCAGACTCTTGATGGGACGTAATTTGGCAAGCACTTAACGTTGTCGAACTTCTCCAACTTGTTTTGAAGAAATCGCTTTAAACCGAACCCAGCTATGCAGCAACATTGGCATAAAATGCTTCCATTTTGTTTCTGTCGTTTCATTTTCAATCAAGTATGATTGTTTTTACAGTTGTTCTTTCATTTGTTGCACTTTTTTTTTTGTAAGTAATCTTAATCACGGATCCTCCGACCAGACTGGTCTTAAAACAGAAAAACGCAAACGACAATTTGTTGATTTAACAATCATGGTAGATTGGACGAAATTAAAATCATGTCCATTTAAAAAAAGGCAGTGGTCTTTAAGACAGGGTTGACTGCATCTTTAATAACTTTTAACCCACAGTACATATGTTTTGTATTTGTTGTACGTATCTATGTACTCAGTTTTGTATCATATTTTGAAATGTGCAATAGACTTTAGCTTTGAGGTGCTCCATAAGACAATTTAATTTTGCTATGTGTTTTGCCGCATTTGTTTCTTTCTCGTCTTTAGTTTAGTATTTCAAAGTGCTGCACTTAGCAGTGGCAATCCTATGTCCATTCGGCCACCCTGACTGCGTTAGAGAAACATCGCACAAATGACAATCCCACACCTTTTCACCAATCCCATCATTCTTGAAAAGGGAAGTGAACAGTTGCTTCAAGTACTGAGTGTTCACAATGGACGACTTCTCACAAGCTTCAAGGAGGACAGTAGTTTTTTTTTTTTTTCTGTTACACTACAAGTCAGGCATCAACCTGGACATTCTGCTGGAAATCATGCTCTCTGAAAACACTGAACAATCAAGTCCCTCTCTGCACATGCTCAGTGCAGTTTTACCTCTGTGAGAGTGTATGTAAATGTGTGTGTATGGGTCTATTTCTGCTTAGCGGAGCTCCTCAAATCACTGCTAACAAGGCATCGGTCAAATGAGACTTTCCACTTCCCATTGCTGCCAGGACAGTGGACGTGGCTCTGTGTGCTTCAGAAAGCTAACACACACATACATACGCCATGAACAAAATATATACAGCATGTACAGACTGAAGCTCACAGGTAGCTACTATAGTTCGGTTTTAGCTTCTGTTAAAGATAAGCTCAAGTGACATTATAGTGTACGAATAAGAAATCATGATTTTATTCGTTTTTTTTTCCCCCTTTATTTTTTTAAGTGTTTAATTTATGTAGTACCCACGCTCCGGGTTTATTATTCTCATGAAGTTGAATCAGTAAGTTGTTTATAATCATGTACAATTATCTTATTTGAATGATACTTTCAATCAACCACATTGGAAACATGTAGTTTCTTTCTCCTTCTTTTACCCTTCTACCCCTCTTTTTCAAGTCAATCGTGTACTTTCGGGGAGGAATTGACACTTTTAGAACGGTCAAGTTTAAGAGTCACATCCTAATTTTGAAATCATCTACACTTCGAGAGTTAACAGCCATGACATGGGCCTCATATTTTTGTCTTTTTTCAGAAATCTATGAATATGAGCCATTTAAATAATTACATAGTGATGAGGTAAAGTCCCTCAAATAGCAAGGCCCTGCTTCCCAAGAAATTAAGATAGTATGCGTTTAATCAGAGAGCTCTTACCGTGCTCTATGCATTTTCTATTATGAATGTGAGGATTAACCATGATTTGGCACAAGTCCGCATTATCTTTGGACTTTGACCACTTCAGAGTGGGGAATTTTCAAAAAAAAATCATCAGATTTTTTCCCCTCCACTGGCTTTTTCTGGCTGTAAATAAGGCTATACAGTGGAGTTTCAATTCTAACAACAGTGCTTCAGTCTGACTTTTGTATATGTTTGTAATATAGTCTAGCCTCTGTAGTGTAAATACACAGTGCATTTGTATGCACATATATAGACTCTTCATCTGTTGCTTTGGGACCAAGAACAACGCTAAATCACTGTGAGATTTATCTGAAGATAAACACAGTAACGTCAGACTGTTCTCAGTTAGATACGTCAGTATGAATGCTGGAGTCAAACAGAAGATCATGAGCTGAAATGAGGATGATTTGCATAATAAACGTCTAAACAAACCTTCAATGCTAATATGAATAAAATGAACAAACGTTTAGGATTTTAGACCAAAGTATTGTGGCTAAAACATGGAGTCGTGCTGAGCTGAGTCATTTGAAGTGTAGTTTGTTCTGGAGGACTGTCCATCTGCTACTTGTTAATAATGTAAGATGTTTACACCAGAGCCATTGTCCAGTTTTACAGCATGCTGATGAATACTGAATCATTTACAGACAATACTCTACAAAACATGCATAAACCCTACATGCCTTGTTTATATTGGAAGCAGGCCTTGAGAAGTTAGACTTTTTTAAATCAGTCAGGTTGCAGGATGGTATTAACCAAACAAAGTCGAACTCTTTAAAGTTTAAATGAATCAGTTACTGAATCCTACAGCGATTGGAACTCATTAAACTCGTAAAACCAACATGAAAATGTTTAACAATGTATAAAACACAAACTTGGAGTATCAACTGTATATTGGGTGTGTGTGTATGAGGGAATGAATGAAGGGTCTGTTGACAAGCTGCTGTTTTGTTTTGTTTTTTACTTTTGAGTTCATATTGAAGCTTCACTTTCACTTTTTTTTTTTTATTTAAAGTTTTCATTTTGCCCCTGCATAGACGGATGTTTTTTTTTTAAAAAAAGCCACTGACATGTTTTCTATTACAGCTTTTAAGTAAGCACTTTGAGAAAAAGAACAAACGATAACTCGTGCTTTCAGTCTATTCAGAAGATGTTTTAAAATGCCATTTAGAAAATAAAGCTTGCTGTACAACCCTGCGTTACTCAGTTGATTAAAGATTATATGAATGAAAACCTGTAGATGACGTTTACTTGTTATTTTTTTCCACTTATCTGGTAGAAAAGTAGATCCCATTTCTGGGATCATTTAAAAACCACACTGAAGTTCTTAATTTTATTAAGTGGCCACATGAGGGTAGTAAAGGCAACCGCAGAATCATGACCAAAAGTCTTCCTCACACAACAGTTTCCATTCAGATAACAGTGCAAAGCATTCAGATTAAAGTTTTACTTTGCTGTGTGCACGCATGCAATGATCGTGTGTATTTTAGATGATGTATAAACACACAAGTACATAACACGGTAGCCTATTATTATTAATTTTAAGTAAGCACGTGTGGTTTACTACTACGAAAGACAGAAAAAGCAGCCTATTAAAAAACAAAATAACAACGACAACAGATTCAGAACAGTGAGTCAAAGCTGAAGTTTTATTCCTGCATAAAAGATGCAAACAAAGTAACATAACTGATCATTTTTACGATCAGACAATTGTGGCGTTAGACATAAGGTGAAGAAATCCGGTAAAACTCCAGTATAAATCATAATTCTCTTTTTTTTCTTTTTTTGCGAAATGGTACAAACTTTCCCTCATAATACTAACTGCGTGTATTATAATGAACTATACGGAATTAGAGAACCCACTTTCTAACCAATCAGAAGTTGAGAGGGGAGAACGAACAGCCAATCATAGGCGAGGAGGCAGAGCGTTGTATCGAGTTGACGGTGCGTGGCTCTGATTCTCTCTCAGTTTTACTTGAGCTCGCGAAACGCTGCAGCTTTGCCAGTCAGGGAGCAGAAAGCAGACATCACATGGAGTGACAAGGGCACCAAAGATCATTAACCACCCCAGACAGCCGTAAACGTACGTTTCAAGTGTTCATGTTGAGATTTGTGTGATTCCCCAGCGAACAAAATGTCTCAAAAAGTTCGCAAAAACGGATCTCCGACGTCTAACTGCAGCGGAGTGACCGCGGGAAGCCCGAGCGGATCCCCGGGGATCAGCGCCGCTGGAGTGAGTTCACTGGGTCGCCTGCTGCCCATGAAAGCCACGGTTCCCTTCCAGCTGAAAACGCAGACACAGCACCCTCTACAGACACGGACAGTCCTCTCCACCGGTAACGGTAAATGCCACAGCAGCGGATCCCACAGCCGGAGCCCCACGCGATCCCTTTCCTCCAGTGCCTCAAACGTTTCTGCAGCCACGTCCACTTCCTCTGCGACGTGTTCACAGTTCATCGCGGCCACAGCGGTTTCCTCCGCTCCCTCCTCCTCCTCCTCATCTTCCTCCTCATCTTCAAGAAGTAGCCCCATTATGGCCGTGAACGCGTCAAACCCCAGAGCGTCCCACGCGCAGGTACCTGTGGCAATCTCGTCATCACCCTATACAGGTGTGCACGTGAGCCCCCAGTGTTGCTCTCCCTCCCAGCAGATCACCTGCAACTGGGACACTTTAGCCCTTACCTCTAATTTATCGTCCTCCCCGTCTTCCTCCTCGTCGTCGTTGTGGTCCTGTGGTCACAGGGCCAAACACCTCCAAACCCCTGAACATGACAGGCTGTCTCCAGAGAGGCTCAGCCCCAGCTCACATGTCACAGGTAAATCTTCAATCCAGAAGAGCTATTGATTTTATATGAAGCCAGAGCGGATGGGCCATGTTTATTTCACATCACTGTAGTAACTTGTAAACACAAATAGTCCATGTGGATTGTTGGGTTTACATCTGCCTTTAACGGTTTCACAGTAGAGCGGTTGACATGGTGATTCACTGTCATAATGTGCCATTTTAGATGCAATATTACTCACGCATACAGTTAAAATCAACATTCAGTATGTCGTTCCCATAGGGTGCCTGTAATGATGACAAACCTGCTTATTTTCCAACTTAGTGCTGTCAAATCGATTAATATTTAAGTTTGTTTATATAATATAAGTAGGCTATATTATATATAAGTATATACACACACACAAACTTTTGTTAGATGATTTGACAGCGCTAATACTTGCTCTAATATATATATATATACACACATTACACACACAAACTTTTGTTAGATGATTTGACAGCGCTAATACTACTAATACTTGCTTAAATATATATATATATATATATATATACACACACACACAGGTCCTTCTCAAAAAATTAGCATATTGTGATAAAGTTAATTATTTTCCATAATGTAATGATAAAAATTAAACTTTCATATATTTTAGATTCATTGCACACCAACTGAAATATTTCAGGTCTTTTATTGTTTTAATACTGATGATTTTGGCATACAGCTCATGAAAACCCAAAACTCCTATCTCAAAAAATGTGCATATTTCATCCGACCAATAAAAGAAGTGTTTTTAATACAAAAAAAAGACAACCTTCAAATAATTTTTCAGTTATGCACTCAATACTTGGTCGGGAATCCTTTTGCAGAAATGACTGCTTCAATGCGGCGTGGCATGGAGGCAATCAGCCTGTGGCACTGCTGAGGTGTTATGGAGGCCCAGGATGCTTCGATAGCAGCCTTAAGCTCTTCCAGAGTGTTGGGTCTTGCCTCTCTCAACTTTCTCTTCACAATATCCCACAGATTCTCTATGGGGTTCAGGTCAGGAGAGTTGGCAGGCCAATTGAGCACAGTAAAAGGTCAGTAAACCATTTACCAGTGGTTTTGGCACTGTGAGCAGGTGCCAGGTCGTGCTGAAAAATGAAATCTTCATCTCCATAAAGCTTTTCAGCAGATGGAAGCATGAAGTGCTCCAAAATCTCCTGATAGCTAGCTGCAGTGACCCTGCCCTTGATAAAACACAGTGGACCAACACCAGCAGCTGACATGGCACCCCAGACCATCACTGACTGTGGGTACTTGACACTGGACTTCAGGCATTTTCGCATTTCCTTCTCCCCAGTCTTCCTCCAGACTCTGGCACCTTGATTTCCGAATGACATGCAAAATTTGCTTTCATCCGAAAAAGTACTTTGGACCACTGAGCAACAGTCCAGTGCTGCTTCTCTGTAGCCCAGGTCAGGCGCTTCTGCCACTGTTTCTGGTTCAAAAGTGGCTTGACCTGGGGAATGCGGCACCTGTAGCCCATTTCCTGCACACGCCTGTGCACGGTGGCTCTGGATGTTTCTACTCCAGACTCAGTCCACTGCTTCCGCAGGTCCCCCAAGGTCTGGAATCGGTCCTTCTCCACAATCTTCCTCAGGGTCCGGTCACCTCTTCTCGTTGTGCAGCGTTTTTTGCCACACTTTTTCCTTCCCACAGACTTTCCACTGAGGTGCCTTGATACAGCACTCTGGGAACAGCCTATTTGTTCAGAAATTTCTTTCTGTGTCTTACCCTCTTGCTTGAGGGTGTCAATGATGGCCTTCTGGACAGCAGTCAGGTCGGCAGTCTTACCCATGATTGCGGTTTTGAGTAATGAAACAGGCTGGGAGTTTTTAAAAGCCTCAGGAATCTTTTGCAGGTGTTTAGAGTTAATTAGTTGATTCAGATGATTAGGTTTTTTGAGATCATCAGTATTAAAACAATAAAAGACCTGAAATATTTCAGTTGGTGTGCAATGAATCTAAAATATATGAAAGTTTAATTTTTATCATTACATTATGGAAAATAATTAACTTTATCACAATATGCTAATTTTTTTAGAAGGACCTGTATATATGTGTGTATATATATATATATATATATATTAGTGCTGGGCAATGATTAAAAAAATTTTATCGCGATTAATCGCATGGTTTTCTTGCGATTAATCGCATTATGCGCAAAATTGAATAATGACTTCTAAAGTAGTGTATTGCGCACTTTTGATTTAAATGTACTGCTATATACACAAAAGTGCAATAACTTTAAACAAATAAGGTGCTTTTATACCTGCAGTATTCCCTTTACACAGTAATCTCAAATCTCAACTTAAACATTAATGTAATCAAATCAAATATTTAAACAAAGCTATTTGCCACTGCCAGGGCATTAACTTTTATCTAGTTTGTTAAAACGAGTCCAGTTTTCTTGTTTTTTTTTCTGAACAGGTATCAACAGGTATCTTTTATCAGGGAGTAGCAGAAACAGTCTATGTAGTAGTCAGAGGTCATGATCACTACTATATAAGTCGACCAACGTTACTTATAGTAGCTTAGGTTTGGTCATGCCATGGTTTAAGATTACATTAAACAGAGTAAAAAAAACAATTTATACTTTATACTCGCGCTGTTGCTGTGTAGCGCGCGTACACTTCGGCGTACCCTGACGTGCACCTCTCCAAAAATGTAACGTCAATTCTACGCGTACCGCAAGCGCTGTGATTGCTACAACCGCTCCCCGGGTTTCACATGCTCCCTCTGCATGTGTAATTGCGCGTCAACGCGGACAACGAAGCAGAGATATAAATGAAAACCAACGCGTAGTCTATAGCGTATAGTCATCGGCGTAAGTCCGACGCAGAAGTATAAATCAGCCAAGAGTGAGGTGAAGTGGTCGAGCACAAGGTGCAGAGACAAGCGGGTGCGTTCCTGTGAAACTGTTGCGGTCATGCTCGCCTCAAGCACGCGCCCGCTCGTTGCCGAAGTTGAATTGTCTATAACTTTTTATAAAGGACGCGCAGCACAAATCATTAGAAGAGAGACTGATCCTCGGCTCGCTGTTAGTGAGTTTCCAGGATCTAAATAGTTATCTATAGGTTTTATAGGTAGGCTACTATCCATAGAGCGCCTGTCATTCACTCGCGGAGCGCAACCCTTTAACTTTTCACCAGAGAGAACCTGCCTCTCTCCACTGCTTGTTTGTATGGGTTATTTACTGGCTGACCAACATCCCACCCCTCCTGTGATCATGGTTTGACTGTAGGCCTATGTGTATTCAGAGCCAGTGAGCAACGGACTTTCAAAATAATAATAATAAAAAAAACTGCGTTAACGTGCGATAAAAAAATTGTCGGCATTAATTAATAAATGCGTTAACGCGATAATAACGCGTTAACTTGCCCAGCCCTAATATATATATATATATATATATATGTGTGTGTGTGTGTATAACATTTTAATTGAGTTAGATTACGACAATTAAATAAATTCATAATTCATTTAATTATGTATTAAATTAATCTGTATTTTAATACATAATTAAATAAATACAAAATAATTCAACTCATCTTTCATAATGAAATTTGTATTTACAAAAATAATCTGTATTTTAGTACATTAAATCAAAACTTAATTCATATTTCATAATTTATTTAATTTTATGTAATAAAACAATCTGTATTTCAATATTTAGAAAATAAATAAATAATTAAATTTAATTCACCCTTTGGCACCCGGTGAACATTTTTAAGGCCCCTAGTTGGCCCAAGGCCCTGTTTGAGACCCCCAATATAGAATATTATACATATTGTTGTGTATGACAACATAAGGCATCTAAATGGTTTATGTAACACTTTGTATTAACTAACTAACACTTTATATACAATTTTAGCCCAGTCAACAAAATTAGTTTTTTATGATGAACTAATAGTTTAGTTTTGTTAAAAAATATATTAATGGTGTCAGTGATGCACCTTTAAATGGATGAGTTGGACTTGATAATGAAGGCAAAGCAGCCAATAAGTGTCAAGCATTCACAAACCGTCCCAGGATGCACCTCTTGAAGCTGCTTGAAAGAATCGAGGTAAATAGTGGCTTCTTTGAATAAGCTGAAATATAGGAGTTTTAGTGTGATTTGTTTCCCATATATTAGTGTTCCATGATTGCATAGTTTTTATGACTTTATTATTCTAAAATTGTGGAAGAAGTAATAATGTATTGCAGGGTGTCTACACTTTTGACTGTATGTAGCCTAATACACAAGACTTAAAGCTTCATGACGGATCAGACTATTTGCATTCTAACTAATGCAGTTAAGTGATATAGCATTATATCAGTTAATAGGAGTCTTTGGTGAATGCTGCAGAGTATTTCAGATGTCTCATTCATAAAATAGCTTGTAAAGAGCCATGTTGAGAGAGCGAGCGAGGTGGTTTGAGGTGTCCTGCTGCCCCAGAGGCTTTTCTCTGTTGCTGACTGGTAAGAATGCAAATGTTTGGTGGCCAGTCGCTGGTTTGGCCCTTTGAATCTCAAAGGTTTATTTTGTGATTGGTTTGCCAGCGAGTGTTGCACGGTGTCTCGGTTACTGTAACTGTTTGAACTGGCATTGTGACCGATACCACCATTTTTTCAGAAAATGGAATTTCCTCAAAAAGGAGATTTAAGAGAACGCATCTACATCATTTTCACCTTTTTACTTAACTTGAATTCAGTTATCACACCATATTTGCTGCCGTTTTTGACACCAGCATTATATACAGAAGTAACTGCTGGTTGAGAAGAGGTTATCTGCCTTAAAGAGAGAAAGGTACGGTGGTTGTCGGGTTGGGAGTGTCATCCTTTGAGTTTTGGCCCAGACCCAGGCTTCATTGTTTTAGTAAATTACCCATGATTCTCTTGGAGCCTCCTCAAACAGACTCTGAGGTCATGTGTATGTCTTAGTTATGTTTCTGTGTCAGTGTTGTTTTTTTTAGTCCAATAATGACATGATCTGTCTGAACAAGAGGAAACTTGATCTTGGGTCCACATTTCACTTCGGGTCAGCGATTCATATGCCTGTTGGAATGCCCTTGTGATTACTGTTTTTAGTCTCCTGAGCCATGCCTCCCCTTTTCACTGTATCCCACTAAAAACACTCCGCTCTGGTATGTCCAGTAATTTTCCAGATCACCAGACTTGCCTAAGATCACATGAAAAGCCGTAGCACACGAGAGGAACGGAACAGGATGGAGAAAATTGGGAAAAGTCAAGTCACCTTTATTTATATAGCGCTTTATACAATACAGATTGTTTCAAAGCAGCTTCACAGTGATAACAGGAAAATGCTCAGCTGTTGTTCAGCTGAAGTTAGTTCAGTGTTGATTCAGTTCCATTGTAAAGATAATCAAATATTAAATTAGTTAATTTCATCTATAAAGCGGACGTCATCGTCCAGCTCAGTTTAGTTCTCATACAACAGCGTCAGTACAGTCAGATCAAAAATATTGTTGAATATTAAGTGTCCCCAACTAAGCAAGTCAGAGGCGACAGCGGCAAGGAACCCGAACTCCATCGGAGTGGAGAAAAAAACCTTGGGAGAAACCAGGCTCAGTCAGGGTGCCAGTTCTCTTCTGGCCAATGAACAAACACGGTGTGGCTGCATCATAGTCAGAGAGATCATGTTGTCATGTGCAAAACTAGACCCTTTTTTTTTTTTAAATTGACTAGTCAGGTTTGACTGAACGACCCATCCAATTAATCAGACTAAGGGTGCTTTCAGGGTGCGTTTACACTTGGCATTAACATACGTTCACCGTGATCCGATCAAGCAGATCGGATCATAAGCCAATCAGGAGACTGCGTTTACACCTGTCCTAATCAAGTGGCTTCTGTATCTGGATAACAGATCGTCTCTCGCAAAAAAAAAAAAGGATGGCTCCCTTGTAAAGTCGACATGTTGTGGTGGGTTTTCTTTTAAAAACAGTCGGGGGACATTTTACAAATCTCGCAAAATGAGGAGGATGAAGAGGCTGCAAGTACAAATAATGTGGATAGATGCCGTAATGGCAACGTCAATACATTGTGTTTTTTATTAATTAGGTGCTATTGACAGCTGGGTGAACAGCACAGGTTTACTGTGTGTGTCTTATAAGGTGGCTTTCTGCTGCTTGCAAATGGACTCTTTTGAGGAGACAGTGGATTTCCATTAATTTGTTGCCCTGATTCCATGCGCTATGCGCGATTACACTGCAGACTCACTCTCGCTCGTATCCAAGGTAAATCATCAACACTATCATCCCTTACATGTGTTTTATTAACTAAATGCATCATAATCATGCGAAAAACGCATGCGAATTTACTTCCTGAACAAGTGCGCACCCGAGGTAGTTTACCTCCTTCAGGTTGTCTCGTGTTCGGTACCCCAGTGCGCACCTGGGTCCGCATGACCGCGTTCACATTAGTGATTTTCAATGCGAACCGTGCCCCGTTTTCGAACTAAACTGCCAGTGTGAAAGCACCCTTAGATAGGCCTCAGGTTCAGCTGACACTGATTAGATGCATTTTAGGGGATGTTCACTTGAGATTAGGGATGTACTCATTAAAACTATGGCTAATACCAGTAGACAATAAGGATTTTTATGCAATGAAGATTATCGATAAATGTCCGATATTTAAATTCTATATTTTATTTGAATAATCTAAATATGATGTGTGTGATTTTAGGCATCACAACATTATACTGTACATTATGAAAAATCAGTACTATTAATTTTGAAATTACATTTACATTACATTTAGCACTATTATTCAACAGTGTTTTTAAAGGGATTGTTGACCCACACTCATGTCATTCCAAATCCATAAGACATTCATTCAACTCTGAAACACAAATGAGATTTCTGTCCTTTCATGGCAAGGCCATTCCACCAAAACTTGCTTCAAAAAGTTAATTAAGACATGACAAAAGAGCTTAACACGCAACCAATAACGTTTGTTCTTCTCATGCATCACGCATGCACATTTGAGCTTCCGTAAGAGCCAATGAGGTTCATTCTCATGTGTCTGCTAGCGCAAGAGCCAATAATATTGTTTTTTGCGCATCAAGCAATTTACTTTTAAAGCTTCTTTTACCATTTTCGTTGTGCTCCGTGAGTTGATCAACGCTTATATGTGAATAACAGCCTAAATTAAATCTGTTAAATTAAATCATATAAAGTCTTCGTATAAGATTGTGTCTCTTCAGAAGTCTTTGATTAAACCGCTGTAATCATATGGATTTCTTGTACGATGTTCTAATGAACAGAGTTTTGGGTGAATGGACATGGAGGGAGAGACGGATATATCTCGGGTTCCCTTAACTCAGGGGTCGGGAACCTTTTTTGTCCAAAGAGACATTTTTTCATTTTTGGTTAATGCATTTTTCCAAAAGAGCCACAGTAAAATATATATATATATATATATATATATATATATATATATATATATATATATATATATATATATATATAATATTATTATTAAAGACGTGCTTTTTTTCAATAAAATTTCAACAACAGTAATTATTAGGTCCATAGACAACTAAAAACAAACAAATATTCAGCAAACAATAAAGTTTCAACATGTATTAATTGTGAAGGGCTTTCACTGTGAGATTGAGTTACCAACTGATGAGCATAAATCCTCTCTGTCTGCGTGTGTGTGTGTGTGTGAGAGAGAGAGAGAGAGAGAATGCACACCGTACTTACATCTACTGTGTTTACGTGAATACTCGACTTGGCATTTCGATATATTTCTGTTTATTTGGCCGTCTACTATGCTTGTCCGTGTTGCACTCAGAGCGCACAGCATCCTGCCAGTAGAATTCCGTTCTCTTTCCCGGCTTATCGCGCTTTTAATATTTCTTTTCAATATAAAGCACATCCTGCTCTCTTTTTCTCTCATTCCTTCATGTTTTGTTATTAATTACTTTAAACAGAATCGTCAACGGAAATCTGCATGGATTATCAAAAATACGACCCATTTATCATGTGTCATAAAGGGTCTCTGCAGCAAAAGTGAAAGTACCAGCGGGTGAAATGTTTCGAAATGTCTCTGCACAGCAAAGCACCGGTTTCAATAAAATGATATATTAAAGTTTATATAGCCGCCTTTTACATTTTTGCTGCTTTTTGCCACTAGGCCTACCTTAAACAAGCTGCAGCTGCTTGAATCCCAGTGCAGGAGCTGTAGGTTACCACAGAGACGTAAGTGGTTAGTTGATTGCTCTGATGACTCGTGACACTCGCGACCAGCACTGAATACGCACTTTTGCCGGTACAACATGAATATAATTATCATAAACTTTTCTTTAACTTTGGTAGGCTGTAGGCCTACAAGGGAATTGTAATTGGCTGATTTTTCGGCAGAGAGCCGATCTCTATTGATGTCTTAATTTTTTTTTATCGCTCGTTTGTTGGTAAAGGGGGAGAGACCTCGCGAGCCACATGATTTTTGCCAAAGAGCCAGATGTGGCTCGCGAGCCATAGGTTCCTGACCCCTGCCTTAACTCTTTCCCCGCCAGCATTTAAAGGGTAACTCAACCCCTGGTCAGAGCCTGACTCCACCCACTGGCAATATTTGAAAAATGCTGGAAAAGTGGGCGGACCCCAGCGGAGATAGAGGGGACGAACCGAGGGCGGGGCTGTACTGAGGGGCGTGCACCTGAGACCCTCGTTTCATTAGCGCTCGCTCTCTGTAGGCATGTTCACATTAGCAGATAATGAGTTGCCATGAGAACTACTGACATTTCTATCTTTTCATACAGATTACATAAACAGAGAATATTTGTTTTCGTTTTGAATTAGATAATTTCTAAGGGTGTCACGATTTCGATTTTAAATCGAAATCGATCGAAATTAATTCACAATCTCAAAAATCGTAATAAAAAATGGAATCGTCGATGCTGCCACGCCCCCATGTCGTGCCCGTGATGGAAAGTTCGGATCGTCTTACTGACTCTATTGTTCAATCTCGTTCATCAAAATTAACTAATCTTTTTTCTAGTCATTTCAGGGGCTTTAAATGTTATACTTTTAACAGGCAAATTCTACGAAAACACATCCACCTACGCAATCTTGATCATATTCTGAATTAAGAAATCATTATAATGCAGTCAAAAATAATTTACAGGGAACATGAATAATTACTTGACCTTCCTAGTCTTTTGTTCATTTGTCGCGTGACAGAGGCAATGAACGGATCGTTCATGAACGACTCATCACGGTGCGGAAAAAAAAACACGTGTTGAAAGGGTGTGAGTGAATTTAGATTCTATGCCCGAGCCCGAACTTGGCCCGACCCGGGCCGATATTTCCCGTCACTATCCTCGGGCCGCGCTCTTGATCTATAGACGTGCACTCCCAACGCAATAGAGTGCGGCGCGGGTCTAGATTTGATGGCCGAGTGCGAGCGCGGGCGGTAATGCACTCACTCTGCGTGTGTGCGGGAGAATAAAACGATTCGCGGGACTCCCGCAAACTAGAAATATCTATAAATAAAACATATAAAAACTAATACATATTTGTTTATCTGTTGCAGAAAAGCAACAAGATCAACTAAAACAAAATAGAAACAATTTACAGGCCAGAGTTTCTATTTATAACATGTTTGCAGCGTTGAGCGATTTCACAGACATATGTGTTGATTTCTTGAACGCAATGGCCAATCAGAAGCATTTAAGATAGACTCTCCTCACTGCTCAAAACGGACTTTTTTGTTCAGTGCTGAATTCTGTAAGCTGGCAAATCCTCTAATTATAACAAACAAAGTGTAGGCTATATATTATGAAAGATTCATTGTGCAGTCAGCTTCATTGATAATAACAGAGATGTGTGAGATTGCGATGAACTGATGTCAGCTTTTTAGGAGCAACAGCAACCTGTGCTTAAAAAAAATAAATAAAAATAAATCGAGAATCGAACCGTGACCTTAGAATCGAAAATGTCATTGAATCGAGGACACCCCTAATAATTTCATAGCAAAAACTTAAATGTTTATTAAGATATATTGCTTATATGTATGGAAAGTTTTGCAGTCCAGCAGTGTTGTTGCAACCAGTAACACTTTTGTTGTATGAATATCTGAACATGCAATATATCAAAGGACCAGACCCTCTGCTATAAAAAAAAGTTATTCTAGATTCATGCATTCCTTTGACAACACTTAAATGTGGGAAAGTTTAATTAAAAAAAAAAAAAGCAACATTCTGAGCAAAAAGCTGAGAAAATCGCGTTTTTGTCAAAGAATACTTCTGGATCTGAGATGGAGTAGATCGAGTCCATCAAACCCCTAATGCGTGCACAGTAATATAGCACTTCCTGGGTCAACATTTATTTCAGTAACATTAGGCCATTTTGACTTATATATGCAGTTTATTGTGATCGCATTATTTGTCATATGTATCCGATCGCTCGTTTCTGCTTCTTCTTTGCCTGTGTTTTGAGCAGGAGATTCTGTATTCGTTCAGGAAATGTGTTATAGCGCCCCCTACCTTATAACAGTGATAACTCGGAAAGCTGTAAAAACTCGTCATTGGCGGGGAAGCGTTTTCTCATAAATGAAAGAGTTATCATGTCAATGGCAGGGAAAGTGTTAAAAATATCTTCATGTGTTTCATAGATTAACTAATGTATTTTGCGTTTGGAATGACATGAGGGTGAGTAAATGATTTCTCGGTGAGCTATCCCTTTAATGATTGCACAATGATTCCAAAATGACTTTTTTATTATAAAAATGTGGGTAATGGACATTTAATTAAACAGGATGTTTCAAAAAAGCAATGTGAGTCAAGACGCAATGGCGAAATGCATTGTGTTCATGTGTATGACTTATTGACTGTAAGAGGAACTTCTCAAAACAACTAAAAACATAAGAAAAAACTAGAATAAATTGACTTCACTGATGGTGCGAACTTCACTCCACACCATCCCTGCTTGTTCTTTCTACAGTATCCAGGTGTGAAAGTGTTTTTCTTTGAACGTATTCCTCAACATTTCAGTTCATTGTTCTCAGGATTAAACGGCACCATTGCGCAGAAGCGCCGCATCGTTGCAACTAATTTTGCATATGCTGATGTGTTTCTCAGTAGCTTTGCTCGTGCTTTTTAAGATCTCCTTACAGACATGGTTATTTTGCTCTTGGCTGGGGGTTTAACGGGGCACACACACTCCCAGTCTTTATAGAGAGGGATGATACAGGCAGGCTGGGACGAGACCAGGCTGATCTATCTGTCCACACAAAGAACACTATTAGGAGTCAGGTCACTATTACACCCTTTTATTTCAGCTGCAGGCCTGATCTACAGTTTTAGAGCTACAATGAGTCTTTTGAAGTATCTATTCACTGGTCCATACAGGCTTTGATATGAGATGTGAGATTACAAGAGACTGTATTCTACATGCTTGTAGCATTTAAACAGCTCTTTTTTTAGCTTAAGAACTGTTCACACTTGGTAGGTTTGGCTCGATTAAAACAAACTCTGGTGCTAATGCTCTGTTATAAAGTTTAACTTTAACTATTTAACGCGCAATCCAAAGGACCACTGAGCTTGGGAAGTTGAGTGTGTTTGGGGGGAGGGGCGCCGGCAGCACCATCGTTACTTTCTAGAGCAATTAAATACTCTTGTTTCACCTGTTTTTTTATATACATCCCTAAAAAGTGCCTAATAATATTTCTATATTGAAATAATATCGGCATTATAATTATTATGACTATGAAATGATGATTGATTTTTCATTAGGCTATTTTTGGTGCCCCCTCAGCACTTGGTGCCCTACGCACAGCGCGTGATGTGCGTGGTGGGAGTGTGAACACTGTCAGCTGAACCCAGGTGTGCAACAAACAAACTCTGGTGCATTTCGACGCTGGGCGGTATATCGAGTTTGTACAATATATCGATATTTTTTATCCCCACGATATGTAATGAGGCAATACCGTTTATATCGATACAGTAGTTTTTGATACGAGCACATCTGAAAAATAGCGGAGGATGCAGTGTGAGCTCCTGCAGTGAAAGTACATGGTAGCCTACAATTTGTCCTAAACATGACACAAGCTTATATTAAGCGCTTTAAAATAACTGGTAAGATATAGTTAACCATTTCAAAGCAGCTTGCCCTGTCAGATGCTCTGACAGAGACTGTTGCTGACTGACAGATAAATACTTGCGCTGTTTAATGCGTTTGAGATGTACATGTCACAGGTATATTCTCCATCTGTAAATGTTAGAAAATCAAACAAATATGTCCATTTCACTGTCAGGAGAGGGCGAGCTTCTGCAAGTGAATCTCCGCTAAAATTCAAGCTTCCGTTAATGAGCGCCGCCGCGCGCATGCGTGCCAAACAGACGAGCACAATAGAATAGTAGCGCAATAATTCTGACTAGAATATACATAGGCTATTGCTAAAATATTTGTTGTTGGAGACAATAAATGTGCCATATGTGGAATTTTAAACCTACAAGTATATTTTTATGAAAGTGACCATTATAATGGGGTAATCAAATGTAGGCTAATATAATTAGTTTGTGCTTTTGTTTTTATTTTCATTTTTAGTTTAGCCTTAAGTCATTTTAAAAACAAAAGAATTATATTTGATTTTAGTTTGTAATGTTACAATGTAATGTGATTTTAACCACCTTTTTGCACATAATATATTGCATAGCCTACATTACATTCACTATATTTGTTTCCATATCCTTCAATATCAACATTGTTTGGAAATCATTGAGCAGGATGTGAAATAAATTTTTTTTTTTTAAATAAATACAGATTTTCTTTATCCAAATAGAAAAACGTAGAAAGTACCGAGATATATATCGTATATCGCCATTTAACCAAAAAATACCGAGATATGATTTTTTGGCCACATCGCCCAGCCCTATTTCGACTGATACATGTGCACAACATGGACAAAAGACATCTAAAAGAAGCACAAAACAAGATGTGATGTCACAAGATGCGACCCTAAAAAATACAGAATGCTAAAGCACCTGGTTCTTTTCATCACAGGAGCTTTGTTTCCCATTACAGTTCATTACAGGTGTCAGAAATGCTGTCTCCTTGCAGCAGTTTGCATGTTTATCGGAGGAATTCCTGCTGCTGGTTTGACTTTTTTTTTTCACATTTTATAAGATCGTTCATCACAATCGTAAAAATTCGTAAAGTTCGTAAAAATATTACCATGTGTGCTGCACAAATCCTGAAAAGTGAAGCCAAAACATTTCAAGCTCCCCCTGGTGGCTGGCTGCAGTATAGGTTTTAAACCCCTCCCTCTCCATGTAATCGAATGGGACGCGAGCCAAATAAAAAAAATCCAGTTACACTTCAAATATTTTTTTCCAAAGATTGTTTCTGTCATTTTCAGTAGTTCTTGTCACACAGACGTATGTTCAAGTGTCCGTTTTCCCAGTAAGTTTGGTTTTATTTTTAAAACTGGGTGTAACGTCATGATTGACAGCTGTGCTTGCGATTAAGTTTGCGCGAGTGGGGGTGTGGGCGGGACCACAGGATCACTACTGGGAAGACTACTTGGTACAACGATATCAGCAACAACTTTTACTGGGATATTTTGGCTTCATTTTTCTACAGTGGAAGGAAGCGGAGACGTGCTTTCGATCTTTTTTTTACATTTTTAACAAAGAGTGCATTTAGGCCAGCGCACCGCATTGTTTCAGTTGTTTGTTTGTTCTGTTACAAAATATACATCAAAAAGCAGTTTTTTTTTTGTTTTGTATCTTTAGTTGCGATGACCGTGAACACCAAACGAACCAGGACCAGTCTAAATGTATAGTTTTCTTTTTTTCGTCTGGACCAGAAGAATGGAGAACTGAAGTGTGAACACATTGCAATTTTTTGAGCAATGTTGCAGAGCGATTGTTGCTTGGGAACTTTCCCATTGAGAATGGGCAACAAATGTCTATCTGGATAATTTAGATCGGTCGTGGGCCCTGTGACTCACCTGGTTACCCGTTGACGGCAACATTGCTCAAAAAGTTGCCCAGTGTATCATCACCGTTTTAAATTACAATTAAGTTACGAGGTTTCTGCTTTAAATTTAATTTCATAATTTACTGGTTTAAGCACTATAGACTAATAAATGATTGAATTAAATTTAAGTCTGTACTGTTTTTATGTGATTTAGTAGCTGTTTGTTCATTCAAACAAATCAAATGTAGGTAAAGGTAAATGTTTATATAATTTAGAAAGTTTGTTTGTTAATTTATTAGAAGATGAAGTGCTAAATGTCAAGGGTGTGTTTGGATCATAATCCTGTGGGTTGAGATGTTTGTGAGAACAAGATAATTATCTGTACTGACTGAACTGGAGGCGTATTATGGTACTTTTGATGAATTGCTGTGACGTTATTATGGTTTTAGTCTAGTCACATTCACTAGTTTGAGGAGACAAAATTCAAGAGCACAGCTTTCCCAAGGACGCGGCTCCTGGGCCGCTGTGTGTGTGTTATCAGTGTTTGTGCAAAGTCTGCTGAGTGAGATGCAGGGTAGACGCAACACAATAACCTACTGTGCATAGACAGAGACGATAAGAGAATTCACTGCTCAGTAGTGCATCATAGCATCTCTTATATGAGCCAATCAGAGATGAGATAACATCCCCGTGTGATAGTCTGTCCTCTGTGCATCTTGCTAGTTTGTGTGCATGCATGTGTATGTAATTATGTAGTTCACACACACACATGCATAAAGATTTGTCAGTCATTTCAGTGTAGAACCGTGCACAGTTAGGCCAGAAACAAACACTATACAAGAACACAAACACAGATGTGAATGTTTAGCCAGTACATTGCAGGCGTGTGGTCCTGTTGTACATATTTTCTGTGCATTCCTGTTTCTGTGAAACCTCAGTACTCAAAGGGGTTTTATGTCTAAGCCAGTTAACCTAATCTGTTGTAAATATTCTGATAAAGACATATATAACGTTACAAAAGATTTCTATTTCTAATAAATGCTGTTCTTTTGAACTTTCTATTCATCAAAGAATCCTGGAGGAAAAAAAAAATGCATCGCAGTTTCCACAAAAATAAGCAGCACAACTGTTTTCAACATTGATAATAATAGGAAAAAAATATGTATTTTCGAAGGATCATGTAGCCTAACACTGAAGAAAATACAATTTAGCATTGCCATCACAGGAATACATTTAATTTTTTAAATATATTTAAATAGAAAACAGTTATTTTAAATTGTAATTCTATTTTACAGTATTGCTGTAATTTTGGATTTAGCCTATGAAGCATAAACATAATTGGTATCAACTGTAAAAGATAAATATCGGCATTCATTGCTATTATCTTTCAGGTAACTAGATATATACATGTCAAGTTTAGCAAACTATTTAAGATTCTTTTCAAACTGTATCTTTTACAGAGAAAACCTACTTTAGAAAGCTAAATTAATTTACCGATGCTAATGCTCACTAGCCCACCCGCTGTGGCAAAACCTAGAATGCAGCGTATACTCGTATTGCATTATGATCTGTGTTCTGACACAGATTTGCATTTCAGAATTCATTAACCTGTTCATCTGAATTTAGATTAGATTAGCAAGAAGCCTTTCCATTCACATTGCATAGAGTTGTGAAGATATTTCAGGGCCTTGCACGTGCACTTCAGTTTCTAGAGAGCAGGGACCATGTGAAGTCTGCAACTTGAGCTAACTAGCCAATTCCTCTCTCTTTCTCGCATAGCTTCCCCCAAAATTCCTTACTGGTTCCTCCTCTTTAGATCCTCTCTCACGTTCTTCAATGTGTACAACACGCAGAAAGTCAAGCCAGCTCTGTATTTTAAAATGTATTGCAAGATCCCTGTTCTGCTTTTTGTTAGACTGGAGTTTTCTGTAGTTTTGTCTTAAAATAACAGAAGATCCACCCAACAGTAAAGAGTAGTAGTTGTTTTGTTACTGAAGTGTGTGCTCACTTTCCCATTGGACTATTGGAAGCAAACAAAGTTAATGGTTCCCCTCTGATTTGCTTCTCTGGATACAACACACACACACACAAACACACACACACAGATAAAGAGAGAGCGGGAGAAAGACTGATGTCACCTTTGTGGCAAAAGATAATGGGACTTTCTTAAAATCCTTTCTGAAAGACTTATACGCTGAACTTCCTGTGTAAAATCCCTCGCAGATGTCATCTCTTCAAAGCGGCACGAAACAGCAGGCCGCACTCTTTTACTGTACGTCTGCGCTGTGTATTCAATAGCGTGAGTTTACATGAAAGAAAAGTCTTTAAAAACTCAGACTGACAAGAGAAGGAGAGAAGGCCATCGATTGTGTGCTGGAAAGAACAGACGAGAAAAAGAGAGCAGGGACAATAGTGAAGGGGGCAATTATTCGTGGAGACACACCAAATGTAGGTCGAGACACGCGGGCCGCTTCCTCCACGCCAGTCGAGCAGTTAATCAGCTTAAAAGAGCTACTGGACACCAGACTAATTCTGTCTCAATCTGCTGGGGTTTAATATTCATCACCATCAGCCCAGCGGACATTCACATTCAAGCTGGTGTAATCTCACACACACGGCTGCTCTCTAAGCACTCACTGTGATGTATTGTGTTCATAACATGCAGCCTCTAACTTATGTTCTTCTTCTGTTTCCCTCCCATCTGTTTTATTCTTCCTCATGTGTCTCATTCATCCATCTTTCAATCGAACCCTGTCTCCCCCTCCCCATCCTTCCTTCCCCTCTTTATCTCCTCTGCATTTTCTGGCTGTCTTGCAGACAAGCATAGACTTCCTGTGGCAGGGTCTTGGTGTACCACCAGCAATAACGGTAGCATTCGTCGCACCTCCTCTTTGGACGCGCTCACAGCCCCTTACCTGTCTGGACACTGGCCCCGGGACATCATCCACGCCCCTTGTGCCCCTTGCATGAGGGACAAATCCACCCAGGTGAGCTGCCGCACTTGTACCCTTTATGTTATTACACTGTGTAATAACAAGTTGTGCATTACCCAACATCTCACTCATACACACCTCCTATCAATCAGCCATTCACTTCTACCCGAAAACTTTCCGCTCCAACCTTTCCGACACCAAATACCTACATGCATAAACGCGTGTTTTGCAAACCACCAGCATGAATCACCTGAGAAACACTTGCTTTGTGCACAAACAAACCCATGAAACCACCACAGACATGTCTTTTGTATGTGTAGACGTGTAGCTAGACGTTTTGAGTATCAGCATGCAGCCTGGGTCACTCGCCCACTTCAGTTGACCATGAAACACCGACCTAAATGGGAGACAATTTCAATTATTCATACCGTGGGTTTTTAAAAATTAACTTTTCAGCAAGGATGCATTAAATTGATCAAAAGTGACAATAAAGAAATTGATAATGATACAAAACATTTTTCAAATATGTGCTGTTCTTTTGAACTTTCTATTCATTAAAGAAACATGCAAAAAATGTATCGCAATTTCCACAAAAATATTAAGCAGCACTACTGTTTTCAACATTGGTGATAAGAAATGTTTCTTGAGCAGCAAATTAGCATATTAGAATAGTCTTCAGTGTCACATGATCCTTCAGAAATCAGAGTAATGATACTGAAAATTCTGCTTTATCATCTCAAATTACATTTTAAAATATAGTAAAATATAAAACTTTTAAATTGTAATATTTCACAGTATTACATTTTTTTCACTGTATTTGTGATCAAATAAATGCAGTCTGGATGACCATAAGCGACCTCTTTCTAAAACATTTAAAAATCTTACCGACCCCAAACTTTTGAATGTAGTGTATGTATGTTCAAAAAGTAGCTATTATTTCACAGATATAACTCACAGTGTGGGTCTGTAGTGCACTTACTGATTTCCAAAGAAATTGTTCAAAAATCAACATTTTCATATTTACGCACCCTCATGTTGTTCCAAACCAAATTTTCTTTCTTCTGAAACACAAAAAGAAGATATTAATAATAAAAAAAAATCCTCTGTGTGTATTGGTCCCTACAATGAAAGTCAGTAGGGGGCTGATGTTGTTGGCCAGTGTGGACTTTCAGTGTATGGACCAAAACAATTCTTCAAATCATCTTCTTATATTTTCCACAGAATAAACAAGTCATGCAGGTTTGTAACAACATGAGGGTGAGTAAATGAGAACAAAATTTGCATTTTGGTGTGAACTATCCCATTAAGGCAAAAAATATTTAGCACAATCCTGGTCAAATAAACAAATATTACAATCAATAATCCTATATTCATCTTTATTCATAGTTTTCCAGTAGAATAATGCCATAATTGCACCAAAATAAACCTCTCAAAACGAACCGTCACTCTTTTACCTCTGGTGCGCCGGTGAGTGCGTAGGACACACAGATGTGTTCTCGCATGCACACTCTTGCCTGTGTTTGTGAGCAGCTATTAACATCTATTACTGTAGGATTTTTATGTTGTTTTTCCACAAGTCCAAACACAGATGTTAATTTTGCACTGCCTGAAAAACGTAACTCTACAAAATAAGAGAAGTGTAATGTGAAAGTTATTATGGATAAAAAAAGATAGTGTGTAGAGAGAGAGAAAAGGAGGAAGCCTCTCCCTGGTTTGTTGAGAGATGAGAGGAAACTGTGGCATATTTCTGGTGAAGGCCTGAAGCTTGAGCTTGAAGCATTCTTTCCTGAAGCTGCCTGTTTTTCCAGTTTGTCTTCCAGAAACACTTTAGAGCCAGTCCATATCTGATTATTAACAACATTTTTGCACTGCACAAAAAAAAAAATCCTTAATTATTTGTTGCTGGCATTTCAACAAATGATTTATTGATTTGAGTTTGAATGTACATATGTCTGCTATCATGATTGAGGAGGCATATATTAAAAAGGAAGTGATGTCAGAGGCATGTTTTCATTTAGATCACTCAAACCCAGTCCCGGCATCCATAAGAAAAATCATAAAGATTAAACGCCCTGGTTCTCTGGGGTCTTATTTTACCCTCTCTCATCAAAGTGTGTGTGTGTGTGTGTGTGTGTGTGTGTGTGTGTGTGTGTGTGAGAGAGAGTGTGTTTTCTCTGGAGATCCTACACCTCCTCCATCCAGCTCTTTTTATCAGCAGTGTGCCTGTCTTACAATGAGTGCAAAAGGGAGCTTGGTGAGTTGGAGGCGAGTGTGGAATTTGGACGACATTTGCAAAGCTTGCTCTTTCTCCCTCCACCATCACGCCAAAATAACCAGATCTTGGATCCATACTCCGGTGTCAGTTGCCAGGGAGCTGAGCTCACACCTAGTGACCAAACAACAACACGGAATGAAGCCCTTTGCTGCTCTCCCGGCCTCCTGTGGGGAGCAGAGAAATATGCAGCCACACACACACACACATGAATGCGTTCTGTGTGAATCTGTATACACCAGCTGTATCAGATTTATAGCCGATACAGGATCAGTGGAGTGTGAGACTGTGTTCTGTAAAATAGCGGTTTTGTACTTCTATGGGCTGCACGGCACACGTGTTGAAGCTGCTAGATCCAGTGCTGTAGGTTATGTTTCATGCTTTGTCATGCACTCTGAGAAAGTCAAGGAGGAGAAATCGAGACAAGTTCTACATGAGCCATAATTACATTAATAAAGAAACCTGATCAGACACGCATGCTAAGCTGCGATCAGAAGCCAGACCTGAAAAGTTCCTCATTTGAGATAAATGAGTGCTGCTGAAATTACATCACCTCACTCCCTTGGGGAAGAGGCTGAATCCTTGGAATGAAGTTTGTGAAACGTTTTTACTGGCGATGTTTTTTTTTTTTCTTACCGTTTAAAAACATTTCTCATGGTTCTAGACTGGCCCCTCCGGGTGTCTCATGGCGAAAGATTACTACTCATTTTGAAGCTTACAAGGAGAAATGTGAATCCACAGAGGCATTGTGTGGATATACATTGTCATACTAGTTTTAGCAGTGCTTGCTAGGGCAAGCATCAGCATTACTTTTACTGTTGGTCATAGGTAGGGTAGGATTTTGAACAAACCCTTCGGCACGTCATATGTGCTGTGGACAAGATTGATATCTCAAATAGTGTGACTTAGGGATAGGAATCATGAAGAACTTAGCAATTCCGGTTCCTCACATATCCAGTTAGTGATTTATTTTTTAAATGATAAAGAGGGGGGAGGGGGGGGGTTATAAAACAACAATAAAAAAATGCAATTGCATTGCCAAATGATGATATCATTTCAATTAATAAATCGAACACAAGGGTGTTTTTATGACTTTTCAGTCTGTTTAGAGGTGTCAAATTCAATACAATATTTGACCTTAATTATGTTAAATATCAATACTAAACAAAAAAAATTATAATGTGGTAACATTTATTTTTATAAAATGTTACTGACCATTTATGGAAGTGAATGTTTATGTTACTGTTATCTTTTCTACTTTTCTGTGTTTTGATCTGAGCCATTTATACAGTTAAGAATAACATGGAGAATTGTGGGTAGGCTCCTTTGACTAAGCAACCACCCAGAACACCCTAGAAACATGGCAACTATTCCTTAGCAGCAACCCCCCCCCAATGTTTAGCGTCACATTGACAAGTTTTGTATGGGAAAACGCCACTCACATTTCCTTCGGAAAACTTAATGTCATGTCTCCATGAGCATCCTTTAATTTGGACCACCCGATACTGGACTTTGTTTTGAAATGTGTGGAATGTATGTACAATCCGAGAGCTATCCGTTTATGAAGATAAATGTACACACGTGAATCCCCCCCGCCCCCCCCCCCCCCAAAAAAAGAGTGCAGGAAGATCCCCATGTTCACCTACATTAAGCAATCACAGTGACGTGAGAAACATTTTTAGGCTGGAAAATATGCTGTGGGATTCAACTGTGCTGTTGCCAGGGGGATTTCCATTTGTAAGGTTTACAACACCATGTACCTGCGGAAGAAAAGCATTAACCTTTAACAAGTACCCATGTTAACATACAGACACTCGGCCCACAAACCTCAGTGGACCTGCCAGCTTTGTTACTTTTTAACAAAAAAGGTCTTTTTGCCATGATAATCCCCTTCCGCACTGACAGGCTAAACATCTGAACTATTTTCCAACACTGGTGTTCAATGTTCAGAAAGCCTGTGGTAAATTTGGCACTCTCTCAGTAACAGGCCTTGTGTTCCATTCCAGCTGAAAGAGAGACAGGTGAATACCGAATAAAAGCCTGTCCAAGGGGAATTCACCACTTGTATTCCCCTCTGTATGAGTGCTCATAGGGTTACAGAAAAGCTTAGCTGGCAGATTAACCAGACAGTGCTCAGCTCTCGAGTGAGGACCCGAAACTGGCTTCTAACAGGGTTTTAATGTACAGTGGCCCCAAAAAGTGTTTCGAGACTTGAGCAACATGCAAAAATAATTTTTCCTTCTTTTTTTTTTTCTTTTTTTTTTAAAGAAGCCTCTCATTCTCACCAAGGCTGCATTTATGTGATCTAAATACAGTAAAAAAAAATATTATGAAATATTACAAACTTATAACAACTGTTTTCTATTTGAATATATTTTTAAATGGATTTTATTCATGTAATGGGAAAGCTGAATTTTCAGCATCAGACTCCAGTCTCCAATGTTGAAAACTGCTTAATATATTTGCTAAAAAAAATGTAGGATTCCTTTATGAATAGAAAATCTGGAGAACAGCATTTATTTGAAATCTAAATCTTTGTAACAATGTATATAATATAAAATATACTTTTCTTTACTGGTATTTTTGATCAATGTAATGTTTCCTTGCTGAATAGTAGTAAATTGAAATAATATATTTCTTTAAAAAACTAATCTTACTGACCCTAAAATTTTAAACAGTACAAAGTCAGTTCTCCTGACGCCACACATGTGTCCTAGGAGAGTATCCTATCCACAGGAGTGATTCATCACATTAACTATTAACACAATCCACTAATGTTTGACAACAGAAGCCCCTATTTTAACGATCTAAGCGCATGGTCTAAAGCGCAGGGCGCAATTGCACTTAGGGCGTGTCCGAATACTGTTGCTAGTTTAACGACGGGAAAAATGGTCGGCATGCGCGGCGCATGGTCTGAAAGGGTTGTGCCTATTCTCTTAATGAGTAATGGGTGTGTTTTGGGCGTAACGTGAAATAAACCAACCAGAGTCTCATCTCCCATTCGCTTTAAAAGCCAGTTGTGCTCGCGCCATGGCGGATTGCTATTTGCATGATGGAATTTGCAAGCGGAAAAACTGAACGCGTCTCCAGGGAGCATACGGATCTGCTTGTGCGCGAGGTTAAAGCGTGTGAGCATCTACGGGACAAGCCGGATTCCACCATGTCTTTATGTACACAATATTAATCTTTTACAGTGCTGCTTGGGCATCCCTGTGTGTGTAATAAGTAGAGTGTATGCGCGTTGTGGACTCGCCAATAGGCGCACATTACTAATGCGCTCTTTTAAATAACAAAAAAATAAGTATTGCGCCATTGACTTTAGACCAGGTTTTTGTTGGTCAATGGCGCAGTCTATTTCAGTTGCCCCAAAATATCAACGCGCCAACAATGCGCCAGAACACACCTCTTTTTCAGACCAGCATGCCCATGGGTGCACAAATGGGCGCAAATGCATTCGCCATTTAAACAACGTGGTGCAGGACGTGAAAATGATAACTGCGTCGGCCTGAAACTAGCAAAAAACACTTGCATCGCGTCTGGCACTGCGTTGCGCCGGGTGTATGATAGGGCCCTAAGTGTTAACTTTTTGTCTTGATTTTGAACATCATTTCCTGTTGCTGTGTCTGTCTTTCTTCTTTCTTTCTTTCTTGTCTGTCCAAAAACTTTTTAGGGCCCTCATTGGGGGCCACATATAACAACTGACACTGATGTTAGGTCCTCCGTCTACAGACGTGGGTGGGAAATGCAAATTCTGATATTTACATAGCGGAAATGGGGTTTTCCCATCTCTCTCTCTTTTTTTTCTCATGACGTCTGTCACAGGAGAGTTGATCTGCTGTAAATTTTGTTTGTGTTTTTTCACTTTGGGTCCTTTTCCAACATTGGTTTGCATATTTTTTGCTCTGTTTTTTTTTTTTTCGTTCATGGTCTACTAAACTCCAGTGACTTTGCTCATGAGTTTCCACTGGCTGACTGGGGTTACATCACACACCCAGGGCCTTTACTCATGACCTGTGCTTCAAAGCGAGTCCAAACACAGCGCCCCTCTGTTTATAAAGAGCCTTTTGTTTCTGTGTTAATCTACTCTGAGCGTTGGCCCTACTGTAACTTCAACCCTCTCTCACACACACACACACACACACACTGTTCCCAAATGCAGCCTGGTCTAGAAAACCACACTCATGCTTCACTTACAAAAATGTACCTTGGTCACTTTTTTTCTGTCAAAATACCTTGTCACTTCAGTCTGTAGTATTTCAAAGAATGTTATGACTATAACAGAACTTTTTTGTTCTTAGTGTAACTATTGTATTTTGACCAGAATACAATATATTGGTACCATATTGTTTTTTGACTAATATTAGGGATTTTTTTTTATTTATAAGTGTCTGATGTTTAATTTTTCATGATCCAGCTGTATATTTAGATTACTTTTGCTATAATCTAAATCTCACTTAAAGCAAGTCTTTGAAATGCTAATAATTAAAACTGTTAAATGTAATCTTTAACTAAATTAAAATCTATTTTTCATATTGTACATTGTAATGTTATGATGCCTAAATTGAGTTGTAGAGTTTAAAATGAATGTTTTACTTAGTGTTTTATTTTTAATTTAATTAGACAAAGTATAGAATTTTAAGGTCAGCCATTTATCATAACATAAATAATTATCAGTTTATTGGCCAGAATTTTTAATGTGAGTGCTTATCATGGTTTTGTAAGGGTTGTACACTGTAAAAATATGATCAATAAGTTATGACAACATATGCTTTATAAGTTTTTACATTGCTTTAACTCTTCAAAATAAGTTAAGCAATTTTTAACTTGTTTAAGAAGTTATACAAGATTAGACTAATTAGTATAGTCACTTTAATATCATTTAAGTTGAAATGACTTAAAATTTTAAGTACAATCAACTTGGATGTTTAAGGCAGCAACCTTTTTTTTTTTTCCTTGCAGTGCATGAGTGAGGGGTTGTACTGATATAATCTCTGGGTGTGGTTTGTAGAAAAGACCAGTCAAACCACACAGTCTTTGCTTGCCAAATCCGTGGCACAAACTTTTAAATTAGCCTGACAAACTGCTTGTGTATCTGTAAACGCGTGTGAAAGCGAGTATCACACACACTGTCTATGTCCTAGCAGGCCTGAGCAGACAGATGCTCCCCCCTTCTCAGCAGAGAATCCCCCTGTGCAGCGTCCACAGCTGCTTAACAGAGCCGTGTTTGTGTGTAGCCAGCCTGCTCCGCTGGAAATCTTAAACTGCTGGGAAGGAGGAAGTGATCCTGGCAGTTGGCTGCAGCTCTGAGAGAGAGTTAGGAGCTGGGTAGCGCAGTCCTGCACTCAACACAACAGAATCAGTCATGGAGCCGGATTGCTGTAGAGCAGCACAGCTGAAAGACGACACACACACACGCAGCAGCCTTCAGAAAGAGATGGACTGTTTGTTGTCTATCTCAAAGCAATCGACTTAGCTGTCAGGTTGAGCCATCACAGGCCCGACATTCACAGTCGTAAAATACTCTGGGACTGCAAGAGTGGGTGTTTTAGCTGAAACCTAACAAATGTGAGGCATCTAAGCATATATGAGAGGTGTGCATGTCTGCTTTTCCACCGTCGGGCCGAATGGTCCGTTATATTTCCACTTGAGCTTGGTTCGGCACGCCACGATTACAAACCGCTCTCGGCCTGGAACGCACGGTAGAATGCGTGTAGTGATGCTGCTACTCAGGATTGGTCACTTGTCTGTTGTCTGGCTACCATTTTCTCTGTAGCTGACCATGCGCATTCTGATCATCCTCCATAACGTTGCTGTTGCTATTTGCATCTCTACCCATCCGTAAACTCTTGCGTTACCAATGCAACGACTGACACATTTGTATTGCATTCTAAAGGGCTCTGGTTTTCAGCCCCACAGCGGAAAATGAAACCATATCCATACCGGCACAGAATGGAATGGTTAAAGCTACAAAAATGTTTTGGCCTGATGGTGGAAAACGGCTTGTCCATGACCCCGTTTATGCTTGGTGGTAACATCTATTTTGACTGATCACAAATGAAGAGAGTAAATATTGGTGAAAACAGGGACCAAAATGTTTTTTGAATTGAAAGTTACTCAAGCCACATTTATAATTAGAAGTTCATGCCACATTTTTAAAGAACTACAAAACTGAGGAATTCAGCTTAAAAAGGTAATTTTTGTGGTTAAATATCAAGTAGGCTACATATTTGCTTTTTGTGTAAACGTTGCATGCACATGGATGGATAGATAGATAGATAGATAGATAGATAGATAGATAGATAGATAGATAGATAGATAGATAGATACGATTTTATAATATATTTATGTTTTCATGCATTTTAATTAATTAGATATTTATTTTTATTTAGACTTTTTACTATAAATTATCTTTATTTTATTTTAATTTATTTAATTTAAATGTATTTGTTATATGTATGTATATCTTTTTTATTTTAAGATCACCTGAGGCCGATGTTCGTACCAAGTGTAAATGAGCCCATGTGATGCAGAGTAAACTGAACAGCACATCATTACAGAGGACTTGGTCACCATTTACTTTAACACTCATAGGATAAGAGGAAGCCTGCAGAGAGAATGAAAGAGAGAAGGAGGTAGAAAAACCAGAAGTGTATAAAGGGAGTATGCAGTGATGAAGAGGGGGGAAAAGGTTAAGAAAAGAGGGATCAGACTTGGATGAGTGTGACAAAACCAGCAGAACAATAGCTAGAGAAGCAGAAAAGAGCGATGGAACAAAGAAGCACATGCATAGATTAATTAAACAAAGAAAGAAAGAAAGGAATTTAGAGGAATAAATGTTGGTGAGGGGTAGGAGAGGTACGCCCGGGCACAGGAGCCACTCCTGCGGCTCAACTCCTGGAGGTTCACAGGGCATGAAGTTAATTAAGAAGAGAAACTTTATCTTACTGGCTTGTTCAGCCATGTTACCATTTTTCTCGTTTTTGGCTCTGTTCTCTTTCTATGGATTTAAATAATTATTTAAACTGGTCAGAATTTTAACTTGTCTGACACATTTCCATGAATGGTCACAATTTATATTTAAAGTCAGAATGAAATCAAATTGACCGGTTTTCTTTCTTGCTACACATTCCTGGTTTTATTGTGCTATATTAACTTTCTCCATCTCTGAAACACCTTTCATTTTTTGAAACCCTTTCTCCATCTCTGAAACACCTTTCATTTTTTGAAACCCTTTCTCCATCTCTGAAACACCTTTCAGTTTCGATTGACGTCACCAAGGCAGCAAATATTTTAATCAACAGGTGCCAGGAGTGTCTCAGGAGGGAAGTTGTCCTCCCTAATCGACTCCAAACCCTGGTATGTAATGTCCAATTTTCATGATCCATGTGAATAAAATTAAATCCCGCTCTACTCTTTTTCCTCATTGAATATCCAGTTTCACTTTGAAATGCGTTACATTAAAAGGGTTGTGAATGTTGTTTTACTGTAAAAACAAGCGTTTCTCATTCTGATGCATTTCTGAGTGAAACTAGATATTTAACTGTATATATGTAATGTAAGACGGGACTTAATTTTATGTCGGAAAATTGCGATGTAATCTTGTTGGTTCAGAGGCAAAAAAAAGTTATTTTGGTTAAAGCAAACATTTAGCTCTTGCATTTGTGAATAATGCAGAAAGACCAGGAATATTCATGTAAGGAATGATTAACTTCGGGCCATTTGAATTATTAGAAAAATAAAGCACACCCGAAGTGGAGTGGCATTATTCCGCTTATACTACGGTTACCGCACCTCAAAACACTGTTCAGATGATGCATTTCAAGACATTTGTCAGGTTCTTGTCCTTAAGCGTTCATGTGTGTAGAACTAATTTTCTAACCCATATAATCCCAAGCGTTAATGCAGTTAAGTGCTAAAATGCTAACTCGCTTCCTTGTTTTGGCCTACGAAGTGATGTCATACCTGCACCACTCTATTGTTTACTATATTTATTTGTTTGGTCAGTGTCATTGTGGGTTTTGGTTCTTTTGTTGTTGTGGTCTGTATAAGGACCTTTGAAATAACTGAAATCATTTGGTAAAGTGAAATGGAACTGTAATGCGGTCAAGACCTGCCTGGAACTCCTTTAGGTGTGGGTTTCCCTGAAAACAATTGCAAACCTTAGAACATTCGTAAACCAATCAGATTCATGCATTCAACAGCCTCTTAGTATAATAAGAAAGTAATTTTGTTGTAATGCTTTTTTTTAAGCATGTCAGAGCAATAGTTTAGCTGTGATCATACAGTCTTGAATGCATGTTCACTTGTGTGTGATGTCAGCTGACGTAAAGTATTTGTTTGAAGGGAGTGTGAATTGGGACACACGTCTAGAGATGTGTCTAGAGACCGAGCCTCAGGCTGTACAGAAACTGAGAGAGGAGTCGACTGGTTTCCCCGCACATGTTTGTCACCATTTGTGTCCAAGGCCATTGGAAAGTGAGTCAACGTTTGTGCGTCCCTGATGAATAGGCATGCTAATTAATGGTGTGTGTGGATGTTTGCGTGAAAACATATGTTAATCATGAGTGATTGTTGACACCGGTATGTGAAAAACAGGACGATGGTTTTGAGAAAAGCAAAGTTTATTTTAATATCATGATGCACATCACAGAAAAAGAGCATTTTCCTATGTTGTGTTTTTGATTGGTTGTCTTGACAGCTAATGTCCCAGGCTGTTTCCAATGCCACAGGTCTTTATTATTTCTGTACTGCATTGTACAGTTTTGGTGAGGCAAAGAAATTACGTTTCCATACCTCCTCAACATAAGATCACTCTTCATCTGTGGCAGATGTCTAAATAAGGCCATAGCTGTTCAGTAATAAATCTCCTACAACGTTCTGAGTGAAAGTTTGTAAACTTGCTAGTAGAGGCATGTTGAGTGTATTGGGTGTAGAATGATCTAGAGTTGTTTATGGTGAAAACCCACAGGCTGAATCTCTGGTGTTGTGCCGTTAACAGCAGTGGGAGGCTGTGCTTACCCAAATACAAAGACAAGCCCTGATCAAGAGGTTCCCAAACAAATCTTTGTGTGAGTGTGTTATGATTAGGGATGTCACAATACCAAAAATCTAGTAGTCAGTACCAATACCACCAAAAGTGCACGATACTCGATACCAAAGTTGATACCATGGTTAAAAAAACAATAATACTTAGGCCTAAACATTAACTTTAATGGGGGGTGGGGTAATTTGATGGGGTGGGGGTGTTATACATATTTTTACAAATGAATTATAATTATCTCATCAAAATGTTTGCTCACTCAATGTGTTTTTTATGAGGTAATTTGTTGCAATAGTCAGTAATAAGTGAAAAGTTAAAAGCGGGGTTTAGAACGACAATAACCTGGGGACAAGCGCAAGTGTGAAAAGCCCTACACACTGAGGTAATGTGTGTGATTGTGAGCCAATAAGCGATTTGCGTAAGTAAGGCCATGATGTGTACATACAGCTGAGCGATTCTCATAACTCTAAGCTGACGTGGTGTACTGATTATAAGAGCTGTAGGTGACTAAATTATTTCCCAGTTGTGTGTTAGCAACTTGAAACTACCAGAAACTACTTTCTCTCACAGAATGCTGTGTTTTGGCGAGGTATGTCACATGTTTGAGGAATGTTGTTCATGTTTACAGCTCTTATTCGGGTATCTGAGGCAGGTTTGTCAGAGCTGGTGTTCTCTTGTTTGGTGTCCTTTTTTTGGACTGTAAACACTGTACACTGTAACTCTACACTGTAAACACACTACACTGTAAAAAGTGATCAGTTGTCTTAAAATTAAGTAAATAAACTTCATGACAATTCCACATTACTTAATTTTTTTAAGTAAGTGAACTGAGCACTTTTTACCTACATACTATTTGGTATGGAAGTTCATAGTATACAGTACAAATTTTCTTTAACAATGGAATACCCAAATGATTTACTACAATTGCCAAAATGAGCTGAATAAAGCCAGGCACACTGCAAATATTATAGTTACCCTTTCCACAGTGCAATTTGAACAACTTAACCTTCCAATCATGATTGTTAATTTTGCTTTCTTGACTCATTATTTGATCAGATTGCCAAATTGGATTAAGTTAAAATTGGACTCAAAATAATGTATTTGGCATCAGTTATCATCTTGGATATAAAGCACTTTATTAATTGATGTAGACAATCTAGCATACCACTGTTTGAAACATGTATAGTTGCGTAATGTGTCCAGTTTCAAATGCTATTTAAAAAAAACAACAAGTGTACATAGTTCCTGCAAGTGATGCATCAATGACCACATCAGTATTAAGCAATATGAGCTTTGTATCTTCAGTAATGGTTAAAAGATTGTAAGGATGATATATCAGAGAATAAAATGGCTCATTGCCTCTTTTCACTTGAAGCATGGCGTTTAAAAATATAGACTAAGCAATATAGATTTATTATATTGAACTTCGGATTAGATATCAGCTTTTTACATAACAAATAATTATTGGTATATCTGCATTCCTAGTTTCAGCAAATTTGTTTATATTTTTGTGTGTGTACTGTCCTGAAGACACTGCCAGTCTCTGCTCTGGCTGGAGTGTTTGTGGTTATCTTTGTAGAGAGATTTCACACTGTTGAGCGACAGACACTTCACAAAGGAAGCTCGGAGCCAGAAGCCATATGCCCTACATGCCTCTCCATGCTCTCTTTGGCAACAGCAGCTGCATTTTTACATTTAGGAAGGAAGTTTGCAAATAAGTTACACCAACCAAGTATTCTGTAAAGATGAGCTTTAAGCAGTTTGTTTTCAGGATGTTAAAAAGTTCAAATTCAAATTCACCATCCCCGGCTTCTTGCCTTCACTTGTGTGTGTTTTCATGTATGTGTGCGTGGGTGGGAGTGATCTGTCCTGTCAGGGGTATTTTTTTGTGACTTTGTTTATGAATGAATTTAAAGGGCAGGCTAGACAGCTCATTGATATGGTCATAAAACATCAATTTTTCCTTCTAACAGTAAAGCAGCTCTTTGTGATGGTATACAGGGCCCAAAATTAACTTTATGCCACACCTGCTAATGGGGAGAGAAATGAACAACCATAAATATTTCTTATTTTACCCTTTAAATTTTTTTGTGTGTGTGTCCCGATTGAAGTGCAGTTATTTATAAGAACTTTTTCATAACATATGCAAGATGAGCCTGTTGTTGAAACATCATGATTCATTCTTATTTTGATTTTGTTGGCTTAATGAGACAAAAAAAAAAGAAAAAGGTGAAAACAACAACTCCTTCTAATGAAACTTTTGATGATAAATTTTCCAATCAAGTTGATTTGAATCCCTCGCACGATTCCATTTAAACCAGGTAAAGTTGCAGTTCCTAATAAAGTTACTAGCTCAAAGGCGGGTAACCCCAGTTTTGGATCTTGGCGAGTGTTTATTTTGGAAACGAGTCAAACGACCGCCTCCGCATACTCACGAGTCAAGAAACAATGCGATGCTGTGATGATCAGAACGTATTGTTGTTTCATGTCTGATGGTCTCATGTGTTTCTCTCACAGACCCCCAGTGCCTGGGCCGATGAATGCGGAGAGAAGAAGAGGAGCTGTCACAAGCGCTCAGCCTCCTGCGGCAGCACTGACCAGCTAAAAGAGGTCAGGACGCGTTTAGGACCTGATCTCCTATCCTCCCCCGTGCTTTGTTCCATTCAGCAGGGCCGGGGCTGGACCCCCTCGTTGTCTTTCTCTCCCCCAGTGTGAGATTGTGGATGAGACGGGGCAGCAACAGGGTGTTGGGGAGGGGAAGATTGAGGCTATGTCATTATCATATTATTGGCAGTCTCTAGTGAACCAGAAGCAGCCTGGTGTCACCTCGCTTTACACCCTCCCTTCCTCCTGTTTGTGTGCGCACCCTTCCTTCCCCTGTCTCATCCTCCAGTGGCTTCATACACTGTTCTCTCTATTCAGCTTATCTTCTTCCTCTCCTCCACCACTTCAAGAGTCTCCTCCCTTTGTATATCTCTGCTGTGCCCCTTGAGTGTCGGGGATTCACAGGTGTCTATACGTTCATAATCTTCCTGTCACTCTTTATCTCAACTGCCATCTGTCACCGACTCTAGTTTGTGTGTGTGTGTGTACTACCTCATAGTTAATCATTTCAGCAGGTCATATGTGCACTCACACTCACACACACACACTGTAGGCAAATCTGATGGAAACCTACTGAGCTGCCTACCTAGATGAATTATTTGAATGCGGTGATATTGTGGTTTGCATGAGGATTGCTGTTTGCTGCCTATGCAGACCATTTCACATTAGTCAAATGTGAGGTTCAGTGTCAGTTCGGATGCTCCCCTAGAAATGATCTGCCTCAGTAGGCAGTGAGGAACCTCTCTCTTAGTTTTTGAACAGAGCTGTTTTCCCTGGTTCAAGCATCACATGTACCTTCAAAAACAACACAAACCCCTCTGCACCACAGTCACACACAGATAAAGCCCACACATAACTGGTCAGAAATGCCTAGTGTGGGAATTAGTGTCGTCACATCCTGGCCGCTTCAGGTGAGATTATGTTAACATCTCATTAAGGGTGTCGCTCATAGCCTGTAGGAGCAAGCATGCTGACCCCTGAAGGGGTTTATTTTGCAATAATGACCAACTACTGTCATGTAGTTTTTTTATTTTTATTATTCTATGGTGTCTTTTATCTAAGCAACAGTGCTCTGAAAGTTAATGTCTGTCCTGACAGACTCTCTCTCCCTCTCGCTCTCTCTCTCTGCGTGTTACAGATTGTGAAGCTGAGACAGCAGCTCCAGCGCAGTAAACACAGCAGCCGTCACCATCGCGACAAGGACCGCAAATCTCCCTTCAATGGCAACCATGCTGCTTTCATCCAATCACAGGTGAGCTATTTCTCACCTGCTCTGAACACAGAAGACCTGGTGGAGAAGGTTACCTGGAGTGGTGTTGTTTTTTTATAGTTTTTTTTTTTTTTTTTTTTTGCCTTTTTTGCTCTCAGGGATCGTGTTAAAAATCTTTTTGAAAGAAGTCTCTTATGCTTGCCAAGGCTGAATTTATTTGATTACAAAAATACAGTAAAAACTTTTACAACCATTACAATTTAAAATATTTGTTTTATTTTCATGTATTTTAAAATGTAATTTACTCCTGTGATGTCAAAGCTGAATTTTCAGCATCATTACTCCAGTGTTCTGTGTCGCATGATCTTTCAGAAATTACATTAATGATACACGAGAGAGAGAGTGTCTGTTTGTTAACATAAGCATAGCACAGTGCAGTGAGTGCACTTAATGCCATATAAGCTGAAGAAGAAACTGAACACAAACGTTGTGTATCATCAATGCAGTTGTAGTTGAGAACTAGAAGTCATACTTATTCTGTCTCACTCATTCTGAAAGAACGTGAGTGGGTAAGTGTGCATACCAGTGTGTAAAAGCGTGTCACAGTGTGTGTGTGTGTGTGTACTTGCACTCTGGTCGTAATTGGCAGGACCAGGTGCAGGCTGTTTTAGAGTGAAAGACCTCTCTTCACGAAGACAAAAAACAGTGAATAAATTACTGTGGCCTCTCGCTTGGCCTTGTCTCCCTCCCTCCCTGCCTCCGTCTTTTTCTCGCTCTCTCGCTCTGTTTTGTGTTTGTCCATGAATTAGTCCAGCATGTGGTGAATGTGCCGCACTCCTGGTCTTTACTGTACTATAGCTGCCAGCCAGTCAATTAAAGGCCACGCTCTGACCGGCCTGCTGGATGTGTGGTTTTGGGGCCCGTTTTACGGCTGGGGCTTTTTTTTTTTGTGTGCATGTGCATGTGTTTGGCTCAAGCACCATCTGTTGTCTCACTGTATTCATCTTTTGTATTTAATCCTCTGAACTGTACTCAGACTCGGCCCCTCTGTTGCAGAAAACACCAAAGTACTCACACCTAGGTCCGAATTGGACAAGAATACTGATTTGACCAGCGCAGATGTACACCGTACAGAATCCCCACTTAAAATCTGTGTTCAGAATGGAGTACTAGCTTACTATTGGATGTGCAGTATACTGTATACTTCAAGTTGCCTATTTAAATAATTAGGTGAACGGTACAATATTTATATTATTGGTCATTATTATTTATATTTATTTTATTCCACGATAAATATTTGAAACCGTAGTAAAATGGTAATGATCAGTGTCACATGACTCCATTACATTTGACGTGAGTGGCGTTCAGTTGGTGTCAACTTGGAAATTAAAATGGTTAAATTACTTTCTGCCTTGTTTGCTTTCTTCAGTGAGAGATTTGCAGCATTGCCTCAGTGTGAGAAAGCATATGGAAATGCTAACCTGCTATTCCAGGAACCCAGTCTACCATGTGATCATTTAGTTGTATGCAAACATAGACTTGCATCTGCTGTCCCCTCCAGCAGATGTAAGTGGGGTTGATTGAACAGTGTATCATTAATCAGTGCCATTCCGTTCTGCCTCCGTCTGCTCTGAAGAGATCTACAGGAATCCGAAGTGGAACTGGATTTGTTTTTTTGAAGGTTTATTTAGTCAGGGCGTTTCTCTGCTGTGTATTAGCCTTAATTTGAAGCAGCTGAGGTTGAGTTTAGAGCCTGAGAGATGCCCAGGCTGGGTAATTATAACAAGCATGCATTTTTTTGGATGTGAGGTGAAGGGGCATTTTTCTCCGCCTCAGGCTGAGTGGTCGCGATGTTTCTCGGCTGGGCCGTAGGGGTCGGGTTTTATCGTAAACTTCCATTTATCTCTATCTCTGAGTCTTCTACTTACTTTTTTTCTTGGCACTCCGATGTGAATGCACTTTCCTAAAGAACACACACAACGTGACCTCTATGTAGAGGGGGAGGGCTGCAGGGGTGTGTGTGTGTGTGTGTGTGTGTCGTGTCAGGGGCTGAGTCGGGTGTGCATGGGGGTGTTCTCCCCATTATGTGCGTGGAAAGCAGCTAAAGATGAAGTGGGAGTCATGAAAATGGCATTCTTTCCAGAAATAAAAGCTGTGAAGAGGGGGACTAAGAAAAGCGAAAGAATGAAAGTTGCATTTGAAGACCTTTATGAGAAATCCGGCCATAAGGTCAGAAGCTCCATGAGAAGAAAAGAAGAACAACATCAGAGGAGACACAGAAACACGGGTGAACAGCTGTGGAGATGTTTGTCTCTTCTTCTGGCTTGGGAATTTTTGCTTCGTCACAGATTGCAGAAACGACAGACTTGATCATAGGCCATACTTGGAGTAGATGCTATATTTGTTATAAATAAAAACCAAGCGATTTTACAGTCTGTTCAATATGTTGTACTGTTGTGTACGTACCTGTGTGTCAATAGTTCAGCTAGTAACAAAACCTTGAAACATGTCTTTCCAAACATTTCTAGTCGACAAGAAGTCACGAGATGTGTCCCAAATGACAAACTTATAGCCAAACCTGCTCTAAGAGCCCCACTGTCCTGCAGAGTTTAGCTCCAACTTACCTCAACATCTAGTAAGACCTTGATTAGCTGGTTCAGGTGTGTTTAATTGGGGTTGGAGCTAGGCCAGTGGCCCTCCAGGAGCAGGACTGGACACCCCTGGTCTAGTATACGACTGATTTCATCATTCTACTACAGAGTCTGATAGTCCCTTCCCTTCCACTATGCAAGAAAAGCTTAAACAGTTGAGGGCATGAAGTATATGCTGGTGTAGTTTGTGACCATTGATTGCTATTATAAATGTGCAATGAAATACAACAGTGGGCATTTACTTGTACTTCTGAAATTGGTAACATCCCTGGTGTTTTTGAGAGTGAAAATGAGGATTTATAAAATATTTGTTGTTTGTATTTTAGTTTTTAGTAGTTAACCTCCAGAAATGTAATAGAAAGATCTGAAAAATGAAGCATGACACATTTCATGACTTCTACTTCCATCCCTTGTTTTGGTTTATATCAAAACTCAAATAATAGCATCTACTCTCATCAATAACAATAAGTACTGCCAAGTTAGTCTGCTTATTTTCCCTAGTCATGCTATGTATATTAGCTTGGCCCTAAGTAAGCTAGCACGACTGTACTGTGCGCTTAGCACTTTGCGGTCAGTTTGTTAGTCCTAGTCGATTTTTGGCAGATTCGATATTCTCTCAGATCTCCATGACATTCAGAGTTTGATCATTCTGTGTGATGTATTGCAGGGTAAAGGCCAGTGATAAAGGATCCTAGTAACTCACACACCTCCTGGCTTTGTTCTCTATCTCCTGCTCTTCTTGTCTGTTGAGTGCTGTGTTCGATGATCAATAATTAACAGTTTTTGGCTGCTTTCTGGGTTTGACTGCTGTTTTTGTGTCTGAAGGATTGAGCACATCTTTACCTGCATTCTTACCATTCTCTGTGTGGGAGTCCACAGCGCCTGCTGGTGTCAGAAATGAGGAGTGCAGAGGCAGAGTGTGTGCCGTCGCTAGAGCATTCGGATGAAATTATGTACTCTACTCTTTTTGGCTTTAGTTTGATCTCATTTCAAAGTCTTACATTTAGAATATTTCGGTCTGAAGTTAGTCTCCATCATATCTCCATCTCTAATCTCCTTTTTTGGTTTTACTGAGAATTTTAATGTGTTGTTTTTTTTTGCCGCAGTTGATGAATTCATTGGCAGGACTTCTGATAGATTAAGTTTTTTGATCACTTGTGACTTGTATTTTTCTAACCTTCTACTGAAACAGTGACCACAACAATAGGAACTTCTCAGGTTTTGTTTGATCTCAGTGGTTTTGAACCTGAATATGTTGTGAATCCAGATAGACAGAAGAGATGCGTTTGAGTCATTTGAGGTTGCGTGGGGCTTTGGAGGGGTCATTCCTTTAAGTCTCTACACAAACCTTTAGTTAAGGACCGATCAACAACTTCAGCCCCATGAATCTCTTGTTTTTATAAAGACCATAGTGGTCAAAGAAAGGCTGACGTGAAAGTGCCCAGTATAGCCATCAAGGCCTGGAGACCTTTCAAAGGGATTCTTCTGTCTAACCTCTCGTTTTAAAGGCAGACTGTGGTAACCAATACAGGCCTCCATACCAGTGAAGAAAAGCCTTTTACATGCTGTCGGGAAGACTTTCACTGTTTTACTGAGGCTTCTGTGCGTGTCCATGGACACTGAGTTTTTTTAATCCTTGTAATTTAGTACAACTAAAAGGAACAGGGCAAAATGAAGTTATTTTTATATATATGCAGCAGGGCCGTGCAGAGACCTCTGGAGGGGCAGGTGCTCAAAGTATAAAAGGGAGCACATGCGGAACAAGGCTTTAAATAAGGCTGTGCTCAAAATATCAATACAGTAATATATCAATACAGATGATTCTGTATCGATACAGTAGCAAATGCATTGATGCAGTTTTGAAAAAGAAACCGAACAGAAAAGACAAATTTTAAGTTTAAAAGTTAAAAAAAATAATGAATGTGCAGTGTGCACCTATTAATAACTCTGGGATTAGAAACTGAAGTATCTTAAGTTGTCCCAACCTGGTGACTTTTTCTTCTCCTGTTATACAGAATAATAAAGAACAGCTGTTATAGTAAACTGTGTAGGACAAAATCAACGTGGCCCATGTTTCGTACAGTATAGTTTTATTTAATACCATATCAGCATCTATGGCTATTTTCATGGCAAAAACTGATTTACAAAAATACAAGAGTTACATTTATACAATGAACATAAAAACAAAGCAAACAGAAACAGCAATTAATACTTTACAAGATTTTTAACATTAATGTGATACCTGTTCTGGTACATTCTTACTAAAGTCCTTAAGTGAGTTTGCTGCCTTTGCTATTGTTGTTACTGCTGCTGCTGCTGCTGATACTGCTGGAGCTGATCTGAGTAGACATTAAAACAAACATATAGAGATATATTAGCTGATTAAATCATGTTCATGTGACCATGACAAGATGTAAAGATTGCTGACAGTGTTTGGAACCTTCACTAGCTCACTGACCTGCTGTAAAGCTGCAGATTCTGCCCAGGCTACTATAATATAATAATAGTATATAATAGTACTAGGGGAGATGTTCACAGACGCTTCTGCACACAAAAAATAAGATATTGGTAAGTAAGCCTATGTGATAATAAGCCTATACTCTTACCAGATTTTTGATAATAATTTTTATGGCACTATACGTTTTTTAAATAAATACTGTAATAATAATAATAGTTTAAAGTAAAAATAATAGTTTTTAGTCAAATAACATAAAAAGACCAGACCCCTCGACGCCCGTGAAACTTTTCTCCCTCAAACAGCAAGCTAACGTTACTTCTACAGCCTACACACAGCAATATAAACAACATCTCAGCATGCTCTTCACGTCGTTCTTGTAAAATAATAATAAGTAAACAAACATCAAAATCACTTCGCTGAGAATAAAATACCACTTACCTGCAGCCGCAGAGTTGAAGATATCCTCTGGTAGTGCGCGTAGCTGCGCGAAATTTAAAAATGCGCGTGCAGCATGAGGAATCCTCCCGGATGAGTTCGTCAGGTGAAAGGTCATCATGTGGGTCATTTTATTTACGGCTAAATTATTATTCATTAATTTTACTAATAGTTAGATTGGGCAGGCATCCACAAAAGGGCTTTTAATTACAAAAAAAAGGAGAGGAAATTTTGCCTTGACAAAAGGGCACTTTGGGCACCAAGGGGCAAAAGGGCAGGTGCTCGAGCACCCAAAGCCCCCCCCCCCACCCCCCCCCCCTCCACGTGCCTGATATGCAGTTTTATTTGAGTGTACATTCGGCCCTCAGTTGTAGTTAAATTCTAAGGCAGCATCCAACTAAAATGGAGCCTCATAAGTGACTGATTTGGGACATGCTTCATAGAAACTCTCACAAATAGCATTGGTCGCATGACGTTTACGATTGGTGCCACTCCCAGTTGATTCCAGTAGAGTCTAGCATTAGAACATGTTGCGATACTTTAGTAGAGTTCAACAGTTGGGTTTCGTAAGTAAAAATCACATTGATTTTCTCCACGTGGGAATTGATTTTAATGATGATAAACTTTTAAAGGCAGACCTGCTGTGAGCTCCGAAGTTGTTAATCGATGGTATATATTTTTGTAGAATCCATCAGCCTGTGTCATTTCAACTTATTTTTGAAATAATGCTGTTCAGCAGTGGAATTTCTGGGAGAAACTACATTACCCATGATTGTGTACAAAAAGCTCCACCAATCTGAGATCGCTACAAGCAAGCCATGCCAAAAGAACTCTGAATATAGGTCATTCGCAGTGCTTCATGGGATTTGGTGGCTGATGAAGTTTCCCTTCGCTCTCAAACTACTTGGTCTCAAACTTAAAATATATTGTTTCTATATACCTAATTAAAATCATTATTTTATATTTATCCATTGTTGATGATTTCATTCACAGTGCTTCATGGGATTGTAGTTCTTTCTTCAAAGCCATTAAGTAAATAGTCTTGTACATTTTTCATTTCGTCCAATACTTTTTTCAAATGTAATGTTGCGATTCACTTCGTAGTTAGTAGCCGTAACCGTAAGGACGCTGAAAAAGTGGATGTACATTGTTGTGCTGTATAAGCATTTGGAACAGGGTTCATATTTAAGCCAGGCTTTGCTCTGTCTGACTTATTAATTATTTAGTCCACTTAAACTCCTTTCTTACAATCAACCACAAGCTTGCATTCAGATCTGCCTTCATCCGATCAACAACCAAATGATATGACCAAGTCCCAGCCATATATTGTTTTTGTTTCTTTGTTCTTTGATAATTAATTTCATTTGTACATCACAGCACAGAGGAGAAAATCTGTCGCCACTCCAGTTACATCGCAACTGTAAACACATTTTCCACACTCAGCAACCTTTGTCTGCCATTGTCTATTTTAGGCATCGACTTTTCTGCTCCTGTGGTTAATGAACCTTAATCGAGACCTCCGAAGTAAATGGCTAACATCTGTGTTCAACTGGTTAGCATGGTTTTGTTAGCAATCCTATGCGGCCTCTATAGACGTCACCAAAGTGCTGAGCCATGTTTCTTCTGTCAGAAGATGACGACAATCAGATCATTGGCGCTGACAGTGAGTAGTATCATGTCATCCTTCATTGTCGTCAGGCCGTACATTATTTCTGTTAATGTCACGGCACGCCACTGGAAATCTTTTACGTAAACAAATATTTGCCTCCTAGCGACCACTCGCGAGAAACTTGCTAGGAAATAGACAAAATCACTTAACCGGTGTATTGTTTCGAGGTGACCTCGAGGGTCAGGGTTTCTCTCCGCTGTTTTCTATCCTGATGAGCAGATAAATATCCAAACCACCCAGAAGAAAAGAGTCCAGAAGACTTTTATGTTGAAACAATGTGATGTCCGATTAAACACACACATGCATGCTGGAGAGGAAAGAGGCATGGAGTGATGCTGCATGTGAGTTTAAAACCTGGCTTGCTCTATTGAGATGGTAATGAAGCAGATCTGGCGTGCTTTAAGCGAGGGCCACCGCAGGGCCACACAGTTCTCAGCAACGTCCTGCTAATGCCCTCACATTGTTCCCTCGTACCCTGAGAAAGAAGAGGGGGAGGGACGGACGACGAGAGCAGTGCTATGTATTTTAAGAAAGGGGGTGAGATGGAGAAATACACTTGGAGAGGATAGATCAGAACAAGGGAGAGAGAGGGCGGGCAGACATGATGAAGAGAGACAGGAAGGAGGGGGGCCGAGAGAACTAAAATCCAGAGAGAGAGAGAGAGAGAGAGAGAGAGAGAGAGAGAGAGAGAGAGAGAGAGAGAGAAAAAGAGAGAAAGAGAGAAAGAGAGACCGGTGGACCAGGAGGACCAGGAGGAAGACCGGACCTCTCTCTGACAGGATGACAGGAAGTGGACTCTCTGGAAAGGTGACGTTTTTGTTCAGTCTTTCATCTGTCACAGAAGTCGTCACAAACAGCAGTTGTCAGCATAGTTGGCACGTTTTAGATTTAACTCAGTAAGTGCGTTTTGCATGCGTCATGTTATCTATCTGTGTCCCGGTACAGTCGTGAGGTGTGCTCCGCAGTCACACAAGCAAGAATCAGAAATCTGCTAGGCAGACCGAGTTACATAACTCGCTGATCTGCAGAGGAGACCAACACGTTACCATGCAATGTGTCTGTATGCTGTGGTGTGATAACACGTACCCCTGTTAGTGTTTAGCATCATATGGTAACTGAAGTGTGTGCTGACAGTGTGTGAATATGCAGGGCTTGATTCAGCTGCTTTGTAATGCTGTTGCTGTAAGTTTTCACACAGGCAGTGTTTACTTTCAGAGGCATATCTGCTCTCATTTTGAGGTCGTCTCTCTGTGTTATGCATACTGCACTCACACACTCATCACTCACTCACTCACACACCAACCACATACACACATTTATCATCTTTGCTTTTCTGATGCTTCTTGATCACTCATTGTTACAAACTAGGGGGAAAAATACATGCGCATTAACCTAAAACCTAAAAAATATATTATCGGTAACATAAAACAACATAAAATATACAGTACAAATACATATCCCACAAAATACACAGCTCAACTTGGACTCAGTTGAGCTCATGTGGGAAAGATTGTGTTCAAGGCTCCAACACATTCTACTTTAAAACATCACATTCAGCAAATAATCACACCTTCTCGTTCTCTCCTGTTTCAGGCTCCTATTCCAAAGAGTGTCTTGATCTCTATTCCCATCTCCAAGTCTTCAGTCTCTCGTTTCCGGAACAGCGTGGAGGGGCTGAATCAGGAGATTGAGCACATCATTATCCGAGACACGGGAGACAGAGAGGAGCAGCTTATTGTGAGTGTTTTTTGCAGAATCATGTCAAGCACACTCTGTTAGATAATCAGGTGTCCTCATAGAATCCCTAAAGACGCTGTGTGTGTGTTTAACTAAAGTTATGTTTCTGTTGTTTACAATCATTGCACTTTTTCTCTGCCCAGCCTCAGGAGGCTCCAGACGGGCATCGGGCTCCTCCGCCCCTCTGCCAACGCAGTGCCAGCTCCCGCAGCATCGACACGCAGACTCCCCTGGGCACCGCAGCGGGCAGTAACCACAGCAACAGCAGCAGCCGTTCTCAGTCCATCTCACCCACGTTCCTAAACGTGCCAAGTGAGCCCTGCAGCGATAGTCCTTCTCCCCATGAGGACGAGACTCTGGCTGACGGCTGTGAGAAAGGTACAGCTCACATATTTTCACACCCACATACACCCACTCAGGGCTGTTCACATGTCCTTAGGCCCACACAGATCTGCACACACTTTTTCTGCATTGATGGGTATGAAAATGTGTGGAATGGTTTTAAACATGTTCAAATTTGTTATATGGTGCTGACAGTGCTACGCTTTTATTAGTAGCTAAAGGCTTAACCAAAATATTAAAGTGTAACTTTGCCAATTTTCAACCCACTTTGGATTGTTCCAGAGAAATTCATGTTTAATTAACCGCTTCGTGGCTTTCGTCAAAACCACAGATTATACTTCCAGATTTTTGTATTCCCGCCCACGGGCAGTCGGATCAACAGAGGGATATTAACAGAACGGTTATTGTAAGAGTAGTTTTATCATCAAATTATACTTTGCACCATACTTTGTGTGCCCTTTCAATAGCATTATGGAAAAAATGGAACACTATGGCAATAGCTTTCTAACCTGTACGTGACCGCGTTTTTCTTCTGACAGAACGGCAGTTTCTTTCAGTTTTTTTTCCCCCTTCGTTTGGCCTAAAACTCAGTTCATGGTCATCCTGTTTGAAATGTTGACTACAAACGTTAACAAAAGGTTTTTCAGATTTGCAGTCGCACCATTCTCTCCGTGTTTCATGTCTCCCACATATCGATAGTGGTTTCCTGAGGCCCGCAAATTATATGCAATATCCTGGAAAACGAGTGTTGAAGAAGCCCTGGTATTAGATGCGTTTTCAGTGATCGGATCACAAATGGTCAGCCAAGACACATTACCATTACATCTGGTATTATCATGCGTTTCAAATGTGTCTCTTGTGACCACTTGCGTATGTAAATATAATATAATACGTTATAATATAATATAGGGCCTTTTGACAATAGGGATGTGCCCGAAGCTTACTTATATTCATAATTCATATATATTCATATATATATGAATTCTACATTAGGGTGACCATAATTTAGTTTTCAGGACGGGGGGCGTGGTTGGGGGGTGTATGCATCAAAAAATACTTGACAAATGCATTCACCACCTTGCAACTACTGTACATCCTTTCCATTCAACGTTTGCCCCGCAACAATAGAATAATGTAATATAATAATAGAATATATATATAAAAAATAATAATTTCAATCCTCCTGATGTTCTCTTGTATACTTTCCTTATGTGGGCTTCTAGGTCTCTATATAGCACCTTTATTTGACACTGACACGTACGTGCCAGCTTTGCAGGTCATGCATTCTGCTTCACACAGATCCCGACCGAAACGAAAACATGGGAATTGTCTCTGTAAATCATCTGTGAATTTACATTTTTATGCTGTTCAGGAGCCATGTGCCACTGTTGATAAGCAAGCGCTGCGCTGTCTCTCTCTTGTGCTCTCGTGGTGCTGAGGTTAATGACTGAGATGCAGTTCGACCAATGTTTGCCTTAACGTACATGACCGACTGACCAATGGTGGTGTGTGAGAAGGCGGGACCTAAAGCAATGCAAAAACGGCAAATGTAGAAAGCAAAAGCCGAATCCCGGACATTTTGGTTGCTCTAGAAATTCCGGCCAGATGCTTTTTTTTTCGGTCCAAATAGAGGGCATGTCCGGGAAAAAGAGGACATGTGGTCACCCTATTCTACATATTTGTGTTACTCTGTTGAAGAGCTGTGCAGTCTGTGTAAATGTTGATCTGTGTTCACATGTAGATGGACGTCATAGCTGCTTAGTCAAATTATAAACATTGCATTGTTTAAGATATAATAGAATAATTCTGCTTAATTCTGCACTTTATCAAGATGTTTTTTTGTGGATGTAATTATACAGGACTTCCTTAAGACTGATTGTTCAACTAATTGTTCAGCTCTCTGTTGAATTCTGCACACATATCACCTTCTCTGATAAGCCTGTCCGAGTTGTATTGTCATTCTACTCAATTTTCTTGTGCCATTTTCACAGATCTGGCCCCCAGGTCACCGCTACCCAAATACGCCTCATCCCCGAAGCCGAACAACAGCTACATGTTCAAACGCGAGCCACCCGAGGGCTGCGAGCGAGTCAAGGTCTTCACAGAGGAAACGCAGTGAGTGCTGCAGTGTGTCCTGAAACACTGCTTTATCTGCTCTCTCTGCACTCTGTTCTCCACTGTTTTGTTGCGGCATGAGCCTTGAAATGATGATAGCGTAACATTTACAGCGACTTCAAAGCGGAGTCAGTGCTTCTCACCGTCTTATCGCTCTCCTTTTTCTTCTCCTCAGGGCCAGGCCTCCACGAGAGATCCCACAGTTCCTGTGCCCAGATAGGAACAAGGTCAACTTCATCCCCAAGAGCGGCTCCGCGTTCTGCCTGGTCAGCATTCCCAAACCGCTGATGCCCACACAGGAGCTCAACAACCTCAAGAACCAGAGCGCCGCCCGCATCACGCCCGAACCTGAGCCGAGAGTCTCGCGGAGAACATGCATGCTTTCCCAGCAGCCCTCAGGCTCCTCCCCCTCCTCCTGTCTGTCAGAGAGTTAGACACGCCCCTCACCGAGCGTCCAAGCAACTGCATCCACACTCTCTGCACATTTCAATAATCGAACATGATAAAAAAAATCTGACTCTCAGAGAACAAAGTGTTTATAATAAACGACGGCTTTCGTTGGGTGAAAAGATGATGAAACGGTTGCCTTTTGCAATGCACATTTTTTGCTTTGTGCTTGTTCTCAAAGAACAAAGTGGCCATTTTGAGGGTTTTGGGATAAATGTATGTAGCTTTATATTATTGCTCTACCTTTCCTAGAGTGAACTTGAGAATGTGTCTCGGATCACTATGAATAGTGGCTACATACTGTAGATCCGTTTTTGTGAGACACAATGTATATTTTATAATAGTTTGCAGTGGATCGCGTTTGCGAGAATCGTTTCTGTCGTACTAGGACCAGCACATCATTGAATACAAATGATGCCATTTCAAGTGAGACCAAGAGACCTGGTAGGATGAATTCTGGGTTGATGAAGGTCTCTCAGACTGAATCGTTGTCACAGTTGAAGGCCTTCTCCATTCTGTCCAGACAAAAGCAGCTGCGCTTCTCTGCCTTTTCTCCTCTTCCTTTCTCACTGGTGGCGAGGAGACAGAAAGGTGTTTAAGATAAGAATAGCGAGTGTGAGAGAAATCGCCATGTTTGACCGCTACAGGACGAGTGGCCTGTAAACCTGATTCTTTTGTTTGCATAGCTGTAAAATGCGTTTCAAATGCATAAGGGTCCAAACTCTGAACTTCAAACCCCGCAGGGAACAAAGTGAGAGGAGGGCACGACAGGATCTGGGTGGACAGACAGATGGAGTGTTTTCTCACCTCTCACAATGATTAAGCCGATTTAGCTCCAGGAATGTTTTGAAAAAAAGGACACGATAAGAACAAAATCGAATTGCAAAAATGTAAAGCATAAATGTTCAGGTAGTTAACGATTCAGATGTCCATCAGAACATTCATGTAATGTTTCCTGTGATATCCAATGAAATAGTTTACAAAGTCAGAGCACATTATTGTCACCAGATTGATTTAATGCATGCATTCTGGGAAATTTCAGTTGTTTGTGTGTGTGTGTGTGTGTGTGTGTGTGTATCACTAGATTCAAGCAATTAAAAACAGCACAGATTTTCTGTCCGTTTCTGTGTCTAAATGAACTAGGCTGCTTACGTTGCTGTCATTTTCATCATTGTTGAGCATTTTGGCTGATTTCCTGTGCTGTAGTTGTTTTTAATCATTATTATGTAAGAAATCAAGTAGTGTCTGATGAAAGATTGTCGTTTTATGCAGCTCACACAAGTGCTTCTGTAGACTTGCCCAAAGAAAACATTTCCTGTGGCTCAGTGACAAGTCATTGTAGATAGAAATGATGGAATTATAAGGTGACTTATAGATAGATGGATCACCCAAAAATGAAAAATCAGTCTCTCAGCCTCATGTCCTTCCAAAACTCTATGACTGACTGACTTCTGTGGAACATGAAGATTTTTTTGGGAAATGTTTCGGTGTTTAGTTGTTCTTTTTTGGTCCATACAATGGAAGTCACCAAAACCGTTCGGTTGCCAACGTTCTCAAAATCCCTTCTTTTATGTTCCACGGAAGAAATAAAGTCATACAGGTTTGAAATGAGTAAACGATGTACTAGTTGAACGCTGCATCAGTCATCAGTTACAGGAGTGATTTAGGATTTCCAGCTTAAAGCTCAGTTGCCAGGATAACGCACATTGTCCGGCTCGTGATCATCTCTCGCTCGTGTTCTGTGCGGTTGTGCTTTGTGTGCAGGGTGGGGTTCCTCACAGTTGTTTTGTTGGGAGGCATTTTATCAGAGTTCCTGTTTTTTCTTGTTCACTGTTGAAGTTTAAGGTATTGTTTTGAGCTTTAAGCTAAATACAACATAAACCTGGAATATTTTAGCACTTTTATACCAGCATTGTGAATCAGTACAGGGCCTCCATGTTTGAACTGAAATAAGCTCAGAGCCTGTGATTACTATCGTAGATCAGTACTCAGGAATGTAAAAACAGCAATCTCTTCTGGCAACGGCACAAGAATCCAAGCGTCTCATGCTCAAACAAATTGATAATGTTTTATCAAGCGCTTTGTATATCTCCTTAGGATATGTATTGAAGTAGAGAAATCTCTCGCCGTAGGGCCAATATTAATATACTTTTATATGGGTAGTGGCCTTCTTTCTAATTCGAGCGGAATATCAGTCAGATATTAACAATCCATATGTACCTTAACACAGGGACAGTGATGTATGATGGGACACTGTGTTGTATGCTGTCTGTCTCAGTGGATGTTTGTGCACATATTGTACACCATGTAGTCTCCTATGTTGTTACATCTATGGAACTCAACGGAATAAAGTTGCACTCGCTCCAAATGTCTGAGGGTGTTATTTGACGTGCAAGTTGAGTTTGGGGTTAACCGCTTTTTCAATAATGACATGTCTTTGTTGGATGATGTGAAGTGTGTGATCATTAGTTGGTGCTGGTATCAAAGAGACCCCAAGAATATTAAACTAATCCCTCCAAACTTAAGCATCATTAAAAAAGTGTTTCATCTCTTGCTGAGAACAAGAAATGTGGAGTAATGAAAATATTTGTATTTTGGCAGTAGATCTCGAACATGTGTTTTTGGACGGACCCACACACGCCACCTAGTGGAAATCATGCTGTAATGATGCATGTCTTCGTAAAATTATGACCATTTATTTTCAGTCCTCAGGCAAATAACTAGGAATATGATTGGTTTGGGGAAAAGTCAGGTCTAGGGAAAAATATATTAAATACTGTGTGCAGAAACAAAAGGGATTGACACTAAATTCTACATACTTTAGCATCATAATAATACAGTATGATATTGTCTTACGTTTGATGTCATTAAGATTTTTTTTTTTAAAGAAATTCATACTTTTATTCAGCAAGGATGCATTAAGTTGATCAAAAGTGACAGTAAAGAAATGTATAATGTTACAAAACATTTCTATTTCACATAAATGCTGTTCTTTTGAACTTTCTATTCATCACATTTTTTTTAATAAAAAAAAAACAGCCTTGGGAAGCAGAAGAGACCTTTAAAAAAAAAGTATTCAAAAACCTTTCATCTTCCAAACTTTTGAGTGTAGGTGTATATAAATGTTGCACACTGCTTTATTTCAAACAAACTGCTAGCAAAAACAAATTGAAAGAAATGTAAAAGTTTATGCCAATTATTTACCATAATCATAAGAACAAATATGTGCTTATTTACATTCAATCGCTGTTACAATCTCCATTCACTAACAACACAGATGAACCGATGATGAATGAATGAATCCTCTATGGAGTTGATGAGTGGACCCATCAGTAAAGGGGTGCTGTGGTTTGAACCTCGCACCCCACACACACACACACACACACAGTTGTGTAACAAGTGTTGCTGGAAGGTGTTTGAAATGGTTCAGTCATGCGAACTCTTCAGTCGTCGTCCACTGACACCCCTCCCTTCTCTCACTCTTTTTTTCTGTAAGGTCTTTTGTGAATGTAGGGGCAAAAATGTTCACACGGAGGGCAGTCCAAACAGGGTTTTTTTTCCCAGTGTCTCCCTACCCCACCTCATCCCCCCCGCCAGAGACAGGGCCATTACACAGCAGTATTTCAGGTCAGTCCCAGACATCAATCCCACAAGGCATCAGCACCTCATTGCCTCACGTTGCATTTAAACCCCACAGACACAGAATGAACCATGAGAAATGCAGGAAATAGACCATTGATGATCTTGCAGGCACACGTATGGCACTCTTTTGTTTTTTAAAACTAAAAGAAGGAAGAGTGACTGAAAGAAGCTCATCCGAGGGGAGCCCACATAATTGGACATGGGGTGTGTTTAGCCTCACAGGGTTTTCTGATTGAATCCAAGAAATATGACATTGTAGAAGTCTGTGAATGCAACAGTGCTGGATCTCTTCGGGGAAAAAACTGCAAATTGTTCTCCCAGTGAGCTCAAAATGGTTCTGCTGACAGGTTCCATCAAAACCTCGGTGTGAGACTCTGAGTGTGAGCGAGACCCGGACGCCCCACTGAGGCCCTGGGGAAGCTCGGCCTCTAATCACACTCCCAGCCTGGGATCATAGGCCCAGATTCCTCATGTTTTCTCTTCGCTCTGAGCATGCAAGACTCATTGTTACAGGCTCAGCTCAAACACCATCCTGTTAGTTTAGACCTGATAAAGGATCAGCTGCTTCAACACAGTCATACAGACTCATACAGGTCCATAGCACACACAGATCTTTTCCTGTTTGGTTTTTCTAGAATCCAGAGGAATGCAGAGAGACAAAAATTGCCCTAGTTAAAATTTGAGAACAATTATTTAAGTTTCCTTGTTCAAGCAAATGCAGGGTTTGTGAAGTTCCTTTTTGAAGGGTTTAGGGAAGGGATGGGGTACATTTTGTTTTGTTAAGACGTATAGCGCCCCTTACCGGTGAGACGTATGTATAACAACAAATATGTTCAATTTTATTGTTTCGCCAAGTCATCCGTTGAATATGGATGGAAGAATAATATTCCTTGGTAATTAAAAGTATTTATTTATAATAGTAAAATATAATAAACATGTAGTATTGTTTTTGATTTAAAAAATTACTTTTAATTGTAGCTACTTCATATGTGCAAAACATGAGATGATTTTATATGAGGAATATCTATTTATGTATACAAATTATGCATTTAAATAACATTAAGGTCTGATTTTGTTGTTAAACAAAGGGACAAACAAGTTTCCCCGACATTTATAAACTTGTATTTGTCAAATTAAATGAAAGAGGTGTTTTTACAGCACAGATCAACGTGAAAATCTCGGATCAAAATTAGTCTACGTTTAAGACCATGATTTGTTCACTTTTCAGGACAATTACGCACATTTTACCCACAAATTATTATTTTCAGATTTTTTTAATGATTCTTACTTGTTTTGCTCTGTTAATAAAATGTTAAACGGTTTCAATTTGACTTTCATTATGTGCAAAACACAAGCAATTACATGTAGGGAATATAACAAAAACACATTGAAACAACATAACATAGGTCATATTTAGTTGTTAAGCAAAAGGACAAACGAGCTATTTTCCACATTTATAAACTTGTTCTTCTTGTCATATTTAAATGAAATAAATTAGTTTTCTTAAAGAACTGATTTACATCTCAAAGTGAAAGAGAGACCGCTAGAGGTGGGCGGATCGATCCTGAAGTATCAATACTTCGATACTGACGTGGTATCGAAAAGGATCGATCCTCACATAAAAATATAGATCCAAATGTGTATTTTTTTTTTTACCAGTAATTTTTTTATTAATTTAGCACACAATTCAGTGCGTAAAATAAGCTTCAAAGTGGAAAAATAAGCAAATGTTAGTGGGTAATTGTGTAGGATAGAACTTTTTCTCCTAGTCATCTGTATACAAGACGAAACCAATCAATCACAGAGAGCGTTCGATGCTGGTGCTCACAGGCCCAGTGCGTTTGGGAAACGAAGCCTTGCTTAGATGACAGAGAAACAATCGGGAGTTATTTCGCAATAAACAAACCACAAGTGTACATAACGGTTCGAAATGTTGACCTCAGTAAGATTTTTTTAATTAAATTAATATTTTTATTCAACAAGGATCGATGAATTAAATTGATCAAAGGGTTTTACACTGTTAAAAAAATATATACTTCATATAAATGCTGTTCTTTCAACTTCAAATAATTCTGCATAAAATGTATCATGGTTTCCACAAAAATATGAAACGGTTTTCAACATTGATAATAATATGAAATGTTTCCTGAGCAGCAAATCAGCATATTAAAATGAATTATCATGACTGGAGTAATGATGCCGAAAATTCAGCTTTGATCACATGAATAAATTACAGTTTACTATGGCAAAGAAAACAGATAGCCTATGTATGTATTTTTGATTAAATAAATGCAGAAGAGAATTAAAAATCTTACAGACCCCAAACTTTTGAACAGTAGACTAGTGTACAATAGTACATTTACTATAATTAGGGTAGTTTTGTAAAAGTCACTGACTAATTACAGGTGAGTTGAGAGCACAAATCACAAAATATTTAGTAGTCTTGAAAACGTATTCAGATTTAGCATATTAATGATGCATCAAAGTTCATACAAGTTTAAGTGCTTGCTTTTAAAATGAAAAGTATTGGTATCGGTATCGATATCGGTGATACTGGCCCTGTATTTACTTGGTATCGGATCGATATAGAAATTTTCAGTATGGCCCACCCCTAGAGACCGCGTCGTGTTCTACGGAAGCCGCGAGGATTCAAACTGCAGGCGGATGATGCGCAGTTTACGCGTTTTATTGGCGTGAGGAATCCCGGACGAAGACGAGGTTGAGTAGACTCGTTTTCAATTCTAGGTGCTTCCTGTATATAAAGCCTGGGATCGACTGCATCCCGTACATTGGGATTCGCTGCCAGAGCGAGCTGACTCGAAAACATGATTTAAATTCAGTCTAACGCTAGAGATATGTCTGTTTTCTTTCTTTTACACGCTGTGTTTTCATGAAACTGCTGCGCTAGCGAGACCTGATCCAATATGGCGTTTATGTTTCAAAATTATGTTAATTTGTCGCATTTGTGTAACGCTCTTCTCTCCATAAACCTGAATTATTGCTCGCAAAGCATAAAAACACTAGAAGTGTTGCCTACACGTTCCAATTAGTGAGATGGAGATTAATGAGTTGCAAAATAATCACTGACAAAACTCCTTTTATTGCTGCTTTATTCATAAAGCATTGTACTTCTAGTTACCTAAAAATCTAAACAGATGGCCACCTTACACACAAAAATAGCACATACGTGAACTAAATGTGGCTAGCAGTGTGGATCTTTCTCTCTCCCAACTACTAAATGGTTCAGTTTGAAAGTCCTTCAAAATTATTTTTTCTCATTGTACTAAATTCACAAAAATATTATCCCATAGTAAAACATCTCAATTCATGCATAATTGTATCTCTGGCTTTGGCTCTTAATTTAGACTGCTGTGTATGTCTGATAGAATACATGGAGGAGGAAGAGAGAGATGTGACAAATGTTCTTCAGTCTGAAGAGAGAGAGGATCTACAGTCTGAAGACCATCAAGCTGGACTGGTAAGGAGAAATGTAGACTAGTAGAAATACTGTACAGTATGCTACTGAATAATCCTTGTATAACCCAGTCTTCACTAAAAGACTATGTTAAATGTCCACACACAAACAAACAAATGAGTTGGGTGAATCTCACAAAAGCCCTAATTAAAAAAAAAAAAAAAAAATTATATTTTCCATGAATAATTTTTTATTAAAGCTCATTTGATTTGTTTTTTAATTTCTTCCACAAATTATTATCTTCATGTGTTTTGACATTTTAATTTAACTATTCACATTTTTTAACTGATTATTCTCTTTACTGTAATACAGGGTTTTTATGCTCTGTTACAGTAAAATATTATCAAACTGTTGTTTTTATTAAAAGTGCAACCGATATTACTATGATAAATACTGTGATAATACAATTCAAACAATCACTTTTTGGCGTTAAAGTAATGAGTATAAGAATCTCATAAACTTTACTGTATACAAAGTATAATTTCTTATGGTTTTTGGTGAAATACGACTGGGGCTTTTTAGACACTTTTGTTTTTTTTTACACTTTTACCGAAATGCATAATTAAATATTAAATAGCAATAAATAAATAAATCTGAACTGTAATAATTGTAAAATATCAGCTGTCAATGTTTTGTGATCAAACTATTTATTATTGTTGTATTGTGATGTATCAGAAACCTGGCAAAAACTCAAAATCTAAAGAAAATGCAGATGCACAGGTGCTTCCATCAGTCATTCCAGCCCCAGAAACTGTAGCAGCCAATCAGAAGCCCTCTACAGTCCCGGAACAAGTGGACAACTTTGTTATACTTGATCAAAATGGACATCCTATTCAATATGAGAGGGTGGTAAGGACATTGCACTATGATCCATCACCATAAACTATAGGCTATTACTCACACTAGAAGACACGTGTATCACCCATGTACTTGACTCAGTCACCAGATATACCAAAATGTTAAAATATGAGTTTGACATTATGTATTCCACCCATTAAGTCATTTTGAATGATATATTTATGACAGTTTTTCCCCACCTCAAAGACAGATGCATTTTTTCCAGGTGATCGTGAAAGGGGAGAATGGACAGTTGTACGGTGTCCCATCTGTGTCTATAGGAGGCCCTCAGATGTTACTACCTCACGGTCAGCTGTTGAAAGTAGCAAACTCATCTGATAATTAATTATGTTTTTTTATTATTAAATATATTACTGATTATTGCTTTTCTAATTATACACACACACACTCACCGGACACTTTATTAGGTACACCTGTTCAACTGCTTGTTAACGCAAATATCTAACTCTAACAACTCAATGAATGTAGGCATGTAGACATGGTCACGATCTGGTGAAGTTCAAAATGAGCATCAGAAAGGTGATTTAAGTAACTTTGAACATGGCGTGGTTGTAAAAAAGAGAAAATATCCAGTGAGCAGCATAGAACAGTTCTATGGGTGAAAATGCCAGAGGTCAGAGGAGAATGACCAGACTGGTTCAAGCTGAAAGGCAGGCAACAGCAACTTAAATAACCAACCAAGGTCTGCAGAAGAGCATCTCTGAATGCATGTAATGGTGTGGGGGTATTTTCTTAGCACACTTTGGGTCCCTTAGTACCAAGTGAGCATTGTTTAAATGCCACAGCCTACCTGAGTATTGTCGCTGACCATGTCCATCCCTTTATGACCACAGTGCACACATCTTCTGATGGATACTTCCAGCAGGATAATGCACAATGTCACAAAGCTCAAATCATCTCAGATCATCAGTTCACTACACTCAAATGTCCTCTAATAAAGTGGCTGGTGAGTGTGTGTGTGTGTGTGTGTATGAATATATAATAGAATAACATCTAATAATGAAGAAATGAAATAGAACGAAGAAAATAAGAATAATGAAGAAAATTGGTTGCTGTCCGGTTCTGCCATTTCTTTCTGTTCTGTTAAATAGGAATCTTTGTGGAGAAAAGACAGCAGCCAATCATCGCATCTACAAAAGACAATGATGGCACCCATAGTGTATCTGCACTAGCGGCTCAGAATGTCACTGGTATTAAAATTCAGAAAAAAGGGTCAGTAAACCTTGTTTGCACATCATTATATCTGTCACATTCTATATCTAATCTGAAAGATTAAATTTCCTATTGTGTTTGTTGCTTTTTATTACTATTTTTTTATTATAAACTACATGCCTTTTTTTTTTTTACAGCTGATTTGTTTTAAATGTTTAAAAACACTTATTTTAACACAGATTTTACAAGTCTTATGCAAATATGGAGCTAAATAGAGCTGGAAAATATGTACTGGATTAGTAAAAAGCATTCATATGCGTATGCATATGGATTGGGTTGACAAACAAACTACCCAATTAAACTCCCGTTCTGGCTCAATTTATCCCTTGCTTGAACAACAAGAAAACTGCTTCAGGCCGTGCCCTATTCCTGGAGTTCAAGTGTACCTTAAATTATTGACAGTTTTATTGAAATGTCTTCTCATTTCTTTCAGTTCTCCTGATGTATTTGAGGCCCCAGTGAAGCCATTACCACCAGGGGCACCAAACTGGGCTCTAAGACTGCGTGCGTGTGAGGTTTGTCCAGTAGAAAATGGATAAATTGATTTTTTGACAAAATTTTCACTTATAAAAATGTAAAAAAAAAAAAAAAACATAAAAAAGTAGTGTAATATGCATGGAAATAGCCTAAATGCATTGTACTTTCTATTGTGAGTAGAGTCAAACAGATCCATTTACAGCAACACAAACTGATGATGTCAAGCTAATGTGGCTTGGTGAATGTTTTTTCTGTGTGATTGTTTCACGAGGAGCAGAAGATCGGAGAATCGTATCGTGGTTACTGTAACACAGAGGCGGAGCTTGAGGCCGTTCTGCTTCTACACAAGCAGCAGACTCACGCTGTGTTTGGCACCCGCCAATCACCCTCACCGGCTAAACCTGCCACCAGACTCATGTGGAAATCACAGTATGTGCCCTACGATGGCATTCCCTTTGTTAATGCAGGTAATATGGCCCTTTTTGCTTGTGGGATCTGTGGTATGACTTTATGTGAGATACCCTTATTTAAGTCTTAAAGCTGTTTAGTCATGTAGTCTATATGTTATTTTAATGCCAGAACTGTGAGTTTTGACTATAATTCAAAATTGGAATCTGTAGCTTTGGGGACATCTGAATGCTAGTGGTATTGGCTGACAAAATTAGCAAACGAAACTTCAGCAGATACGATTTTTTTGAAAGAAATAAATACTTTTATTCAGTTGGATACATTAAATAAATCAAGAATAACAGTGAAGGCATTCATAAAGATTAAGCAGCAAGACTGATCAGCTAAATCAGCATTAGAATGATGACAGAATGAGTTCTTGTCATCACAGGAATTAAAATATAAATATATTTGAACAGGAGACAGTTATTTTGAATTGTAATAATATTTCACAATGTTACTGTTTTTACTATATTTTTGATTAAAAAAATCAGACTTGGTGAGCTTAAGAGAAAAATCTTACCAACCCCAAATATTTAAAAAGCAGTGTATATGAATTTAAAATGTACAGCTTTGATCTTTTTTTTTTTTGGGGGGGGGGGGGGGGGGACATTATTCCAATCATTATGGAATAAAACTATTTAAAAGATAATTGCGACTTTTTATCTCACAGTTATAAACTTGCAATTACAAGAAATAAAGTCAGAATTGCAAGATATAAACTTGCAATTGTGAGAAAAAAAGTCAGAATTGCGAAACTTGCAATTCTGAGAAAAGTCTGACTTTTATTTATTTTCTTTACTTTTATTTTACAATTCTGACATTATATTTCACAACTGCGAGTTTATATCACACAATTCTGAGAAAAAAAGCCAGAATTGTGAGATAATTACCCTAGTCGCAATTACCCTTATTTTTTATTCTATGGCGTAAACAAGCTTCCATACTAATGTGTCCAGATTTTTGTTCAATCAAATTGTTTCTAGAATGAGAATGCTTGCAATAACAAGTTGCTTGTCAAGGCGGGACATGCCTTGTTCTTAAGCCTTGATTGAATGCTGTTGTTGCAGATAATGTAATGGTTTTATAATATGCACACAAAGTCATTTTATCTTGATCTTTAATATGGTTTTAAGGTAGCAGAGCCATTGTGATGGAATGCCAGTTTGGTCCACGGAGGAAGGGCATTCAACCTAAAAAAGGGTCAGAGCAAGAAACGAATCAAAACATCCTCTACAAAGCAACCTGCCCTGCCAGGTACACACAACCTACAGTTAGGCCAAGCACAACAGATTTGTTCTGTGCACAGGAAGTTCATTATGAAACCCACACTGTAATATTTGACTATTTTTCAGAATATATATAAAAAAAGTACGAAAATTCCCGGAGTACAAGGTTCCAACAGATCCCAAAGTGGACAAGAAGGTAGTGCGACAAGAGCAGGAGAAAGCCTTCTTCAACCTCAAGAAAAGTTTATGGGATGTTGGAGGCATTGTAAGGTATAAACATCTAGCCATCACAGTCCATCACATGACTGCAAAGTTCACTTCATTCATTTACATTCTTGACAGGTATTACACCCAGCTCCCTACAGAGAAAGCCCACCTGTACCATGACATGGACACTGCAAACCTCCCTCCACTTCCAGAACAGATCTGCTTTGCAGAGGAAGAACAAAATGAAGATGAAGAGGAAGAGACAGAGGAGCGGGACAGTGAAGCCATGCAGGATGTCATGATGGAGGATGGGGCGTCCCTACCCTCTCGACTACACCCGCTCGTGGCAGAGAAGATCTGTGAGTTGGTGGCACAAGGTCATAACCAGGTTTACACGGTCCGCAAGCAGCTCAGGTATGAATCAGATGGTTTCAAATCTCCTTTGTTTTATTTGCTGGAAAACTATTTACTGTTGCTTTGTGAACGCCCTGGCAGGAGGTTTGTGGAACATGAGATGTTCAAGTCAGAGGAAGTGCCTGAGAGACACAATCTGTGTTACTTTCCTACCGTCAATGACATCAAGAACCACATCCATGAGGCTCAGAAAGCTCTTCAGCTGACGGCGGGAACACTGGCTACCTCAGATACAGAGGTGTGAACAGAAAATATGTTTGTAAAGCATTAGATTGGTTAGCACGAATATGCCAACCATTCTGTAGTAAGCATTTATTTTTATGTTTTTGTTGTTGTTGTTGTTGCAGTGGAAAGCAGAGGCTAATAACCTGCTTCCAGAGACTTTGACCCTGACTCCTGCTATTGTGGATGGTAAAATACTTTTGAATATTGTTTGAAATTCGACATACATTATTAAAACAATAAGTGTTGACCTGAGGCTGGAATACACTACAGAATTTTGCTCAGTGGGTAGCACTGTCGCCTCACAGCAAGAAGATCCGCGGTTCGAGTCCCGGCTGAGCCAGGAGTCCTGTCTGTGTGGAGTTTGCATGTTCTCCATGTGTCTGCGTGGGTTTCCTCCAGGTGCTCCAGTTTCCCCCAGTGTAGGTGAATTGGAGACGCTAAAAATTGTCCGTAGGTGTGAATGCGCGTGTGCGTGAGTCCCAAGCCATGTAATGTGGAGGGTTGGGAAAAGACCTGGCAACCTACTCCGTATGGCAGGGGATGGCCATAGAATCACCAAGAGTCAGATATGACTGAAATGGTTAATGAGAGAGATACACCAGTTGTTGAAAGTCATAACAGATTTTGGGCAGTCGGACTTGACCGATTTCACAGAGAAGTAGTGTATTGGTGAGGTCCATTTATACTATAGTCGAAAATTCAGAGTTCCCAGAAGGAACTTTTAATTGGAACGCCAATTCAAGTTGCAGTTACAACTCAGAGGAACCACAACAACCGACTTCAGAATCCAAAATGGCTGCTCAGCACATCAACAGTAAGTGAAACAGTAGTAAAATTAGCACTTGTTTGTCTGCGTTTCAATAAACTCACGGCAGAGTTCTATCCAACCTCTATTTGTGAACATGATTCTTCAGCATTATCTGTGCACCGTTTGTATTCCGAAAGAGCAAGCACAACAAAAGTTTGCCTGGACATGTCCATCTTGGTTTTCCAAATTGTGTACTGGAACACGGTAAACTCGAGTGTGACGTCATTACCAGCACATCCGACTTCCCAGATAAATGGACCGCACCATATGATAGGCGCCTATTATGATTTTTTTAAGCTTCAGTCTGTTATTCCATCCATTTGGAGGATATCAAACATGTTTGAATTTTAAGTCAAATTTAGAACACAACACAAGCAATAAGGTGTTGAAACTTGAAAGTCTAGTAGTTTAGTGTCAGCCGTTTAGTGTATGATGCCCAGTTTTTCCACCAGCGTCTGTTCAGAAGTTGTGTAGTGTATTCCAGCCTCATTCAATACAATTTAGAGAGTAGAGGAAAGGTCCTGGCTCAAAAAGAAAGCACATAACTGTAGTCAAAGTATAAGCATTGTTTACCCTGCCACAGAATCTAGTGTACTGCTGTTATATTGACAGTGTCCTCCCAGAAGGAAGGACTCTTGGAAGAGAGTGACACTCTTTCTCCAGAGGCTGTGCAGCTCTTCAGCTCTCTCACCTCACTGCAGCCCAAGATCTTTGCACATCTCCAGGTGACCCTGTCCTGAATTGATCATTTTGTATATGGATCTATTCATTTATTAAATTAATGCATTCATTTTTTAAGTTTTTAATTTCTGAATAAATGTAAAAAGTTTCAGGGTGATCAACTGTTCTGATCAACCCAAAATTAAATGCTTGAAAACCTGATTACGTATTTTTTTTTTTATACATTTTTGTTTTGAACTTTTTGTTAATGTTCCCATTAACTTATTAAAACGTTATTTCAGAGCTTTCAAAACCTCTAGTTTTTTTAAATATTTTAGAAACTTTTGTTGATTAATGCGAATGTTAAGGGAACATTCAATTTTATAATTGATATTATATAATGCAAACATTATGTGAAGGTTACTTTTGAATGTTCTCTTAACATTCTGAAACAAGAAAAAAATGTTAGAAAAACATCCAACGAAAATATTAAAACGTATTGTTTTTGTGCTAAAGTTTTGAGAACATTATTTAAAACCATATAACTTTGAACAAATGTTCCATTAATGTTAATGGAAGAATGTTTGTTCATAAAAACTTGCCTGGCTTCATTTCTGAGAATGTTCCCTGTTGCCTGGGACAAAGCTGGTTGGCAAACTTATCCTTTAAGAGTGCTCTCCTCTTGTCTGATAGGCCATCCAGCTACAGCCTGCCTTGTGTCCAGTTGAAGACACTGCCCAACCTACACCACCACCACCACCAGAAGCCCAAGAGCTGTCCAGCCCTGCACCTCCACAGCTGGTCCTGCTGAGTCCGTCCCACTTCCTCCAGTCAAGTGGCAGTGGTGGTGAAAGCATATCTCTGTGTGACCCCCCGACCCTGCTCGGCATGAGCCAGCTGGTGAGTGTGACCTCGGTGACTAATGCCGGAGCTGAAGGTGGCATTACACAGATCCTGTTGGAGGACGGACAGGCCATTCCAGTGCAGATTGTGGACCCTGCAAGCATAGGTAAGTACATGGCACCACAGAAATAAAATAAAAAAATCAAAAAAATGTATTGGTCATCTTTAACCAATTAGAATCATAATAACATGTAAACCTGTTGTTTGTTCTTATTGTTCAGCTTTGACTCCCTCAGCAGACGGCACTTCAGTTAAATAGGAGTGTCAGCAGTCAGAAATACAACAACGAGAAAAGAAAACAAATGTCCATGTCTGTGACAGAACAGCTCTTTGACCAATTAAGGATTGATTCATTGTTTCAAGTACAGTATTATGTAAACATGAACTCATGCAATATTGATTTGTATTATTAATGTTTCCATTTCCCATTATTGCTATTTTAATTTATTACAGTGGTGACTGGAGAAAAAAACAATTTCTCAAAAGTATGAATGAGATCAAAATTAAATATTTAAAGCTAAATGTCTTCTGTTGCATTCATCTATTCACACAAACAACTATTTCCCAACTTGTGAGTATTTCTGCAGATATTTCTACCCTTTGAATACAGGTCCTTCTCAAAAAATTAGCATATTGTGATAAAGTTCATTATTTTCCATAATGTAATGATAAAAATTTAACTTTCATATATTTTAGATTCATTGCACACCAACTGAAATATTTCAGGTCTTTTATTGTTTTAATACTGATGATTTTGGCATACAGCTCATGAAAACCCAAAGTTCCTGTCTCAAAAAATTAGCATATCATGAAAAGGGTCTCTAAACAAGCTATTAACCTAATCATCTGAATCAACTAATTAACTCTAAACACCTGCAAAAGATTCATGAGGCTTTTAAAAACTCCCAGCCTGTTTCATTACTCAAAACCGCAATCATGGGTAAGACTGCCGACCTGACTGCTGTCCAGAAGGCCATCATTGACACCCTCAAGCAAGAGGGTAAGACAGAAAGAAATGTCTGAACAAATAGGCTGTTCCCAGATTGCTGTATCAAGGCACCTCAGTGGGAAGTCTGTGGGAAGGAAAAAGTGTGGCAAAAAACGCTGCACAACGAGAAGAGGTGACCGGACCCTGAGGAAGATTGTGGAGAAGGACCGATTCCAGACCTTGGGGGACCTGCGGAAGCAGTGGACTGAGTCTGGAGTAGAAACATCCAGAGCCACCGTGCACAGGCGCGTGCAGGAAATGGGCTACAGGTGTCGCATTCCCCAGGTCAAGCCACTTTTGAACCAGAAACAGCGGCAGAAGCGCCTGACCTGGGCTACGGAGAAGCAGCACTGGACTGTTGCTCAGTTTTGCATGCCATTCGGAAATCAAGGTGCCAGAGTCTGGAGGAAGACTGGGGAGAAGGAAATGCCAAAATGCCTGAAGTCCAGTGTCAAGTACCCACAGTCAGTGATGGTCTGGGGTGCCATGTCAGCTGCTGGTGTTGGTGCACTGTGTTTTATCAAGGGCAGGGTCAATGCAGCTAGCTATCAGGAGATTTTGGAGCACTTCATGCTTCCATCTGCTGAAAAGCTTTATGGAGATGAAGATTTCATTTTTCAGCACGACCTAACCACTGGTAAATGGTTTACTGACCATGGTATTACTGTGCTCAATTGGCCTGCCAACTCTCCTGACCTGAACCCCATAGAGAATCTGTGGGATATTGTGAAGAGAAAGTTGAGAGACGCAAGACCCAACACTCTGGATGAGCTTAAGGCCGCTATCGAAGCATCCTGGGCCTCCATAACACATCAGCAGTGCCACAGGCTGATTGCCTCCATGCCACGCCGCATTGAAGCAGTCATTTCTGCAAAAGGATTCCCGACCAAGTATTGACTATTGAGTGCATAACTGAACATAATTATTTGAAGGTTGACTTTTTTTTTTGTATTAAAAACACTTATTTTATTGGTCGGATGAAATATGCTAATTTTTTGAGACAGGAATTTTGGGTTTTCATGAGCTGTATGCCAAAATCATCAGTATTAAAACAATAAAAGACCTGAAATATTTCAGTTGGTGTGCAATGAATCTAAAATACATGAAAGTTTCATTTTTATCATTACATTATGGAAAATAATGAACTTTATCACAATATGCTAATTTTTTTAGAAGGACCTGTAGAAGCCTAATGGATCCTTGCGGTCGACTTTTTAAAGTCCCCCTGTGGTGAAATTCAAGTTTTTAATGTTGTTTATGTCTACGTGGTGTTTTTAATATGCTTTAAGACAAACCATGTGCAAATTCATAAGTCAACACCACTGCAGAGTATTTTCTCCTTAAAACTGCAGTGAACCAAAGACAGTCTCAAAAACGCGGTTTGAAATCGCCGGTGTTTCTGACGTCACAAACTACCTTGTAACCAATCAGATCAACATGTGAGTGCATCTCTGAGCTGGTTAATTTGCATATTCATAGATCCGCGTATAGTAAATGAGGCAAGAGTGTAGAGTTACATTCAAACTGTTTTTATTTTATGGCATGACAAAAAAAAATTCAAGGAAAACATTTTTTAAATATGTAATTTTAGTGATTAAAGGTGAGTTTTAAGGGATAAAATGATTGACTACTGGGGGGCATTAAGCAAATTGGTTCAACTGTATGTTTGTTACCACTAAAATGTGCTTATGTCTAAAAGAAAGTGTCTCGCAATCATAGCTCTGAACATTTAATATTAAGCTCTGTTCCCCGAGCCAGTTAATTTGTACTATTATTTAAATGCAATAATGCTTATTTTGGCTTACTTTACCTACAGGTGCCACCTTGGTCAAGGTTGAAAATACAATTCCAAAATCTGTCGTTCAGCAAAAATTTAAGCACACAAAGGAGGAAAACATTTGAAAGCTTACTATATTTGCTTATTTTTATTTTATTATAAATATTTACATCTGAGCTACATTCTAAAAGCTTCTTCTAAACCTTTTAACAACCTATTAATTGGGCAGTGAGTGTGTTTATAACTGGTACATCACATCCCTGAAAATGGGTTGCAGGTCAATTATCATGTTCAAAAGCTGAGCAATCTTTAAAATGGCCTTCAGGAAATAAAGCTCACAGACATTAAAGGGACAGTTCTGTCAAAAATTCTGTCATAATTTCCAAACCTGTATGACTTTATTTCTTCTGTGGAACACAAAACTATATATTCTAAAGAATGTTTCAACTGTTTGTGTCAATATAATGAAAGTCATTGTGGTCCAAAACAACCACTGTTAGACCACATTGACTTAAAAATTATTTTTTTTTAAATATATTCTTTTGTGGTGGGTGAAAAAGCAAACCCCTTAAAAGCAATCAGAATAATGTATTTCCCTTTGTCTTTTTCTCTAGCCACACTCTAGATTCATATAAAGATATTATTATTATTTAAAACATAGTCAGACAATAGAAATGCTACTCAGAAAATTACAACTTGTTTTATTCTCAGCCACATAATTTTCTGGAGGAAAACCACAACACATGGTTATTATAGTTTTGAGTAGTTTTACAGTACATTATTGTATTGTAGTTTTAATAAGGCTTTAAAGCTTGAATAATAAACTTAATGCATTCTGACAGGTCCAAATGTATATATAGAGATTCAGATTTAAGCACTTTCAAAATCTGATTGTGATCAATTATTTTAATCAACCCACAGCACTAGACTAACATGCACATTTTGATTAGAGATGTACTAAGAGCGGTGTCTGTTTATGAAGTTCAGATTACTGTGATAGTGTTTACCTGTGAAAAGTAATTGTATTTTAATCATTTTCTCTGCTTGCCTGTATTTACGTGATTGTGTGCCTGAGTTTAGAAGATAATTATTTCATATTTATCACACGTATACAAGAATGTAAGAAATCATAATATAATTAGCATTCCTCTGATTTGATTGGCCGAATGCTGTTACAAAAATGCTGAAGTAAGAATGTAGCCTTTGCTAATATTAAACTGTTTTACCTTGTTCTGTTCGATCGGTTGCTTCCATCAATCCATTGATGACCACAAATAATCAGTTTTTCTTGAATCATGAATTTTCTTCCATTCAGATAATTCTGATGTTGTTGTTGTAACAAGACTATGATCTTCTGCCAGAAACATCAGGTCAATCGTCTGCTGTCCAGAATCATGTGGTTTGTCTTCGTCTGGCATCTCAGCTGAGACTGGTCCTCTATGGGTGACCTTAGTTGTGAAGTACCAGTGGCGTAGCTCTCAGCATCACTGATGCACACAAGCCCTCACAGCACGTCAAGCTGCAAACCGTGTGAGGGACCCTAACCTTCCCTAACCTACTGTTACTGCTTAAAAGCAACCATATCAACCAACCACTCAAAACATCCTGACAACCACATAGCAATGGATGAAAAAACACTCAGAAGAGTCCAGAAACCTCAAAGCAACACGCTAATAACCGCGCAAAAAACCTTGGCAAACGCATGTCAACACACAGGAAACCACCCAAAGCATCCCAACAACCACGAAGCAAAGTGCTAAAAAACACTTAGAACAACCAATAAACCGCATATCAATGCTTTGACAATAACCGAAAACTTTCTAACAACCACACAACAATGTGCAAAAAACTATATACTCTAGAAAATAAACCTTACTAATAAAACTATAAACTTACTCTAGAAAATAAACCTTACTCATAAAACTATAAACTTACTCTAGAAAATAAAACTTACTCATAAAACTATAAACTTACTCTAGAAAATAAAACTTACTCATAAAACTATAAACTTACTCTGTAACTATATACAGTATTTACATGTGTCGGTCCGGCTGTGTGATACTCCGGGCTCCATGTGACACAGTGATGACTCAGTGTCTGGGCTTCTTTCTTCGGGGTTCCTCAGGCAGGGGCTCTTCACTGATGTCCACATGGATTCGAGGAGCGAAGCTTCTGCTGGTTGTGGAGAAGCTCTCGGTGATCAGGACACGTCCATCAGGATGCTCCGTCTCCACCAGTGAAGGACAGTTGAGTGTCTCCCACAGTCGCTGCTTGATCTTCAGTCCTAGTTTAAGACTGTAGGGACGCCGTCGACCACTGCGTGTCTTCATCATGGGCTCCACCACAGAGCGGTAGATGTCCTGGTAGGCCTGTACGCTGTAGCCGTGGATGGAGACAGGCTCTTCCTGCTGACACACGTCCACTGAAGAGACTGAGACCGCTGGACGGATGTCGGGAAGGACAGCAGCGTTCTTCAAGTAGCGCTCTTCCAAACCTGTGGGTCTTTGAGCTTTGGCAGAGATACAGCTGTAAGTGTGATCTAACCTGACTAACCTTACAGCTGCCAGCTGTGAAAGCTCACAGGGGTCTGGACTGGAAGAGACGTCCTCCACCAAGAATCCCCTCAGGTGTTTGGGAAGAGCCCTGGTTCTTCTTGACCGACGCTGCTCCATGATGAAACTCTTTCAAAACTAGACAAATTGATAAAACTTATCAAATTGTAGATTTGTGAAGAGCTTGTAGCAAGTGTGATCAGGCTTCAAGGCTTCAGAAACAGTTGTGTTGATTTCAAAAATTAACTCAAGCTACTGGACTAACATAGAATGTTGAGGATCATTTAAATGTAAACAACACTTTTGATATCAGCAGAAGTCAATAAGAGCATGAGCTCTGTTACATGTATTATATGCTTCTCCAATTACCATTATCATCTTCATTTATTCCTCTATGTGTATACAGGTCCTTCTCAAAAAATGAGCATATTGTGATAAAGTTCATTATTTTCCATAATGTAATGATAAAAATGAAACTTTCATATATTTTAGATTCATTGCACACCAACTGAAATATTTCAGGTCTTTTATTGTTTTAATACTGATGATTTTGGCATACAGCTCATGAAAACCCAAAATTCCTATCTCAAAAAATTAGCATATCATGAAAAGGGTCTCTAAACGAGCTAATAACCTAATCATCTGAATCAACTAATTAACTCTAAACACCTGCAAAAGATTCCTGAGGCTTTTAAAAACTCCCAGCCTGTTTCATTACTCAAAACCGCAATCATGGGTAAGACTGCCGACCTGACTGCTGTCCAGAAGGCCATCATTGACACCCTCAAGCCTCAGGAATCTTTTGCAGGTGTTTAGAGTTAATTAGTTGATTCAGATGATTAGGTTATTAGCTCGTTTAGAGACCCTTTTCATGATATGCTAATTTTTTGAGATAGGAATTTTGGGTTTTCATGAGCTGTATGCCAAAATGCGTGCGCAATCCAACCCCCCCGTCAACAATCCAAAAAGTATTTTATTTGGAACATAGGGGCCCATCAGGACTGACTATACATAGGGCCCGGGATCTTGTGCTACGCCCCTGACAGCAGCGGATACTACTCCAGAGAGTAAAGTGTCACCCATAATTGAGGCAATTCTCTGACCCCTTTACCACTGCTTGTTCTGCCCACACTTTGTCGGTGCGCAGCAGTTCTCCATTTAACGTCCACCTTTATATCAGACCATTTTTTTTAAGGTCATTTACAGTGCGACTTTCAGATCCCACCGCATTGACGGCAACAGCCAAACTCTCCCACATATATTTTTTCCTTTTGTTATTAATTCCGGAGGACAAAGTTCCAAATATTTTTTTTTCTCGTTTCTACCTCCGATAGTAGCACCTCCGATTCACTTTCTGTAAAGTTTCGCTTCTTGCCGCTTGCTTTAGCCATTTTCTTACTCCTTTCTTTTGCCAAAGTGGACTCATTACCATATTTAAATGTATTTAATTAAGGGAGGAGACTGGGTGGGGCGTTGTGCTCGTGCATGTGCGCTCATTTTTACGTTAATTGGGATGTACAAAGAGAATATCCGTGGGATCCTTCGTACGCAGAGATTCATACATCTGTTTTTTTTTTGTGCGTACGCACATTTACAGCTTTGTCCGTACGCAATGTTTTAGTATGAATTCAACGCAAGTCTTTGTACATGAGGCCCCAGAGCACAAGCCAGTTTTATTGGAGTGCGGCCTGTGAAGAAGCATTTGGTCGGTTGTGAATCTACTAAATATATCTGTTTGGAGTCTGATTAAATCCTGTTGGAGAATGAATATTCAGATGCACATACATATAGTTGTTTACATTTTTATTTGTTTTATTTTTCATCCTTTTCTTGTTCTTTTTCTAGCTTTGTAAATATCCAGTAGCTGACCAAATAAAACAAAAGATCTGCTCAAATTATCAAATTAATTCTGTTTTTAATCTGTGTCTTGATTTTGTAATTGCAGACACCAAGGACGAAAATAAATTTATTTCTAGATAAAAGAAATATTTTCTTTCTAGAAACATTGAGCCGCTGAAAAGAAGAAAGCAAAGACATTACTGCCATTTGACTTTTCTCCTGACAAAAGGAAATGATCAAATAATTGTTATTTATTTTAAAGCATGCAAGTATATGCTTTGTTTACTGTTTTATGTTTGCCAACTTGCAAATAATCAATACATATTTACTGTCTGCATCCACTAATATCATTGTTGACTAGTTAAATAATATAATAATTCATAATATCTAGGGCTGCAACTAACAATAATCCATTAATCTGTTGATTATTCCTTCACATAATCTGATAAAAAGGCTGATTTTATTCTATATTTTTTATAGAAAAAAATTGTATTCCACATCTAGCTCCAAGCACTGAAAAATTCTAAAGCAAATAGAATATATATGTACAGTATGTGTTCGTTTATATGTGGTGCTGCATGAAGAAAATTGTCATCATCATCTGCTACTCAATCATGATGTTAAGTTAAATGATTTTTTTTGCAAATTCTTTAGGCAAGGCAAGGCAAGGCAGGTTTATTTATATAGCACATTTCATACACAATGGTAATTCAAAGTGCTTTACATAGAAGAAATTAAAATAATCAAAAGAAATCAGAATAATTAAAACAGTTTAGAATAAAAGATAAAATACAGAAATAATCAAAAGAAATCAGAATAATTAAAAAACATAAGAGTACAAACAGTCGGACAAACAGTGGTACAGTGCTCATTCAGTAAATGCACAGTTAAACAGATGTGTTTTGAGTCTGGATTTGAATGTGACAACTGTAGGAGCACATCTGATCTCTTCTGGAAGCTGGTTCAGCTGCGGCTGGCATAGTAGCTAAAAGCAGACTCGCCATGCTTAGAGTGAACCCTTGGAATTTCTAGCTGATGTGATCCTAATGATCTGAGTGATCTGTTGGGTTTATATTCAGTGAGCATATCTGCAATGTATTGAGGTCCTAGGCCATTGAATGATTTATATACCAGTAATAATACCTTAAAATCAATCTTATATGTAACTGGCAGCCAGTGTAAAGACCAGGGGCCTCATGTATCAATCTTGCGTACGCACAAAAACTTTGCGTGGGCCAGCTTTCACGCTCACGGTCGGATGTACTAACAGTGAAATTAACGTGAGAATGTGCGTTCCTCCACGCCAATTTCATGTCTGGCGTACGTACATTTCTCATAGTTTTTGTTCGTTGGCGACTCTTACAGGCAATGAAGTTAAGTTGCAAACATTACACAACGAATTGTTCTACAAGTCTATCGCACTACCACCTGTGGGATGCATTGCTATTAATTTGCAATTTATAAAATAATTTACATATATTGCCACACGAGCCTTATGGGAATATTCTATCAATTATGCAATTAAGTAAGAACATATAAAAGCATATGATATTCCCATATGATGCAGTTGACCAGCCAAACATTAAAACGCAATTTGCAGCGATAGCCGGTTTTACTAATGTAATCGGAGCGATCGACTGCACACGCATTGCTATAAAGGCGCCATCTGAAGAAGAATTTGCATATGTGAATCGGAAACAATTCCATTCAATTTTTTTTTTAAGGTCATTTACAGTGCGACTTTCAGATCCCACCGCATTGACGGCATCATCCAAACTCTCTCACTCATATTTTTTCCTTTTGTTATTAATTCCGGAGGACAAAGTTCCAAAAAAATTTTTTTTCTCGTTTCTACCTCCGATAGTAGCACCTCCGATTCACTTTCTGTAAAGTTTCGCTTCTTGCCGCTTGCTTTAGCCATTTTCTTACTCCTTTCTTTTGCCAAAGTGGACTCATTACCATATTTAAATGTATTTAATTAAGGGAGGAGACTGGGTGGGGCGTTGTGCTCGTGCATGTGCGCTCATTTTTACGTTAATTGGGATGTACAAAGAGAATATCCGTGGGATCCTTCGTACGCAGAGATTCATACATCTGTTTTTTTTTGTGCGTACGCACATTTACAGCTTTGTCCGTACGCAATGTTTTAGTATGAATTCAACGCAAGTCTTTGTACATGAGGCCCCTGAGGACTGGTGTGATGTGTTCATATTTTCTGGTTCTGCTCAGAATCCTAGCAGCAGCGTTCTGTATGAACTGCAACTGTCTTATGGTCTTTTTGGGAAGGCCAGTGAGAAGTCCATTACAATAATCCACCCTGCTGGTGATGAAAGCATGCACAAGTTTCTCTAAGTCTTGACTGGAAACAAAGCATCTAATTCTTGCAATATTTTTCAGGTGATAGTATGCTGATTTAGTTATTGCTTTGACATGACTACTGAAACTAAGGTCTGACTCTAGAGACACACCAAAATTCCGGACTTGATTTTTAGTTGTTTGACCCCTAGACTGAAGGTATGCGTTCACCTTGAGAACTTCATCTTTGTTTCCAAACGCAATGACTTCAGTTTTGTCTTTGTTTAACTGAAGAAAGTTTTGGCACATCCAATTGTTTACTTCATCAATGCATTGGAACAGAGAGTTAATGGGGCTGTAATCGTTAAGCGATAGGGCTAAGTAGATCTGTGTGTCGTCTGCATAGCTGTGGTAAGCGATTTGGTTCTTTCTCATTATTTGGCTCATTGGGAGCATGTACAGGTTGAATAGGAGTGGCGCAAGAATTGAGCCTTGAGGGAGTCCGCATGTCATGGTTGTCCACTCAGACTTATGGTCTCCTATACTCACATAATAACCTCTCCCTACCAAGTATGACCTGAAACATTTTAGGACTATCCCAGAAAACCCGACCCAGTTTTCCAGCCTTTCAAGAAGTATGTCGTGATCGACAGTGTCAAATGCAGCACTGAGGTCGAGTAGTACCAGTACTGATAATTTGCTTGTATCAGTATTTAAGCGAATATCGTTTACTATCTTTATGAGCGCTGTCTCTGTGCTGTGGTGCGGTCGGAAACCAGATTGAAAATTGTCAAAGTATCCATTTGAGCTTAAGAATTTGTTCAGCTGATTGAAGACAACTGTTCAATATGGTCTAATCCAGATTGCTCTTTTTCAGGAGGGGCTTGACAACTGCAGTTTTCAGGGAGTTCGGAAAACTCCCAGAGAGAAGTGAAGCATTTACCACTTTTAGGAGATCTGCTTCTAAGCTGTGTAACACCTTTTTGAAAAAAGATGTGGGAAGTGCGTCAAGGGTGCAGGTTGATGTTTTAAGGTGCTGTACGGTTTCTTCCAAAATGTTGCAATCAATTTCTTCAAAATCAGACATAGTGACTACTTTCTCAGGTTGTGGTCTGATCTGTCTGACCCCAGGGCAACTCAAGGATGAGCTGATCACCTTTCTGATATTATTGATTTTCTCAGAGAAGAAAGAAGCAAACTCACTGCACTTGCTCTCTGAGAGCATTTTACTGGGAATCTGGCTTGGGGGGTTTGTCAATCTCTCTACAGTAGCAAAAAGAGTGCGTGTGTTGTTTATATTGCTGTTTATAATATTTGAGAAGAAAGTCTGTCTAGCTTTGCCTAGTTCCTTATTGAAAGCATGGATGTTGTCTTTGTAGATGTTATAATGGACTACAAGTTTTGTCTTCCGCCACATGCACTCTGCTTTTCTGCATTGTATTTTCATATTTTGCACTGCTATTGAGTTTCTCCAAGGTGCTTTTTGTCTGCCATTCTTCTTCCTGACTTTCACTGGAGCAATATCATCAATTACACTCTCAACTTTTGAGTTAAAAGAATCAAGGAGAAAATCAACAGAGTCAGCAGATATGCTTGGTGTTAAAGATATAGCCTTCATAAACAGTACACTAGTGTTCTCATTTAAGCATCTCTTCTTGGCAGACACAGATCTAGCTTCAATGGCAGGAGAGATCAATATATCAAAGAAAATACAAAAATGATCAGACAGTGCTACATCCTTAATAACAATCGATGAAATGCTTAGACCCTTACTGATAAGTAAATCTAGAGTGTGTCCACGATTATGTGTGGGTCCATGTACATGCTGAGTCAGATCAAAAGTTTTTAAAACAGTTTTGATTTCTTTTGCCATATTGGTTTCTGCATTATCTATGTGAATGTTAAAATCTCCAGCAATGATAAAACAGTCAAACTCTGAGGAAATAGTTGATAACAGTTCTGTAAAATCATCAGCAAAGGCTGGAGAGTATTTTGGAGGCCTGTAAACAATGATAAGTAAAATGCGTGGAGCACCTTTTAACACAATACCTAGATATTCGAAAGACGGGTAATTCCCAAATGATATTTGCTTACATTGGTAGACATCTTTAAAAAGAGCAGCTAAACCTCCACCTCTTCTGACAGCTCTGCAGACACTCATAAAAGTAAAGTTAGGAGGGGCTGTTTTTATTGAGGACTGTTGCACTGCAGCTTTCTTCTAGCCAAGTTTCATTTAGTAACATAAAATCCAGGTTGTATGTGGTTATTAAGTCGTTGACTAGAAGTGACTTATTTTTAAGTGAGCGGATGTTTAAAAGTGCTAACTTAACAATCTTAGTTTGTCGTGTAATAGGCACCAGATTAGATGGGTTTGCTGTACGGCTTTTGAAGGCCTTAGACTTTCTATCATGTAATCGAACAGCAATAGCGAAAGATACAGGCACACTGGGTTCCCGCTTGTTCTGTAAACATTTGAGAAAGTTACTGTTATCATAGCGGGGACCCCGACACATATCACTGAGTGCTGGTATCAGTTGTTTTTGGTTCACCTCGAGCCACTGGAGGAGGGTGTGGGCCCTGGCGCTGTGGCAGAGGCCGAAGAGCTCTCACAGGAGGAGGGCGAGCTGGGCCTGCAGGCTTTGGTGGTTGTGGGGCCTGCCGTTTTTTGGTTGGTATCTGGGGGCTTGCAGCAAAAGAGTGGGTGCAAATAGTGGGTGCAAATAGAAAACTTTATAAAGTTTTCTATTTTTACTTCTTTCATTATCTCATGAAGACTAATCTGCATTTTGATGTTTGGCCATTGTCTTTCACTAACAGATATTTTGGGTCTTTTGACTTTTTCATCTTCACACTGCTAATCATAATGAAATTACCTAGTCTTTTTAATCCACTAGCTGTTGTGTAAGTCAATGTCTGTGCTGTGATTTTTCACACCTATATACTTTTATTCTACTATAGTATCAATTGCCAAATTAACTATGAGAATATACCTGAACAAATCTCTCATCTAGTTAAAAAGACAAACAGTAGAGGGCGCTGCTCACTCAATGCCAGTGGTTCTCTCAACTTCTATGACTCCTTCCTTCTATGACTGATTTCAACCAGTGGAATACAATTCCCATCAACCAATCAGGTTTGAGAGACAAGTTTATTTTGTGTCAAGTTTAGGCTTACAACCAGGGTTAGGTGCTTCTACATGTTATTCACCTATCAATTCCCTCTGATTTTAGGGATAATTATGGTATGCATAGGGCTAGGACTACATTTTCAGACAGAAATGAAGAAGAATCCAGTTTGAGCAGGCGCAATTCAAAAGTGCTGAGTCATATGACATCTGAAATGATGTGAGCAATCTAGCAGATTTCCACATGTGGCAGATTGTTCACCTATTCGAGAAAACTGCACATAACTGAAATACTAGCTGTAAGTGCTGGCGTGGTGAGGGTTACTGCATGAACAAAAAGAAGGAATCACAGCACATCTTTGAGTGTGTCCTCGGATGTGGGCTCAGCCAAGCCAAGCAGCTTCAACAGGGTGAAATAGGAGAAAAGCCAGGGACGGGAAATATCCTGCGTCTGCTCCAGGCCTTCAGCCTCCACAAAAAGACCCCTGTGAAACTTTAACTGCTGCTCCAGTGCTGCTCTCTGCCTGTCGTAGATAGAAATACACTTTACTTAAAATAAAGCTCCTGCACAGTTTGAAAAATAGCAATATTATATAGAAAAATGTAAGGAGATTTTTAACCAATGCAATGTATGCTGACGATTTTAGTGCATGCTAATAGAGCTGATCGGTATCAAAAAAAAAAAAAACATTATGATCCTTCATGTGAGAACGCTATACAATGTTAAAAATGATAAAAATGTCAATAATGAGTGAGTACATCATAAAGCCATTTTCCAAACCGTGTTTTACCTTACCCTAAACCACAATGGTGAGCCTATAATAGTTATTTATATTTTAGAGCTCTCAGGGCAGATTTCCCAGGAGACTGCATACTTTCATCATTCATCCCTGTGGGTTTACTTACATCATAGCCGTAAATAAAGGAAAGCAGGTCTGGAGGGGTATTCCAGAAAGCAAGTTTATCTTACCTTCAAACAAACCCTGAAGGCCTGAACTCTCGGATGATTAAACCAAACCTTGCTTAATCGAGGCATGCTGGTTTAAAAAAAGTGTGTGGAAGTAAGTTTAGTCAACTCAGATGTTGACAGATGTTCACGGTGAACACACAAGATATTCTCAACAGAGTGACGAGTCAACATGAAATCACATTCTCTATCTAATGTAAGAGTTAACAAACTTTTGTTACTTTAATCCAAAGCGATTTACAAATGAGGAATAACCTACAACATGCAATTCCGCAATTAACATGCAATAAACACGAGGTGCTACTGATATAAAGTTTCAGACACTGTTCAGAATAGTACATAAAAAGAATAGTGAGAGCATAGAAGATTTTTTTTTCTGTAATCATGGGCACAGCGGTGTGCCTCAACTTAAAGCTAGGCAATTAAAAAAAAAAAAAAAAACTTTTTGTTATATTGGTTGAAACTCTTCACATGCTGATAGCAATCAATAATAGAAGTGGTCTAAATATTAAAACATTGTACATACGTATATCTTATGTGGAAGTCTCAGGACCAAAAAATGTTCATCCAATCATTTTTAGGACCAATACGATGTCCTACTTGCCTGTCAGCATTATGTAATTCCATACCTCCACGCACCTGCTCGCTCAGACATCACACGTCATCAGCGCGTTCAGTAAGGCTATGTAGAATTGTAGACACAGTCACAGAGCGCCGCAAACAAACAGCAGCCGCCTTTTACAGTTCCTCTGAATCAAAACAACAAGCTTATGCTGCGTTCACTCCAAATCCATTGAATTGGCTCTATCACTCTCTCTCCTCTCCACCTATAGCTGGTGTGTGGTGAGCCGCGCATTGGCGTCGTTGTACTGTGGCTGCCGTCGCATCATCCAAGTGGATGCTGCAAACTGGTGGTGGTTGAGGAGATTCCCCTGATATGATTGTAAAGCGCTTTGGGTGTACAGTAGTACATATGAAAGCGCTATATAAATGCCTCATTCATTCATTCATATCGTAACTGTAATCACTAGATGGCAACCTGTAACGTTCTACTCTGCTGTAGGCGGCTTTAGAGACCCTCTGAAGGGAGGGTGTGATTTTATGCTTTCAAAGCTAGCATGCTATTGCTAGCCTCTCCAAAATGCCTACCCTACCTTTAAGGCATCAGATTCATTCACACATAATAGTAGAGCCGAAGCACAACTCACATAATTACCAAAATGTTCCTCCGCATGTAACTTATATGCTTCAGCCACTAGGAGCCAAAAGTTACATATAGTGTTAATGTTCTCACATGAAGGAACCTTGATGAAACGTTGATGGAGTTCTGAATGAACGTGTTTGTTGTAGCGTGACATACCTGGCAAAAAGCTCAGCATGCAGTCTGGCCTCCTGTTCAGCTCGCATCGCTGCTTCCTCCTCCTTTCTCCTCCTCTCCTCAGCAGCTTTCCTTCTCTCCTCCTCCTCCTCCTGCTGTTTTCGCAGGTACTCCAGTCTCTCAGCATCATCCATCTCTGACAGCTTCCTGCGCTCCTCCTCCTTACGAGCTTCCTCTTCCAAACGCTGGCGTTCCAGTTCAGCTGAAAATGAGGAAAGTCATTCATTACTTATTCATAATGCATTATGTTTGCAGGATATTTACATTTTAATGTAGTAGAATGCCTAATCAGTGATGTGTTCCTTCACCAAATGCACACTTATGTGATGTAATGCTGCATAGACTGTTGTGTAATAGTCTGCAGGTTTGGCATGTAAAGCCACCATGAGCACCCTCTTAAATCATAAAATGACCAGTGGGACTTCCTATGGTTTCATTGACTTCATGTACATGTGCAAGTAAAGGATACAAGACCGCAAGTATGCCAGTTTTGGGACAGGGCCTTAGTACTGTGGTCAGTATCGCTATTGTCAAGGCTGAAATCCAGACCATGGTCAAATTAAAGCACAAACAGTTGCTCTGTACATATTAAATCAACAGTAGAGTGTTAACTAATGCAGGCCTGCTCTGTTCCAAAACCCAGTGAGCTGAATAGGCAGTAGGCATAATAAGTATACTTCAAGTTAATTTTATAAAGGACACTTAAGGAAAGTTCAAGTATATTTTTGAGTATGCTTTATAGTAAGTATGGTAATATCAATGTGCTAGTAGTATACTTGTAAGTGTACTATTTCAATTCTACTTGGGGACTAAATTGGCCCACTTTTTAGTGTATAAAAGTATACTTTTAAGTATACTCTCAGGTGTAACAGTAGTAAACTTTGAGTACACAACTAGTTTACAACTACATTTTTCGTTTGTACTACAACTACTACAAGTGAACGTATAGGTATACAGATAGTTTACTAATATTTGTAGGACATAATTTTAGTTCATGAAAGTACACTTTGAAGTATACTCTCAATAAACTACTACTTTAGTAGTTTTTTATTATTAATATCATACTTATAGTTTACTATTTATATATTATTTTTGCACTTGGGATACTGATATGTTTCTATTTAGGAATTAATTTATACTTGAAATATACCTTTAACTGTATTTTAACTCTTTCCCCATATAAGTATATATACACTCACCTAAAGGATTATTAGGAACACCATACTAATACTGTGTTTGACCCCCTTTCGCCTTCAGAACTGCCTTAATTCTACGTGGCATTGATTCAACAAGGTGCTGAAAGCATTCTTTAGAAATGTTGTCCCATATTGATAGGATAGCATCTTGCAGTTGATGGAGATTTGTGGGATGCACATCCAGGGCACGAAGCTCCCGTTCCACCACATCCCAAAGATGCTCTATTGGGTTGAGATCTGGTGACTGTGGGGGCCATTTTAGTACAGTGAACTCATTGTCATGTTCAAGAAACCACTTTGAAATGATTCGAGCTTTGTGACATGGTGCATTATCCTGCTGGAAGTAGCCATCAGAGGATGGGTACATGATGGCCATAAAGGGATGGACATGGTCAGAAACAATGCTCAGGTAGGCCAAGGCATTTAAACGATGCCCAATTGGCACTAAGGGGCCTATATTGTGCAAAGAAAACATCCCCCACACCATTACACCACCACCAGCAGCCTGCACAGTGGTAACAAGGCATGATGGATCCATGTTCTCATTCTGTTTACGCCAAATTCTGACTCTACCATCTGAATGTCTCAACAGAAATCGAGACTCATCAGACCAGGCAACATTTTTCCAGTCTTCAACTGTCCAATTTTGGTGAGCTCTTGCAAATTGTAGCCTCTTTTTCCTATTTGTAGTGGAGATGAGTGATACCCGGTGGGGTCTTCTGCTGTTGTAGCCCATCCGCCTCAAGGTTGTGCGTGTTGTGGCTTCACAAATGCTTTGCTGCATACCTCAGTTGTAACGAGTGGTTATTTCAGTCAAAGTTGCTCTTCTATCAGCTTGAATCAGTCGGTCCATTCTCCTCTGACCTCTAGCATCAACAAGGCATTTTCGCCCACAGGACTGCCGCATACCGGATGTTTTTCCCTTTTCACACCATTCTTTGTAAACCCTATAAATGGTTGTGCGTGAAAATCCCTGTAACTGAGCAGATTGTGAAATACTCAGACCGGCCCGTCTGGCAGCAACAACCATGCCACGCTCAAAATTGCTTAAATCACCTTTCTTTCCCATTCTGACATTCAGTTTGGTGTTCAGGAGATTGTCTTGACCAGGACCACACCCCTAAATGCATTGAAGCAACTGCCATGTGATTGGTTGATTAGATAATTGCATTAATGAGAAATTGAACAGGTGTTCCTAATAATCCTTTAGGTGAGTGCATAAGTATAGTGTATATATATATATATATATATATATATATATACACACAAGTACTATATATACAAGTATATAGATATATATATATATATATATAAAAAAAAATTGCCAGTCAGTGCCGGTATTGATCATTTTCACAAATTTGGCCCCCAGAATATTACGTTGTATGAATATCTGAACATGCATAATATATCAAAAGAAAGAATAGAACCTCAGCTTTTAAACAAACAAACAAACAAACAAAAAACAATTTATTCTAGCTTCATGCTTTTTTTTTTATGTGGGTAAGTTTTATAAAAAATATAAGGTCACACACTACAAGAATTCACTTCAAGAGATATTATGGATATTATATTATTATCAAGATTGTCACGTGTTAAGGGCCCCAACCAATTATAAATCATTACTACACTGATATTTACCAGCCTGCCGTTTCTCCTCTTCCTGTCTTTCTCTCTGGAGCCGTTCCAGCAGCCTCCTCTTCTCCTCGTGTCGTCTTCTTTCTCTGTCCTTCTCTGCCTGCTCTCTCCTCTGTCTCTCCATCTCCTCCTCTTGCCTTCTTCGATTCTCATCTTCTTCTCTAATCTTCCTTAACCTGCATATATCACAGTGTTAGTTTCTTGCCAGTGTTTGCGGTTTATTGTGTTTTGTTATTTGTTTCCAAAAAGCAGTAACACGTTGTACCTTGCTTCCTCTGCTCTCTTCCTCTGTTCTTCTTCCAGTTCCAGCCTCATCCTTTCTTCTGTCGCTTCTTTTTCTTGCTGTCTCTTCTTTTCCTCCTCTCTCTCCCTCCGTTTCTTCTCCACCTCCAGACGACGACGTTCTGCCTTTTCAGCCAGCGCTGCAGCTTTTTTGTCTGTTTGGTTAGTTTGTACCTCGCAGCTTTTAACCTAATAGTGAAGTCAATGGTAGGGTTATGAATATGAGCGTACTTAAGCAATATCACAAACAAACAAGAGAGCTGATATTCAGGTGAACAGCGCAACTGCAAATGGGATATTACTTATTCAATTATTCAATGAAAGAAAATGTATCTATACTCTATACTCATTATCTTATTTATTTTCTGCATTGGGTAATTGATTTTTACAATAAATTTTAAAGACAAACTTTAAAGACCGAGGTTGTTAATCAATGATATGTGCTGCCGATCATCAGCCTTCATTATTTCAACTTAAAAAAAATCGTGTTCAACAGCAGAATTTCTAGTGAAAAACTACATTACCCATGATTTTGCAGAGAAATCTCCACCAATCAGAGAAAGCAAATAGTACAAGGAAATGATGTAAAAAATTTAAAGAAAAAACTCTTTAGCGCCCATCCACTCCCATGAAGCTTTGCAAAAGACGTTATGGGAAAAATAATTCCAGAAAAAGTGGACAGGCACTAAGGCACTCTATGTTGAGTAAATTTCGTTCAAGACACAGTATTTCTAATTACTTCTAACTCCTAGTGTGTATGTTTGCTCTATCAACAAAAACAGTTCCAAATGAAGTAAAATCAGAGTTGCAGTTGCAACACTGTGCAACAAACAGTGGTGTTTTGTTTCTGAATGAGTCTGACGGTTAAGTGAACTATTCTATGACTATTAATTTCTGAATGAATCAGTATGCTTGAACAAAATGGGTGAATTAAAGATTTGTTGGCTTATTTATAAAGTCAGTCACTTGTCGCCACCTACTGTAACTGCGGGCAGTCACTGTAAAATCCTCATCACTAATGCACTGACAGTCTGATATAAACAGTGGCCATTGTAAGCTCAACGACTAGAGAATACCCATAATGCACCGTGAGAGTCGAGTGCTGAATGAATTCCCAGCGCCTGCAGCTGAATCAAATCATCCATCCATTTTCCAAACCGGGCTGGACCAGCGTAATATCATACAGGTATAAATTCCTTTTTAATTTGTTATTAAATTGTTTAATTAAGGTTTATATGCTAGTTTCCATGTCAGAGTTCAAGATACATCTTATCATTACTACTGGAGCTGCCAGTGTGCTTCGTTGCAAATGATTATTATTAGACAGCAAGCACAATTGGCAGCCCTTCCGACACACTCAGTGTCCGAATTCACTCACTCATTTTCATCAACTCCTTTAAGTAGACTATATTAGTGGAGTACTGTAGGGAATAGTGAATGAGGGTATGGGGGGCGATTTCGAACACAGCACATGTGTATATCAGGGCTAGCCAACCCTGCTCCTGGAAGGCTACCATTCTGCAGAGTTTATCTCCAACTGTAATCAGACACACCTGAACCACCTAATTAAGGTGCTTAGGATTACTTGAAAACAACAGCCAATTGTGTCTGAGCAGGGTTGGAACTGAAGTCTGCAGGAAGGTAGCCCTCCAGGAGCAGGGTTGGCTACCTCTGGTATAGATTCAAACAAATGTCTAGCTGTTGAATGAGAAACACTCACATCATTGCCTGTCTCAGATTTGGTGGAGTCTGAGGCAGGAGGGTGTACTGACTGAGGAGGCAGGTGGATGAGAGACAGGGGTGCCGGGCTGCACGGGCCGCAGTGGGCTGCCACCCCCATTGAGCTGGTTCTGGTGGAGTTCTGTGAGAGTCTGTGAATGCTGGCATCTGAACGTGCTGTAATGAGTGAGTTCTGCGATCTTTGAGTGCTGTAAACTGATCTGGGAGAGTCTTCACGTGCTTCGTGTGTGTCTGTACTCTCTGAGTCTGTATCAGCATCCATGTCGTCTCCAGAGTCAGTATAGGTTTGTTCTTCTGTGTTCTCAGTGTTTTGTTGTTGGTCATAGGCTGTGTCGTGAGTCACCTCTCTCTGAAGGGTCATCTGTCTCTCAGGCTCATCCACTGGATTTGTCATCCACTCAGCTTCCTGTGGCCGAGGTTTTCCTAAAACAAATGCATTGAAAATATAAATACTTTCACATGTTCTTAATTTTTTTTGTGTTTATGAAATGTTTTCGGTTTAATTGCTGTCCTAATGAGTTGCCTCTAATAAACATAAATATACACTACTGTTCAAAAGTTTGGGGTCTGTAAAATGTTTTTGAAAGAAGTCTCTTATGCTCACCCAGGTTGCCTTTTTTTAATCAAAAATACAGTAAAAAAAACAAACAAAAAAAGTTATACTGTGAAATGGTAATAATTAATGGTATTATATCTGTTTTTTATTTAAATATATAAAATATATATTTCTGTGATGGTAAGGGTGATTTTTCAGCATCATTACTCCATTCATCAGTGTCACATGATCCTTCAGAAAATCATTCTAATATGGTGATTTGGTGCTCTAACATTTATTATTATTATCAATGTTGAAAACGGTTGTGTGGCTTAATATTTTTCATCTTTGATGGACGGAGAGTTCAAAAGAACAACATTTATTTTAAAAAGATTCTGTAAATTTTATAACATGATAAAAAAACTGTCGTCAGTTTTGACCAATTTGTTTATTTGAAAAAAACAAAACAAAAAAACAACGTACTTACCCCAAACGTTAGAATTATACTGTACATAACAGTGTACATAAAATCTGTTTACCGCAAAACTTCATGATGCCTTTAAATTCTGCCAACCTTATTTCAACAAACTCACCAACAACAAATGCTGGTTGATCCTTTTTCTTCTTCTTTTTAAATTTAACTATTGAGTTCTGGGCTTTTTTAGGCTTTTCCTTTTCTTCTTCTTCTTCAGCCTCTTCTATTTTCTGTTTTTCTGTTTTCTTTTTCTTCTGAAAATTGAGAGCATACTATAACAATTATAATGTGTATAAAATAAACAAGAACATATGGATAGTATGTAACTCACTTTCTTTGAGGTAGAAGTGGGATCGTCGGGGACGCTGGTATTCTGGCTCTCAATGTCTTTATGAATTTGAACGGTCTTCCCCTTTGATTTGACTGTTTGCTTATTAAGCTTTTTATTTTTCTTTACTTTCTCCAGCAGTGTGTGCTGTGAATCTTCTCTTCCACCTGCGTTCTTTAAATGACCCATGCTGTCAAAAATAACAACAAAGGATATCAAATATTAATGGGAATCAACTGGAGCACAGTGTCGGAAGTCTGGTGTTGGGGTTAAGATATAGCCCAGATGGAGTGAGAGAGATTTACTGATAAGAGCTCAGATGTGAAGCGATACCCTAATCTCCTCTCGGCTTTCTCACCGCTCACGGGGCTTGAGAAGGGTTCGGGCTGAAATCTGAGCTGCAATCAAAGAGCGCCGGAGACTGGGACGGATGGAGTGACGAGAGAGGAATGCAAACAGTGATTAGACAGGATATTAATGAGTCCCAAAAACCTTGGAGCCGGGCTGTTTGACCTCTGACTCGAAGTCGCAACCTGCTTTGTGTATGCCCAAAACATGACGGGAATGCAAGCAGGCTGATGATTGAAGAGGTAAAAACTGATGAAGCGGCGGAAAGCGAGAGGGAGGAGTTCAAGGAAATTAAAAGGACATATAGGGGATTGATTGTCCATTAATTAGATAAAGCACTGGGTCGTATTTATTATTATAAAACCCTCTGACGCTCTCTGATAAACTATAATTATAAACTATAACTGCCACTTAACCAAAACAGTATTTTGTTACTGTTTCACTCTGACCGGGTCATAATTTAGCACAATAATATAAACATTTGCAACATAATTCAGTCCCTTATGCATCATTTATTTGGGTAGATGGGTTACATTTGCACACTGGGAACATTATTCAGGGAATTTATTGTCATTTGGCTTTCCGAATTCAAATACACAAGCATGACAATCATGCTTACCGGTGCTGCACATCAGTACAGAATTTATAAACACAAACACAAGAGCATAACATGACATGAGACTGAGACTCACTCTGCTTCCATTGGTAATCCTGTCTGGATTTCTGTCTGTCCTTCAGGAGACAGAGACTCCGGTGAATGTGCTCTGGGAGTGAAATGTGTTGATTTTGGGATGATAGCAGGCGCAGCACCTTTGGTCTTCCTTGATCCCTGTGTCACCCCTGTTTCCGGCTGTAAAGTTGTCTTTACTTTTTGTTTTTTTGGGACCCCAGTGGCCTCCTCTCCTGTGGGCAGAGTCACAACTATTTACTTTTTGTGAATATGCAGAGACGTTTAGGTAAAACACTTAATGGATTTGAAGCAAGTAAATGCAAGAATGGTTCTTGCTCTATTCTTTTAGATGGTAAACAGAGTCTACTCAGTCTGTAGAATATAGGGCAGAGCTTAGATACCAGATCAGCACCATTGCTCTTTATGTTTCTGTGTTGGGCTGTAACTCAGGTTACCGGTTTTGTTGAACTGCTGAGTTGTGGAGCTGCTCATTTCCTCTAATCTCTCCTCAGGTAAATAGACCTTGAGAGAGACGGGATAAGACTCAGTCAGATTAAACCAGGCGTTAATGGATAACTTATAATTGCATGCTATATGTTATATGAGTGGAAGAATTACCTGTGCATCCTGAATTATTTCACCGTCAGAGCTGAAACAATCCTCGATCCTCTTGGCGTTAGTCTGCTTTGCACGTGATTTAACCTTAATTACCTACAGAAAACATTATCGCTCTTACATACCGTTTGTAAAATATTTAGTAGATTTTTTAAAATAAATTAGATCGGTAACACTGTAGTTTAGGGTCCAATTCTCACTATTAACTAGTTTCTTGTTAGCATGCATATTACTAGGATTTTGGCTGTTTATTAGCACATATTGATGCCTTATTCTGCATAAGCATATTGTACATCCCTTAATCCTACCTTAACAACTACCTTACTAACTATTAATCAGTAGTAATTAGGCAAAAGTAATAGTTAATAACTATCAACTAAACTAAAGTGTGACCATTAATTCTCATATTCAGCAAGGATTCATTAAATTGATCAAAAGTGACACTAAAGACATTTATAATGTTAAAATAAGATTGATTACTTTTTAAAGGATCCTAAAAAAAGTATTGCTGTTTTACAAAAAATATGAAGCATCACAACTTTTTTCAATATTGATAATAAGAAATGTTTCTTGAGCAACAAATCATCATATTAGGATGATTTCTGAAGGATCATGTGACACTGAAGACTGGAGTAATGATGCTGAAAATTCAGCTTCACAGGAATAAATTACATTTTAAAATAAATTCAAATAGAAAACAGTTATTTTAAATTGTAATAATATATCACTACATTACTATTTTTTACTGTGTTTTTGATCAAATAAATTATACAAATTACACTGACCCCAAACGTTTGAATGGTAGTGTATTTCATTGTGATTTCTTCAAAATCAGTTATCCTGAAACTCTAGTTCAAGTGTTGTATGGTAGCAATATGGTAAAGGCTTCATAGAATATTATGACGTTAAGTTAATCAGTTTTATAATAGTGTGCCACATGATATATAGGTAAGACAGAAAGATTCACCTGTGTCTCCTGGATTATTTCACTGTCAGCATCTAAACAATTCTCCTTTATCTTGGCATTACTCTGCTTTGCACGGGATCTGACCTTAAACACCTACAGAAAACAGCATCTCATATATTTTGAGTTTGTTATTTCCAGCTAAATCTGTAACTCTTAGGTCCACTGGTCTGAAGAAAGTTTAGGCTTCACAGATTATTAAGACTTCCTGGCTGCAAAGATTGAACTTGACCAATCTCATAATACCATGCTAAACAAGAACAGGTGGAAGAGGAAAGAGGAAGACTCACTTTTTCCTCCTGAATTATTTCTTTGGCAGTGTCTAAACAATCATCCTTCCTCTTGGCATTACTCTGTTTTGCACGTGATCTGACCTTAAACACCTACAGAAAACAGCACTTAACTTATTTTGAGTTTGTTACTTCCACTTAATTCTGCAGCTTTTAGGTCAACTCTAAAGATGCTTTAAACTTCACAGATTATTTAGACGTTTCTAGCTGCAGTCGTTGAAGGAGACAAATCTCATAACAGCATTCTAAACTGAATATAGGTAAAAGAGGAAGACTCACCTCTGCATCCTGAATTATTTCACTGTCAGCATCTAAACATTTATCCTTCCTCCTGGCATTACTCTGCTTTGCACGTGATCTGGCCTTAGACACCTACAGAAAACAGCATCTCTCGTATTTTATTGTGATTTCCACAAACCAGTTTGAAACTTTAGGTGAACTCTTACTTGGTTGTAACAAATCCCATAGTGGTATGAAATATGAAAATACAATGCAGAAAAGCAGAGTGCATGTGGCGGAAGACAAAACTTGTAGTCCATTATAACATCTACAAAGACAGCATCCATGCTTTCAATATAGAACTAGGCAAAGCTAGACAGACTTTCTTCTCAAATATTATAAACAGCAATATAAACAACACACGCACTCTTTTTGCTACTGTAGAGAGATTGACAAACCCCCCAAGCCAGATTCCCAGTGAAATGCTCTCAGAGAGCAAGTGCAGTGAGTTTGCTTCTTTCTTCTCTGAGAAAATCAATAATATCAGAAAGGTGATCAGCTCATCCTTGAGTTGCCCTGGGGTAAGGCAGATCAGACCACAACCTGAGAAAGTAGTCACTATGTCTGATTTCGAAGAAATTGATGGCAAAATTTTGGAAGAAACCGTGCAGCACCTTAAAACATCAACCTGCACCCTTGACGCACTTCCCACATCTTTTTTCAAAAAGGTGTTACACAGCTTAGAAGCAGATCTCCTAAAAGTGGTAAATGCCTCACTTCTCTCTGGGAGTTTTCCGAACTCCCTGAAAACTGCAGTTGTCAAGCCCCTCCTGAAAAAGAGCAATCTGGATAAGACCATATTAAACAACTATAGACCGATCTCAAATCTTCCTTTCATAGGCAAGATCATTGAAAAAGTTGTCTTCAATCAGCTGAACAAATTCTTAAGCTCAAATGGATACTTTGACAATTTTCAATCTGGTTTCCGATCGCATCACAGCACAGAGACAGCGCTCATAAAGACAATAAATGATATTCACTAAAATTCTGATACAGGCAAATTATCAGTGCTGGTACTACTCGACCTCAGTGCTGCATTTAACACTGTCGATCACAACATACTTCTTGACAGGCTGGAAAACTGGGTGGGGCTTTCCAGGATAGTCCTAAAATGGTTCAGGTCATACTTTGGAGGGAGAGGTTATTATGTGAATATAGGAGACCATAAGTCTGAATGGACATCCATGACATGCGGACTCCCTCAAGGCTCAATTCTTGCGCCACTCCTATTCAACCTGTACATGCTCCCAATGAGCCAAATAATGAGAAAGAACCAAATCGCTTACCACAGCTATGCAGACGACACACAGCTCTACTTAGCCCTATCGCCTAACGATTACAGCCCCATTAACTCTCTGTTCCAATGCATTGATGAAGTAAACAATTGGATGTGCCAAAAACTGAAGTCATTGTGTTTGGTAACAAAGGTGAATGCATACCTTCAGTCTAGGGGTCAAACAACTAAAAATCAAGTCCGGAATTTTGGTGTGTCTCTAGAGTCAGACCTTAGTTTCAGTAGTCATGTCAAAGCAATAACTAAATCAGCATACTATCACCTGAAAAATATTGCAAGAATTAGATGCTTTGTTTCCAGTCAAGACTTAGAGAAACTTGTGCATGCTTTCATCACCAGCAGGGTGGATTATTGTAATGGACTTCTCACTGGCCTTCCCAAAAAGACCATAAGACAGTTGCAGCTCATACAGAACGCTGCTGCTAGGATTCTGAGCAGAACCAGAAAATATGAACACATCACACCAGTCCTCAGGTCTTTACACTGGCTGCCAGTTACATTTAGGATTGATTTTAAAGTATTATTACTGGTATATACATCATTCAATGGCCTAGGTCCTCAATACAATGCAGATATGCTCACTGAATATAAACCCAACAGATCACTCAGATCATTAGGATCACATCAGCTAGAAATTCCAAGGGTTCACTCTAAGCATGGCGAGTCTGCTTTTAGCTACTATGCCAGCCGCAGCTGGAACCAGCTTCCAGAAGAGATCAGATGTGCTCCTACAGTAGTCATATTCAAATCCAAACTCAAAACACATCTGTTTAGCTGTGCATTTACTGAATGAGCACTGTACCACTGTTCGTCCGACTGTACAGTATTTTATTTAATTTTTTATTCTAAACTGTTTTATTATTATTATTATTTCTTTTGATTATTTTAATTTCTTCTATGTAAAGCACTTTGAATTAACATTGTGTATGAAATGTGCTATATAAATAAACTTGCCTTGCCTTGCCTTGTGTGTTAAAAGAGAAAGACTCACCTGTTCTTGAATTATCTGACAGTCGGAGCCTAAATCATCCTGATCATCTTTTGCATTATTCTGTCGTGTGTGCGCTTTCCTCCTAAACACCTACGGAAAAATTCACACGTGTGATAGCAGTGGCTAGTTCCTGTTTTCATTCGTTGCAGCACCTCTCTTTCCGGTCTGTCTGTAGTGCTCTGTTTTCTCCAAAAAGCACAATGTGCTCTGATTGGTTGGCTGGACAAGTGTGTTGTGATTGGTCAACCGCATTGAGTGGGTTTCAGAAATGTCACGGCCCTTATCATAATCACCAGTTTCAACACACTACTAACACAACTCAACCAGGCCTCACTCCTTTATTTTGCATTTGCCTTGGGCAGGGATTTTTAAAATGAGGAATACTAAGACTGCAATGGAGGCGTTTCAGGGAGTTCAGAAACAGTGTGCACTGATATAGAGAATAACTCCCTTTGGAGGGACTTTGTGCTCTGTAACTTTGCAGAGTTTTTGACTTTTTTTCATGCTCAAACGGCAACATTACATACTAAACAAAGTTGAAAATGTAAAAAAAATAGAGAAAGTCATATATGTGGAAGGACTCACCTGTACATAATTAACAAGTTTATTGTCAGAGCCTAAACAATCTTCCTCATTCTCATACACCTCTTCTTCTTCTTCTTCTTCTTCTTCTTCCTGTTCCTCCTCCTCCTCCTCTGCATTAGTCTCTGCGTGTGTTTGGACCTTAAAAACCTACAGAAAGCAGCATCTCACCTTTTTTTGTGATTTTTCATAAAAAACATGATCCTGCAATTTCCCGGAGGCCAACATCGATTAAATATTCAGCTGTATACAGGTGTAAAAAGACTCACCTGTGTCTTCTGGAATGTTTCATTGTAGGAACCTAAAAGATGCTGCTTCTTCTTAGCATTAGTTTTCTCTGCTAGTTGACCGACCTTAAAAGCCTATAAAAAAAACACCACACAAATATGTTGTGATTTTCACACAAACAATTACCCTGAACAATTCAGGAGCATCATCAAGGCGTTCTGGCCGAGTTGCAGTTATGATCAAAAACCTAAAGAAAATGTCTGATTAGTTTACAGTGCAAAGTTCTTGTGTTTTTGCCATTGCTCTGTACAATGTTAAGGATCACACAGGATGGAAAACTTCTCTGATGCCAAAAAAGCACTTAGCAATGTCCTTGAATTATCAAAAAAGACAAAATCAATGTAACAATAGATTGCACCATATGTTGCTTGATTTAATAACAACTACTGGTCAACACATGCTGTGCTCCACACTGAAGTATAATACAAATAATAATTTAAAAGAAAAGCATGCTGACTTTGTCTGCATAATGGAAATGTCTTTAATTTGGGAACATAACTGGCTTTGGTTCAAAGAGATTAATCTGACTTTGCTATATTGAGGTGGAGTGCACTGAACTGTAGTTCATGGTTAATTCCTTCTCTCTCGCTGTGAAATATTTCATACTAGATTATAAAAGTGTCTCTCTGACTCTCAGCAGATATAGTGAGATGTTTTGTGATCCAGGCAGGATGGAAGGGTGTGCTTGAGGTCATACCTTGTGACTAGAGTCAAGCTGTTCCATGTTAGAAGTAGTTTCTTCAGATGTACTAGTGGCGACTTCTTCTGCAAACAGAAAAAGTATGTTTCTGCATGACTTTTTAAAGGAGTTAAAGGGAACACTTTAGTTTAGGGTCCAATTATCACTATTAACTAGTTGCTTATTAGCATGAATATTACTAAAATATTGGCTGTTTATTAGTACTTATAAAGCACATATTAATGCCTTATTCTGCATGACCATTTTCTACATCCCTTATCCTACCCAATAACTAAACTTAACAACTACCTTACTAACTATCAATAAGCAGTAATTAGGAGTTTATTGATGCTAAAGTCATAGTTAATAGTGAAAATTGGACCCTAATCTAAAGTGTGACCAAAAAACTTATACTTTTATTCAGTCAGGAAGGATGCATTGATTTAATGAAAAGTTACAGTAAAGATTCATAATTTTACAAACTATTTTTATTTCAAATAATTTCTGTTTTCTTTCTGTTCATCAAAGAATGCTGAAAACATCATGTTTTCCACAAAAATGTTTAGCACCTCTGTTTTCAACATTGATAATAATAAGAAATGTTTCTTGAGAAGCAAACCAGCATATCAGAATGATTTCTGCAGGATCATGGGACACTGAAGACTGGAGTAATGATGCTGAAAATTCAGCTTTGCCATCACAGGAATAAATGTTAAAATATATTAAAATAGAGATATTTTAAATTGTAATAATATTTTACAATAACATATTTTTTATGAGCATAACACGAAAGTAAAGAAAAACACGTTTGTGAGCATAAGAGACAAAAACATTTAGAAAAAAAAATCTTACAGACAGTAGTGTATTCTAAGTGACTCAAGAATACTTTTTGTGGTTCTAGATGCAATAAGAAAGATAGCCTGTGTTCTGCAGTCATTCTGCATCCTGGGAGGTTCATACTTACAAGTTTAGAAATCGTAATTGCTATGTAATATGCGGTCAAGTTATTTTCTTTGGAATGAATTGGACTCATTGAATTGGACTATTTGACTTCTTGACAAAGACAGTTCTTTTTAGTGCCAATTCAACAAAATAAGAAGACGAAGAGTAGATATTTCGTCTGTAATTTTTCTTTATCGTGTCAGTTGAAATAAACCAACTAAATTAATCTCAATCAACTGTAAACAAGATGGCAAAATAAATTGTAACATCAACATTCACAATCATAGATTGTTGTGATCAATACCAGTTTTCTTCTGCCACAAATCTTGACACACACTTTGGAAAGTCAGGTCTGGTAAATCTCCCACTGGTAATAATGACTTCATGGTAGTGCTCAGCTTGTAGATACAAGCATTCTGACATGACATGAATGCACTGAGTTGTCGCAAGACTAAAGTTTAGTATGCTTGCGTCGTGGATGAACCTCATGGAAAAGTGCTGTATTCCACCAGGGGGCACAACTGACTTAAGCCTGTCCCAAACATGATCGCTCACAAAAACCTCAACAGCACATGACAGCAGTTCAGCTTGCCATGCTAAATGTATTTATAATAGTATGTTTATATGTCTAGTCATTTCTCAGTCAAATCTTTTTGTCTGAGAAAATAGTCCTGAAGTTACTGTGCGGTTTGATTTAGGTTGTAGAATAGCAACCGCAGCTTCTCAGTTTGCTACTTGTTCAATGTATTTTGCTGGCACGGATATTCTCACACAAACTTTTGAATGCCAGATTTCTGTCTTCTGCATTAAACCATGAGACAGCGAGCATGTTCAGTGTCCTGCTGTAGGATCTGCAGTGTTTTCACAACCTGTGTACCCGCCACCGGCCAATAGTCAGGACACAGAGCGGCCGGTTATTTTGGACCCCTGCACCAGTCACTGATGGTTTATTTTTCAGCAAGTCTGTCTGCTTTAATGGGTTCCAGCGCTGCTTTGATGTCAATGAGGCAAAGAAACGGGCGTGTGGAGAAGATAGACAGTACGAGGGAGCGAGTTTAACTGAAGGGGGATGGAAAGAGCCTCACATGTTCGCCTGTAAGGCAGTGTGAATGCAGCAGAGACCCCATCATCAGGAGAGAAGGGCTGCCTTTGGTTCCACATTCTTGCTGTGCGCTGTGAGTGGGACCTCTGCTCTGTCTCTCCACACCCCACTCACCTTCCTCGCCCTCTGATCTTACCCACCCAGCCACTGCAATTATTCATCCTGCATGACACAATTCCTGCCCAAAAGCAACAGGAATGCTCTTCTGCTTGCTTTCTCATCCTTTTTTATTTTATTTTGTCTGTCTCACTGGTCACTAGATTTGTTTTAACTGGATTTGCACTTGTTTTTTCATATAAAATATAATATAAAACATTTTTTTCTGTCATGACAACTCTCTGAGAGATTGGCATGGTAATTGATATGGCAAAGTTAATGTATTTGGTCTTGGTGGAATAGATCTACTACGCTGCTGCTGCTGATTATTGCTGGTGCTGCAGAGCAAGTACGTTACATAGACTTACACTCCTGCCAATACATTCACAGACATGCTGTTTTGAGCATGTAAGATATACTTCTGCTGCACATGTAACATACATGAAGTAACCCCCGTAGCAGATCTATACAGGTGGAGCTGGGGAAGGTGAAGGGTTTCTGAAGAGACTGACTGCTAACTGCAAACCATGCCAAGTATTTGAATGTTGAGCAGCAAGCTCATTGGCTGTTGATGCCACAGCAACCAATCAGCTGCGTTATGTAGATAACGATGTGATCGCTAACAAATAAGGACCAATCAACCTGCGCCATCTAGAGTTTCATAACAGAACTTTGTGTCAATTGTTAGTTACCTCACTATTATTACTAGTAGTTAAAGTCAGCAAAAAATCAAAATGGACAAATCTTATTTTTTATGGAATATTGCAGTATTTATTATAAATGACTAGTGCATGCACATCATTATTATTTTTTTTTAATTAATGTGCCGCCGTAATCTTCAATCAAAATAACTTCCCCCCTCTCTTGCAGTGACTTCTCTTTTCTGATGACGTGTTTACTAGCGAGAGGGCGGGATCAACCTGTCACTCACATGACATCACAGCAACAGCAAACCACAATGATCCAATCAATTCCCAATGGACAAAATCAAGTTCCGCCCTACATTTTGTCTTGTTGGAGAAGCCGTTTAACTCAGATAGATGTCCCTATAGGCAAGAAAAGTCTATCGTGACTTCCATTTCGTGCTGACTTTAAACTGGTCACACTTATCCGTTATTAAATATGAGATTGTCAACTAAACTGTTTGGATTAATGTAGCTCATTATTTTGATCTCTCCATTTTTTTTTCTTCACAAAAGACATTCATGAATAAAAACCTGCACAAAATTTTCAGCGGAAGTCTAGAGTGACTACAATGTTTTTACTATATCAATAGAATCTTATTTGCGATATCAGCTTTGGGTCAAAATAAATAAATGTTTCTACAAATGGTACTGAAAAAAGTCCACTTAATTAATAAGCTTCACAAAGCAGGGGATCATTGCTGCCTCTTGTTTTCACATTTCTTCCTTCTCTTCTGCTGGCGGAGGGTCCATCTGTACTGAACGCCGTCATGAATGCCGTCTCCAGCATTCCAGACACCCCAGAATGCTATGTGGCACCTCTGAACACTCCTTACTATTTTCAGCAACCAACTTGTTAGCACATTGTCAATGTCCAGACAGACAAGCATAAAACATCCCAGAATAAGCACAAGGACACACGTATTGGCATTTGGTTTTAGGTTAACGTAAAGAGCTGTCTGCAGCACTAATGTTAATAGATGGATAGCCTGCTGTAACACACATCTGGCTGTTTTGTAGGCCAAACTTCGCTTTGACTGAAATATATCAGTATGGGTTTTACTAGAACTTGAAGAAAAATGAAGGTCACACTTTATATAAGATGTTTTTAACTACTATGCACTTACATAAAAAAAAAAGTACAATGTATTTATTGTGTTCATGTTGTATTGCAAGACACTTCTGCTGCTATTGAGGTGGGATACGGGTATACGGATATACGGGATACGGATAACAGATACGGGTAAGATCAGGGACAGGTTTTGTGGCATGGGTACATTTAAGAATGGGTTAAAAGGTAAGGGAAGGGTCAACTGTAGTTAAAGATGCAATCACATAAATTAATTACTGATTAATTACATGCAGGTAATTACAATATGCAATAAGTGCATTGCAGTAAATTATTAATTTAAATGTTAACTAGTAGTTAAAGACACCTGTGGGACCAAAATAAAAACTAATAACAAAATAGTACTCTCACAGTAGTACAATGATGGTATCAGATAGTTATGCTGCGGTGGTATTTGGATATATATCATGGTATGGGGATGTTGCCCTCGTGAGGATAGCCATTTGCTCCAACAGTCTTTATTTAGAAAGTGTCTGTTTCAGAAGAGGCCTGGATAAAGGAAAGGGGCGAATGAAGAGAGCGCTTACATGGAGAGCCGATGGAGGAGGGGGTTTGGTGGGCTAAGGCGGGTCGGTGGGGGTTGAGTTTTTGACCAGTGACAGGATGAAGGAAACAGAGCAGCTCCATAGGTCAGCTTGAGAAAACACAGCCTCTGTCAGTCACACAGACTCCTGGGCCGGGATTAGGCCTCAGCCTGGGGGGGGATCGGGTTTCTCTGTCCGGGATACCTCACTGCTGCAAACCACTACCAGATGTGGAGCAGCCAGCATGAGAGCAGGAGGGGGGCGGCGTGTGCTTTATATGCATATTTGTGTGTTTCATTGTACTGTACTATTTTTACTCATATTTTGCTTGTTAGGGCCCATATGAGATGAGTTTGAGGATGGGATTAATTAAAAAAAAAAAAAAAAGGTTGGTTATGTAAAAATGCAAATTTGCTGAAAGGATCTTAAGTGAATCCATACCCCAAGACATCTACAGCTACAGATAGAAACTCATATAAAAGAGTAGCCAAATAATATAATTTTACAATGAATGTTATTATATTATATTATATTATATTATATTATATTATATTATATTATATTATATTATATTATATTATATTATATTATATTATATTATATTATATTATACCTGATTATTAATACTAGTACATCATATTTTTATATGAATATTATTAACAATTATTATTAAAATATGAATTACACTACCATTCAAAAGTTTGGGGTCAGATTTTTGCTAAAATACTTTTATTCAACAACAGTAAAGATATTTATAATGATTTCTATTTCAAATAAATGCTGTTTCTTCAAAGAATTAATCTTTTTGAATTTATTTTTTTCTATTCATCATGGAATCCTGAATTATAATTTTTTTTATCATTGTTTCCACAAAAGTTTTAAGCAGCACATCTATTTTCATCTTTGATTATAATAAGAAATGTTTCTAGGCAGCAAATCAGCATATCAGAATGATCATGTGACACTGAAGACTGGAGTAATGATGCTGAAAATTCAGCTTTACATCACAGTAATATATTGCATTTTAAAGTGCAATTAAAACAGAAAACAGCTATTCTAAACTGTATATGTTTTCTCTTTTTTTAACAAATAAATGCAGCATTGGTGAGCATAAGATACTTCTCTCCAAAACATTTAAAAAATCTTACCAAACCCAAACATGTGAATAGTAGTGTAATTGAATGTATATTGTTTCATATTAACCATGTTCGATAATAAATCTGCACAGAGTAACTTTTTCCTGTGCTTTGTATAGGAAAGTCTAACCTTCATCTGTGGTGTGGTCCTGTATAATGATAGTCCAAGGCTGTTTCAAATCTCCCTCAGAAGTCACAACCTTAAGAACTGGAAACAAAGAGGTACATTCTTCATATTAGCATCATCTCTGTCTGTTACGGACCTCCTATGCTCTCTATTTTTGTTTTGTCTGCTGTGTTTCCCCTTCAGAGTACCTTTATTTGACCTGAACTCTTACCCAGCACCTACTCTGTCCTTGTAATATACTAATACAGACTCCCCTGACAACAAGTTACATTTCCAGCATAATAACTAATAACACACGTCGTTGAGAATAACATCTTGTGAACATTTTAATGCGTTTCTTTTCCCTTTCCTTTAACAGCCCAATGCAAGCAAAAGCCAGTACAGACATTACTGTGTTCTGTGTTTATTTGGTTGAGCACAATATAAAACCAAGTAAAGCCTCGATTACCGTGACCTTGTGTGACATCACCCTTTATTGGGTGGTCCTCGGTGTCAACTGCGGGATCCCAGAGAGACAAGCGTATGATTTCACCATCAGGACCCATTATTAAGGTGCCCAATGCTTTGCCTCCCTCCCATTCTGAAAACACACAGATTCAAACAGACAGACTTGACAAACCTAAAAAAAGGAAAAAAGTTGAGATTGCTCTATATAGAGGGGCTCCAAGATGAATTCGGACACTTGGGCCACATATAAAAATGCATACAGTACGTCATTGCACGAGACATATCAGACAGTGTCACAGAAATATGTTGTCAAATGGCATTTTCGTATTTAATATCAGGATAATCTCAATATTCGGCATTTAACGTAATGTTTACAGGTACATTTTTGTATGTTTAAGTATTTGCTGAAATGCACAATATTGACGAATCAAAAGCATCTACATAAAAAAAGTTTTTAGCATGCACATCTTTAGAAGCAAATATCTTTCTAAAGCAATCCTTTAAATTTATATTATAAATACATTTTCTATATTAACATTTTACAACTATATTGATATAGACTCGTACAGTTTGAGCAAGTACACTAATTGTATAAAATCTATATACTGGTTAAATTTTACTATACAAATACATCTATAATATTAATCTTATATTTATTTTTAAAATATTATATATTGTAATATTATGTAAAAAATTATTTATTAATTTATTGTATGTATTAAATATATATATATATATATATATATATATATATATTTTATAGTTTATACGATAACTATATACACTCATAAATATCTATGTAATGGTAAAATGAAACTATAAAAAGAAATATTTAATGCAACTACATTTAGTTATTAAATATTATACATTTAATACAAATTTTTTACATTTTACGTTTTTCGTTAGTTGTATAGACTCAAAGAAAGACTAAACGATATTATGGTCAAATCTAACTATACAAATATATCTATAATATATATTTATTTATTAAATATTATACAATGTAATAAAAATGATATTGTTTTTGTTTTTTACTTTATGAAGGATTAACCCTTGACCTGCTTGTCACCGGGCCGGGTATACCCTAGACTCTAGACAGAGTGTCCAGCTAAAAATGGGCCTGCTTTTCTTGGTACTTGTTTGGAACCGTCTTTGACCGTCTATATGGAGCATCCGGCTACCTCTCAGCTCCGGAGGAAGACAGCCTCTAGTGTTTCCTGTCTGTGCTTCTGTTGTGTCTGCAGGGTCATGTAGGTTCTGTCTGTACACAGCCATTGAGCTCTGTTTACCTGGACCCCTCCGGCCCACCAGGGGTGGCAATGGACCAAGGGGGGGATGTTGATCTAAGGGAATTAAAGGAAAAGAATTCACTTCAGATTGAACCAGAAATGACTGCAGAAATGCTCAGAAATTCTCATAGAGGCTTGTTTTGCCTGGGTTCCAGAGCGCTAGTGGACAACTGAACCTTAGCCTCTGTGTTGTTATTTACCGTATCAGCCCCTGAGATCTCCCACCAACCCCTGTCCTCACTCCCTACCGCTCTGCCTGTCTAAAAACTTCATTTAGCTGCAGCCAAGCACTAGCCGAGCCACACATGAAGAGGTGCTTGGCCCTCAGAGGGGGGCTTTGCTCTACCAGCACGACTTCACTGTATGAGCCACTGCAGCCCTGGAGCGTCCAGCTTATTTAAGCTCTGGCTGGGGATAGTATGTGTGAACTAATGAGAAGGGGAAAGGCGGTCAGCAGCATGAAAAATGAGATGGTTAAAAATGAGATAGAGATATTATAAATTGGCAAGACTTTAAATTAAGGTTTAAGTCTCATTAATATGCATTAGGGTTTTTGAATCAAGTTTTTGAATACGTCCTTTATTCGCTTTTGTGATGTTTATCAGAGTGAAACGGCGGGACTTGATTTTGTCTTTTAGGAATTTTATTGGATGGCTGTGGTCTGCTACTGCTGTGATGTCATTTGAGTGCTGCAAGAGGGAGGGGTAGTTATTTTGATTAAAGATTTCGAGGGAGCATGCATTTAAAAAATAAATAAATTATGTGCATGGTCTAATCCTAAGTCATTTATAATAAATACTGAAATATTCCATCAAAAAATGATTTCATGGTGACTAACATTTTAGGTGCTATAAATTAACATTAGTAATGCATGAGTGAGACAGGCCAGTACACCTCAATACTGAATTTATTTTTGAAATGTAACAAATACCCCGAAAGTACATTCAAACCATATTCATATATAACTGTTATTATAAAATTCAAGCAGGATCACATGAATCCAGACTCACAGTCTTGGCAGTGTTCTTATATTTTTTCATCACTTGACCAGTTTTCAATACCGCAGTGCTGTTGACTTTCAGGATGAGTCATTTTGAGTTCTGCGCCCAGGTGTTCTTACAATATGTATTTCAGTAATATTATCTTTTGAAAATGTTTGACATATTTTTGAGTTTGAATTGAATTGCAGCACCGCTTTTTGAATTTGTCAGGTAATGCTTCAGTTGTACAGCACTGGGCATAAAGGTTGATACTTCAAAAGATCAAATCACAAAAACGATCTTGCTATAATGGATTGTTTTTGTTGTATTTCTTTCAGTATATGTTGTGAGTCATATCAGCAGCCACACTGTGTAAAATCTAAAAAAGAAATAAATATATCACTACCTCCCTTTTCTAGACCATCAGACCACATGATGTGCCCGAGGTCCATCTCTGTAATCCTGCACTTGCTGTCAGAGAGAGGGTCCTGTCCTCTTTGGTCGAGCCCCTCTGCATGCAGATTACCATATGGCTTACGCTCCTGAACAGGGGTCCTATAAAGTTCATCTAAGGCACAATAAAGAAAGAATGGTAAAATGTGGTATAATAAACTAATCCATTATGCAAATGTACTTGTTGGTAAAAGTGTACAGTGTGATGTTGCATACCATCCGGCTGATGGGTGTCTGTATGTTCTGTTTGTGCAGGGAAAAGCAGCAGCACTTTCCTGTGCACGCGGCTCTCTGAGGGGTTTTCATGTGTAGTTCCCACTTTGATGCCAGGGAGATGTACGTGTAGTTCTCGTTGTGGTAAATTCTCACAGCTCCTTTTTTTATCTGTTATTTCCGGTTTATTCTTCAAGACAATTCCAAAAAAATTACATAATTTGTATGCACTTATATCACCATTTCAACAAAAATAATAAGCAGCAGAACATTAATAATAATACAAATCGAGCAACAAATCAGCATATTAGAATGAATTTGAAGGATCAAATGACACTGAACACTGGAGTAATGATGCTGAAAATTCAGCATTTTAAAATCTAAAGAAAACATTTATTTTATTTTTTTTGTAATAATATTTCAAAATATTAGCATTTAAAAATGTAGTGAGGAACATGATTACAAATGAGGAAAATGATAAGCAATTTATCATGCAAGATTAAAAAATATTCATATCCTCTTGTGGAAGAAGTAGAACAGAAGCTAGAACAGATGTTAAAATGCAGAAAAGTACAGAAAAGAGAGAACAAGGAGACAATTTTTTTTAGGTTTATTTATAGCAAATAGTCATTTTTATTCAGCCTATATATAGCCTTTTATTCACCATTTACATAAACAGCCTTGATTATGACATTCAGGATGCAAACTTTCAATTTTATGCTGATGATTCTGTCTTGTACAGCAGCGCTTCTTCTGGACAGCAAGCCTTGTCTAAGCTTCAGTCAGCCTTTAATATTATTCAGTTAAGGCTTCACAGTTTAAAACTTGTTCTGAATACTGATAAAACCAAGTATATGTTATTCTCCAAATCAAAAAAACCTGAAGATAACTCAGTATCTCTTCAGACCTTTAAAGGTACAGTGATTGAATTAGTAAAAGAGTACAAATATCTAGGCATCATAGTTGATGATGCCTTATCTTTTAGTTCTCATATCACTCAACTGAAGAATAAACTGAAAATCAAGCTTGGGTTTTATTACAGGAACAAGTTTTGCTTCTCTTTTAATGTAAAAAAGAAATTAGTCTCTGCTACTTTTCTCCCTGTCCTTGATTATGGTGATGTTGTATATCAGTTTGCACCTTCTTATCTTCTTTCTTCCTTAGATGCTGTTTATCATGGTGCTTTAAGGTTTATATCAAATTGTAAATGTTCAACCCATCACTGCACTTTGTACCATAGAGTAGGTTGGTCTTCTCTGTCTACCAGAAGAAAAATGCACTGGTACTTAATTCTTTACAAAGCTATCTTGGGGTTGTTGCCTTCTTATCTCTGTTGTTTCATGCAGCAGAAAATTATTAAGAATTATTCTCTTCATTCGCAAAACTTCTATACTCTCTCTGTTCCTTTTACTCGAACTGAGTTAGGTAAGAAGTCTTTTATGTACGCAGCGCCGTTTGATTGGAATCTCCTCCAATCTAAATTAAAATTAGAAAATCTGCTGACTCTAGACCGTTTTAAATCAGTGATCCGGCGAATAGAAGTTGACCTAACATTATGCAATTGTTTTCAAGTGTTTTCAATCTGTCTGTGTGATTATCTGTGATGGAACTGATTGTACTGCTGCACATTTTGGCCAGGACACTCCTGTGAAAGAGATTTTTAATCTCAGAGAGCTTTTCTGGTTAAATAAAGGTAAAAAAAAAAAAAAAAAAAAAAAAAAAAAAAAAATTGAGGTTTGGCCTTGAATAAGAGCCACAGGTGTTCCTACAATACATATTTCAGTATTAGGTGTTTTCCCTTTTGAAAATGTTTGACGAGTTCAAGAAGCTGTCAAGAAGTTAAAGCTGCAGTCTGTAGTTTTTCCTCTTTGTCGCCATCTCTGTTCGAAATCTTCAATTACAGTTATTTGCGGAATTATCAACTTTACATGGGTTGTGGGTTGTGCCTCGGCACGGCACAGCACGGATGAATCCAATGTTTTGAGGAGAATGTGCGGAATTCGGAATCACAGATTCTATTTTTTGGAAGTATGACCAACATAAGAATTTTCACCGGAAAACGTCATCTGAACAAGTAAGTAACATCCAATTTTGTTCTGACCAACTAAGGGAAAAAAAGCATTGCAGTTAATCGCGCTGATTAAATCTAACGATCGCTTATCATATCACGTCAAACCGTGCAAATTATACTTTGTTCTCAAATTGTTAATATTAACAACATCAGCATTGCGTGACTACATTTACTGCCCTTCCGATATTTATCCTTGTTTTCACATGGGTCCTGTTGCAGTCTCTTTTCTCTGTAGCCTCTCCGAAGTCCGAAGTCTTTTGCATTTTACAACGGGTGAATCTCCAGTTGTCACTGGTGATTGTCGTTTGAACCTTTCTGGATCTGCCATTAAATTGATAAGTTTAATTATATCAAGTGCTGTGAGAAAAGGCTATAAATCTCCACCTCCAACATCCTCACACGTAATATAGCCTCCTAGCCGAGACACATTCTGTATGTGTACAGATGTGACATAATGACGCAAAGACATGCTCGAATTTCCCACGGAAATCTACTAGTACCGCTGGAATTAAAAACATTATTACAAGCTTACCGTTTTGAATCGAACTAAGGCAAGCAGATAGTTTTGAACACTGGCTGATTATGTACTTGGTCCAAAAAATATTTTGGATAATTTTTAACCCAAAAAACTTACGGACTGGAGCTTTAACAAAAAGTTAACATCACAGAAGTTACCATGCAGAAAAATGGAGATTCAAGAGGGAGATTTAAAAAAAAAAATGTTTAGGTTTGATATTTTGTTTATACGATGTACATTGGTAGGGTAATGGTTAAGATAAATGTGTCTTCAGCTATTTCTTGCAGTGTAATTGACCCTTCGCTAAGCCACGCCCGAAAACCGCCACTGGCCAATTGTGTCTTAGCAACCGTAACTAGGCGCGGGAGGTCGTCTGGCAAGCTTTCGAGCGAGGGAAACATGCCGAAGTGTTGTGCGTATGGATTGTGCAAATCTGATACCCGGTATCCTAAAAGTTTGGACAGGGGAGTGGAATTTTTTTCCTTCACGAAAATCTAAAAGCCAAGAGGAGAAATTATGTGCGTGGATCAAGCTGTGTGTAAGACCCCATTCACAACTACATGTCCACAGGATTAACAAAAACACCTATTGCTTGGAAATAATAAGGTTCTTTGTTCATAATGCATAAATTTTTACATAAAATAAGACGATTAAAGACAAGTCGGAGGCTCACTGACATACTTTAAAATATATTTCAGCATTTTGTTAATCAACGCCTACTACCCCTGACTGAGTAACTTTAACCCAATCCGATCGCGGCTCTCCCGGTGTTAGTGTTATTCCACAAGATTTATGTATAAAGTGTTTGATTTATAATTATTAGATTATTTTCACATTTCATTTACCCTGCTGTGCAAAACATACCTGTTCCTCAATTTGTGTGTTTTCCATTTGAATGGTCAGCGTATGAGGCGGCTGCTGCTTGACTATAGGCTTTAGCTTCAATTTTTATGAAATTATTCTCTAATTGGTTGCATATTATGTCGTGAATAAATCCCTCTGCGTAGCAACAGTCAGTAACTAGGGAGGGCGGGGCTTAGCGAAGGGTCAATTACCAAATACCGAATTCTTACCATTGTTGAAGTAATGTCAGAGTCTGAGTTGACCAGAGGGCTCTGGTTAATGGGTGGTAAGTGGAAGACAGTGAAGCTGGGATCTGTTTCTATATTCACTCTCCTCTCATGAGTTTCACCCCCACAATGTCTCACTAAAGCAAACACAGTTTTGCAGAACATACTTATCAAATTTATGACTTCAGGCTTGTATCTGGATGTCATATGTGGATTTTATGGACTTAAAATGGTCCGCTAAATACTGATGTAGTTCTTGTCTTACTCTGGCGGGATCCCTCCATGTGTCCACCGTAGTAGTTGACCCGTGAGAGTGGGCTGTATTCCATAGACGAATCCACATACACTGACCTTAGAGGGCACGTCTCTGCAACACCATTTCCACTCTCCATCCGAGTGCGCTTCCCACGGCCATTTAGATCCTTCAGATGGTCGATAAGATGTGGGAGTATCTGGTATATGTCAAAGCAAAATAATGAAAAGCTCTTTAGCTATGTTTTGGTCGTGTAGTTTGGAAAAACACATGGACTAAAAAGTGGAAATCATTTAGACTTTTGATCAAATTCACATGTACAATATTTCATCTTAGCATTTCTGGTCTCCGTTTTTCATTGTAAAGGTTCAAAAGCTAAATACTTCACATAAACAACAGTATATTACATCAGTGACAGAGATTAACCGAGAAAAATTAAATCAGATGCTGTTAAAGGTCAGATGTTTATTTATGAGTAGACCTTTCCAAGTGTCTGGTCTTATGATGCCAAAAGCACAGTGTCAATTATATGGTTAGAGGGAATTTCAGGTCACTGTTGGGAAACAGACGAAAAGAGCCAGAGCCACATATACTAAAGATGATTATTCTGGTTATTGGACTCACTGTTTTATCTTCAGTCTGATGTGCAGGTTCTGTTTCAGGGACCGGACTCATCTGAGCTCTCCATGTGTCAACCGCTATCCTAAGACTCCTATCCTGTCCTTTTCTCTCTTTCGGCTTCTCTCTCAGTTCATCTTTCTGTACTTTAGTCTTAAAGGTCATTTGTTCATCTGGAATCAAGATTGATTTTGACATTAGGTTAAAGCGAAACCGTTATTCTCTAAATCCAACTATGTTTCACAGCAAGCAGAAGCTGCTCACAGAAGAAGCTGCTTGAAATTAAAATGGTTTACATTTTAGAAATCACTTTTTACTTCCCTTTGGCAATGGGAAAGTAAAATCCAAACTAAGAGCTGAAAGTCCCAACATGAATGGAGCGCATTCAGAGGCAGGTATCTGATATGTGTTAAAGATCTTAAAGATGTAAACATTCACCCTCTGAATGGACTTTAACTAAACACTGGCAAACACTGGTAACATTTTTTTTTTTTGCCTTTCTGCATTGTGTTCACTGGCATTGCTGTGCTGCACAGGATGTTGTTGATCTAATCAAGAACTGCTTTTGAATAGTCAATGTTTATCTGATTGTTAGTGTCATTTGTGTTAGATTTCATGAACTATACCTGGTGCAGCATGAGTTACCAAACCCTCCGTTATGGGCGGCAGAGGGCCAAGGGTGGTCCTGCTGGGTCGAGGGGAACAGAGGAAATGTGGCTGGTATCTGACCTGTCCAGCTTTTTCTCCTGAAACACAATGAGATTTATAATTTTATGATAGATATGGGATTCAAATGTTTCCGGGTTGGTAAGATATTGTGTAATGTTTTTGAAAGAAGTCTCTTATGCTTAACACTGCATTTACTTGATCAAAAATACAGTAAAAACAGTAATATTGTAAAATGTTATTGAAATTTAAAATAACGGTTTTGTATTTTAATGTTTTAAAATGTAAAGGTACTCTATGTAACTTTTGGCCCTCTATCAGTTAAAAAAAACTGCATGCAGTTTGCGGAAGAACATTGGATAACACTTAATAAAGTTCATTAGTTAACATTAGTTAACTGCATTAGTTAACATGAAATAATAATGAACTGCACTTCTACGGCATTTCTTTGTTAATGTTAATTTTACATTTACTAATACATTATTAAAATCAAAAGTGGTATTAGTTATCATTAGTTAATGCACTGTGAACTAACATGAACAAACAATGAACAGCTGTATTTCTATTAACTAACATTAAAGGGGTCATCGGATGCAAAAATTCACTTTTATATGGTGTTTGCATATAAATATGTCTTTGAAATGTGTGGACACAACCACCATACAATGAAAAAAATTCCATTCACTCCTTTTTTTTTATCCTCAAAAAGCCTAAACACTCTCAATAATCAAGCCGTTTGGATTTTCTAAGCAATATGATGCCATATTGCTCATGGTCCGCCCACGACTGTTGACGGACTGTCCCGTATTAGCATATTTCCACCCTCAGCCATTTGTATACTTTCTGCCGAGCACGTTGCCATGGCAGCACTTTACTGTCTTATGTTGACACGCCCCATGGAAGAGAGGGGTGGGGTGAGCAGTTGTTCATTATCATTTAAAGAGACATGCACCAAAGCCTTTCACAACTAGGTTTAACCCTTTCATGCATGAATTATGATAACCTCAGTCAGGATTTTTTTCCTATGTGTTTTTATTGCTCTTAGGGCATGAAAAACAAGATTTGATTAGATTTTTTTTTTTTTTACAAATTTTTCAAAGAGATTTTCAGATGTCCACTTGAGTGGACAGCATGCATTTATGGTTTAAACTGAAGAGATACTGTATTAAACATAATACAATAATCAAACATATAAAGTATGTGTATTTAACAAACTAATCAATACAGTTATATCAAATCATGTGAAAACGATAAAATATATAAAAAATATATAAATCCAAAATATTGCAAAGGCAATTGACCTTCATACAAATTGCACTTTGTGTATCTTTGATATCAGAACATGAAGACGTGATTCCATCAGAATTTTCTACAGCCTGTCAAGGTACAACTGTGGAAACCACACAGATGCTCCCTCCAGTGTGCCAGAGTAGGTCAATTTACCCTTATTAGCTGATAATTCTGATTATGTTAAAGATGGACACATTTCTAGCATAGCCCTCTTCTGAGAAAACCTAGCGATTTTTTTTTTCAATCTCATCTGAAATTAGCAGTGTTGGGGCAGACATAACGCATTCAGATTACTTTTTTGATGTTACAAGTAAAGTAATGTGTTACAAGTAACATGCATTACATAATCAGATTTGTTTTAATGTTTTGAGTAAAGTAATGTATTACAAGTACCATGCTTTACCTAAACAGATTACTTTTTGATCTAACAAGTAATTAATTACAAGTAATGTGCATTACGTAATCAGATTACTTTTTGTTGTTACTAGAAAAGAAAAGCATTACAATAACATGCATTACGAAATCAGATTACTTTTTGATCTAACAAGTAATGCATTACAAGTAACATGCATTATGTAATCCGATTACTTTTTGATGTTACTAGTAAAGAAACGCATTACAATAACGTGCATTACGAAATCAGATTACTTTTTGATGTTACGAGTAAATAAATGCATTACAAGCAGCATTCATTACGTAAACAGATAACGTTTTGATCTAAGAAGTAATGCATTAAGTAATTAGATTACTTTTTGATGAAATTAGTAAAGTAATGCATTACAAGTCAAATAAATTATGTAATGTCAATGAAAAGTACATTCTAATTATACAAATACATTTATTTACAGTAAAAAAAAAGTCACTGCAGATGAAGTATTTTCAAAAACAATATTCACAGTATAAGTATGAATTGTAGCTGAAATATAGCCATTGATGCATGAGGTCCACTATAGTGGACAGGTGATTAATCAAATTTTTCTCCCAATCTAAAATCAAAACTTGGAAACTTTTACTGTGATATGACGCATTAGATATTGCTTGATGCTGCAATATTTTTTTTACCTACAAGAGTCTCCTAGGATAGAAGGAATGGGTGGATATTCCGGAGCAACTTGGCATGTCTGACTGACCATTGGCCATCTTGGTTTGGAGGGGAAAAAAGTCAAAACACAATGGCTTACAACTTGGTTGCAATGTATAGGATGATGCACCAGGGTCCGCTGAAGAGTTTGATGTGCAACTTTGCCATCAAAACCCTTGCAAATTCAAGAAAATGCTTTTTAAATAGCTGTCCACTGTAGTGACCACTATGCATGAAAGGGTTAAGAGGTATAACCAGTTTAGATGGAAAGGATCTCAAGCTGACTAGTTGAAGACGTTACTGTAGCTATTATACCCATAGACACGGTACTTCCTTGAAATTAAATTCCACCACAGCGCTACAACAACCATAATGACCCTTCACAATAGATAATGCTATACAATGAACTCTGTTAGAGTGCTACACGTGGCCATTTATCTGTTCAATAAAATACGTTACCTGTTGAGTAATAAAAATACCATCTCCGTGTCGCTTTTACAACATTTCAAATCTCAATCTCAAGTCAAGTCAAGCTATTGTTGATTCTCGTTTTATAACAAGCCTTTTCGTATTCTCTTTGTGCCAGCAGACTCTCCTCTGTCCAGCGTGGTGATTCCTCAAAGGTTGGAGATTTAGCATGCTTAATGTGAACCTTTTGCTAACATTTGTCACTCCCACACCACATACTGTACACGTCAAAGTAGCCATTTTGACGAGACACGCAGGGGTGAGTATTATAAACACTTAGAATAGGCTCACCATAGTGAATCAGGGTAAGACAAAAACACTTTTTGTAAGGATTCATGTATTGACTCATTTAAAGTTTGTTAAATTTGAACAAAAAAGTTACATAGTGTAGAGTAGCCCACGTTTAATGAAAGCTGAATGTTCAGCATCATTACTCCAGTCTTCAGTGTCACATGGTCCTTCATAAAACATAATATGCTGATCTGCTGCTCAAGAAATATGTCTAATTATCAATGTTGAAAACAGTTGTGCTGCTTAACATTTTTGTGGAAATGAGAACAAAATGTCTTCAACATCAGTAGATTTAGCTATATAAATGTCTTTACTGTCACAATTTAATATGTCATTGCTTAAAATCTATTTATTTTCTTAAAAAAAAAAAAAAGTAATCTTACTTAGCCTACCTCAAAGTTTTGAACAGTAGTGTAGGCCTTTCAAACAAAACAAAAAAATTATGTTGTTAAATTACTTGCTTTCTTCCATTTACCAAAAAAGTGATTTTTTAAATTATTGGGCCACTGTTTTTTATATAACGTGAATAAGGACTGGATGTGTCATGTTCCTAAATTAAAACAAAGAATCATAAAAATTGATTAGATGTCAAGATTTAAATGTAAAAATGGCTAAGTTTATTCTGTTCCTCACAAAAAGCTATTGCATTGTTTCAATAGAATTGGAATATAGCATATGAGTCATATGGAAAAGTTTATGATACTGGTGTTTTTTTAAAATGACTTAATTATCATAAATTATGTTAAATGTAACATGATGTTATGTGGGTGGCAGATGAACCCAGGCGCAGACAGTATGCAATCACAGAACGTTTATTGTAGACAGAAAACAGGGAAAACAAAACCCACGAGGGGGCAAAACAAGAATGACTAAACTAGACTAAGCCTTGAGACAAACTAGACTATAAACTAACAACAGAAACAGTAATACACTAGACAAAACTCACAGGTAAGTTAGCAATGACTCACACAACGTATGACAAAGTCAAACAATGAACCGACACAGGACAGCAAACACAAGGGGATTATAAAGGGAACACTAATGACAAGGACAGGTGAAACTGACTAGACAATAATGACGAGACGAGGATAACAAGGGGGCGGGGTAACGAAACAACACAAGCACATGGCCCAAACAACAGACCATGCACTTGTACATAAAACATGGGTTTGTCATGATCCTGCCACAATACTAGAAGAAAACAAGGACATGATGGCAGAATCATGACAGAACCCCCCGCTTAAGGAGCGGCTTCCAGACGCTCAAAGGGACACTAAGCACAAGACAAGACGGAACGAGACATTGACAGAAACCAACAAAACATTGAAAACACTAATAACGGCATACATGAATAAACAATAACAGGATTAGTGTGAAACATCAAAAATAACACACAAGGAAGAGGAGGTGGAGGAAACACAGAGTTCATGGGGGGAGGTCCAGGGAAGATGGGAAGACTGGGGGTCTTGGGTCTACGGGATGAGGGCTGAGGACGAGGACTCTGGGCAGGCTTAGACGGAGACACACGAGGAGAGGTCTTGGGGGAAACAGTCCAGGGCTTAGTGGAGACAGGGAAAACAGTCCGAGAACTAGTGGTGACAGGGACAAACGGGGAAACAGTCCGGGGACTAGTGGAGACAGGGGCGACCGGGAAAACAGACTGGGATACTGCTTCAGTGGTAGCAGCAACAGATTCAGACACGGAGGACACGGAGGATGAGGAAACGGGACTCCTGACGGGGGACATAGCAGGCGAAGGGGCAGGACTGGGTGCAGCGCTCTCAGTGGCAGACTTGGGTGCAAAGCTCACAGTGGTAGGCTTGGGAATAGAGCTCACAGACACAGTGGGCTCGGGACAAGACATGACGGGCACATCGAGGATCTTGACAAGCTTGGCAAGGTAATCTGCTAGAGTCTCGGCAGCAACAACGATAGGCATCTCTTACGAGCAGACACCGCTTGCAGGACTGCTTCTGCAGCTTGATCAGCAGCAGCTCTCACAGCAGGCTTCACTGCATCGGATCTCGCCCTCTCAACCGCGGGCTCAGGAGTCGGGCTTCTAGCAGCAGATACAGGACAAGCGTTCACAAATGTCGACTCAGGAACAGCGCTTTTTGCAGCAGACCTGCATTCTGAGCTCTCGCTTGCAGCAGCGGGCTCTGGAACAGCGCTTGCAGCAGCGGGCTCTGGAACAGCGCTTGCAGCAGCGGGCTCTGGAACAGCGCTTGCAGCAGCGGGCTCTGGAACAGCGCTTGCAGCAGCGGGCTCTGGAACAGCGCTTGCAGCAGCGGGCTCTGGAACAGCGCTTGCAGCAGCGGGCTCTGGAACAGCGCTTGCAGCAGCGGGCTCTGGAACAGCGCTTGCAGCAGCGGGCTCTGGAACAGCGCTTGCAGCAGCGGGCTCTGGAACAGCGCTTGCAGCAGCGGGCTCAGGAGAAGATGGCGATGGGAAACGGGAAGCTCCCTTCTTTCTCCTCTTTCTCTTTTGCCGCGGGGCAATGGTCACAGCAGGGCTCGCGATCGGCTGGCCGGGCTCAAAGGAAGACAAAACGGGAACAGGGAAGAAGACTTCTGGTTGGGTGAGGTCAGATGACGATGACTCCGAGGGGAAATCCCAAGAAACCCGTCTCCCTCGTTTACCACGGAGGTCAGCGGGTGTGGAAGACGCCTCTGGAGTCGTGGGGGAAGCAGCCTGGTCCCCAAGCGTCGCGATGCCTATCATTCGACCCTTGGGAATGATAGGTAGGCGGGCAGAAGGTGAAGACGGTATAGTGGGAGCCTGCGAATCCTTCCTCGACAAGCAGGCCACCATATGCGGGAACGGGCGGCGAACCAGACTCTCCCGTTCAGCCAGGGGAGGCAGAACATTTAGGCCTGCAATGAGGTAGCGATTAACTAGAACCTCAGGCAAGAGGAACCGCCTCTCATCCGCGACCCGGGCGTACTGTCTCAAGGTCCGCTGCCCCTGGGAAGGAAATGGGAGCTTTCCACTCCTGGAATCGGAAATCACCTCCTGCCACCAAATATGATCGTCAGTCATACTGTCTGCTGGGTTCTGTTGTGGTCGGTTCATTCTGTTATGTGGGTGGCGGATGAACCCAGGCGCAGACAGTATGCAATCACAGAACGTTTATTGTAGACAGAAAACAGGGAAAACAAAACCCACGAGGGGGCAAAACAGGACTGGAACAGGAATGACTAAACTAGACTAAGACTTAACAAACTAGACTATAAACTAACAACAGGAACAGTAATACACTAGACAAAACTTTCACAAGGTACTCACAGGTAAGTTAGCAATGACTCACACAACATATGACGAAGTCAAACAATGAACCAACACAGGACAGCAAACACAAGGGGATTATAAAGGGAACACTAATGACAAGGACAGGTGAAACTGACTAGACAATAATGACGAGACGAGGATAACAAGGGGGCGGGGTAACGAAACGAGACAACACAAGCACATGGCCCAAACAACAGACCATGCGCTTGTACATAAAACATGGGTCTGTCATGATCCTGCCACAATACTAGAAGAAAACAAGGACATGATGGCAGAATCATGACACATGAACGATACTGTAAAAGCAATTTTGTCCTTTATCCTATAAACCTGTCTATGAATAAATAAATACAAATTCTAAGCCTATAAAATATTTTAAAAGGTTGACCAGAGTGTTTAAATGTTTAAAGATCCTCACCTTTAACCTGGTTTAGATTATAGTTCTCTTCTCTTCTTCTCTGGATGTTCTGTGTAACATGTTTAGTATTTGGCAATAAGCGATGCGTTACACCAGCAAAAGATCCAACTTTTGCCTAAAAGAAACAAAGAATCATATATAAAAAGAACGTTTTTGATTTTTACATCTTCATGATTTCTTAGGCCTCTACAAAAACATGGAACTGTTCCACATTATCTCTAAATATCTCTTTTGAAACCTCTCAAACATGATGTTCACCTTCTTTCAAGGTTCACTTATTTTCAAGGTTCCTTCTATTTGTATTAAACGTCAGTTGAAAATGAAAATGTGAATGCCAAGCTGGAAGTCACACTGGAATTCTTTTGGATGCAATACCTTGCAATTTTTTTCAAAAGAATATAAAAGAGCTGAAATGTTTTGATCTCCTGGGTTGAACATTTAACAATAATAAAGGGATACCAGGTGCTAGACATCAATGCTTTGAAATCAGTTACCATGAAATCAAAATGGAATATTGCCATATTTATTATAAATTATTTTCCCATGCACATCTTTTTTTATTATTCATTTGCCCCCGTAAACAAAACATCTTGCCCTCCCTCTTGTAGGGATATCACTTCTTTTCTCTGATGCATGTTTACGTGTTTACATTTTTTTTCTTGTTCCCATATAGGGAAGAAAAGACTTCCGTTTCATGCCAACTTTAATTTTGTTTTAAAATTGTTTGCTATTTGTCTTTTCAGTTTAGTTTTTGTTTTTTCAAAGTTTAAGTTTATTTCATTTTATTACAGGTTCTGTATTTTAGGAGTGCCAAAGTGGTATTATTTAAAAATGTTGAAAGCAGGTGGGTTATAAAGGTTTCAAATTTTATAAAATTGTTTCAATGATTAATTTTAGTCATTTTTGTTTGGAGTTGTGTTGGTTTTGATTATTTTAGTCATTTAGATTTGTTAAAAATAACTGGTGTTATGTTTATAATTATGAGCATTATCTGTTTGAATTCAGCTGGCTTTGCTGAGGATGACTATGGCGGCCATTTTTGAGTCTCTGGAGCACACCTGTGTTGTTTTCATTCTGCTGCAGTTGAACGTGACAGATCGAGACTTCACACAGGCCACCCACACCGAAGACCCTTCTTCCTGGATTCCCTCCAAATCCCTGTCCAAACCCTCATGTCTATGAGGTAAACACACTGATTACTGCATTCAGCTCTCATCACCTGGATCATTCCCCCTTTCCCCCGAGATTGACATTTCGGTCACATACTGCAGCAATTTGTCGGTGTCATTGAAGTTGCTCTTTTCCTGCTGATCACAGTTTCTCTTCTGATGGTTCATGCGGGTTTATGTTTGGAGGATAGAAGATGGACATTGTGAAACGGAAGCCACCATGGAGTTTACGTTTCTCATTCAAGATGTACACCTGATTTGGTGATTCTTTTGATCTCCTTCCGCATCGACAGATGATTTTCGGGGGCGCAGAGAGAGGACGGATTAATGTGCATATAATGAGGGAACAGTCAAGGGCTGTGGACCATTAGCAGATTGTCGTGGACGGGGAATTGGATAGATTGTGGACTGTGTGCTTATGTAAAATCCCTCAGGACACCTTTATTAAGATTTGCAGCTCACATCTCACAGAGGTCAAATGGAGCATTATGGGTAAATCACCAGTTTGATTGACCTGGAATGTGTGGAAATTGAAGACACCTTGAGGACTGACCGTATGTGTGTGTGTGTGTGTGTGTGTGTGTGTGTGTGTGTGTGTGTGTGTGTTTGTGTGTGTGTGTGTGTGTGTGTGTGTGTGTGTGTGTGTGTGTGTGTGTGTTGCGTACTGACGGCAGTGTTATCTCCCTTGTCCAGGTGCAGTTTTAAGCGCTCAGTGAAAGATTATGAAGTGAAATGTAAAATGAACATACCACATTTCACCTAGTTGACTTCATGATGGTGTTACCTCTCTGGCCAGAGTAGCGGTTCGCCAATGAGGGCCGGTAAACTACTACCACAGAGTCTGTCACCCTGACCTGAACCTGAGTTTCAACTTTTCTGGGCAGTAAAAGTTTGGAAGATTTACTGTGTACTGGCCTGTCCTTCAAGTTTATGTCCCACCTCTCTTGCTCTCTGGCAATCAGGAGGCAACTTCAGGCAGAGCTGCACAATAGTCCATTTGTAGTAGATCTGGGCCTCTTAACTGAAGAAATTTGACAGATAACGAACTGTTTCATGCAGAACTTGGTCATGGACGTGCGTGTAACCTGGTACATTAATCAGACGACTGTTCGGTTCAGCTGCCTTTTCAGTATCTAATGTTTTTTAAACTTGACCATTAAATCTTTATATCCGGAACAGTAAATCTGAGTGATTTTTCCAGAATGACCTCTGCAAACAGCATTAACATTATTGTGTGTAACACCCACTAAATACAATTACATTTATTGAAATGGATTTTATTTTTAATAGTTACCCTTACATTGAATTGCATTGAATGTGCTTTTACAAGTATATTTTTTAATTTCTTTTTTACACTAGGGGGAGACGGTACACTTTTAAAAAATGAACTAAGTCAAATTTACTCCAACTGACATGACAAGTTTTGGATTTTGAACTCAAATTTATACGTTTTAAAAAATGAAAAAAGTAATCCATTGTTTCGACTATTTGTGAGTTGAAACAAAGGATATCTTCATGTTTAGTTGAGTTTACTCATGTTTTTAAGGCATTTTAAGGCAAATGTTTTACAGTAAAGGGTAATAGTATTATTCTTTCTTCTATTTCACAAATTTACCTTATTTTTTCCAAAGGCCAAAATTGCTCCAGTCAGGTCTTGCAGTGTGTGCAGCTTCTCAACTTCCTGTTTCGGGCAGCTAGGAGCCTTTCTCTTCCTGTTAACCTGGCCAGATTGGTATGCCAGTGCGAGATCTTCTGAATACAGAATAAGAGGCCCTCTCCTTGTACTGTAGGTCTTAGGTGGCGCCGGCTCTAGGCCTCCAAAAAAACGCCCACTGCTCGTAAGACGCAGCAATGAAGGCTGAGATTTCCAGTTGAAGTAGTCCTAGTTAGGAAAATATCATATTTCTATTGACTGTTCTATTGCGTACTCATTGAAACTGGCCTTATATAGACACATATGTAAGAAACATTTACCTCTGGTTCAAAACAGACCTCCAGTCTTCCATCATTACCATCTTCATCGGGCACAATTTGGCCGTACCCACGACTCAGCAATGACAGGACAAAATCTTTCATTGCGACGCTGATAATGTTCTTTGAATGAATGCTGAAAAAGTACATGTACAAGTTTTTAAAATCCCAAAGGCCTTTTTAATTTGTAATATTGTTATTATATATATAGCAATTGTATCACTGTTAAAAAAAAAGTTGCTGCCTTACATTTTTAAGTACAGTCTACTTGGATGTTTAAGTAGTTTCAACTTAAATTATATTAGACTTAAAATAATGAGTTAAATATTGTATAACTTATAAAAAAGTTGAAAATAAAGCAATGTAAAAACTTATTGATATAATTAGTTTTCAAAGAAAGTCAAACGTCAGTGATTTTCACAGTTGTTCAACACTGTTTTTTGTTTCTCGTACCTCAGTTTGTGGCCCAGCAGCACCCCTCTCTTCAGCGACCATTTCTCTTTACCTCAGAATGCATTTGCGTGTTTGTTCAGCATCTCCGCAGCTGCTTTTACATACTAAGAATCATTTCGGCCCATGTTACGAATGTCTGTGTTTGCTGAGCTTTGGTGTTGCTAGGCTGTCCACAGCTCCTCGGCAGAGCACTGTTTTCTTGTTTCCTTGGTTGCAACCAAGCACTTACCCCCTCCTGGTCAGGCCAGCAACTCTGACTACCTTTGCTAAACCCATCCTAAAATACAAACAAAAGGAAGATAACTGCTCACAGCTTTTTGTGAGAAACTTGACAGGCACGTCCTGTTATATGCCCAGTACAGCACATCCCTAATTAGTGTTATTGACTGTGCCACAAGATATAGACCTTTCCTTCCTTTACATAAAACCCCTCCATCAATCATACAGACAGGGGGAATTGTTAAAGCGTACAACTAAGAGACCTGCAGGATGTCCTTAAATAATGTAAGAGGATACTGGTGGGTTAGTTAACTTAAAATAAAATTAAAATCATATAGGTAGCACTTTATCTTGCAGTCATGTTCCTCATATACATACAATAACTGGGTTATAACTAAACTGTAAAAAATTATTTTCATGATTTGTTATCACAACTTTTTTTCTTTTGTCAAATCAACTTAGATGATAAATGTGATTCAGATTTTGAGTTTCTGTTGATTAAGTCAATCTACTTTGTTGTATTAACTCAAATTTATCATTTCAATGGACTCAAAAGTTTAAGGCAACCAGGTAACTTACTTTTTTTTTTTTAAAGTTAAACCAACAATATTTTTTTTTTACAGTGACTAACCCTGAACCCTTAAGCTGTACCCTATATTACCAGTACTTTCTATGGTAATTATACTGTATCTACAAATACTGTAAAATAAAGTGTAACCAAACCATAAAAAAAAAATTTGTTGCTTGAAATAAAATAAATGTTAACTGAAATCAAATCAGGTATTTAAAAAAAAACTTATTTTATTTCAGCCAGTTGCCAAGACTTGTATTTCTCATTTTCACTTAGTTTAACTTGATGTAGGCTACTAAAATAAAATAGCTAAAACTGTAAATAAATATAGACACATTTTTTTTAAAAACAAAAACTTATAAAAATGACAAAAACACAACACAATTACTAACATTTTGACTAAAATTAAAATTAAAAAATAAAATATAAAAATAAAAATATGAATAAAAAACTAAAATAGTATCTCATTGATACTAAACACTATTAATAAATAACACTCATTGATAAATTATAACACTATAGGATACGTGACAGTTTGGCCACAAAAGTACGAGGCAAGGAAAGATAAGTATATTGCATGATGTATGACAGTACACTGTAAAAAATTATATGATTAACACGTTTTGACAACATACAGAATTATGTTTTTACATTGCTTTAACTGGTCAAAATAAGTTAAGCAATTTTGAAAAAAGTTAAGCAAAATTATATTTAACTTTTTTTTTTAAGTCAGTTTAATGTAATTTCAGTTGAAATGATTTACACAACCAAGTTTATTGAACATTAATATTTAAGGCAGCAACTTATTGTGTCGGTACTAATAAACACATTTTGGGAACAGTGCATTGAGTAACACTTCCATTAGTTAACGTTAGTTAATGCATTAGCTAACATTAACTAACAATGAACAACATATTTGTGACAGTAATTATTAATATTTGTTAATGTTACAAATACAAATGTTAGTTCATGTTAGCTCTGGTCCATTAACTGATATTAACAGAAACAACTTTTGATTTTAATATGTATTAGCAAATGTTGTAATTAATTGTTGTAATTAACTATTTTCATTGTTAGTTTAACAAATTTAACTAATGTTAACAAATGGAACCATATTGTAAAGTATGTAAAGTATTTACTGTGCATCTTTTGAGCAGCTCCTTTGCTTCAATATACTCAGATGTGCAAGAGGTTGGAGGTTTAAACTGAACGTCACAGGAAAGACTTCTTCAGACTGTGGATGCCTTTGAACCACTACACTAGCCTCTTCAACCACAACTGCATGTGCTTTGTGTTACATGGTGAATCATTTTATTACTCTGTGAGATCATACTTTGTGACGATGAACAGAACCCTAGTTGAGCAGTTGCAGGTTGATCAGGACAAAATGTTAGGATACTTAACATTAACCTGCCAACACCTTTTGAGCAGAGCTCTTGACCTACGATGAAATCATAAAAAAAAAAAAAAAGCAGTTTTTTGGATTTTTGGACGGGTTTCTTCTGTCTTTAGAATTACTGGAGTTTTACTTAATGTGTATATCACAAATCAGTTGCTTTTGTGAGTGCCATAGTTAATATATGCACTCCGCACATCCAAAGAACAGTTAGCCTACTGTATATGTGAGGGGCTCGACAGATTTAAACATATTTAAAGGTGCAGAACATCCTAGCTCATAGGCATTCAAGAGAGTTTGCAATATAATTATTGTTACAGAATGTGATTCTTAAAATAAAATGTAACATTAATGTATTTTATTCACAATATAATATACAATATAATATTTTGGTGATTCCTTTTCCTTTGCATTGCACTCTTAAAATCAAAGGGTCTTTATTGGTATACGCTTCCATGAAGAATCTTTAACATCCATGAAAACTTTCCATTGGACAAAAGGGTCTTCGTGGAAAACGATTGTTTAGATTTTTTTTTTAGAAAATGTTCTTCTCACTAGGAAACAAAAGTTCTTTTAAAACCTGTTCACTAAAACTTTCTTTTTAGGAACCAAAAATGGTTTCTCTATGGCATTACTGCAAAAACCCTCTTTTGGAACTTTTTTTTAAGAGTGATATTCTTATCAATACAAGTCTTTCTTTCAAGACTGTTACAAAACAATGCATTTAAATATATTAAAGCTTTCCAATAGCACAAGAGATAAAATGTGTGCAACAGTTGATGATAACCTAAACTTTTGCTTAAATATAAAGTATGTTTCGTTTTTGAAACTTGTCTTTGTAGTTCATTCATAATACTTGCTGTAAAGTCAACTCAGCTTGTGATCAAGTCTTCACAACATATCAGTCACCTGTGGGTGGCGCTAAAGCACCGCTCTTACACGCAGGAGTTTCTCTAAACACCAATACTTTAATTGTTCAATAATGCACCGAATATCATCATGTAGGAAGGTCTCATTCTAAGTCTGGCTTTGTTTTGTAGTTAAATTAATAATAATTTTGTCTCATGTGTTTTTCGTTTTAAAAGTCAAGATAATACCACATTTGGTGCAACAGTCTTCAAATACTTATAGCCTACTCCGAGCACTTTCGGATATAGGCTTTTTTCTTACAATAAATGCAAAAGGTTAAACAGAGTAGACCGTGCATGGTTTCCACATCTGCATGTCTTTGTTTTCATAATTTAAAAAATAAAAACTTTTGAGTAAAATGAGTCAGTTCGTTAAAAATCTAATCATTTTATTCAGCGAAACTGTACAGATACAAAGGTCTCTTACCAAATTTTAAAAACCAAGTAAAAAACAGCAAGATTATTTTCATAAATACATATATTCTTTGAGAAAGGGTGATTATTTACACATTACATCGTTTAAAGGGAGCTTGCACAAATTCACAGCTGTACACATGCATATAAGAGCCCCAATCCTAATGCGTACTTGACGGTCCATGAAGTATGCATGATTGTCGACGTAGGGCTGCGAAAGTCATACAAGTCCCCAGTTATGTGTATAAGGCAAATTACTTCCAAAATTTCAGGTACAGAACCGTGAGCATTGCGCAAAGCATTCAGTAGGCTACTGTCTACAGAGATCACATCTGCAAATGATATCGTATTACACAGAAATACACTCAAATGTCTTTTTCACATACATATAATATGAGAAACCCCAATGGTTAAACAGACTCGGGCTGATAACACTGTTCATGATGGTCCGCTTCCACTGTGGAAACGTCTAGGCACACAGTAGTGTCCACAAAACTCACTCAAAAAGTCTCGTTTCGCGTAGCGGTTCGCCATGTCTCCGCTCGAGACATTTAGCCTATCTCAGAGAAAAGTTGCATGGTCATTCATAGCCTGACCAAAACCAAACACAGACTCGCTTCTTTTTCATACCGTCGTCTCGCCTTGGTTGCTATTGCTGAGCCTTTTATAAAACCTGCGCCACGACTGCAGAGTTTTCCCAGACCATATCCAAAACCCAGAGGTGATTCCTACGATCATGGTCATCAGGTACTTTATCATGAACACGGTAAAGTCTGGAGACATAGGGGCGAAGTTATTGACCGGGCAAGGGACGGCGAATCGCTTGCACGTCTGCATGTGCCAGGTCTTCTCCCATTGCTCTCGGAAAGCCTGCTCGTAGAAGTAGCAGGCGATCACGATGGTCGCGGGAACCGTGTAGAGCACACTAAACACGCCGATGCGCACCATCAGCTTCTCCAGCTTCTCCGTCTTGGTACCGTCGTGCTTCATGATGGTTCTGATGCGAAAAAGCGACACGAAGCCGGCTAGGAGAAACGAGGTGCCGATGAAGAGGTAGACGAAAAGCGGCGCCAGGACGAAGCCACGCAGCGAGTCCACGTTGTAGATGCCAACGTAGCACACACCGGTGAGGAGGTCGCCATCCACCTGGCCCATGGCGAGGATGGTGATGGTCTTAACTGCTGGGACAGCCCAAGCGGCCAGGTGGAAGTACTGAGAGTTGGCCTCGATGGCTTCATGACCCCACTTCATTCCCGCAGAGAGGAACCATGTGAGGGACAGAATGACCCACCAGATTGAACTCGCCATGCCGAAGAAATAGAGGATCATGAAGAGGATAGTGCAGCCCTCTTTTTTGGTGCCCTGAGCAACGGTCTTGTAACCATCGTCGTTGAATTTGTCGATGCACACGACTTTGTCTTCAAGGAAAAAGCCAGCTGCGTATGCAACAGCCACCATGAAGTAACACCCGGAGAGGAAGATGATGGGCCTCTCCGGGTAACGGAACCTCCTCATGTCCACTAAGTACGTGAGAACTGTGAAGAGTGTACTCACACAGCACAAAATGGACCAAATGCCCACCCAGAGCCGGCCAAATTTGACCTCTTCCTCTCTAAAATACATCAATCCGTTGGGTCTAGTGGGCTCACATGGCGCCCCGCAGTCCTTCTCACCCATGAAGTGGTACTTCAGATAAGTGGGCACTTTGAGCTGCAGCGGGCATGTGAATTGCTGGCTGGGTCTGACCACACTCGGCTGTAGTGTGATCAGTTCTGGCACGTAGGGCGTCGGATTTGAAGTTGGGCTTCCCGCGTCCGAGGTGTTCTGGCCCACGCAGATCTCGCCCGCGCCGTGGACCGGGAAGTTCTCGCAGCGCAGTCGCTCGGGCCACTGGAAGCCGAACTTGTTCATGAGGGCCTCGCAGCCTTGTCTCGCGCGCTCGCACAGGGAGCGACACGGCGGGATGGCTTGCTCCAGCACAGTGCAAACCGGCGCGTACATGGAGCAGAGGAAGAACTTCAGGTCCATGGAGCACTGCACTTTCACCAGGGGGTAGAACTGGTGCACCTCCAACCCGGCGTCCTCCTGGTTGGCGTGACCCAAAAGGTTAGGCATAATGGTCTGATTGTAGGCGATGTCCGTACAGAGAGGTATCGATATCGGCTGGCAGAAGCCGTGCTCGGGAATGGAGATGCCCTTCTCGCCATGATACTGAGCGCTGGACGGCTGCAGGGCCAGGGTGAAAAAAATAAGAAAATATACAGTAATCCCGCAACAGTGTTGCATTTTGAGGAAAGCCGTTGTTCAGTTGATTCGTTCTGAAAGAAATTAAGCTGCCCGTTCACAGTCAAAGTTTCTTTGTGACCAGTTCGTAAATGATTTAAAAAAAACTCCTTGTTTGAGCTCTTGTCACGACACTCGTGGTCTGAAAGCAATCATGTTAAGCAAATTAGTGGATTTGTTAAGGAAGCTCTGACAAAAGTCCGAAAATAGATCCAAACTAAATCCACAAGGAGCGCATAGTTTTTCTTGTTCAAGGGTTTTGAGAGAATCTTTCGAATGTTATTTCGAGTTTTCCGTCTGTCTCTCCAAATCCCGCGTATAAAAGCCTGTGTATCCAGTGACTTTAGAAACTGCCTTCCAGAGAGTCGTGTTGGTGCTGGAAAACTTAAGTTGGGTTTCTCGAGCAGAGCGCGCTCTCGTGTGCGCTGGGTAGACGCGCTACTCACTGACTGGAAGGTTTGAGCGCAAGTGAGGCGCACATACAATAATGTGCTGTCGGTTTCTACACACCCCTCATTCAAAATCACTGCCCCTCGATGCGGGGCGCCTTGAAACCTCTAGCTTTTTAGACCAATCACAGGTTTTGTTTTCCTTTTCGTCTTGCTTTTGATTGGTCATTGGTTGTAATTGCGCTGGGTTTCAGCTATCAGAAACTTTCCTTCTATAGACGGCGGAGAAAAAAAAATCCATAGGCTGTGTTCTGAAAGTGTTGTGATTCTTTGGGCATGCAAAACGGTGCCAAACCTTGCACATGACCAATATTAAGTCAATCAATTTTAGTTTCTCAATTCAAATCCAGCTTTTATTTTTTTAAAATCCTTCAAATGATAATTTTGTGTGAATGTTGATAGTCGCCATTAAAAATTAAAATATGTGTTTACTAATTTGCCTAGTAGAAGCAACACTGTACAAAATGTAAACACCCTTTTATCTGATTGGTTTTCCCGTTATAATCTGAGTATAATCATATATTAAATCGGGAAAAGCAGAGCTAAAATAAATTCCTTTGAGCAAATAGCCTACATCTTTCCCTATCAGCATGTGGGGGGTGTGGGGGGGGGTAACATTACGAAATAGACAATTAAATGGTCTGAGTTTAAATGTTAATTTAATGACACACCTCACACCCACTATTCATGCTGGCTTAGAAAGTTAACTTGCTAGAAAGCATGGTAAATATTTTGATTATTTTCATTTGAATCATCATGCAGAGTGGGTGGGGACCATCAGCTAAACAATTTGGACTATTTAAGGGCAAAAAATGTTGAGAATTAAATGTACATGAAGAGTATGTCCATGTAAGGAAGAGATTAAGAGAAACACTATGAAATCTGTCTTGAAGACTGTGTGAAAAAGTACATTAAGGTCCAGATTTAAAGAAGCTAAACCAAACAGAGTTTCAGTGGTGCCAAAAATGCGAAAAATTCACAACTTGTTACAATTATAAACCAATTAATTAATAAGTGCCTGAGACCAACGGTAGCCAGAGCTATTGGCTTATTGAATAACTTATTCTTAATCATAAATAAAAAATCTTCTTCCCTCTGCTTGAGTGAGTTTTAAAAATAGATCAGAGCTTTATAGCTGTATGCCTGGTTACGTGGTATGTAAATGTGAGGGCTGAGGGAGATGATCTGTTCTCTGGACCTCAACATCAATCACACGGAGCCCAAAGCTGCTGCCTCAGAAATGAGCGCCATGGCACGCTTATTCAGGAACTCACCGTACAGCTCTACAGCAGCCCATGTTTGATCACTGGGCATATACACTCACTTCATCTTTCAACAGACATGCAACTTAAAACTTCGACGACATTTTCTTAAGAGTATACTTCTCTGGCTTGTTAGGGCTAAAAAGTTGTTCTAATGTTGTTTTAGTGATAAAATTCATATTTCTTGTCCCTATTTGAATTTGAGAACAGAAAATTGTTGAAAATGCTACACTGCAAGAGTAATTTACATAATTTTGTGTTTTTAATGTGCCTGGACCAACAAAAGTAGGAACAACTTTAAAGCAGACTATTTGAAATTTGGAAATGATATTGAGAGATGGTATGATGGTGGTATGGGTGGCTTGAAAGATGCCAAAAAGAAATGTTTAGTACAGATGAATAGACGAGTTCGAAAAGTTCATATAAGTTTTTAGTATAGACTTCTTTAATATTTGTGGTTTCCCACTGGACCTTATTAGCTCTCATACTGCTCAGCTCCACATTTTTACACTTCAACTGAGAGAGAAAGTAAAAGGAGGTAATGAGGGGAATACGGGTGCCATGTAGTGGAATAAACTACATGATCTGTTGTATTTTGTGAAATTATGTGAACTTCATTGAAGCTCTCAGTTCAACTCTCCAATCTTATTTGGCTGTGCTTTGAGTATTATCCTGTTGGTCGTACTTGTTTTTGGGGTTAATTGAATTTGACCTTTAATCATCCTGACAAAAAATCAAACCACTGCTTTTAGCGTGTCAATATTTATTGTCCTTTCTGTGTTTTATAGGCCCAGTTAGAGCTCTGCTTTTTTTTTTTTTTGATGACTGACACACCTGAGGTCTGCATAAAAAAACAGCATGTGTATATCATTTTTTAATGTGCCAACAAATCAATCTAATTGAAATACTTTAAGCATTATAGTATCTGCAAATATTCTACAACATTTGAATCAAGAATCTTCTGTCCTTTACTGATTTGGTTAAGAAAGAGGAGACATCTTAAGGAATCACAATGTCTTGCAAAATAATTATGTTTTTTCTTTCAACTAGTTGTCAGTGAAGCAATATGTTTTTTACTAATAGTCAGTGATAGTTTCAGAGAGGTTGATTTCCCAAGGGAGACGCTCGGATACACCCACCAGCATTCGCCGTCCCTTGAAACAAAACTCAACGTCACTGAGATTAAAAGTGAAACATCTCTGACATGACCCAGCCTGAGAACTAACTGTAAGTTTCCAGGAAATTTTGGAAACCAATTGTTAGTTTTCCAAGAACATTTCATCCCATTGGTGGTATGTTTTAATCACTTATATTTTGCAGGGGGAAAAAAAAAACTAACATGTTTTCCAGATTCTGTGGAGATTCGTAGTTGGATCTATTGATGCTCGCCCCATCAAAGCTTCATGATTTAGGATGTTCTGTACATGAGGAAATCTCATTACACCATGCTGGATTTGCTGTCCCAGAGATGTTTTTATCATGCACATTCTTCGTGCATTTTCTCCAAATATTAACACTAAATAATATCCCTGTTCTGAACTTTTGCTCATTCTTTCATATCCCCCCATTTTGTTCTTAACTTATATTACATACAAAAAAAAGCAGCTTTTTTTCAAATTTGAATGGCGCTAGCAGAAACCCCCCCTGGTCACTCATCTCTTTCAGTAGCAGGTCAGTAAATTTGCGGGTGAGTCTGTTTTGATTTGGTCAAGCCCTTGGTTTCCCGTAGTCTGGCACCAACGTTAACTTACAGAGGACTGTGGCACATAACTCAACACTGCATACACGAGCAAGCCAAATAAAACGCTTAAGGATGGTCAGTGAGCGCTTTGAGGCACATCGTCCCGGGCAAAGTGTATATCACTGTGGTCATTTAGCTACCGTGTCAGACTGTGAAGCTCTGGCTCTCTTCAGTTGAGATTTTTCCTGCAGGAAAACCATCTTACAGAGTCATACACCCAGATATCTACATGGGTGGTGCTGATATATTAACCCACTACCCAAAAAATTAATAGTGTGCATGTAAGAGAAGAAATACAAACCTGTTTTATATCCTAGTTATGTAGGTCTGGACTTGCAGAAGAATGCCACAGCATTCATCAGCATTGCAGCTCCATATAAATGTCCTTTGTTTGTATTATATTTCCATTGCTAATGGCAAGAGAGAGTATCATGATTCACATACATATTTAAAAAGCCCCAGGCAAGTCTGCCTATGACAGTGGTTCGCATGCACTGGGAGAGGTGCAGGCAGCAGATGAAGGGATGGTGTCTGCCGAAGGAATGAATGAAGATAGTCATGAGAGAGAGAGAGAGAGACAGAGAAAGGCAGAAAGAGAATGAGAGCCACAGGAAATGCAGGTTACGCTGGACTCTTAAACATAGCCTGAGGATAGGCTGCAGGCGCTGTATCATAAATGACAGGAGGCTCATTCAGTTCGGCTGATACGGCCCAGTGTAATGTGGAAGGGGTTAATGCGGCCTCTCCAGAGAAACATGACGTCCACGGTGCAAAATACTGTTGATATTATGAATTTAAGATCATGTGCTGGGACACAACATGAGGAACACCAGCTCGTAATATTTGTAATTCCTTTTAAAATGTATCACACACTCACTCACACACACACATAAACACACACACACATAAACACACACACACACACACACACACACACACACACACACACACACACACACACACACACACACACACACACACACACACACACACACACACACACACACACACACACACACACACACACACACTTAGAGCTTTTGAATGTCCGTTTCTGTGTCTTTAAGAGATAACAAACTTGTTTAGTTGCATGCGAGAGAATTTGTAGGGTGTTTGCATGTGCATGTGTGAGTGTGTGTGTGTGTGTGTGTGTGTGTGTGTGTGTGTGTGAGCTGGACCTGCAATTAATTAGCAGTTAAAACTCCCTCATTTAATCTTTGTGCCAAGAGCTCCGTCCCTCTCCAGCTTTCCGTGTACTGCTGTCACAGGGGACTGGAAAAGGGGAGGAAAGCTTTGGTTTAGCCCTCTGATCATCCAGCTTACTGAACATCACACTGTGTTACGGAAACAGAGCTCCAGGCTGTCTCCACAGGACTTCATGACAGATATCCACACCTTTACTGCACCAGAATGTGATGCTTAAGATGTTTTATTGCCACACAGTTTAGTGGTATGAACACAATTTACTCGTAAACTCCCTTTTTGACATGTTTATGCATATTTTGTGAGTTGACAAGTTAGTTTCGTCTTATCTTTCACTCTTTCCTCCTGCTTTTTTCATAGTGTGTTCTTCCTGACCCTGTGCACAGTTTTCCCCCCTCCTGTTCTGGTCGACATACTTCTAAAACTTTCCACTGATGGAGTTTGTCTGTCATTTGTAAAACTCAAGTGGGCAGCTGTCAGAGAGCAGGCGTCTGTCCTATAATCCCTTGATTCAGAGCAAGATTTTCTCTTTTTTCTACAGTGGAAGATGTACTCGTCATATAAACACGCTATACCGTTAACCTAAACACAGTCATCTGGCAATATACATTTTAGGGGAAACAATTTAGAGAAACGTGGGCTCATCAAAGCCGAAATGAAAGAAGCGGTCTGCAGGCTGCATACACACTTACATTACTTAACTGTAACGTTTGCTGGTTTATGCTGGTCTTCATGTTGTCAAGCTGATTTTTAGCTAGTTTAGCTGGGTGGCTAACTGGTTTCCTAGTTTGACCAACAGAAAAGTGGCTAAAACCCCTTTAAAACCTGACCAGGCTCTAGTAGATTTAGTAGTATATTTTTAAGTTAAGTGTCTTATAATAGATGTTATTTCATTGTGACATGTTTGTGGTATTAGACTAGTGAAAAAAAGTATACTTAAAAAGAGAACTTAGACGGAAATAATATACTTTAAAAGAATATACTTCTTAATATAGGCTACTTAAGTACAAACATAATGTAATGTTTCCGAACACTTAATTGAACGCTATTTACAATTAAATAAAAATGTATTATAGTCAAAAGTTGTATTAAATGGAAATAGATTACCTTTAGAGGTATCTTTTTTGACCCACTTAAGTACTTAAGTAAATATTTATGGACTATTCTTTTGTTTTTGAAATATGGTTACAGTAAAATGTACTGCTGAATGTACTGACAGGCATTTATTTGTAATTACACATTTGTAATGATTGACATGCAATTTGGTACTTTTAAAATATATACCCCTGGTTTCACAGACAAGGCTTAAGCCTGGTCCCATGAAATATGCACACCATTAATGTTTTTTTTTTTCTAAGGCATGTTCATAAAAGACTCTTAAATATCATAATTGAACTAAAGCTTAATCCTGGCTTAATCTAAGCCCTGTTTGTGAAACCAAGCCATAAAGTTCAAGTTAAAATTAAAACGAATATACAATTAAAATTATAATTATTTTAATCGTAAGTATTTTACTTGTGCTTTAGCATGTTAATCATTAAAAGGATAGTTCACCCAAAAATGAAATTGCTGTCCTTACCTACTCACCCTAATGTCGTTCCAAACCTGTAAGACCATCTTTCATCTTTGAAGATATTTTTGATGAAATCCGAGTGCTTTCTGACCCCCCATAGACTACCATGTTATGGCTACTTTCAAGGCCCATTAAGGTAGTAAAGACATCGTTGAAATAGTCCATGTAACATAAAAAGTATTCTCATCTCTTCATAACATTAAGGTTGAACCACTGTAGTCACATGGACTATTTTAACAATGTCTTCACTAACTTTTTGCACATTCAAAAATGTTCACAAGTCTTCATCACGAGCCATGTGTTGCTACTTTCATTTACTGCAAGTCTTCATTTTTTTTCCCCACAGAGGTTTTAATTTCACAGAGTCAGTGAGTGAAAAAGGAGATGAATAAAAAAGAGGCTGTTTTTGGTCAGCGGAGGTGGTAGATGAGGTCTAGGACCCGTCAGCCTGCCTGGAGTGGACTAGAAGAGGGCGAGTATGTCAGGGAGAGGGCTGCTCACCCAGCCAGCTGGACTGGATCCGTCAATGGTTTACAGAGCCGCTACAGTACAGGGCAGAGGTATGCTACCTCCACAAACCTGGAAAAAAAACATGGCCGCCAGGAGAAACTGTGCGATGAAAGGATGATTTATGCAGCACAAATACACCGCACGTATGGTCTGCTAGCAAATGAGCGGGTAGGCTGTTTCTGGCTGCTGGGGTTGTGCTGTGAAGGATACGTGCTGCCGGTGTAGAGGGCAAGAGGCGGAGGGATGTTTTAACAGTCTTATGTAAACCAACTGGGGTGGGGGCGGCCATCTTGTGTTTATCACATGTCAGAAAAAAAGCAAGGCCAGGGCACCTCTGGGAGCTCAGTGCTGTTTGAAAGTGGCATTGTTGGACGGCTAGGAGTATAGGATCTTAATATGTGCTGCACTTTAGCAGGAGGGGACCTTCATCTGTTTTCACTGGAGAAAGAGTGTGTATGTGCCGTGTGTTACTGTTTGGTCTTGATGCTGTCTGATTGAAGCACCTGGATTTTTAAATTCATTTCACTCAATCAGGTCTCTGGCTATAATCTTTCAGTGCAGAAGAACATGTGATGAAACAATGAAGTGCCTGTCCTATATTTCTATAAGTATCATTTCTTGCACCCTGACAGCTGCATAAGCCAAGTTGAACCAAAGGTCTGAAGGAAACAGCTGCTCCAAACATTTTTCAACTGTAGAGGGGGGTTGTAGAGGAGAACGTATCTCAATCATATCTTAAACAGCATTGTGTGTGCTGCTGTCTTTCTCTGAATGCTTGTATAGCCAATGTGACCTCATTAGAATCCAAATGTGTCACACTTTAAATTACGTGTATTTATGTACTTACATCAAACAATAAGTACAATGTATTTATTGAGTTCATGTTGTAGCCTATTGCAAAACACTTTTGCTGCTATTGAGGTGGGATACGGGTAAGATCAGGGCTGTCCCTGTTTGGGGGTATGGGTAGGTTTAAGGGTGGGCTAAAAGGTAACCGAAGGGTCAACTGTGTGATTAAAGATGTAATAACAGAAGATAATATCTGATGTAATTACATGAAGGTAATTGTATATAAGTACAATGTAAAAACATGTATGTACACAATAAGTGCTTTGTATCAAACTATATTTAAAATGTTAATTGTGAAGACACATAATATAAAGTGGGACCTTCATATGTATTTAAACATATACTGTAAATAGTTGTAATGTGTAATTGTTACCTTAAAAGTATATACTAACTTTTGTTTGTGTAATATGTCTGGTTGAAATAATGTTAAATAATTTTTTTTTCCTGAAATGTGTACAGTGTATGTTTTAAACACACGTCACTTTTGCATAGAAACTGAAACATAGAATAAACATATTTACAACATCTAAAGCATATATTATTTCTAAGACACACAAATGTTTGTTATTTTGAATTCATGGGAGAATTGATCTTTTCATCATGATTTACTACATAAAATAAATAATTTTAATGCCATTACATGTATTTAAAGCACTGTGCCACTTTATTTTGTGAACTAATTCTCATTAACTAGTTGCTTATTAGCATATTACTAGGATGTTAGCTGTTTATTAGTACTTATAAAGCACATATCAATGCCTTATTCTGCATGGCCATATTCTACATACCTTAATCCTACAATACATAAAGTTAAAAATGACCTTACTAACTATAAATAATCAGTCATTATGAGTTTACTGAGGCAAAAGTCACAGTTAATAGTAAGTTAATAGTGAGAATTAGACCCTAAAATGTAACCAATATATTTAAAATCCCCCTGTAGTCAATAATTGTATCCCTTAAAAACTAATTTTTGACCACCAAAATGACATATTTAAAAGTTTTTTTTCCTTGAAAAAAAAAATTCTTCATGCCTTAAAATAGCTTGAATGTAACTCATTTAGCCTCATTTAGTATACGCTGTTCTATGAATATGCAAACTAGCCCCGCCTTTTGAGACTGTCTTTGGTTCACTGCAGTTTTAAGTAAAAAATACTCAGCAATGGTGTTGACTTATGAATTTGTACATGGTTTGCATACTAAAAACACCCCCAAGACATACAACAACATTGAAAGCTTGATTTTCACCACAGGGGGACTTTAATAATATATAATATTATAACATATATTTACCTTAAAATATCAAGAGTACTAAGAATCACTTTTTTACCAGCCCATCTGCATTTCATTTAAAAATATATATATATTTATGCATAATGTTTCTCCATAATTTAAGTAAATAAATAAATGAATGTTCTGCAATTACATTGTGCCTGACTCGTTCACAAAATTTCTCTTCTGACTAATTATCTGGTGATTTGTAAAGTTTAGTGTATCCAAACAAAACAAAAATGTAAGTGTAAACATTACTAATGAATATCTATAATATGAATTCTAATGAAATTACCCTGTTACTCACTCCGAGGAGATGTGGAGCCCTTGTGAAAGAGTTATGGTTGCCATGATGCTGTTTGTGTTGCAGTGATGCTAAGGGGTGTCTGTATCGATCAGCCTCTTTAAACAAACAGCCAAGCGGGCAGCTAGGAGAATTCAACTTGAAGGAGGCAGCCAGTCCAACTGTGCCAGCAGGTTTGGCTCTTAGCTTGACATAAAATCAATGTTCCCAGCTGATCACTGCAGAGTCGACCCAGACTTTTGAATGCCGCCTCACCTTGTCAGATAGTTGGCTTTTAAGAAAAAAGAAAAAAACATTTAGTGGAGCTCAGGGATGGAGCCTGGTGTTTTTACTGTAAAGTTCAAGAGGCGTTTACGTAACCTAGAGCAGAACTGGGGTACGGTATTGATCCCCTCACAGCTGGACTACTGAGGTTAGAGCTACACAGTCAGGGATATTAACACTTCTAGACAAAAGACAGCAGCTACAAGTAGGATAAAGGGATGAGGCCTGTGGGATGAGTTGGTGAGCATGGGGTTGTTTCATTCACTGCTGCATTCATTACGCTCCACATGGCTGCTGTTTCATGCAGCTTAAGCAGCTTGGGAGATGTTTTTGTGATGGCTGCTGAGTTGTGCATGTGTGTGGATTTTCAACATGGCAGAATGTGGAGTTTGAATGTTGTATACAAGATTGTGAGAGCTGTGTGTGTTTGTATGTATGGAGTATTCTTTTAGCTAAATATCCCCCTGAGGCAGAAGTAATAGTAATTAGCCCCAGGGGAGCTGGGGTGCTGCTACGACCCCTCTGGCTGTGTTCCACTCTGACAAACATAGTGTATGTGTTAATGTGTATCTTCAATGCTGACTGTGACAGATACCAGTAATAGTGCACAACCCTAGAAGCTGCACAGAAATGGGGTCAGATATCACATTTTCAAACTTTCAAAACTTTCTACATTTTAAACTTTCATTTTCTAACAAATCTATCTATCAATCTATCTATCTATCTTTCTTTGAGTTCATTTTCATTTTACATTCAGATTCACACTGCATTTCTGTATCCTGCTCAATTTAATTTTAATTCAGTTTCTGGAATTAGGTTGGAATTTAAAAGCCACTCTATCACTTTATTCCTTTCATTCCAAACATCCACTTTGTTCACTGTTCAGACACCTAACCTTTCAAATGAACGAGGAAGAAGTGATGTCACAGGAAAGGTAGTGATGTGGATGGATGAAGGAATGGTTTGTGTCACAGGATAGTGGATCAGGGAGGGCCAGACCCCGGCGAGATGGGCCATATAACCTCAATAAGCTTTTTAGTCCTTTTGACAGGTAAAAGGCAGGGGAAAGACATCTAAATTCTGGACAGGTACCCTCTTGTTCATGTATTATTTATCTACAAATCTTCTCTGTTTTACTCTTTCTTCTGTTCTAACTCTTCATTTCTGAGTATTCCACACTTTCCTCTGTCATGTGGGTTTGTTTTTCTCTGTGCGTCCATGGGATGATGTAAGTGGATTTAGTTCTAAATAATGGATGAATCATTCACAATAAAATCTATTACATGCACATATAGAAGATAGGGTGAATTTCCATGACTAAAATAAAGGTTCCAATTACACCCCAAATATTTTTATAGTCTGGTGCCATTTTTGAGCTAAGTATTAAAATACTTTTATTTTTACTCTGTAAAATGAAATAAAAGTGCCGCTGTTATATTCTTTGATAGCCAATCAAAAGGATTTTGAGGCGCTGTCTGCCTGTCAATCATTTTGTGCGTTCACAGGAATCAGTTCATATGCGAAGCCGGATTTCTCTTGTCAAAAACTGCGAACACAGCTAAACATCCTAAACGAAATAGAAAGACAGAGGAGAATAAAGTCACCAAAACAGGAGCAAGAGGAGAGGTTTTCATCGCTGCAGAGAGCTGAGAGCTTCAACAGAGCTTGTTTAAAAACAGGAGCTGAACCTGCTTTGATTTCACTTTACAGTAACAGGTAATGTGTTGATGTAGCCTGGCAAGCCAGACCCACATCAAGATGTTAGGTCTGGGAACTCACCATTGGCATGCCTCAATCTGAGGGGCGGGATAAACGGTTGTCTTTCAAATTCCCTCTGCACGCAATAGGATAGCGCTACAACCAACCAGAGCAACGAACGGTTGTGGCGGTTGAACATAACGTTAAAGTACTTTATTGTAAAGGTGGATTGTATCAACATTGCTTTGTCCTGTCGTGTTACATACATTTCCTCAGGATTACATTTTTTGATAAATTTTCTCATAATTTCCATTCACTGCTATGCACCGAAAGTTGTGGTGGCTACTAAGATTAATGTTGTCTTCACATGCATCAGAATTATCGTAAATAGCCTTTGAGTTTCCTAGTTAAACATTGGACAAATCACCCTCTCAAGTCATATTTATCAAGGCCCAGATGTTCAAAAAGTTTAATCTGGATCAGAATAATCTAGAATCTAAATCCCATGTTTTGCTATCTAGGATCAGGTAATCCATCTTACTTTTGTGCTGGTTTTTCAAAGCAAAATAGGATTAGATCACTCTGATCCAGATACACACTTTTCCCATTGCTCCAAATAGGGTTATATGTTTACTCCAAGGTATGTCTACTATAGGTAGACATGGATCAGCTGAGAGTCAGCTGATGCAAGTTTGATCGATGTGACCTGCCAGAACTGACGCTATACTGTACGCTTGATTTTTGCTTTAATAAGATTTTCCCAATAAATAGGTCTTACATGATTCCTATTCTGTCCAACAACAGAGCACTTGAACGCAACAAGCTTGTAATCATGACTTTAGAAGCGGGAAGTAGGAAATTTCCTATAGCATGTAAAGGCAGCAAAAATATTGCAAAAATAATAGAGCCCATTAGAAGCACATACATCTAATAATGAAGCATCAACTTTTTACATCTCCAAAAGTCCATAAAGCGATCTCAAGATAAAAACTCATACAGCCAATAAGCTATACGGTTTCTTAGCTGTAGGCCTACTTTTTTTTTTTTTTTTTTTGCAAAGAACCTTTATTTTTTAGAAGTTTAGGAATAACCCAGTCGAAAAGTGTGCCACTGCTATGTTTGGTTCCTGTGGTTTGTGTAACTTTTGTTTGTGGTGTGTGTCTGCATGTGTGTGTGTTTGTGATCACATGTGGTTTCATTATAATTTTCCCATGTTCTCAACTCCAAAACACGTACAACAGGTCTCCAGTTTCCATGACGACCATCGAAGATTTGTTGTTGTTCTCTAATGGAATGATTCTCGCCTGCCACTGTCTCTGTCTGTTTGCCGATGCTCCAGTTTTAACCCTTATAACCCTTATTAACTCTTATTTCCGCTGCTCCCATATTATACTTGAAGCATAGAGCAGCTAACTAAATTTACATGACGACTAATCTACCCCTAAATACCAAAAGCAATCAGGGCTTATTTTAAAAAAAATTTGTCATCCATTCTGTTTTTGTATGACACTCAAAATTGAGATGAACTCTGCAAACCAGATTAGAAGATTACTGCTGTTTTGCTGCAGGAGGTGTTTGACTCACATTTGGACTGTTCTGGAAAGAAAGTTTGACTGCCGTGACTGAAAGTTTTAAAATCCATTCTTACTCTCAGCACTTCAGTCTTTCACCCTGTTTCTCTTCCACACTTCTGACAGCTTCTGTACCTCAGGGAGGAGTAAAAAGCAGCCAAGGACCAATGCCAGCCCATCACAATCCACAGCAGATAATCTTCTACTATTATAGCACACATGCGTGTAATACAAAATATTGCTTGATGTTTCGTCTTGTGATTATTGATTTTCACAGTATTTTAACATGTCTGAATTACGCACAAAAAATTAAAAACTGTTGAATCTGTGAGAAATCTGTGCTGTGTTTTACTAATTACTAACTGTAATAAATTAATGTGTTAAAGGGATAGTCCACCCAAAATTGAAAAGTCTGTCATTTACTTAATCTCGTGTCATTCTAAATCTTGTATGAATGCAAAGGAAGATATTTTGAAGTATGTTGGTAACCAAACAGCTGTAGTTACCATTGACTTCCACGGTATTAACAAAATAATTAGCCCAGAAATATTTCCTAAACACTCTCATGGTAATTTGTAACTATTTTGCGTTTTGGTAGATTGGCGGTTAATTGTACAGTCTCATTCATTTGTTTTCGTATGATCTGCTCATGCCCCACTGGCGGTTAGATTTAGGAGTGGAACTTCATGCTTAAGTTTTTTTCTAAAAAGTCATATGTTTCCATAAAAATCACATCGTACAAATTCATATGAAATCACCACCTCATGAAATCGGGTTGAGCATTTCTCAAAATATAATTTTTTAATGTTGCACTTAAGAAAGAAATTCATACAGGAACAACATGAAGGTGATTATGGATGCTTTCACACCAGCACTTTTGGTGCGCTCCCTGGTTCCATTGATGTCAGAGTTTGGTTTCTTTTGAATGATGTGAACGCTGTCCAAACTCAAGCGCGCACCCGTGAACTGTACCCGAGTCCGCCTAAAAATGGTGGTCTGGGGTACGTTCATGTGAACTCCGATACGGTTCACTGCTGATATGAATTGATATGCTGATATGCAATTGTACTAAATCACAGAAGTAAACTGCAATTGATGATTTGATAAAACTGTTTCCTGAGAATCGTGACTGATGCAGCGCAATCAGAGAGAATGTATATCTAATTTATGTTTGCCTTTAGCAGAAGTTGACTCCCGTGTTCTTTAAAACATTTGCGGCATATAGATATAAGTGTCGTTATGTGCTGACGCTTTGGAATCAAACCAAAAGTGAGGTGAGCATTGAGCAATGCTATGCATTTTGCCAAATTCTCCTGCAATGTCATTACCAAGCAACAGGGTAAAAGGCTGCTGCTTTGCTGATGCAAATGCACCACGGTTTGGACCTAAATAATATAATGTGAACACAATCGAACTAGGGTTCGGACCAGGCAATTGAACAAAGTGTGAAAACACCCTAAGTGATTACATTTTTGTGGTGAACTATCCCTTTAAATTTAGAGCCAGCCCACAACTCTACTGACCCATTAGGAAAAGTCCCAATGGCCAGTCTATTCTTGTCTTAGATGAAAGTAGAAAGAAAAAAGAATGGTGGAGGCAGAGAGATAGAGATAGAGAGAGAGAGAGAGAGAGAGAGAGAGAGAGAGAGAGTCTGTTTTATCAATAAACTGACTGAGTTTTAACCCCTGTCCTGATAGCGCTATGCCTGTAAAGGTGACCAAAGTGCATTCCAAGGATTCCAGGATAGATAGGAGGCTGGATATTGTAAATCTGCTCTGTTGCAGTAAACAGACACTGGCCAGGTCTCTTCATATGACCTGGCTCTAGCAGAACGCCTCAGACCTGTAGACGCTCCGTCTGGCATGTGTGAATCTCGTCAAGAGCACACAAGGCCGTTTTATCACCATGTTTGAGTCTAGCAGGGAGATTCCTAATGCAAAGCAGTTTAAAGAACTACCTTTATATTATTATTTTTTTTGTCACAGTGTAAAAATAAGTTGTCTCTTCAATAACTTTGGATAGTGGAACACACCAGTTATAATTGCTTTTTCTGTAAATCCATATTGAAGAGGCAATACCACCAGAGACATTTTTTTCCTGCAAATGCTGAAAGCATTTCTCAGTTCAGATGAGTGCATTGGATTTATTCCACACACTAAATGCTTTACTGGCGCTCTCTTTGTTATTTGCATGCCTTATGGATGATAAATAAGCTGTATTTTTCTAAGGAATTCTCAATATTCTGCAGACTACAGTCCCACACCCTGCTTCGTACTGAGACCATCTTTCAGGATAACTGTTGTATTGAAAAGGTGGTGGATCTTGAGTTGCATTTGTTTGCCATGTTGTAAGCAGAGAGCAGCGAGTGATGAGTTCCCCATGTGCATCTGAGGTTTCTTTCACGTTACCTGACCCTGCGTCAGACTGATGAGGTGCTGCGTGATCGGCCTTTAGTCTTTATCGCTCTGGCGCCTCCTCTCAGGTCACAAGTACCTTAACCAAATGTGAATCAGAGACGTGGATCAAAGTGATGTCTCTGCGCTCGGGAAGAAGGGTAAAGAAAGGGGTTAATGACAGGATGAGCTTCAGGGCAGAGGATGGAGGTTTGAACTGTCTTTTAGCCCATAGTTATGAAGACTGATGATGTCTAAGACATGCACAACAACTTCGGTCTGACCAGAGCCATGGGAAATTGACTACAACCAAAAGAGCTAGTTTCTGTCATGTTGGCAACAAGTGGACAGCACTAAGTGTAAAAGGAGTCCAGAAAAGTTGACATCAGATTACCGAAACCACATACAGATGTAGTCAAAAATGCTTCTCACAATGTTGCATTTGTAGTGTAAATGTTAATGCATCTTGAGCATACACAAAAAGTGAAACGAATATTAACCATTTTAATATTTTATTTGGTTGTTTCCAATCAAGCTGTAATTCTGTGCTCTGCTCAACATTGGCTGCATTTCTTTAATCAAAAAGTAAAAACAGTAAAGTAGAAACAGTTTTATTGTGAAAAATTGTTATAATGTAAAATAACCATTTTCTATTTGAATATATTTTAAAATGTAATTTATTCCTGTAATGGCAAAGCTGAATTTTCAGCATTATTATGTCACATGATCCTTCAGAAATCATTCTAATATGCTGATTTCGTTTTCAAGAATATATATATTTTTTTTTTCAGTGTTGAAAGCAATTGTGCTGCTTAATATTTATGTGAAAAATGTGATACATTTTATTTAGGATTCTTTAATGAATATGAAGTTCAAAAGAACAGCATTTATTTGTACAAACATCTTTGTAAGTACAAACTTTTTTTGCATTATAAATGTTTTTACTGTCACTTTTGATCAATTTAATGCATCAGTTTAATCAATTTAATGCTTGCTGAATAAACTGTTAATCTTTCAGAAAAGTCTTAATTACCTCAAACTTTTGAACGGTGGTGTATATCCTAAAAGAAAGTGAATGTTCTAAAAGTTTTTAGAATTTAATTATCTACAGTCCATCTGGCTCTTTATACTGGCTCTATTTTTGATCTCCCTACAATGTATTTTTTTAGGCGACATTCTCAGTTTCAAAGGCAATCAGTTTTCTGTAACAAAATGGATTGCATTTCTATTTGTGTGAAATTGTGAAATGGATCTGAATAAAAAAAGAGTTTTCATTTTGCATCAATATAATTTTAAAGCCGTAATTCAGACAGCACTTCCATGAAAGTCAGAAGAAAGTTGAGATGACCAGCACCCAAGCCCCCTGGCTCTGTCCACTTTCCTACATTGTCCCGAGGCAGGAGGGTGGTTCCCCTCCTCTGACCCTCTGGAGTTCTCCACACTAATAACTGCATTATACCTTCACACCGTGCAAATGGGCCCTTTTGTTGGTCTGCTTAGGCACTCGGGGGGTAAGGAAAGGGGGTGGGGGCCCCTCAGAGGGGGTTGCCAGGAGGATTTACTTTGTCATTTAAAGAAGGGGGGAAACTCAAAACACAGGGCTGAGGCTGGGCACTGCTCAGGAAGGCAGCAAGAGCCTTTTCTTTAGGCAGCATTGTTCAGATGGCTTTGTGGCTGGAATATATTATCATTTCAGGCTCTGAGGCCGATGGCTCTGTTGTATGAGAGATGATTTTGGGTCAGAGAGAGAGAGAGAGAGAGAGAGAGAGAGAGAGAGAGAGAGAGAGAGAGAGTGGAAGTGAAACAGTAGAGTTTGCTTTAAAGAATCTCTGACATGTATAGAAAAGTTTGTGTCACATGATAAGATGCCACTCATTGTATTTTCTTTTGTGCCTATCTTTGTTGCTAAATGCACTTTTAAAGCATTTAACCAAGTTGTTTGTGAGGTGGATAATTTGTTGTGCCTTCTCTTTTCTCTCTCTTTCTCTCTCTCTTTATTCTTGGCCTGCAGCTCAGTTCAGGTGAATCTATCACGATTAGCCGACCGTATGTTTTTAGCAGCTGGTTGAATGAGCACATCACTTCACACTAGCTGCGTTTACATGGTTCAATCGGAATGAAATCAATCCGATTGATGAATCCGAACACGGTGTTTACATGAACGATAAATAAAGTAATCGGGTTGATGTGCGCGTTTATATGTCACAAGATTCAAATCGGAATTGATTTTTTGACATGCGCACACTGCACGAATATGCCGCTGTTCGCGCATAACTATTCTCCTCTATTGCATAACTATTCTCCTCTATTGGTTCTTTATTTTTTTTAAACAGCAGACTTAATATTTATCCATCTCTGGTCATGATTTGGAGACGATGAGCATGAACCGCTTTGCCCTGCTGCTTATATTGATCACGCAGTAAAACCCCGCGCCCAAAACTAGTCGTCTATGGATGATAATCTTAAACAAGCACTGGTGGGACGTTGTCCTGCTTCACTTCACAGACGCTGAGTGAAATGAGAATTTTTTAATAACGGAACACTCATTTTATATTCACTTTATTCAACAGGAAGAACAGCTCGTTCCGTGCGTCATACGTCATTACGCTATTTCAACGTCTTTGCACATGCGCAGTCCTTTTAGTTTCGGTTTTCAATCCGATCAAGTGTTTACATGTTCTCTCGATCGGATTACAAAAGGAGTAAACCACCCCTTTCAATCGGATCTAAATTTCAATCGGATCGAGCTCAATCGGATCGATTAAGGTGTTTACATGAAGGTTTTTTAGTCCGATTGAGCCGTCAATCCGATTATAAGTGTCCATGTAAACGCAGCTACTGTCTTCACTTTCCAGTTCGCTTGAAAGATTTCTGCAGTGTCCACCAGAGGAGGTGCATCTGGACATTTAGAGAACAAACATTAAAAGATAAATCGTTTAAAAAAATCCCAGTGACTTTTACTGAAGGAGGTATACAAGTCATATTTAGAGACCTGAATATCATAGAGAATTTTGGGTGCACTGCACTATCGATTTGCAACCAAGAACACTCAACTGCATAGCAATACAGTCGAATCCACTCAGAACTGTGTGGATACGAACAGTTGGGTTATTTTTTGTGCTTTTATTTTATTTTTATTATTTATGTAGTGAGGTTGAGTCATGTTAAATAAAATTTTTAAATTGGAAATATATTTTTTTACATTTTCTTTACCAACCTCCTTCCAAATGTTGCAACTAAATAAATCACACAAATTGATTTATGGTAAATCAAAACTGTTATGGCTGCGGTGTTTCTATATATATGATTTGAGACAATCCATGATGACTAACATTTTTTCCACGTGTCCACATTTGTAAGGGTGTTTTGTTTCTGTTACCACTCTTTCTTGTTAATCAGTTTTACTGATATTGCTTTGTGACAGCGCTAGGTAGGTGCATTAGCCATCCTAGCTGCCTGATGCAACCGTCTGAAACAGAGCTCTATTTCTGTGTCCTTTCAAGATATAATCACATCTCAATCAATGGAAAATAATTATTCACATAGCTAAAGCCACATGTGTATGCTTTAGCAAACACCTCAAAGAGCATCTGATGAAGTCTCCAGGAGTTTATCTCTCTCTCCTGGATAGAACAAGGCTCTCTGCTTTAGGAGAAGGGGGGGGGGGGGGGGGGGAGAGAAAGAGTCATCGGAGAGAAAGAAAGACATAGAGATAAAGGGAATTAAGGGAGGAAGAGGGTGAAACAAAGGAAGAAAGGACAGATAAAACCATGGTGGGGACCATCAGCTAGGATACCCCCAGCAGGAGACTGGCCCCCTTCCTTTCATCCTTTCATTAGCCATATCCATCCATATCTCTATTACTCCTCCCTATTACTCCATCTTGGATGTCCTTCCTCCATCATGTCCTCTAAACCTCACTCCATCCTCAAATTCTCTTCTTCTGCCTCATGTTGATGGCATCCTTCCTTCATACCCTGAGAATTGTCAGTGTGGGATTTGTCTCGCGTGCATGGCCAGACGCTTCCTGTCCTCAAGGCTAGCAAGCTACGCCCGTCATAAACCCTTCATGTCCTTTAACGAGTGCAGAAAGTAAGATGAAGATAAGCCACATCTTGGATTGCTGCTGATTATGATGATGATGAGTATGAGCGTAGATATTTCAAAGAGGACATACAGCAAAAGCCACTATAGTGGAAAAGCTTCTACTTGGCATTATTTTCTAAAAGAATGCAAAATTGTTATTTTAAAATTTTAAAACCAACATAACAATAAGTCAAGGATTTAAATAAAAATTGACATTTCTTATTATCACACACTGATAAATTAGAAATTTTTCTTGAGTAACAAAACAGCATATTAGAATGATTTCTGAAGGATCACATGACACTGAAAACTGGAGTAATGATGCTGAAAATTCAGTTTTACCGTCACAAGAATTAATTATAACGTGTGTGTGTGTGTGTGTGTGTTATTATATTTTCATATGCATCCAATGTACATCTTATCTGTACATAAATTTTACTTGAAGCATTTATGTTTTAATGCTCTCTATGTAGTTTTGGCTCTTTTACTTTCTAGAATTTTCGAAGCATTGAAAAGCATGTCAATGGGCATCTTTCCAGAGGATTAGATGAGTAGAAACTGCACTAATTGGCTGGAAGACTGACTGGTGTACTCATGTGTGCTAAAGATGCTCAGAGAACATGCAAGACTGGTATGTCTGCTACTGCTTATTTTGGTCTAAACATGACCCATTTAACTGCATCTTAATTGTGTCACTGTATTCTTAGCATTTTCCCTGTTTCCCTCTAATGTGTGTCATTTTATGTTAAATGCCTGTCAGGGTTATGGCAGAGTCTCTAATCTCCTAATGACAGTGGAGTTGTGGGTAATGGCTTTACGGGCATATAACAGCGTCTGAAATAGCTGCTGTCTGTGGTGTCACTGATGGGCCTAAAACCCTTCAGCCCTCATTACCCCTTAAACCCGGCATTCCTAAACAAGAGATCCTCATCTTAGTTCTCTTGCGTCACAGAAACCAATGACCCTCCTCAGTCCTCCAGTTCTTTCCTCACCTCAGCTGTGCCACCATCTCCTATGGAAAAGTTTCACTCTTTCACTCTCCTCCTTGAGTTGCCTATGGGAAGGGGACAGAAATACTGAATAGATAGTGAGAGGCTACTTTTGAATGCGGTGTGCTTTGGTGGTATGTTAAAAAGTACAATGGTATTTACATCCCATTACTGCATCATTCAGGGTCATTAACAAGACAACTCAGGCCACAAGGCCCCAGGCTGCACAGAGAGAGAAAGAACAAAAGAAGAAAAGAGAAGATTTATCCCTCTTCAATCTTCCGTTTTTTACTTATCACCCAAAAATGACAATTCTGTCTTCATTTCTCTCTTCTGTGGAACACAAAAGGTTAATTGAAGAAAGTAATGTAAGTGAATGAGGACTGCTGTCAAGTTGAAAATGACCTCATAAATGTGTCATCAGAGTAGTCCATATGCCTAATGTGCTTTATACACGGAGTCATCCGAAGCCACATATTTGTGTGAGAAACACTGAAATTTAAGTCATTATTGTGTCATAGCCTGTGATGTCTGATTTTTACAAATAAACAAATATTACAATGATTAAACAAATCATTGTTTTGAATCCGATCTTTTCAGAGAATCAGTTGGTACAATTCACAAAGCCAGTCTGATTCATTCACGAATCGGGTTTACTGACTAATCATTTTGTCCCAGCACATCTTACTGAAACAAGCTTAAGTGCTTAAATGTCTTACTAAAACGGAAATAAAAATAAATTAAAGCTAAAAAAGTATAAATTTATGCATTTCAAAAGTACATAAAATGACTTTTGAAAACATGATAAAATGAAAATATAAAAAGAAAAGCTTTTTTCAATAAAAAATATTTAAAAAATACTATAATAGTGCTATTTTTGTATTATATACTGTCACTGAAACAAATATTTCATCAGATATTGTCATAATTATATAATAGACATAAAACTGCATAAACCTTATAAGTTGCAACTAGCTTAATTTGAGTATATAAACGTTTTTATTTTATTTAAAAGTTTCTGTGGATTAAAGCACTCACACTTGGTACTAACGTTCATTAATTATAAACACGTTTACATTATATATTGCTTAACAGATCCTTGGTGCATTTCATTTCATTTATATATTTTCATTGGCTATTGTTATTTGAATGGACATGAATGGTAGCAATTTATTTTACACTCCTGTTTCGTATGTACATACTATATACCAACCCGATCTCACGGCAATTTTACGAGGTAGCTAATTCGTACGAATTCATAGGAATGACCTACCCCTGACCCCTAAACCTACCCATCACGTGGGTTTAGACAAATCGTACGAATTCGTATGAATTAGCCACCTTTTAATCACTCTTACGAATTTGTACGAATTAGCCACCTTTTAATCACTCTTACGAATTTGTACGAATTAGCCACCTTTTAATCACTCTTACGAATTTGTACGAATTCGTACGAATTGGTCGTGAGACAGCGTTATATATATTGTAGAAATTTATTACAATAACTGGGTAATAACTACTAGTCCTGAACCTACTCCTAAATCTAATCTTAACCCATGTAGCTATCTTATATTACTTAGTACTTTCTTGGTAAGTACACTGTAAGTCCACTAAAAGTGCACGTACTGTAAAATAGAGTGCAACCAACATGAACTAATAATCTGTTAATTATATAATGTGTTGACTTATAATGCAAGATTAAATGAAGTCTTCCCATGATTGTGTGTGTGTTATTTCTTCACAAAGGCCATCTATCTGGACAGGAGTGAGTTGTCAAAGAAATTAGTTTCCATACTCAACCTATTGTTAGCCTTTGTTTTCTTATAATTAATGACCAGCACGTCAAGATGAGCTATCTAGTATGGTATGTTTGCCTATATTTAATATCTGTCTCCATTTATATGAGATGAGTAATGGTCTGAATGATTGTAGCCAGTGCTGACTTTTATTATCACTAAGGCGAGAGTTTGGATCATGTTCAGCCCTCTCAACACTCAAACGTTTGAGAAATCTGATATCACCCCCTCTCAGGGACCTACTTCTTTTCTTTTGTCGGCCTTCTTTATTTCGTTTGACGGAAAGGCAGTGAAGACCCTCTCTCCCTTTCCCTCTTTTGTCCAGCATCTCTCTTTCAGTGCTCTGTCTTCCTCTTTCTTCCCCTGGTCTTCAGAGTGGTAATGCATTCCTCCCCCTGGCCGTCCCACTTTGCGTGAGAAAAGCACAGTCCCACACAAAAACACAACTGTTCCCAAATTCATAAATATTAATCAGTCAACACCCCTTTCTATTAAACTCAGAGACTGCTACTAAACTGGTAACTGGCAGTTTTGGCAACCCTCTTTCACCCCTATTTTTCCTTCCTCTCTGACTCTCTCGTTCTCTCTCTCTCTTTCTGGGAACTAGCTAGCGAGTGGTTGCCGTCTCCTCTCTGTGGCATGACCCTGTGGGGGGGGGGGGGGGGGGGGGTTGGAAGGTCATAGGTTACAACAGAGAGACTTTGACTCAATTGTGTAGTGTTTCTTTGAAGAGAACAGTTTCTCTCCACCCTTTTCTCTCCTTTTTAAAAAAAAAATATTTTGGAAATTATTTAGATGCTGCTTCCTCACAAGCATCCACCTTATATTGCAGCAAGGAAGTAAGCTTGTTTTCTCTGAATGTGCGATACCACAGATTCATCATCCGTAAGTAACTAAAGAATGACAAAGTGCAGTAAACTGTAAAACTGTGTACTACAAATGTGTTGATTACAATATTAAATTAAAGCAATATGAGAACAAATACCCAGTTTGTAAAATCAACAATATAACAATTAACAGTTTGAGCTTGTCCGCTTTTGTCCACTTCCAGAGGTAGTCAAAAATGCATTAGAACTAATGCGTAAATGCATAAACTAATGCCTTCTGACCTAATGCGTAAAAATTATGGAAAGCACGCTAGCCAGACGGGATATAAACTTTGTAGGCTGAAGACCCAAGTTTGGTTTGAAGACAAAAAACATACCAAGCACAATGTTCTCTCACCATTCCTGATTTCTAACACACACTCACTGTGTTCACTGTGGCTTTGCGGCTGTCAGAGCAGAAACTAAAGTTGCTGCTCTCCGTATGTTTTTCCATCGTCTCTGGGTGTGTTCATATGTAAATTGCGTGAGATTATTTCGTCCATTAGATCAAGTGATCTGAAAAAAAAAACATTAATTTACCCGCCCATAGACCCTCCCCTAGAAAAAATCAGGACAGATGTGGCTGAAAGTGGACAATAGAGACGGATTAAAACACCAGGTGTAAACAGGAATGTTTCTGCCTCGTCTACTTGTGATCCAATCAACCAAAACACATTTTAATACCAGGTGTAAAAAGGGGCTTAAATCACACTTACAAACTATATGAATTTCATTGTAAAATATCAAAGTGAGTAACATCTGCAAACAGAAAATAGGTGGAAAATGGCTTTTAACAGCTTTCCTCAGAACTAACTTTAATTTTCTAAGCCATTATTTCAATGACCAACTAGTTTGAAAGTGTCAAACTAAGTCAGTTTCCCTCAGGTTCACACAGGTGCCTGAGCAGAATAAACACAGTTGTCTTTCTAAAAGTGTTCAAATACATTTTTTCTTAATCGTGAACATTATTTATAGTTTTATAATTTTTGAACTCATACTTTTCCAACTTTTTGTAACATGTTGGGCTTGGTACGTGTTTGTGCTGTCTTTTTAAATTAATGTTACTTGGTTAATAATTCAAAGATATTTCTAGGTGTTGCTTAAGTGTACTTCTTTTTTTGTGGCCACTGTTTTTCTTCTTTTTATTTTCAATACTGTCTCTTTAAGATACACATCTTATCAGCAGTATTGGCTCACTTTTTATCCATTGTGAGATCAGCTTTTGCTTTTGACAAAGATGAAACTTCAGCCATTGCTGAAAGCAAAACTCTTTTCTTTCAGAACCTTTGCTCCATCTAAGGTCCCATCAGGTTATCACAGGGGCCCCTGTGGCAGTGGATACTTGTTTCTCTATACAGCCCTTATCTGGAGCCCACCCTGCTGTGCTGAGCGTCCGTCTAGAGACACAAATTCCTCTGCTGTACTCAGTGTGGCTGTGCTCGCTTCAGTGCGTCTGGTGAAGGCACATTCATGTGGTCTGAGCCTGAGAAACAGTGTGTGAACTCTGATATGGAGGAGCCTGTTGGATCAGTGGTACGAAAGTGGTGTCAGTTACTGATGAAAGCTGTGCTTTTCTCATGGCTCCACTCAGAGCTGCTCCTATCATCATATTTAATTACCCCAGCTCTTTTAACAAAGGTAATTGTTGATTAAACATCATGGGCTAATGCTCTTATCTTTTTTTTGTTTTTTTTACTGTAGAAAATTGAGGTTTTGGCTTGATATAAGACTTGATATAAGTTCTGCAAATAAAGTTTAGTATGTTAACTCTTCTAAAAACATGTATTTTTAACATTTTGAAACTGATTTTTGAGGTGGAACAGCAATGTGATATTACATGTATGCATTTGTTGGACACTTGATTTGTTACATCATGATTTTGACGTTGATACTTCCATGTTTTATGAGTTGAGCTACAGGAATGCTATAGCACTGTAATGGTCACCAGAGTCAGTTTGTTTAGAAGACATTTAAGGGACTTGGTGTTCATTTGGCTTCACTTAATGGTGGATTTGTAAAGTCGTTTTTCAGTGTTCATTTCCTTGTTTATTAGATTCAATATGTCCACTGCAGGGGTTTGACTGTACACTTCAGGGTAGGAATTGGGTAGGATTAGGGATGTAGTATATGCACATGCAGAAAAAGGCATTAATATGTGTTTTATGAGTAGAGTTGGGTATCGGTTGGGTTTTATCCGATACCAGTACCTACTCTATATTTTTTAAACGGTTCCGGTGCTTAAACGATTCTTGAAACGGAAGGCCTACTTAAAAAAACGAAACTGCACACACTTTGTCAAAAAATACTACACTTTTATTTACAGAGCCAAACTGGACACAATATTAACTTAAATCTTTAAACAATATAAATAAAGTAACATATGGTTATAATAAATAAACCAATATAAAATAAAAAATCACATTTACATAATATCAAATAAAACAATATTGTATCAAACAATGTAATAATACTTGAGATTAATAGAGATTACTACCAGGGTATCTAATCTCGACATGGCTCCAGGTTCCCATGTTTTGTCTGCTTGAACCAGTCATGTAAGTTATCTGGTCATTGTACTAGTTACGCAGCGCTTAGCTTGGCGAGTTTGGCATTTCGTTCCCACTGTGTCTTAGCTACGCAGCGTTGAGTGAACCTATGAAAGAGAGCGTCTCTGGTTACTGGTGTAACCTATGTTCTCTGAATAGGGAACGAGACGCTGCGTTCGCTGCCGACAAGTAGGGATGGGCGTATCGATACAAAGTATCGATATATCGATACTGACGGCGAGTATCGAAAGTATCGATACTCAAATAAAAATATCGATACTACAGTTTTTTTTTTTTTTACCAGTGATTTTGTTTATTTGACAAGAAGTTTAATGCGTACAATATTCATTGAATTGGATGAATAACCTGTTTAGTAAATAATTGTGTAGTATAACTATTTTCCTGCTTATCTGAACACACGCAATTGCTGCAAGTCAGAAGCAATCAATCACAGAGAGCGTTCACACACTGCCGACAATGCATTCAAACAGGGCTGCGTTTCCCAAAAGTATCACAAGAAACCATTGATGCTTTGGGAAATGCAGCCCAGAACAATGCTTAACAGAAGACAGAAAAACATCATATGTTTGAGCTATTTCACAATAAACTAATTTAAATTGTAGCCTACATAGTTTGTGCAAATAAATTATTTTTTGAATGTTAAAAGTTCATAGTTCTATTCTGTAACTAATTTTAATATAAATCATACACTGTCAGAATAAAAAGGTTGCATTTTATGGGTGCAACAGCCGGTCACTGGTAGTCCCTTATGAAAATTAACATTAAAATGATCATAGTTCAACTAGGCCTATAATATTTTGTAGATTTCCATGGTTACCACTACAAGTAAACATTGTAACCATGTGTAAATAAAAATATAATCTAATAAATTCCAATTAAGGCGTATTGATTGTTAAAATGCCTTTAAAATAAAATGTTAAGTCGGTATCATTACCCATTTTAATCTTAGTAATTCAATAATTTAAGAAATTTTCAAATTTAAAAGTTCAGTAGAAGTATCGTATCGGTATCGATATCGGCGATACTGGCCTTGAAAGTATCGGTATCGTATCGAAACCAAAATAAGTGGTATCGCCCATCCCTACCGACAAGCTACCTTTTTCGGCAGAGAAATCTGAGGAGCAGATGACGCGCGCGCTATGATATGAGGCGGCGCCCGCGACATCAGCCAATGGATTGGCGTGATTCTTTATGGGCTTCAGACAATAGGCACACTCAGAGGGCGTTCTGACGCGTAATTTTACACGTGAAATGCAGCCAAAGCTGGGAGCGTTTTGTCTTCGGCATCTTCATTTAATCCCCTCGCTATCAGCAGACGTTCCGGGAGTCTCCCGCATATTGATAACGGCTCCCTGATGCCCGCAAATTAGTTAAAATCTCCTGGAATCTAGAGCGAGCGAGCAAGAGTGCGCATGCGAGACAGAACAGACTGTGCTCCAAACCATATAGTGCGCGCACGGCGGAGAGGGAGAGAGCGAGAGACCTTGCGTGTGTGCGCCTCATGACACAGAGAGTCAGGCACCGAAATGTTCATTCTTATTCGGTCTGGTTACTACCGTTTACGTCGGAACCGGTTCCCTATTGGCACCCCGTTTCGGTACCCAACCCTATTTATAAGTACTAATAAACAGCCAATATCCTATAATATAGCACAATATGCATGCTATAAGCAACTAGTGAATAGTGAGAACTGCATGAGCATATTCTACATACCTAATCCTACCCAATGCCTAAATTGAACAACAACAACCTTACTAACTAATAAGCAGTAATTAGGAGTTTATTAAAGCAAATGTCGTAGTTAAAAGTTAGTTAATAGCAAACTCGAGCATTTGAGCAACCGAACACACATCTCCAACCCATATTGCTCCATGACATGTCAACAGTCGCTTTGGCCAGGCGGTATTTATAGCAAAGGGGCGGGACGCTTTAGATTTTAGAGAGCATTTGATTGAAGATGTGATGAGGAGCTGAAGTCCGCGGTGACGTCATAAATATCCGTGATCCATTTTAGCAAAAGTGAGAGACTGTAAGTTTTGAATGCTTATATCTCCTAAATGCGAATTTTGTCATTGTTTTGGAACACACCAGCTTATTCTTAAATCTTAAGGCTAACATACTAAAAGCTAAAAAACTTACATTTTGATTTCAGCGGGCCTTTAAATAACGTCTATCGCAATGAGAAACTCACCCTAACATGTCTATCTCTCAGATACCACTTATCTGGTGTGCTGTGGACCGGGCGGCTCTCTGATGGTGCATAAATGTCTGTTTTATCCTCGACTGTGCCCACATGAGGAGGTTAAACACTCCATGCATGAGACGCTAAGCAGGGGAAGTCTTCTCATCATCCATACCTGATCTCTCCCAGCAGGACACCAAAGCAGAGCCATGTTGGGCTTTTTGCTCTCTTTGAAGGATAGAGAGCAACTAACAGTGCAGGAATGTCTGGAGGTGAGGGTGACTGAAAGATAGACGGGTGATGAGATTGAGAGAAAGGACTAATTAAGCTTAGAGGATGAAAACTGTCGACAGTATGGAGATTTGTTTACCCGTGAAGCCTTTTATTTCAAAGCAGCACTGTCTTTCAGCAATCTCTTTAAATCGCTCCCTCCTTCACCGTCTCACTTTGTAACTCTACAGCTGCTGGGCTGTGGGACTCCAGAGAATGAGGGGAGAATAAAAGGGTGGAGAGTACGGATAGAAAGGAAAGTGATTTGTGGGGAGAGAGAGGTCGATGTGATGCTTCTTTGAAGTCAAATGAATCAGTGTGTGTTTGTGAGCAAGATCCCAAAAGCAGAAAAGAGAGAGTTTTAGCGCTTTAGAAGAGGAGCTGAGGAAGGACTGAAAGAAGAGAGTCAATGGCTGAGGGACTGTTGTGGACGGACAGAGAAGAGGGAGGGGTGCCGCTGCTGGTTAAAGAGCTCTTGCTTGAGTTTGGAGTGAGTGACTGACAAAACCTAGCTCATTCCTCACATTCCCTCAGTACTTTTCATCTTTTCAACATTTTCATGTGTTTTTCCAACTCTACTCCCTCTGCTCCTCTATGTCCTTTCATCTCCCACTGTCACAACTTTGTCTAGGTTTCATAAAACCTTTAAGGACACTTTTAAATGTTTCCTCTCTTATGATTCAGATTTCAAAAGAGAATGGATTATTGGTTTCTTGAACAATAGTTTATATTTGAAAGCATATATACACAATGTTATTTTCAGGCTATATCAGGCTGCTATTTATTTACGTGCTGAGCATTTTGGTGGGTGAATCTCACAAAAACTCTCATAAAGATCATATTTCATCCAATGAATTAAGTAAAATAATTAAAATAATAATAAAATAATTTGTTTTTTGTTTTTGCAAAGTAACATTAATGTCACATTTTCCTCCTGTGTTGTCATTACTGTAATGATGCGATGATTTTTATATCATAAATCAAAGTAAACAAATACTAGAATAATGCATAAAAACTTGTATTTTACTTTTTTATTCAACAAAGATTTTTCTGTTATGGTAAGGCTTCTACTGTGCTACTTTTCCATTGTTTTTCTTATGAAACATCCACTAGACAGACATATTTTACCATCTCACGAGTGAAACGCCATTCCAAAAACAGCACTCAAGTTAAAATAAGTTTTAATAATGTGTTTCAAGATCTTGCATTGTTTTTCAATTCCACTGCCCTGCGTCTTACGTTTTTAAATGCAAAAACTAATGCTGTGTGATCCGGCCTTAAAAAGGAAAAAAGAAAACATCTTGTCCTTTAAAAAAAGCTTAATTTTCTTTAAGTTAATGTCATTTCTGATTTCTTACTAGAGGGTGAAATATGACCCAGAAATGTTCTTGACAGGTTTCGTTAGTTTTAATTGTAGCTCAGTTGTGGTTTCAACTAACAGTTTGATCTGTTAGATGCCAATTAACAAACTTTGTGGTTTGTAAAATAGGCAAAGAAAGTGTTCCAAATTTTGTTCATAGTTACTGCATGAAGTTAAGAAGAGTTTTTGCGTTTATACCATGGTTTATGTGTAGTAAACCCACAAACTTCCTTTGTGGTCTGATGAAGGGGTTATGTGTCATTCTAGTTTAGGTGGGTTGGGATTTTAACGTCGGCATGAAACGGAATTTGCAATAGTCCTTTCTTCCCTGTTGTGACGTATATCCGAGGAAACAACTTCTGGAATGAGAAAAAAAAATGTAGGCCGGGACTTGATTCCGTCCTTCAGGAATTGATTGGATCTTGGTTGGGTGTTGATAACTGAAACGACACTGATCTGAATGGCAGTTTGCAGTCAGCTGTGGAGGATATTTAGTCCCACCATTACTTTAAAGTAATAGTAATAGACTTTAAAGGTGAAGTGTGTCATTTCACTAGTATTGGCAAATAGATAAATATTTTAATATTTTTTAGTAGTTTATATATATATATATATATATATATATATATATATATATATATATATATATATATATATATATATATATATATATATATATATATATATATATATGTATATATATATATATATATATATATATATATATTTAATATATATATTCTTTTTTATATATATATGTATATTTAAAAAAAATATATATTTCAAATTTTTTTTTTTTTTTCTGTTTTCAAGCTGGTTTTCTAACCACTCCCCCTTTTGCCATTAGACATTAACCAATGCCAATGTCATGCTGTCGGATGCTCAAACAAACATTAATTATTTATCAAGAACAATTTATTTTAGCCACATTCTGATTAGGATGCCATTTTTAATGCTACTTTTTCTGGTCTCAAAAAATAAAACACTCTTTGTGTCTTGTTTCTTAGGCTGTTCACAGGTTCGCTGAAGCTTCCCGCTGCTGTTGTTTAGACCGAGGTAGTTTCGAGTATGCTCTAAGGGCATGTTGTCTAATTCGAAGCTATATTTGTGGTCTTGGCGGCTGGGACTTTTCTGGAATATCATTATTTTCGTCTTTTTGAGGTTAACTGACAGGGCCCATGTCTGACATGCCTCTCTCTCCCTTTCTCTCTCTCAAACTCTTCAAACAGCTAAACTGTATGGAGATACTCTGAGCCTCTGGGCACATGACAGCCTGATCCCGAAAATAGTGCTCTGCTAACGGGGATGTCTCATCTCCACACCCACTCTCATAACCCTCCTGCAGCACCAGAAATATGACTATATTTACCCTCAAATAAATCAGACCAGCTCCAAATCACAGCACAGTTCCTTACCAATGTCAGGCCTGGTTAACAATGACTCTGAATAGAACATTCCTGCAATATGCTCAGAACATTTATTATTGTTATGGAGATCATATACATATGCACATCTTTTCAAGGATTGACAGCCAGCCAGTATCATATTCAGTAGACTAAAATAAATGCCTCAGATAACTTAGATAAACATTTGCCACTGACGTCATTGTTAGACACTATGTCAAGCATTTTCGGTGTCCAAGCTGCAGTGAGTGTCTTCTATTTAAGGCTGTGACTTTTGGATTGGCTCTCAGTCCATCCAGCACTTTCCAAAACACTGAAAGACACGTTACACTAGATAATTAGGACGCATTAGGATGTCAAGAATGTTTAGCAGCATCGTTTACATTAAGCTCCATCTGGGATTCTGTTTCCATCTTCAAGATTCTCATTACTTTTGTTCACAAGGTCTTTCCTGCAGGAGTGTGTGTGGCAGTGAGGTTTGATGTACCAGACAGTAGTGCATTAAAAGAGAAGTTAGCTGCAGATTTTCGCCAACTGTGTAACCCACAATTTTCCATTTCAATTGCAATTTTAGCTAGCTTTACTAGAAGAAAACAAAACTGAAGAACTAGAAGAAAACAAAACTGTGCATATGCAAAACGTTCAGAAGATTGGGCTCAGTAGGTTTCTGAGGTAATGATGCTCAAAATTCAGCATTGCCATCATAGGAATACATTACATTTTAATATATTAAAACAGTAAACAGCAATTTTAGTTTATTATTTCATTTAAATTATTTTATTTAAATTTTAGAAATTTTAATTTAGTTGTGGATATCGAAATAGCTATTTTCATTGGCTATATTAAGAATCGTCCCTATTTTTTTTTCAGTTTGTAATGATATATTTTGTAATGATATACCTTGTGCATGCCTGTCACTAATGTCATATTGATTACCTGTGACCTGTTGTCTCTGGTGTAAGTAGGGAGGGAGGAGGCTGCTCAGTATGTAGGACATGTTTCCTTAGATTTATAATACTTAGACAAATGGTGTTTGTTTTAGACCCCGTGTTTCCTCAGCTCCACTCCAGACTTGTTTTTACACTTTAGAGCCAATGTGTAATGGAAAGAGTGTAATGCAAAGAGTCTGTAATCTGTGTATCACTATTCAGGCAGACCAAGAATGTGATTGAGAAATTCAGATGTCAGCGACAGGCAACGGCCTGTGAGTTTGAGTGGCAGCAATGGAAGTTTTAAAGTGTAAAATAATGTGATGAGGATCGGAAATCACCTCCTCAGTCCTATACTGGAACACAAACAAAGTAAAAGATTCTTTACAAATACAAAAGGTTGTTTCATCATTGAACGCTTTTAGATGTGATTTTGTGACTTGTGAAGGTGTGGAATTTGGGTGTATACGTCTGTTCCATTGCCATGATCTCCTGGGTGCTTTCGGCAGCTGCATAAACAACACTAAATCGTGGGCAGCCTCTCCGCTCAGCTGGGGGTCATGACAAGGTTTGTCTCTTCCTTTCCCTTCCTCCACCACTCTGTCTTTTCCTTGTCTCTTCCTCTCTCTATCCCTCTCTGGCTATTTCTTACACATAGTCACGCACACACACACACACACACACACACACACACACACACACACACACACACACACACACACACACACACACACACACACACACACACACACACACACAGATTTGGAAGTGAACTAATTCTGGCAGGAAAAATTCCTAAGGCGCTCATTGAGAACAGATCTATGAAAGCTAAAATGTGTTATCATGATTCACATGCTAAGAACAGTAAACCGTCCTTGGAAACAATTCCTGTTCCTTACTTTTTACAAGCAGCAACTTTTCCAATTGTCTATGAATTCTAGATTATTTTGTGGACACCACTTATACTTAAAAAAAAAAACAGTTAAAAAAATTTCAGTCAATAACGGAAAGTAAAATATCCCAATATTTGATTACCTGTTGTGTGTTTTATATCAGTATTTGAGCTTAGCAACATGCTAATGTCAATCCAAAGACTCTATATATACCAAGACTGTTCACTCATGTTGCTATGAAAGAGAAAAGGTGCAATGCACAATGTGGTGGAATCATCAATTAGGAAACTTTGCCCTAGAAACAGTTTCATGAGACGCACACTTTGGACTTAAGAGACTTTGGACACACTCTGTTGAAAGCAGCAGCAAGTTGCAACACAAAGATGGCGCCCATGTAGAACTTTACAGATTGGTCAAAGATCCATGAGGGTCAGGATGGTGAGTTAAGGTGCAGTCACATTAGCGAAATTTGACAGGCGAAAAAGGAATGTGCAATATATGAAGCATAGCTCAAACACAAGTCAATTTCAAACCAAGTAGCTTTCTGATTAACACAGTGAATTCACTTGGCCAATAGAAACTGTTGTGAAATCTACGTGGGGAAATCTTTCGGCCTCATTAGAAATTCCTGATTGCGTTGATTCCTATTGAAATGAATCAATTTTGCCCATAAAAATTCAAAGAACAGCTGTGAATGTGACCGCACCTTTAGGTTGTGGTGCAGAGCTCATACCTTCACAGTGCAAAAAGTCTTCTTAATACTTGAAATCTTAAGCCTCTTCTTAAGGCTAAAATGATTTTCAGGATCAAGAACTATTTTGAGATATTGGGCCCTGCTATCAGTCACTCGTTTTTGGGTAAATCTTCATGTTTGTGTAGGATTTCAAGCTGTCTAGTCAGTGAAGTCTTCATTTGGATCATGACTCTGTGCTAACTAAGATGAGTGATACCTGCTCCCGCTGGGGTTATTTTGATCCAGTCCTGAGAGCAGGTTTGAGTGGCAGTCTAGGGCTGCTGGGGGGGGGGGGGGGGGATGGGGGGGGGGAGTTGCAAGCCCGGACGGCAGCACATGGCGAGGGGGGAATGAGTGTTATTGCAGGAATGCAGAAATGCCTGACCACATCATGTGAGAGAGACAGACCAGGGGAACCCCCCACGCACTTATGCTGTATCAGTCGTTGTTCAGACAGACGGCATGAGGGCGAAGAGCAACCTTGAAGAGCTGATCTGAGATCTGCTGTTGGAATGTGGGGAGATAAAACGGGTTCCAACACATTAAAAATAAATGGCCCAGTTAGTACAAAAAGAGTTTATATCTTGAAAATAACCTTTTTAAGCTCCAAAAACATTTTCTTGTCGAGTTCTTTAAAGGGGTCATGAACTGGATTGTTTTATTACTTTATGTTTCCTGGGGTGCCCTTTTAATGTTAGTATGATTATACATGAAAAATTTAGAAATAAAAGGCATTTTTCCAAGCCTGATTTTGGCTTTAAACTCTCTGTTTGATGGGACGTGTCTGCTGTGAGACTTCAGTGTAAACGCCCACTGCTGTGATTGGCTGACATGTTTGCATATGAAATAGCTAGTATTACACGTGGAACTCTCTCGAAAACTTTTACTACGTTTTTACTATTACAGCTTTTGAGATTAACGAATCATGAAAAGTATTAAGAGATTTCACCATTGCAATGTAATTTCTGCACGCTCACGAATGCTTTCACCAAATAACAATGCAAACAAGATGTAAATACAGTAAGAGCTTCCTTGTGCAGTGTAACAGCGTCATCGATTTCATAAAGCGTTTTGGCAAATGTTCATATAAACTCGCACTGTGTGATTGACAGCTTGCGATTGGAAAGGGAGCGTTCTTTGATCGCTTTCTGTATATAATTTAATCACAGTTTAAATAAGATTATTTTCATTCTACTAAGAGAAACGACGTGAAGTTGATCGTTTAGTCACTGGCTTATTTTACTGATGCATAAACAGTATTGAATGATTTTGAGAGATAATCTATCTGAATTTTAGTAATTATACATCAAAAATCACTGATCACAGATCAGGCATTATAAATAAACATGATTACTTACATGTTTGTGGCGTTATTGGCAGATTCATATCGTAAAAGTCTGTTGGCAAAGCCTGCGCCGAAATTTACCAAATGATCCACAGTGAAATGCACCGAATACAAACAAATAATGCACTGCTGAGACATTTACATTGTTGAACCCCCCCCCATCCTAGTTGGATCTGATAATGGTTTTATTGATCTTTTGTCAATAATTTTTTTTGAAGAAGTATTAGAAGAAGAACTCTTCTCAGTTCTCGCGCATGCGTCGTGGAAATCTCTTGAACTCTCGTCTCAGGCCCACAAGGAAGAAAAGGAATAGTCGAATAAAGTCGTCATTTTTGTTTTTTTCCTCGCACAAAAAGTATTCTCGTCGCTTGATAAACTTATAGTTGAGCCACTGTAGTCACATGGAATATTTAAACATTTTCTTCAATGACTTTCTGGGCCGTCAAGTTTCATTCCCTTAGGCAGCCTATGTAGCAGTGATCCACCTCTCAGATTTAATCAAAAATATCTTCATTTGTGTTCCGAAGATGAACGAAGGTCTTACAGGGTTGGTACAGCATGGGGGTGAGTAATTAATGACTTAATTTTCATTTTTGGGTGAACTAACCCTTTAATCAAGGAAAATTTGAATTCTCAGTTCATGACCCCTTTAAAAACATCAATGCCAATTCACTGATCTGAAGAATCTATATTGTAACATGCAAGGAATGCTGGCCATTATCACACACACACACACACACACACACACACACACACACACACACACACACACACACACACACACAAGAACCTGACAGATCAGGCCTTGTTTTTTTTGCAATAATGTGTTGCTGATTCGACATTATTCCACATTTTACACAACTAACCAAGTAACTTAACTGAACTATTGATTTGAGTTGAAATTACTTTATATGAGAAACATGAGCCTATAACAGTGTAGGAGATAGCAGTCAATTATAAAGTTTAGAAGTCATTACAAAAATAAGTGACTAATATATTTATTTATTTATTTATTTTTTGCATTACTTCAAAATGTCCCTCATGCATTTTCTATGTAAATTTTACTCTCAGTTTTTTTTCCTCATAGGTTTTGTCAATAATATTCCTTAAAACTCCATGGATTACTTCAAATCTCAGTTTTTGCTTATGACAATTTCATCTTTCTTGTTGAAAAAAGCTTTATATTTGAGCATTTTTTGAGAAAGGAATCATTCTATTTTTACAAGTGAAAACAATGCATTTTTTGTTGTAATGTATTTGACTTATGTGTTTTGTTTTGTTGTGTCCTGTGTTTTGCCTTGTCTTGTTTTTGAAGAAAAATGAATCTATTAAAGGTCATTTTGACCACCTTTGTGCGTTCATGCAAAATTCTGTGTCATGCATTAGAGTTAATGCAGTAAAGTATGTTAACATAAAATGCGTTTGAAATGCTGCAATCCTTACATGTCATTTAAATCATGAATGATGAGTTCAGTGAAGCGACGCCTGGCCTGTTCATGAGCGTCTTGAACAAGCGCTCCTCTTGGCTCTCAACGTAGCCTGCAGTGTTTGCATTTAGCAAGTCATTGTCCCTCATCATTCATTTCGCTGACAGATCCAGGGTCAGCAGGTAAATTCTTTGACAATGCACACAGACTGTTGGTATCTACAAGAGAAGGAACACAAGACTGTTTGCATTACTGTAGAGCTCTCATCGAGGTGCCCTTCTGGATCAACAAAGAAACAAGACCCTGACTAGCAGCTCTTGACCCCACGCTGGCTCCTGTGTGGCTGAGAGCGGGACGGCTGTGTGTAGGTTGAGCTGACGGGGAGATACTATCTGACAGGCTGTTATTTGAAATAAGGCTTGAAATGGGACCGAGACGTTCAGGTTATGCGGGCCTCCACCATGGGACACAGCAGCAACGATGGGAATGTTTATTTGCCGTTGAGTGATTTTTGTGGGGACTGAGCAGAGTTCATTCATCATTGCCAAATTCCTTGCAAATTTCCCCCTTTTTGTGACCATTCTGCGCCCACCCCCCTCTCTCGCTCGTATTTTTCTCTGATTCTCTCGCACCACACGGCCCTCTTTGCAGTCACACGTAGAGTTCTCTTGCTGTCGCCATGCACCTTTTGTCCCTGTTCTCCCAATTTTAGTGGCTTGTCAAATCAACACCTCAATCCTAAGCTTGACTTTAGCCGTGCTTTTGTGAACAATGCTCAAAAAGCCCTCAGAACAATGACATCAATTTTTCAGCTAAGTGGCCCAAATCAAAGGTGCCTTAGGCTCTAGCTTCATTCTGTGTGTTTAAGCTAAAAATAAAACCTGTGCTCAAACTGCCGTCATCCAGGCACTGCTAGAAGCAGCGGGACATGTGGAGAAATAAAGCAGGAATCTTTTAATCTCTTGTCCAAGTAATAGGGGATTAAAATGCCCCCCACTGCCTCACAGCGTGGGCCTCCACCGACCCCTCCCTGCTCCCCCGGCCACCCCCTCCCGCCTAGCTCAATGGCACAACAGGCTAAACACGACCTCGCTGGCCCTTCGGTACCTTAGTGGGCATCGGGCTCCACTTTTTGGAACAAGACCCCGGCACTGTCAGCTCATTCCATTGTGCTTCGAATTAACCCCCTCTGCATCTCAAAGAGACCCCACTCTCCCTGCTGCCGGGCCTCTGAAGAAATGCTGGCCCCACACCCTCCCCGGCCCATCATGCCTTGCTTTCTACTGAAAAACTCTTCTAGCCGTGAAGAGAAGAGAGAGGCCTCAATATGTTTTGACCACTGCTGAATTGTTGTTAAAGTCCAGAATCACAGTGCCGAGTGGTTTTGCTGAGTAAATAAGAATGGGGTTATTGGCTATTTATCTGGGAAGTTTATTAGAAACTGCAACATGGAAACAATGATAGTTTTTACCCTCTTTGTTGTTATCCGGCTTAAATAATGTAAGCAAATGAAATCAAAGATGCGTTTGTGTTTCAATAAATGTTTTCCCCCTCTGATCTTTCCTGTCTTCTCGTGACAGAAATGAGCCTGTTAACTTCAGTGTAAAATGTACAGAAGTTCAATTTAACAGAAATGTAAAATTATCAGAAGTTTATCTAAGATTCCCTTCCAGAACTCTGTGTTATGACTTATACTCTACTGGTCAAAAGTTTGGGGTTAGTAAGATTTATATTTTTATTCAGCAAGCATGCATTAAATTGTTACTTGTGTGAATGTTGGAATGTGCTATTTGCAGCAATATGGGAAAACTGTTATATAATTATTTTGTCATAGGAAAATATATTTATTTTAACAAAAATAGCTTTTTGTTTTATTTTAAAACAAATACAGTAGTTTTCTGAAGAAATATATGACTAGTTTTTGTTGTCAAATCACTCTATACTGCTCTATACACTCTATACTCTATATTTGCATAATTGATTTATTAATTTGCATGAACTTTTATTTAGGTGTAAAATTGCAGTTGAGCTTCTATTTTAGTGGAAAACAGTTTCTGTGCAAAATATTTTCAGTTCATTATGAAATTGTGGCAGGACTGATGTAACGAATGGGAAACTCTGGAATCATCAGAGGCTAAATAATCTCATACACTGAATCTTCCAGACCCTTAAAATACATATAACCACAACTCATGTCTTCATGTCTCAAGATATATAACTCACATTGAGATTTAATGATCTAACATCCTGTAGTCTCAACCTTTAGCAAAGATTACAAAAAAAAAGAAAGAAAAGAACCCATATTGGAATTTATAATATTTGTGTAAGTGAAGCTAAATGGAAAATGTGGGCAATATTGAGAAAGGAAGAGAGAAAAAGAAGGATCAAGAAAGTGCAGTGTAGAAAACAAGGGGGGTGGTGTTAAATCGTGTTTGTGTGAAGAGCACCCTTGAAATCTGTCCTCGCATGAGCTGAGAAGGAGAATAAACAAGACCTTTATCTGAACACGTCAAGTCACAAGAAAAGCTGCTATAACTTCACCTTATGCTTTTCATTATTCCAGTCCTGCTATTTGCTGAATATAGAATATCATAAACCTGATTTAATTCTGCTCCCTGACATCAGTCCATTTATACAACATAAATTTTTGTTTTGCTATGGTGTTTTTTTTTAAATGCAGTAACAGTTCTAATGGTGTTTTTCTGTCTTCTGTTCAAATCATTGCATGGTTTTGCTTTTGTAAAAGATTACAAAAGCTTTTGCTTTTTGTGCTCATAGCACCACTATTTATAGGTCAAAGCAATTTACCTGCTTGACATGCATGTGGATATATAGGTACAGATGAACCACTGACAGGATGTACACCGCTATTGGCATACAAATGCACGAATACAGGTAAAGTAGGAAACTTTCTGATTATTTGTCATGAGCAGTGTTTTAAAATTTAATGCCAAAGGTGCAATTGATTTAATGTTCAGGGGTTCACTGTACTTTACTATGCTATAACGAAATAGCTACACACACTGCAGACAGATAAGATATATGATATTATGTATGAGACCACATAGGTCCATATGAGGTGAGCTATAGAAGAGCTCCTCACAGACTGAGCTCAGGACCGGAGCAGGGCACTTAAAAGGCATTCCTCAGAGGTTTGTGTAAAGCCAGAGCATTGTGTGTGAGACTGGAGGAATGCCTCTGCATAGCCACTGGGGCAGTACTTGTGCTCCAGTAATCCTGCCTACTGCTTTATCTCCAAACTGGTTACGCTCATCTTGAGCTTACTGGACCTGACCCTGGATTTCATTCCATTAAGTGTGGAAGGAATTCAGTAACCCAGTTAAATTACCCTTGGACATCGTCGTGTGGCTAGCATTTGGCTAACTAGCACCAGTTGCTTTGATTACAAAAATATAGAGCTGTTCTTTTAATTCTGGCATCAAATAATGAAAAAATCTTGACTTTCTGCATCATCTCTACCTCAAAGTATCTGCAACAACAACAGCTTCAGTAAAACATAATAAAAAGGAGGTGGTAGCACTTCTCACACAACAATGGTATGGAGGTATTTAGCCAGATTTTCATAGCAGGCATGCCTTTGTGCCCAACAATAAAAGAACAATATCAAGTTTTCATCACTTTCAAAGTTGTTTAATCCCTCCTGCAAATAATTCATAAAAAGCCCTCTAGATTAGCCTCTGCTTCTGTTTAAGCTGATTAATTATCACAGCACAGTTCCAGTGAGATGAAAGCTGGAGCTGGTCTTTTCTCTGGAGAATCAGGGAACTGGGATAAAAGGTCAGAGGTCAGATGTGTGGGTGATCCCAGCCTGAGTGTGATAAAGCCATCTTAATCAAACAGTTAGATCTGGTCAAACACACAGTGGAGATTATGGGCTGTGAGTGGGGTTATGTATCAATGAAGTATTGTCCATTTGATTGTGATTTGGGACCTTGAATAGGCAATATATTAAACAATTTATAATGATATATAATATATAATATATAATTCTCTCTTGCGTCCCATTACTCGTTCGCTCTCACTCTCTATTTCAGTGTTTCCCTAGTTTTTTTTTTTCACAGGAGGATAAAATGTATCTGATGTTATAAAGTCCTATACTGTGTATATATATACATATATAATTTCCTCAGCTGATTTTTTGGGGGGACAATATGTTAAAATCTATCTGACTGACCAATGGAAGACAGGGGGGTGATTGGGAAAACCTTTAAAAACTATTTGCAATTCTGTGTGGTTCCACTATAGTGGCACATAAATAACTTTTAAATGCAAAAAAAAAAAAAAGAAAAGTAGCACCAGATAATTTCGCCCTTATTGTAATATTTATGCACTGTTAATGAAATATTAAAAGCTCAAAAAAGAAGAATAGTGTACATATACATATACATATGGATGAATTTTCACAATAATAACGTGCATTTAAAAGATAGAAACTGAATTTTAGGGAATTCAAGACTTTAAAGTGAAATAAGGTTAACTTTATTTCATTTACTGTTCCCACCCCCCTTCATTTGTCCTAATAATGGAAAATGACCTGGAATAACTATAATATTTTACATAAAATAACAAATTCTTTCTAATAGGCAAGGCAAGGCAAGGCAGGTTTATTTATATAGCACATTTCATACACAATGGTAATTCAAAGTGCTTTACATAGAAGAAATTAAAATAATCAAAAGAAATCAGAATAATTAAAACAGTTTAGAATAAAAGATAAAATAAAGAAATAATCAAAAGAAATCAGAATAATGAAAACAGTTTAGAATAAAAGATAAAATACAGAAATAATCAAAAGAAATCAGAATAATTAAAAAACATAAGAGTACAAACAGTCGGACGAACAGTGGTACAGTGCTCATTCAGTAAATGCACAGTTAAACAGATGTGTTTTGAGTCTGGATTTGAATGTGACTACTGTAGGAGCACATCTGATCTCTTCTGGAAGCTGGTTCAGCTGTGGCTGGCATAGTAGCTAAAAGCAGACTCGCCATGCTTAGAGTGAACCCTTGGTATTTCTAGCTGATGTGATCCTAATGATCTGAGTGATCGGTTGGGTTTATATTCAGTAAGCATATCTGCATTGTATTGAGGTCCTAGGCCATTGAATGATTTCTATACCAGTAATAATACCTTAAAATCAATCCTAAATGTAACTGGCAGCCAGTGTAAAGACCTGAGGACTGGTGTGATGTGTTCATATTTTCTGGTTCTGCTCAGAATCCTAGCAGCAGCGTTCTGTATGAGCTGCAACTGTCTTATGGTCTTTTTGGGAAGGCCAGTGAGAAGTCCATTACAATAATCCACCCTGCTGGTGATGAAAGCATGCACAAGTTTCTCTAAGTCTTGACTGGAAACAAAGCATCTAATTCTTGCAATATTTTCCGGGTGATAGTATGCTGATTTAGTTATTGCTTTGACATGACTACTGAAACTAAGGTCTGACTCTAGAGACACACCAAGATTCCGGACTTGATTTTTAGTTGTTTGACCCCTAGACTGAAGGTATGCGTTCACCTTGAGAACTTCATCTTTGTTTCCAAACACAATGACTTCAGTTTTGTCTTTGTTTAACTGAAGAAAGTTTTGGCACATCCAATTGTTTACTTCATCAATGCATTGGAACAGAGAGTTAATGGGGCTGTAATCGTTAGGCGATAGGGCTAAGTAGAGCTGTGTGTCGTCTGCATAGCTGTGGTAAGCGATTTGGTTCTTTCTCATTATTTGGCTCATTGGGAGCATGTACAGGTTGAATAGGAGTGGCGCAAGAATTGAGCCTTGAGGGAGTCCGCATGTCATGGTTGTCCACTCAGACTTATGGTCTCCTATACTCACATAATAACCTCTCTCTACCAAGTATGACCTGAACCATTTTAGGACTATCCCAGAAAACCCGACCCAGTTTTCCAGCCTGTCAAGAAGTATGTCGTGATCGACAGTGTCAAATGCAGCACTGAGGTCGAGTAGTACCAGCACTGATAATTTGCTTGTATCAGTATTTAAGCGAATATCGTTTACTATCTTTATGAGCGCTGTCTCTGTGCTGTGGTGCGGTCGGAAACCAGATTGAAAATTGTCAAAGTATCCATTTGAGCTTAAGAATTTGTTCAGCTGATTGAAGACAACTGTTCAATATGGTCTTATCCAGATTGCTCTTTTTCAGGAGGGGCTTGACAACTGCAGTTTTCAGGGAGTTCGGAAAACTCCCAGAGAGAAGTGAGGCATTTACCACTTTTAGGAGATCTGCTTCTAAGCTGTGTAACACATTTTTGAAAAAAGATGTGGGAAGTGCGTCAAGGGTGCAGGTTGATGTTTTAAGGTGCTGTACGGTTTCTTCCAAAATGTTGCCATCAATTTCTTCGAAATCAGACATTGTGACTACTTTCTCAGGTTGTGGTCTGATCTGCCTGACCCCAGGGCAACTCAAGGATGAGCTGATTACCTTTCTGATATTATTGATTTTCTCAGAGAAGAAAGAAGCAAACTCACTGCACTTACTGTCTGAGAGCATTTTACTGGGAATCTGGCTTGGGGGGTTTGTCAGTCTCTCTACAGTAGCAAAAAGAAGTGCGTGTGTTGTTTATATTGCTGTTTATAATATTCAAGAAGAAAGTCTGTCTAGCTTTGCCTAGTTCCTTATTGAAAGCATGGATGCTGTCTTTGTAGATGTTATAATGGACTACAAGTTTTGTCTTCCGCCACATGCGTTCTGCTTTTCTGCATTGTCTTTTCATATTTTGCACTGCTGTTTGTAATATGTAATATACTAATATTACATATGTAATATTACATTACATGTCCTTTTTTCAGTCAGCAATAATTTAGTTTTCAAGGCTTTATGAATCAGGAAAAGGTAGAATCTTGCTCGATTCACTGGTTAAACCTCTACTGAGCTTAGATTTTTTTTATACTATTTTCACCACTACCTTCCCCTTTTTGCTGTGTTTTGTGTGTTTGGCGGTTTTGCCTTGTGAAACACATGTATTACATAATGCATGACATGTGCTATTGTACTTTTGTAATTTTACTCCCAAAAATATTTATGTGCTTTATTGTTCTCTTTCAGGTGAATGAGAACTCCTTCCTGCTCTGAAAGCCTCCTGCTGAAATGTGACAAAGTGTTTTACAACCTGGCCATAAATACTTACCCTCCATGTCCGTATGGGTAGTGTGTGTGTGTGTGTGTGGGTGGACGGTGTTCTTCCACGTAAAGCTGCTGACCCTGCAGTACTCAGCCCATCTATCTTTGCTATTTACGCTCAGACTCTTTGCAGCTGTAAATGTGTTCATTTTTAACCATGACTAAGGGATGAAGTGCTGCGTGTCTAGTTTGAGATTCCACAGCAGATCGGAATGTAATGTAGATGACTGTCTTCCTAGATTTCCCCCAGCCATCTGAACCAGTTTACTAAACTCTTTCTTTGTTCAGCGGGGCAAACTATCTCGAACCAGCAGCTCAAACTTTCTAATTTGTTGTTTGTATTGTAGATTGGACATGCTCCAAGCTTCTGATAAAGGATGTGGAAGTCTTTAATATGACAGACAATTGTCTGTATAAAAACCTACAGCTTCCTGTAGTTGACCTCTTTTCCTGTTTCTTCTGAAATTAGCTTAATATTAGCAAATAAACCCAAAAGAACAACTTTGATGATGAAGATTATGTTCTTAGCAGTCTGTTTAATAGAAGTAATTGAATGATCTGTAGATTGTGATTGATATTCAGTTGGATACAATTTTAAAGGGAAAGTTCACATATATCTTCTGTGTTGTTTCTTTGTGTTTTACTTCTCTTCCTGTTTGCCTGTGTGCCCTGTCATTTGACCAGTTTCCTAGTGTGTTTGATTAATGATTCCGTTCACCTGTCATTTGTTAATTACCTCATTTAGTCTTTGTATACTCCCTGTTTTGTTCAGTTTTAATGTCCGATCTCGTCTTTTTGTAGCGGATGTGTTATCCCGTGTTGCCCTGCATCCTGTGGATTATTGAATTAAAAAAGACTATTTCCTTGCATTCTTCGTGTGCTCTAAATACAGCAATCCGTGACAAACCCCTTTTGGAACCTTTATTTTTAAGAGTGATGAGGGTGAGTAAATGGTGACAAAAGGACAGTTCACTCAAAAACGAAAATTCTAAGATGCACGTGGACTTATTGGTCCTTACTGACCTATTGGTCTATTTGGCATTAGCTTTCCGTTATCTCTCTTCAATTCGTCATGTGTAATTGTGTATGTCTTGATGGATTATGCTGACTTTGTTTGCCCTGATTATAAAGGAAATGGATTTAAAATGATTAAAATGTGTTATAGTAAGCTAGGGCCCAGTTTACACCTGGTATTAAGATGCGTTTTGGTCGATCGGATCACAAGTAGACGAGACAGACACATTTCCGTTTACACCTGGTGTTTTAATCTGTCTCTGTTGTCCACTTTCAGCCACTTCTGTCCTGATTTCTTCTAGGAGAGGGTCTATGGGCAGGTAAATGTATGGGCTTTCAGATCTTTTGATCTAATGGACAAAATAATCTCACCCAATTTACATATGAACGTGCCAGGAGACGACGAAAATAAAAAGGAGAACAGCAGCTTTCGTTTCTGCTCTGACGGCCGCAAGACCATGCTGAACGCAGTGAGTGTGTGTTAGAAATCAATAATGGTGAGAGAACATTGTGCTTGGTACATTTTTTGTCATCAATCCAAAGTTAGGTCTTCAGCCGACAAAGTTTAAATCCTGTCTGGCTAGTTCGCTTCCCATATTGTTTACGTAGGTCAGTAATACAGAGAGTAGCCGGTCTTTGGTGGTTGATTGGACTCATTCGACCACATGAGCCTCTACAGTAAACGAAAGCAATCTGTTCGAATGAGTTTTCGACTAACTCTGGAAGTGGTCCAAAGTGGACAAGCTCAAAATGTTTTAGACCCCATTTACAGCTGTATTTAGCGTCATCCACTTGTGATCGGATTGACGAAAACACATCGTAATAACAGGTGTAAATGGGGCTGAATAGTGCTGCACTCTTATTTAATTAAATTAACCATATTTTTTAATAATCAAACACTAGGGGGACAGGGCCTGTGCAGAGTATTCCCAACTCTGTGCAATGGAATCTATGGAACTTTTTCCACCACAGATTCCGTGTGGTCCGGATGAGTAACATTTGCATCAGTGGCATTCAGAAAACACCTTAATCTGCTTTTAAAAATAAAGAAATGACTTAACAGTCCCTGGGAGTCTTCCCTAATCAAGCGCTTTTCCTCCGCATCCCTGTTTATCTAGCTACGTTTATTTACAGTCCTGTAAACAGATGCGGTTGGCATCTTTTTCTCCTCACAGATTAGTGTTTGGGGGGTGGGAAACCGCTCAGGCCCTGAAGGCTCGCAGTACTGATTTCGACCCCTCCTCGGGATAAGTATGGTAATGTGCGAGGGAGGGTGGAGGGTCTCAGGAGGGGGTAATCCTTCAGTCTCTTTGACGCTGCTCCACCCACTGAGGAGCCCATCTGCTGTGAGCCAGCACTCAGTGTGAAAGACAAACACGACACGACTCAAACCTGCTTCCTCTGTTTCCACTCTTCTGTTCTCTCTCCACCTCGCTGCTCATTCCTGTATTTTCTTCTCACCTGCGACCGAAATCTGACTGGGAAAAAAAAAAGTGTTGATGTCTTTGGTGTGTTTTCTGAAGGGGAAACAGGTGCTTTTGGTGGTCTCCCCCCCCCCCCCCCCAACTCCAATCTGAGCCATTCTGACAACAAAAGAGTTTTTTACTCACTTTAGTTCACTGGGCTCTGCCATCTCCATCAGAAAGAGGCCTTGTAGTTGACATGCTAATTGCTGAAAAAAGTAATTTGAAGGAATGCATCACAATGAGACTTCTTCAGTCATGTTTCCCCCAAGATAATGTTTACAATGGGCCTGTCATAAATGTGATTTATATCTACTGGTCCAAACGTTTTTTTTTTTTTTTTAAGTTACTTTTCCATTTTAAACAGCTTTGTGTCTAAAAGCTGAATGTACTGACAAAATAAATAAAAAATAGTGATACATGATTTTTCCTTTAACCTCTGAGAAGTTTTATTTGTCACATCGTTTTCCGCAGCATGACAGAATAATAATGAATAAATAAAATCACAGCATCTATTCAAAATGAGCTGTGGAACTTCAAAACCTGCCATCAACTGATGGCGCTCGCTGTGCCGCATTTGTGCAAAATACGTCGTATCAATGAGATAATAAGAAGAAAGGCAGAGTGCTGACAAAAAGCAAGAGGCAAACAGGGACTGTGTGTGTCGGGGGGGAGGGAATGTGGCCATTTGTCTGAGAGAGTTAATGTTGGCCGAGGCAGGGACCAGGCCTATGGAGTGAGGGTCAGTGTGTTCATGCTGTGTGGTGGTGGGTCCTGCAGGGAGAGAGGGCAGAGAGCAGCCTGGGGCCATATGGCCATCAGCGTATCCCTTTATGATTTATCATCCGGTTACACTCGACCAGCATCTCAGGGATCCGCTCCACTGGGTCAAGTTCACACGGGGCTCCAGTTATCAGTCTCAGTCGGGCTTAAGACATGATGCATGGAACCAGAGATAGAAATCAACCTGCTGCCATTTCATGTGCATGTATATATATATATATATATATTTATCAGTAAAATCCTGAAGAAAAGTACAAAATATGTAGAAACATTGATAATAATCAGAAAAATTTCTTGAGTATCAAATCAGCATATTAGAATGATTTCTGAAGGGCAATGCGACACTGAAGACTGAAAATATAGCTTTGCCATCACAGAAATAAATTACATTTTTAAATATATTCAAATAGAAAAAAATACCTTTTTGCTGTATTTTTGATCAAATAAATGCAGTCTTGATGAGCATGAGACTTACTGCAAAAACATTAAAAATCTATACCAAACTTTTTAATGGTATAGTGTATACTTTCAAATGCACCTTATAATCATTTGTAAGTGCTTATGAATAATTTTATCCACAGTTATAATACATCGTATAGTAGTTGGATATAACTATGGGTAATTTTCACACACTCGCTACTTTAATTTGTCAAAGGAGAATTATTTAGGAGAATAGTATTTAATGCCTTAAATACTATTAAATAATGTTTTCACTCTTTTTGTGATGCACAATAAAAATATTCTGTTTACAAGTCGTAACATATTTTCCTCACACAACTTGTCTCGTTTCATCTCAAGCTGCTCTTCACTAACATTGTTGTCTCCTTGCAAATCAAGCACTCTCACTTTTGATAACAACATCTGAAAAAAAATCTTCTTCACACAAAACATTTTCAAATAGTTTATGCTTATTTCACTCAATTTGTTTAGATTGTTAGATAATCATATTTTAAGATTGTGAAGTTCTGAATACCTTTTTTTATATTATATATCCTGCTTCAGGAGTTACAAGATTTCATAAGAGTGAGAGATCTGTAGTTTTGATATGTCTGAAGCATCTTCCTCCCCAAGGGAACGCTCAATCACGGTGCAGATCTTGCTGTTAATGTTTTTACTTCTTCAAAATGCACTAACAATGCTCCGACTTATCACCTTCTGATGGGATCTCTCTTCGTTCTCTCTATCTGTGTGAAATCTGATCACTCATTTCACTCCCAAATGCTATTAGCACCTTTGGCACGTAAATTAATGCTAGAGAGGCCCAGGATTGCACCGCTGTTAAAACTTTGCTCTCTCATCAAAGCCAGCTCAATACACATCTCCCGCGACAGCACAGTGCGAGAGACAGCAGATAATCACTCTCGTGATTAGATTTCTCCTCTGTGGCTTTGTGACTCACTCAAAACAGCTACTCTGTATCTCCATACAATGCGCAGGAATGCAAACCTAATTACTCTTGCCCAATTACTGGACTGAGCTGTAAATAATTAAAAGCTAAAATGACAGCCACTTACAGAGATTGAGAGATGCAAGTCCGTAGTAGGAAACGGAGAGACCTCTGTAGGGCAAAAGGGGAAATGCAGTCATGTTTTGTAATGCATGACCTCTGGCCTGACACCAAACTCCCGAAGTGTGAATGAGACTTGGCTTAGATAAAGGTGTGTGTGAGTGTGTGTGTTGCCACCTGGGTACCTCTCCAAATGGGCCACAGAAGAGGTGAGAACATGGATCAGGTGGCCAGGACCGTTAGATTTACGCAGTTCAACAGATGGAGTTAGCACTACACTGATATGTGTTTGTCTTAATTTGGCCTGATGAAAGCAGGAAGCTCTGACTGTCGCAGCCCACCAATTACACTCACAATACACATGATAAACTAACTGATTTGATTGGAGGTAAACAGTTTTGATTCATTTACCATGCAGACGGCTGCGAAGAGCCTCTCTGTGACAGGGATGTAAATTCACTGCACTGTTTACCCAGACAGAAAGCTACTTTGTATAATCTGGTTTGTTTTGTGTCTCTACCCAGGGTTTGATATCGAATGTTTAAGCAGTTTAACAGCAGTTAGTTCTGAGCCTCTAATTTGATTGGCATGAGTGGTCAACATCACTGGAATTTTATACTGTTTGCATCACGCTGCTTGCTCCAGACAGACTGTCAGTCTGTGTATTAGTGAGGGGGATTTTCACTGACTCATTCTGCAGGTTACGTTATAGGTGGCGACAAGTGATGGTTCATAATGAGGGAGACATCGGTTCATGCATTCAACCAATTTGTTCAAAAACGCTAATTAATTCAGGTACAACACAAGTTAATGTCTTTAGGGGCTATCCATCATTCACCCAACCAGTTCAATCAAAACCAATGGTTTATTCATGTATTAAACAAGTGACTAACTGAATTTGCAATAGCGTACTAACATAATACTCTTACTTTAGTCAGAATTATTCACTCATTGTCAATCAATTATACACTCACTATTCGCTAATTCATTCAAAAACACTGAATCATTCAATCAATCAACCAATCAATCAATCAATCAATCAATCAATCAATCAATCAATCAATCAGTTGAATCAGTTGAAAACAGCACTCTTTCTTGCTTGATACTGCTTATGTGACTTACAGTTTAGACACAATATTGCTGTAGTTATTTAATTTATTTTGGTTCTGCCAATGAAAATACTACCAAATAAGGCTATATCAGATATGTTATATATCAGGGTGATATCAGATTTTGGTAACACTTTAGTTTAGGGTCCAATTCTCACTATGAACTAGCTTATTAGCATGCATATTACTAGGATATTGTCTGTTTATTAGTACTTATAAAGCACATATCAATGCCTTATTCTGCATGACCATTGCATCCCTTATCCTACCCAACTAAACCTAACAACTACTTTACTAACTATTAATAACAGTAATTAGGAGTTTATTGAGGCAGAATTCATAGTTAATGGTTAGTTAATAGTGAGAATTGGACCCTAAACTAAAGTGTGACCCAGATTGTTACTACATGAATTAATGATAATGATTATTGCCTTTAAAAAAAAAAAAAAAAAAAAAAAATATATATATATATACATTTTGAATGAATGAGTAAATAAAGATATCAGTCAAATTCATATTTAACTCTGTTTAATTGGTCTTTTCTCTTTTTTGGCCAATGAATCACACTCAACATACAGGTGTAGGGAGGCAAAGAGAGAGTTTGTAATCATAAATAGACTTTTTGCAGACTGGTATTTAATAGCATGATATCTTTTTTTCTTTCTATTTTCTGACGGGTGGAATTCTTCAACCTACTTTGCTGGATTGTCAACCAGATTACCAGTTACTGTTGCTGCATTATTTACAATCTGTATGTAGCATTAATAAAATATCAATATTTCTTTTTAAAAATATTTAAATATCAATAATGGTATATTTTGAACCTCAACCCGCTACTTCTAAATCAAGCTAAAGCAAAATCATGAAGCAGCTATAGACCTATCCGGAAGCCCTGAAGATACATGCATTATTAAATGTGTCATCACTCTATTACAATCACAGATGAAGCTGATTTGTAATTGTCAAGACAATAGGGCTCATCATGTGTTAAGCTGTAGTCTAGTGAGCAGATTTCCACAGCACTTGTTCACCATTATGGCCCTGCCAAGCGGGAGCGCAGATCTCTGCTCCCTTTCTTTTAATCACAGAGCGAGATCTGCGCTTCTCTAGCTGTGTGAGGACATGCAGACGTGCAGCTCAGTTTAATGAGGTGCTTCTCTCCTCTGAGGCTGCTGGCGATGAGTGTCGGCTGATTCTCTCTTTAAACAACATTATCTGGCAGCATTTGATGTGAGCCAGCCTGTCAAACCAGAATCCCACAGCAATCTGCATCTGAGCGCAGCGCAGAATACTTATAAAGAGGGAGAAGATCTCCTCGTTTGCTCTCTCTGCCTCTCTTTCTTGCTATCTCGTACTTGCACAAACACCGAACACACACCCATCTGAAACCTGTAAAGCTATTTTCAAACTCGCATTTGCATACAGATGAAATTTACTGCTAGCCTAAATTAAGAACAAAAATGTAGATGTATTGTTATTTACCCATCAAGGGAGTTACCCTGGACTAGAAACCAGGAATAGACAGAACCCCTGGGGAGAGAATCATCCAGCGCTGTTATCATGTGACCAACTGGTGGGCCACTTTTATGTCCTAGCGGTGCCCATTATAAACCCCCAACACACACAAACACACTCCCACCCTCACACCATCTCGTCATATTTCGCTTCTGATTGGTTCCGTCACACCCGCGATGACTGCGAAGGCAAAACATGCAGTGCAAAGCTGTTTCACACCCTCTCTCAAACTGCTTTACTGGGAGGGCACCAGTGTAGCTCCTCATCAAATTAATATGCAAATGAAGCTGTTAGTACAATTAAATTAACCACACAAAGATCAGCCGTTGAGATATGCTGAGATTTGCTTGAAGCTGCATTCAAAAGTCGATTGTAAATAAATAGCTGTACAATGTTTAATGGCTGATAGCACACTTTTATGCATGTTTACTAACTAAAGCAACAACGGAGATTCAAACTAATTGGATATCACCAATGGACTCGCTGTGTTTCACAGCTGTTTGATGTATTTTCAGGCTTTTTAATTGCTAACGGGGAATGTTAGCATACAATGTGGCCCTCCAAATTAGTGGGAATCTCACCATGGGGTCACCAGCAGTGACTTGATATGAGTTTTTTCTAATTTAGGCTTTTGAAGCCACCCACTGCTGTCCCAAAATAGCTACATTTAATCAATGTAAAAAAAAAAAAAAAACAGATAACAAACAGTATTGTAATTTAATTATTTAGATATTGTCTTACATTAAAATGATTTGTACTGTGTGTTTATCTGTTGTTTTTGTATTGGCGTATTCAGTAAAATAATAGCAAAAACAATAAATAATTAAAAAAATATATTGTAATGATTTTCCATATCTCTAAATTTAACCATCACAAAAATTATATTTTCATTAGGGAATTATTTAGTGTGTTTATTAAGCTGTTTTAGTCCCCCAATATTAATATCATGCTAATACTGCACATTTGATAATATTGTAATAATCCATTGCCAGTAAATGGCCAGTAACTTAACACACTAAAATAGTAGGTGGCGGTATTGCACCTTAGCGCTGGTTGCCATCTGTCATAAAATGGTAAAAAGTAGACAACAAGTGTGTAGCAATAATATCATTGGCCCTGTCCCAAATGGCACACTTCATGTGCACTTGCAGTCTGCAAGACTGTAGTGTGTCCCAATTGTCATTTTAGGTTTCAAAAGGGTGTTCGTGAACGCCCCCTTTTCGGCTAATATGAGCTCCACAGCAGACTTTCACTATTTTTTTATTGTGAAAAATACTTTTGTGGACCATTATTGCGAATTATTTTGGCCTGGATAATTGTGTACTGAAAATGTGATATTGTAACAGACCTACAGTTACATCATTGCTCACAATGAATGAACTCTCAAAACAGCCCCTGTATCATCATTTCTTGTGAATCCCCGTTTCAGAGTTTAGAAGTAAACGTTTATACGTTTTGAATTTTGCCAAATTGAAGTTTAAAAAGATAAGACAAGACAAAAAGAAGTGTTGTTCTTCTCAAGTAGTAGATGGGTATTGAATAGTCAATATGATCCCCTTCAGTCTTGATCTAGGCCTACTGGTTAAAAGTTAACTCTGTGAGGTTAAAACTGAGCAAGCTAAAAGTGAAGGTGCTGAACATTTTAAGAGCTTATATTCATGAAGAGTTGCTGGCTAAGCTAAAAAAAAACCTCAGGGGGTTAAATACCAGTCTGCAAAATGTTTATTTATGGTTACAAACTTGTTTCATCTTTCATTGTTATTGAAATAATTTAAGCATTTTCTGTATTGCCCACTGCAGGTAGATGGCAGATGGAAATGTATATGAGTGTGAGTATCTGTGGATATGTTTTCGGAGGAAGTGAGTTTGTGCAAGTGAGAGAGTAGGATGCATATGAGTGCTTCGAGAGTGATTGAATATGAGTGCTTTTCTGAAATTTTAATTGGGCTTGCACTTTTGCCAGACTGTAATGTAGTGGTGACAGGCCCTGCCTGAGTCACGGCAACCAGTTCAAAGACATGTCAGACTGAACCAATATCCCATCCTCTTCTCTCTTCATCTTCCTCTCTTTCTGTCAGACTGCAATACAGGCACAAACTTATAATCTCAGAAGATCAGGGAAAAATGAGGTTTGTCTTCATTAATAGATTCAGCCTGAGTTGTGTGAAAAACATAATTATTACAGTACTGAATGAATCTGAGCATTTGGGTTATTGCACTGCAGAGTCCACAACAGCAGCTGATTCTCCTAAGGGCCAAAAAATACCAGACATTGGAATATCAATGACATTATGCCTCTCTTATTTCTTTTCTCCTTATCATTCACTCTGTTTTTCTCACATTCTACCTCCATATCTCTCTCGTTTTAACATTTGACTGCATTAGGCTATAGAGCAGGGTTACCAGATGAGCTCATGGAGTTTACAATTTTATTTTGTCTATACTTAATCCAATTCACATTCTCTTACGTACAGTAAAAAAATGTTTATCAAGTAACCAACATGACTAGATTAGATTTAAACCAACCAAGTAATTTTTAAGGGTTTCATCAGGTAGTTCCTTGCATTTAGCTAGATGCTAACGCTTCCATACAGACACTTATATGCAACACAGGGGTCTGTGGTAAAAAAAAACAACAACAAAAAGACCTAATTATACCATTCAAAAGTTTGAAAATTTTGAAATTTGTTTTTACAGTTTTTTACAATCGCTATGACACTTTTTTCAATACTTTTAACAAATTTCCTAAACTCTTGACACAGTTAGCACTACATCCATCTGTGTAAGCTATACTATTAACATATTTCTTGTTGCTTTAACACAAAATGCATACAATTAACACAAATTTAAAATGCTTGAACTTCTTTTACACACAAGCTCAAACAAGACCAAAACAATGGATTTTTACTGGCAAATTTACCAATGCTTTAACACTGTATGTCAGAACAGATAACACCATGTTCTAAACCTAACATTACAGGCTAAAGCCAAGGTAAACAGCTGTTTATATTGTGAATTGAAACACAAATATATCCCCTGTATTGTTTTCTATTGTTACTGAGAAACGTCTCGGTTACATATGGTAACCCTCGTTCCCTGAGGGAGGGAACGGAGACGTAGGTCATGACTGACCAATAGGAATCTCGCTAGAGAGGCCAATCTACTTCGAGTGAAACTAAAACAAGCCAATACACATTGGCGTGCAATCATTTGCAACAGCTGTGCAGCCTCGCAGCGCGGGTATTTAACAAGCAGCTGGTGCGATTGCACACTAGTTTTTTGCTGAGGAGCCAAGCCTGAAAAAGCTGGCCGCCCCGGCGGGCGGCAGCAGATGTGGCGACGGGACCTACGTCTCCGTTCCCTCCCTCAGGGAACGAGGGTTACCATATGTAACCGAGACGTTCCCTATCGGTCAGTCACTACAACGTAGGTCATGACTGACCAATAGGAATCCCTACCAAAGCGCCACAGCCGCTGCACCCCATCCAGCGCCCCGTGCAAGCCTCTACACCTTCTTGCCTGGAAGGACGATAGGAGGAGGCTTACACAGAGTGAATCTGACATTGTTGTTCCGTGATAACCCATACAGTGAGATATTGGATAACACTGGGAAAGCGTGCCCTTTCTGTTTAGGAAGGAACGCTGCGGAAGCCACTTCTTCAAAGAGTTATGTGGAAATACATATGGACTAGCCCGAAGGCTGTACTGCATATGAAAAAATGGGTGACTTAGCCCAAGGGAAGACACGGGCTTCCGATAGGAGCAGCCGTGGAGAATATACACATATGGGATCCCCGTAGGGTCACACATATGGAACCCAGCCCAGATCCGGTTCTCAAGGATTCAGCGGATAAGGGCCTGGCGCCGGACGCTCCGCCAAGTCCGGGCCGAGGGGTTTGGAGGACTCGACAGGTTTTGCTCTGGAGCAATAAGGGTGCACAGTAGGGTGCAGCAAGCCGACAGAGCCAGACCTCTCAGTGCTTCTACCCGTCTAGGGTGAGAACACGGGAGGAGACCGGCTCTACACGTAGGCTATAGTATCTAGCGAACGTGTTAGGTGTCGCCCAGCCCGCAGCTCTACAGATATCTGTTAGCGAGGAGCCACGTGCCAGCGCCCAGGAGGATGCAACACCTCTCGTGGAGTGTGCATGCAACCTGAGCGGGCAGGGCACGCCTTGTGCTTGGTAAGCCAAGGCGATGGCATCCACTATCCAGTGGGCCATCCTCTGCTTGGAGACAGCCTTTCCCTTCTGCTGGGCTCCGTAACAGACAAAGAGCTGGTCTGAGGTCCTGACGCTTTGAGTTCTGTCCACGTACATACGCAGAGCGCGAACGGGACAGAGCAAAGCCAGGGCTGGGTCTGCCTCCTCCAAAGGCAGCGCTTGCAGGTTCACTACCTGGTATTTGAAGGGAGTGGTAGGAACCTTGGGCACATAGCCGGGCCGGGGTCTTAGTACCTAGGCACTCTAGGTACTAACCTAGATACGAACTCTAGGCACGATTCGTCGACCGAAAATGCGTGCAGGTCTCCTACCCTCTTGACAGAGGCCAGTGCAACCAGCAGCAAAGTCTTCATGGAAAGAAGCTTTAAGTCTACTGACTGCAGAGAATCAAAGGGAACATCCTGAAGTGCTCGAAGCACCAGGGAAAGATCCCAAGAGGGTATGGAGGGGGGTCGAGGAGGATTTAATCGTCTCGCCCCCCTAAGAAACCTGACGACCAGGTCGTGCTTTCCAACTGCTTTGCCATCTATGTGGTCGTGATAAGCTGAAATAGCGGCAGCATGTACTTTGAGGGTGGAGGGAGACAGTCTACGCTCCAACCCCTGCTGCAAGAAGGAAAGCACAGACCCTATCGGACATCTTCGGGGGTCTTCTCGGCGAGAAGAACACCACTCGACGAACAGGTTCCACTTCAGGGCGTAAACACGTCTCGTGGACGGCGCCCGTGCTGAAGTGATGGTGTTAAGTACCTCAGGGGGTAAGTCACCTAAAACCTCCGCGTCCCGTCCAGGGACCAGACATGGAGTTTCCAGAGGTCTGGACGCGGGTGCCATAGGGTGCCCCGTCTCTGAGTCAGAAGGTCCTTCCTCAGAGGAATGGGCCAGGGAGGGACTGTCACGAGGAGTATGAGTTCTGGGAACCAAGTCCGGGTGGGCCAATAGGGAGCCACCAGAAGGACCTGCTCCTCGTCCTCCCTGACTTTGCACAGTGTCTGCGCAAGTAGGCTCACTGGGGGAAACGCATATTTGCGAAGGCCCCGGGGCCAGCTGTGAGCCAGTGCGTCCGTGCCGAGTGTTCCCTCGGTCAGGGAGTAAAACAGCTGGCAGTGGGAGGTCTCTGAGGAGGCAAACAGGTCTACCTGAGCCTCCCCGAACTCTCTCCAGATCAGCTGAACCGCCTGGGGGTGGAGTCGCCACTCTCCCGGAAGCACAGCTCGTGATAGCTCGTCGGCCACACGGTTGAGCACGCCGGGGACATACATGGCTCGAAGCGACCTCAGATGCTTCTGACTCCAGAGGAGGAGATGGCGGGCGAGTTGCGACATGCGACGGGAGCGTAGACCACCTTGTCGGTTGATGTACGCAACGGTCGCCGTATTGTCCGTACGGACCAGCACGTCCCTGCCCTGTAGCGGCCTTTTCAAGCGGCTCAGAGCGAGATGTACTGCCAGCAACTCGAGGCAATTGATGTGCCAATGCAGTTGGGGGTCCGTCCACACCCCTGACACTGCATGCCCGTTGTACGTGGCACCCCAGCCGGTGGCAGAGGCATCTGTGAATACCACAGCATGCCTGGACACCTGTTCCAAGGGGACTCCTGCCCGCAGGAACAAGGGGTCTGACCACGGGCTGAAGGTCTGGCGGCACGCCGGTGTGATTGCCACCCGGTGAGTGCCGTGATGCCACGCCCATCTCGGGACTCGGCCGTGAAGCCAGTGCTGAAGCGGTCTCATATGAAGTAGGCCGAGCGGGGTTACCGCTGCTGCCGCTGCCATATGCCCCAGGAGCCTCTGAAAGAATTTCAGTGGGACCGCTGTCCTGCCTTTGAACGTGTTCAAGCAGTTCAGCACCGACTGAGCACGCTGCTCTGTGAGGCGCGCTGTCTGGGTGACCGAATCCAACTCCATACCGAGATAAGAGATCCTCTGCACAGGGGAGAGTTTGCTCTTTTCCCAGTTGACCTGAAGACCCAACTGGCTGAGGTGCCTGAGCACTAGGTCCCTGTGTTCGCATAGCTGATCTCGAGAGTGTGCTAGTATGAGCCAGTCGTCGAGATAGTTGAGGATGCGAACGCCCTGTTCTCTCATGGGAACAAGGGCCCCCTCCGTGACTTTCGTGAAGACACGTGGGGACAGGGACAGCCCGAAGGGTAGGACCTTGTACTGATATGCTCGACCCTCGAACGCAAAGCGCAGGAATGGCCTGTGTCGAGGAAGAATCGAGACATGAAAGTACGCGTCCTTCAGGTCGATCGCTGCAAACCAATCTTGGGGACGGATGCATTCGAAAATGCGTCTCTGCGTGAGCATTTTGAACGGTAGCTTGTGGAGGCTCCGATTCAAAACTCGCAGATCCAAGATCGGTCGTAACCCACCACCTTTCTTGGGTACAATGAAGTAGGGACTGTAGTGCCCTGACCTCATATCGGCTGGAGGGACCGGCTCTATCGCATCCTTCGCCAGTAGGACTGCGATCTCCGCACGCAAGACATGGGCATCGGCTGCTCTCACTGTAGTGGAGTGGATGGCCCGAAACTTGGGGGGACGCCGGGCGAACTGAATCGCATAGCCGAGCCTGATGGTTCGAATGAGCCAGCGAGACGGACTGGGGAGCGCTAACCAGGCTCGCAGAGACCGTACAAGCGGGACCAAAGGGACCGTAGGCGTACCCGGAGTGGGGCAGCAAGGTGGAACACAGGGACGCGGCTCGGGGGGCTCTCTCTGGGAGGCGGCCCGTAGCGGGGTCTGAGTGTGCTGTGCAGCACTTACCTGATTCCACGGGGCAGGAGGTGCGGGAGGCGGCTCGGTGGCGTTCTCGGACCGTACACAGCTGCCGGCTGGCGAAAGAAGAGGCGGATGAGAGTGGTGAGGATTCCAACCCCCCACTGCTCTCCGGGTCTTCTTCGGACCCAGAGATGATAGAAACTGCTCTTTTATTGAGAATTTGGGTACCGCTGGTTTTAAGGCCAGCGGCGGAACACAAACAAAATGAAACAAAGGATTTACCACCCGGCCCTCTTCCGGGGGAGGGAGCGATGCAGTCATCGTCTCCTGGAGAGCAGTCCCTTCCATCTCTGGGTCGCCCGTCCTAGGGCCGCTTACCCTTGGCTTTGCCGCCCCTCTTGGCGGGGGCCTGGACGGGCGGGGCGCCCTGCCTGCGACTGGCTCCACGGCGCCGTTTAGATGGAGGCTGCTGCTGCGGCGCGGGAGCAGGGGCAGACGCAGGAGGACGCCCACGGCGACGAGCAGACCGAGGAGCCGCGGGCGGTGGGGTGGAGGCAGCAGCTGACCGCCGCGGCAGGATGTGTCTGATGGCCTCAGTCTGCTTCTGTACAGCCGAGAACTGCTGGGCGAAGTTCTCGACCGCGTCGCCGAAGAGGCCGGTCTGGGACACGGGGGAGTTAAGGAACCTGATCTTGTCGGTCTCCCGCATGTCAGCCAGACACAGCCAGAGATGGCGTTCCTGGACCACAAGTGTGGACATCGCACGACCCACTGACCGCGCAGTGACCTTCTTCGCACAAAGCGCGAGGTCAGTTGCGGCACGAAGTTCTTGGAGAACTTGTGGATCATGACCACCCTCGTGCAGGTCCTTCAGTGCCTTGGCCTGATGAACCTGCAACAACGCCATAGCGTGCATGGCAGAGGCAGCTTCCCCACAGGCCTTGTAAGCTTTGCCGGTCAGGTCCGACGAGTACTTACAGGCCCGGGAAGGAAGACACGGTTCTCCACGCCAAGTGGAGTTAGGGCACAGTTGCATAGCAACGGCCCGTTCCACTGGCGGGATACGCGTGTATCCCTTAGCTGCCCCGCCATCAAGGGTGGTGAGGGAGGAGGAGCCACCGAGACGGTTTCTGGCAGTAAAAGGTGCCGTCCACGTCCCTGTGAGCTCCTCATGCACCTCCGGGAAGAAAGGCACTGGGGTGGGTTGCTGAGAACCAGCGCGCGCCACCCCGAGATACCAATCGTCCAACCTCGAGGGCTCGGGACACGGTGGAGGGTTCCACACGAGCCCGATCCTGTTGGCGGCCCGGGAAAGCATGGCCATCATCTCCGGGTCCGACTCGGGCACTGCTGGCACACCCGAAGGAGGCAGCGGCTCTGAGCCGTCGTCCGCGGAGAGGTCTGACCCACCCTCCGATGCAGCGATCGACATCTGGTCGTCGCAGGGAGCGCCGAACGAAACGACTGGTACACATCTCGAGGATGGTCCAGAACGTTCCGTTGGCAATTCAACTGGTTGCAGAGCATGAGAGGAGTGAGGGTTCCTAGGGGGTTGGTTCCCCGAAGGAAGCGCGCTCACTGTAATCCTCAGGTCACCCGTGTCACTGCCCGTAGCAACCCGCGAAGGGGGGTTGGAACGAGGTGCAGGCACGGGGACTCCGCCCCTTTGCAGGAACGAGAGTCTCGACCTCAGCTCCGAGATGGTCATCTTCCCACAATGGGTACATGACTCATCCACGAACGCTGCCTGTGCGTGTTCGAGGCCCAGACACACAAGGCAGCGATCGTGACCATCCCGCGACCCCAGGTAACGACCGCATCCAGAAACACACAGATAGAATGTCATCTTGAAAAAGACGCAAACTATCTGTGTAAGCTCTTTTAGAGACTGCTCTCCTTGGTGCTGAAGCACGCAGGGGAACGGTCACGGCGAACACAGACAGGAATGTGCACCTGCCTGTGCGCGATTCTCTCACGCTGGTCTTACCAGCCGTGAAAACGGCCGTTGAGCGCTTTAATCGCGCACCTTACCAGCCGTAAAAACGGCCGTTGAGCGCTTTAACCGCGCACCTTACCAGCCGTGAAAACAGCTTTTTTGTTTGCTCTGTTTTAAAACAACAAACAAAGAAGAGAGAGAGAGAAGAGAAAAAGACCGCTCGCGCTGCTGTGCCGTCACGCCCGCACCAAAGTGGAGAGATCCAGAAGAGGCTTGCTTTCAAATTCACTCTGTTCAGCATACGAAGTGCTTGGCTCCGAAGCAAAAAGCTAGTGTGCAATCGCACCAGCTGCTTGTTAAATACCCGCGCTGCGAGGCTGCACAGCTGTTGCAAATGATTGCACGCCAATGTGTATTGGCTTGTTTTAGTTTCACTCGAAGTAGATTGGCCTCTCTAGCGAGATTCCTATTGGTCAGTCATGACCTACGTTGTAGTGACTGACCGATAGGGAACAGCTGATTGAATTATGCAAATATATACATTTATTTTCAATTATTTTATTTACGTATTGCAGAAATTCTGTCTCTGTCTTAGTTGTTTCATTACAGTAACCGTACTGTACATTCTATAAAGCACTCTGAGATGGGTCTTTTTTGATTGAATTTCTGCAGCAAAAGACCTAAACCCAACAAAACAAAAATGTAGAGAGGCTTCAAAAGAAACTGCAGTGCAAAACACAATATATACAATATACTGTCTGTTGTATAAGGGCATACCTGACACATATAAAATAATGCAGTTTCTGTAATTCCATCTCATGTTAGTGTTTTTATGACATTGTGCTATGATTGACTAAATCGTCCTGTTGGACGAGAACATATGTTAATGTTTTGAAAAATTATTTGATTTTGAGACATGTTTGCAGTGTTTTGGTAGACATATTGTTGCTAGTGTATTATTGTATTTTGAAAATTAGTGTTGGAGTTTAGTTTACAATGTGTGATTTTGAACATGAAATTAACTGTTTTGCCAATTGTGTGTTGTAGGTGTGTTGGTGCGTTAAGAGTTTAGGAAATTTGTTAAAAGTATTGAAAAAATTGTCATAGCGCTTGTAAAAAACTGTAAATGTTTTTGAAAGATGTCTCTTATGCTCATCAAGGCTGTATTTATTTGATTAAAAACAAGTTACAGTAAAACAATAATATTGTGAAATATTATTACAAATTAAAATAACTGTTTTCTATTGTAATATGTTTTAAAATGTAATGTATTTCTGTGATGGCAAAGCTGAATTTTCAGCATCATTCCTCCAGTCTTCAGTGTCACATGATCCTTCAGAAATCATTCTGATATGTGGATTTGCTGCTCAGAAACACTTCTTATTACCATCAATGTTGAAAACAGTTGTGCAGATTCATATTTTTTTGGATACTGTGACTGAATTTTTTTGATTGAGGTGCTTTGATGAATAATAAGTTCAAAAGAACAGCATTTTTTTTTATTGAAATTTTGTAACAAATAGGCTACCTTTACTGTCACTTTTGATCAATTTAATACATACTTGTATACTTGTATTAATTTTCTTAAAAAAAAAATCATATTGACCCCAAACTTTTGAATGATAGTGTATATTCCAGTATTTTCTGATAATTTGTCATAGTTTATATTGATGCTTAGCAATGGAAGAAAGGAAGGAATTTTATGATTTATGACATATGATTTTATGACATGCATTCCATGGGAATTAAACCCATGACATTGACTTGACATTTCTAACGCCATGCTCTACTGTTTGAGGTATAGGAGTCAAATGTGTATGACACATAGTGATGGCAAGGGCTTTAGTTTGATTCTGAGGGCATGTATGAAATTATGAAATGTATATCTTTAATGCAATGTTAAAAGCATCTGCCAATAGAATAAAAACAAAAAACAAAAGTCCCACATACATGAAATGTATAACTACATTCAGCCTACACCAATCCAGGCTGTATTTACCTCAAAAATAGAGTCATTATCATAATACAGTTTACAGCCTTAAACAAAAGCACATCTGGATATTATTATTGCCACAGGCATCATTTTCAGTGGGAACAACAGGGAGACATCCCTATCACTCTTTGCCATGACCGATTTTGTCCCTACCACTTTTTTTCTGTGGAAAATGAAAAAATAAACTGGTACACAGCAGGGATGCATCTAATACAGAGGAATAGTAGAAGGAGTTAGTGTGTGTTAGTCTGATTAGGCCGATGTCAGCGCTGGAATGTGAAGTGTTTAATGTTTTGCTGTGTATTAATGCGGGTTGTCACCAGTGGCGGATCCTGTTATAGAGCAGCAGTGTTCTTTCCCTACAATATATTTTTTATCCACTCTCTGTTACAGGGATATCACAACATAAAATGCTAACCAATGTTGTTTATGTGTAGCAAACACTTTTGAATTCTCTTACAGTGCATTCAAGGTTCACATTATATGTGTTTTTTCGCTTTTTGCTTTTACTTAATGGACAATATGAAGCAGACAGGGAAGTGAAAAGGGGAGAAGGAGGGCAAATGGCATCTGGATGTGATCTAAGTCAGACTTGAACCTGGATCCCTTTTAAACAGCTCTTATATGTCACTGGTGTATACGATAGCATCATGTTAAGGACAGGAACAAATACAACCCTCTCCTTATGCAATCAATGGCATGCAGCTGTTTTTTTTGTTTTTTTTAAATTAAAAAAATCTTTACATTTAGCTGGGTTTGACCTCAAGAGCTCTTGCACTCGAAGCAAGAATGTTCATTTGTAGACCAACAAACTATTATCCCATCACTGATAGTGTTTAGATTGCCTAAAGTTCAACTGAGCTCTTGCATCGATTGAAAAACATTATAGCACCCATAACTCGCTGTGTAAAGGGAATATTATATATATATAATATCATCTGATTCGTCATCTGATTGGTTTGCTATATATTTATATATATATATATATTTTTTTTTTTTTATTTTTTTTTTTATAAATAAATAAAGGACATTTTATTGCGTAAATAAAGGGAATTCAATGATGTATTGAAATTGGTATTTATTTTTAATACATTTTTGATATTCCAGTTTTGACTTGAAAATGTATTTTAGCATGATTTTCATAGAATATTTAGTCATTGAATTAAAAACAGATGCTCGATTGGATTGAGATCTGGGGAATTTGGAGGCTAAGTCAACACCTCAAACTCGTTGTTGTGCCCCTCAAATCAATCCTGAACCATTTTTGCTTTGTGGTGGAGCGCATTATCCTGCTGAAAGAGGCCACAGCCACCAGGGAAACGTTCTTCCATTGCTCCAAGGTCCAGTTCTGATGCTCACGTGCCCACTGTTGGCGCTTTTGATGGTGCTTGAGCAATTTGAGCTACAGTAGTTCGTCTGTTGGATCGTACCACACGGGCCAGCCTTCGCTCCCCACATGCATCAATGAGCTGCAGTTTTGGAGATGCTCTGTTACAACCCTATGGTTTGTGTTTTGTTATATCTCTGTTGTTTTGTGAGTGTCTGTGTAGGAACGTCATCTGATTGGTTCCAGGAGGCTGAATGATGCTATGTTCTGACTGGTGCACAGTACTTTAAAAGGCATGTCATCACAGATTTTGTGTTTTGAGCAGAAAAAGTTTGTGTATGTGTTAGGAGAGTTTGACTGTGTTAAGATTACTATAGTGTGCGCGTACACACACACACACACACACACACACACACACACACACACACACACACACACACACACACACACAGCATACACACTCATGCTTGGGAGATGTGTTCCAGAGAGGGATATAAAGCTCAAAGTGATGAAAGGTGATGAATGTGCCAGAGTTGGATAGGAACACAGCACAGCTCCAGGATTACAGAGCTCAGCTCCACGTGATAATGAGTGAAGGGGTGAAGACATGTTAAGAGGGCTCTGGACACATTGTGAGTTATGACTGACTTATGAATGTCAGGGTCTCTGGATCTCTGCCTCCCTCTCACACTTGCTCACATCTCTCCTCATCCTCCTTCTCAACCGCCGTCTGCTATGAGCCATTATTCATTTCAGATTTAATTCTGCATTGCTAACAGCAGTGCTAGAAAGGCACACCAAACACTAAAATAAATCTTTACAAAAAATGCACCGTTAGAGTGTAAGTAAATGAAAGTAGTGGTGCTTCTAAATGCATTTCTTAGTAGCGTGACTGTAGCTGTTTATTAACTGTTTATTACCATATATATAATTTTTTTATATATTTTTTTTAATATAGTACTAGCAAGTACCGTTGCTAAAAAGAAGTACACTCCAGTAAAAAATACTTTTAAAGATTACTGAAATAATATATGTGCGTACAACCAGTTGTAAGGTTCTCTTACGAGAGGTTCTCTCGTATTGCGTAAGTTTAGCTTACGCTACAGGAAAGATTCATCTTCTCGAGATACTGAAGCCTAAAATTATCCTTAATTTTGTATACCTTGTCAACGCAGTGCAGGAGCTAGCAGACCTAGAGCAGGCTATCTTGCGTGCTCATTGGCTGCCCTGCGGGCAACTGCTGCAGCCTACCAGTGAGCCCGGCGTGACGTCACGCCCAATGAAGGGCGCCCGCGCCTTCATAGCGTCACAGCCCGCCAGAATGGGCGTGGCTTAGCCTATAAAGGAAAGGGGCTGTAGGCTGCTTCCCTGATTTTTGTCTCTTCAGCGAGCTCTTCGCATCGCTGGATCTGAGAGAAGCCACCGCCGCCGTCGAACAGCGAACAGCCAGCTTAGGACAACGCTGAGGAAGCCGGCCGTCTTCGCCACCTTCAGCCATCCGTGCGAGCTACGCTATCCGGCGACGTATCCTTTTGCCTTGCTATTTAGATTGTATATTTTCTAAAAGAGCAGCGAGCGTCTTTTTCAAGATGCCTCGCACTTCCTGCGGCTCGTGTAGAGCCCCGCTCAGCGCCGGAGACCGCCACCTGATCTGCGCTCTCTGCCTGGGCCTGGAACACGCTGAGCTCGCCCTCGCTTCCGGGGGCTGCGAGCTCTGTGAGGAGCTTCCGTTGGTGACCCTGCGGGCTCGACTCGAAGCTCTCAACTCCGCAGCAGTCACTCCGCCCTCTGTGGGACCGCGCAGGAAGAAGCGCCGTTCCCTGTGACAGCCGGGCGCGCTCGCCGGAGAATCTCCCTCGAGCCTCGCTTTCGCCCTCCCCGCCTCTCCTCTTCGACGCGCAGCTGCCGCTCACGAGCCTCACTGCCGTCGCTTCGGAGGATGAGGCCGAGGGACACGCCACGAGGGACTGCTGCTCTGTCCTGGCATCGGACAGCGAGGAATGGTCGCTTCATTCCGACGCCTCGTCGATCCAGGAATCCACCCGTACCCGTGCTGGAGCTGACGCTGAGCTAATGCGCCTGCTAACTCAGGCCGTTGACCGCCTCGGGCTCGAGTGGTCACCGCCAGAGGAACCCGCGCCGAACAGGCTCGAAGGATGCTTCCTTCAAAGTCGCCGCCGCTCAGCTTCAGCAACGAGGCCCGCTCCATTCCTGCCGGAACTTCATGCGGAGCTGACGAAGTCGTGGAGTACTCCGTTCTCTTCTCGACTACAGTCACCGGCCTCCGCGTCAATCTCCCGAGTGGACGGCGCCGCCGAGAAAGGGTACACGGCTATTCCACCGGTGGAAGAGGCGGTCGCAGCGCACCTTTGTCCGCCCTCCGCGAGATGGCGGTCACGGTCAGCCCTCCCGTCTAAAGCCTGTAGAGCCACGTTCGCCTTGGTCGGCCGCGCTTATGCTGCCTCCGGCCAGGCCGCGTCTGCTTTACACTCTATGGCTGTGCTTCAGATCCTACAAGCCTACCTCCTCCGTGAATGGGATGAGAAGGGCCAGGATCCAGCTGCTGTTACGGATTTGAGAAGCGCGACGGATCTCTCTCTCCGCGCCACCAAAGCAGCAGCCCAAGCTATCGGACGAGCCATGGCCGCGTTAACTGTTACGGAGCGGCACCTCTGGTTAACGCTCGCGGATATGAGGGAATCTGAGCGAGCCACGTTTCTGAATGCGCCGCTTACCCCGACTGGTCTCTTCGGCCCAGCGGTGAACGGGATCGTTGATTGCTTTTCTGAGGTACAGAAGACCACACAGGCCATGAATCTCTTCCTGCCGCGAAGCTCGAGTTCCGCCACAGGCCGCTCTCGCGAGAGACAAAGCCAGCCTCCTGTGCGAACCAGCACCCAGCGTCCAGCACAGCCCCAGCCTCAGCCTTCGCAGCGACGTCAGGGCGGCCGCCCTAGATCGCGCTCAGACAGCCGTCACAGACCGCCGCCTCCCAGAGGGCCTCGGCAAAGAATCACGCTGAAATCTGAGCACACGAAGCCCTCCTAACAGTAAGAGAGAAAAGACGCGCATGTCCCGCTGCGGCCGGACCGCCGTCAAAGTTCATTCCCCTGTCAGTCCCCTTCAAACAGGCTACTGCAGCGGTTCAACTAGCAGCCAACGAGCCGGTTTATTCACCCTCTCGCCTGCACACAAACGCCGTTTTCACGGCGACCCAGAGAAATCTCAAAAAGAGTGTAATGTCTGGTCCGGCTCACGCCCGTCAATGTTTTAAGTGTAGTGAAAGTGCCCACGCCCCAGTGTTCACCCCTACACATAAGCACTCAAAATTCTGTGTCACTCACAGAGCACACTCTCATAAAGCGCAGAAAAGCCGCTCGAGTGTTGAATGTAAGAAATGTGTCCACAAATCTGTGCCCACTATCTGCCCGCTCTGTTACACGGTCAAAAAAGCAGGTTATAAATGCAAGTCTCGTGCCCGCCAGAGAGCGCTCACGCTTACTAACACAAACCTCTCCCCGGGCCCCGCCCGCGCGCTTAAGCGTTATCACAAAACGCAGGGCGTTAATAAAACGCTCCCCTTCTATTATGATCGGGGCGTTAGATACAGTTGTAAGTCTCGTGCCCGCGTTCACGCGCTCACACTTACAGAGAGCTTTTTCACCCGGAGCACGTCAAAATGTGGCAAAAGTTTGTTCCCCATCCCTTATGATCGGGACTTCTCACATAAATCAGCCGGCAGTTTCGGCTGTCAGCGAGCCGCCATTGCCCAGAACCGAGAGCGTGCGCGCCGTGCTCTCTGCTCCGGTTCAGTTTCACAGGCCAGCAAATGGCGGTCTGAACCCGGAGGCCATTCGCCCTCTAGCGGCTCACATAGCTGCGTGGGAAAACATCCCAGGGATTTCAGAATGGGTGTTGAGCACAATAAAACAGGGCTATACACTTCAATTCATTCGCCGTCCCCCGCGCTTTCGAGCCCGGACCGCGACGATAGTGAATGCGGAAGTAGCACACCTACTTCACGCAGAAATAGCAAAGCTGCTGTGCAAAGGGGCTATAGAAAGGGTACCGCCTTCTCTAAGCGAGTCAGGCTTTTACAGCCGTTATTTTCTCGTGCCCAAGAAGGACGGAGCCTTCAGACCCATCCTAGATCTGAGACATTTGAACAAAGTGTTTGCGAGAAGACCGTTCAAAATGCTTACGACCAGAAAAATCCTTGCGCACGTTCGCCCGAGGGACTGGTTTATTTCTCTAGATCTGAAGGATGCATATTTTCAGATTCAGATAGTACCCCGTCACAGGCAATTTTTGAGATTCGCCTTCGACGGTCAGGTATATCAATACACCGTCCTGCCGTTCGGCCTGTCCCTGGCACCCCGCACATTTACAAATTGCATGGACGGGGAACTCGCCCCCCTGAGAAGTCAGGGGCTGTGAATAATGAACTATCTGGACGATTGGCTGGTATTGCCACAGTCAGAGACGGAACTTCTATCTGACAGAACAGTGCTTCTCAGTCACCTGGAAAGCTTGGGTCTCACGGTCAACTGGACCAAGAGCTCATTACTGCCCAGCCAGTCAATTTCCTTTTTAGGAATAGAACTGGACTCGGTAACCATGACGGCTCGTTTGTCGGCACAGCGCGCGCGCCGTGTTCGCCACCTAGCCGCATCTTTCCAGAAGGGCAGCTTCCTCCCTTTGAAAACTTTTCAAAGGATGTTGGGCTGTATGGCATCAGCTGCAGCGGTGCTCCAGCTGGGCCTACTGCGCATGCGCCCGCTCCAACGCTGGTTGAATGCTCGCGTGCCCCCCCCGAGCCTGGGTGTCTGGCGGCCAGAAAATCAGAGTGACTCAGGCCTGCATAGCGGCTCTGTAGCCCTGGTTAGCGGCCAACTAGTTCCAGCAGGGAGTAGCGATGGGAACCATCTCTTACCGAAAAGTCATCTCAACAGACGCGTCCAACTCAGGTTGGGGCGCGCTGTTCGAGGGCAGACCGGCCTTTGGCCAGTGGTCAGACTGGGAGAAAGAGTTTCACATAAACTGTCTGGAAATGATGGCGGTCGAGAACGCACTGAAGTGCTTCCTCCCGTTCATACAGGACCAGCATGTTCTTGTCCGCTCGGACAACACATCTGTGGTATCCTATATAAACCGTCAAGGCGGTGTCAGATCCAGGAATCTTTGCAATCTGACGGAACGCCTCCTTATTTGGTCTCAGATGCACCTGCGCTCGCTGAGGGCGGCGCATGTGCCTGGCCATCTGAACGACGGCCCAGACAGACTGTCCAGAGACAATGTTCCCCCAGGGGAATGGTCCTTGCACCCCCAAACGGTCCAGAAACTGTGGTGCCTATTCCGCAGAGCGGAAGTCGACCTATTTGCGTCAAAAGACAACGCTCAATGCCCAATGTTCTTCTCGAAGGACGAGGACGCGCTGGCCCAGGTTTGGCCCAGCCTCCCGCTATATGCTTTCCCTCCGGTCTCTCTGTTACCACAGGTGATCAAGAGAATCAGGGAAACGCGCCACTCGGTGCTCCTCATAGCCCCGCGTTGGGAGAATCAGATTTGGTTCCTGGAACTAGCACGGCTGTCACTTACAGCTCCGTGGCCGATTCCGGTGAGGGCAGATCTCCTCTCTCAGGCTCGCGGCACGATCTGGCATCCCCATCCAGAGCGCTGGTCGCTGCATGCATGGCTGATCAACGGGTACTCGTTACCCTGCCAGAAGGAATGATGAACACGATCACGCAGTCTAGAGCCCCTTCCACGAGAAGGCTCTACGCATCTAGATGGTCGGTGTTCTCCGGATGGTGCACCGACAGAGGTCTGAACCCGCGGACATATGGGGTGGCGCATCTGCTCACTTTCCTACAAGAGCTGTTGGATAAGGGAAGGTCCCCTTCCACGCTCAAAGTATATGTGGCGGCCGTGGCAGCGTTTGCAGAATCAACGCACAGCCAGTCACTGGGAAAACATGAGTTGGTCATCCGCTTCCTTAGAGGAGCTAGAAGGATGAATCCGCCGCGCCCCCCGTCGGTTCCTATGTGGGATCTTTCATTGGTCCTCGAGGCCCTGAAAGCTTTTCCTTTTGAACCACTAGACTCCGTGGGGTTGAAATATCTATCACTGAAAACGGTTTTTCTGACTGCACTGTCATCAGTAAAACGCGTAGGGGATCTGCATGCGCTGTCTGTCAGCGCGTCGTGTCTTGAGTTTGGACCAAATGACTCTAAAGTCATCCTCAGACCTAGACATGGCTATGTCCCTAAAGTGATGGGCACTCCATTCAGAGCGCAAGTTATTTCATTGTCTGCTCTCCCAGCATCTGACAGTGAAAGTGATGTGAACCTCCTCTGCCCCTTCAGAGCGCTGAGGTTTTACATTACGCGCACCTTCTCCTTCAGGCGCTCGGAACAGCTTTTTGTTTCGTTTGGTGGGCGCACCAAGGGTTTCGCCTCCTCGAAACAGAGCCTGTCCAGATGGATAGTAGACGCTATAGCGGCCGCTTACGCGTCAAAGGGTCTGCAATGCCCTCTGGGCATCAGGGCTCATTCCACGAGAGGCGTGGCCTCTTCGTGGGCATGGTCCAGCGGGATTTCTATCCATGACATATGCGTAGCGGCGGGCTGGAGCTCCCCGTCTAACTTTGTAAGGTTTTATAGCCTAGAAGTTCCCGCCTTGCAGGCTAAACTGCTGTCAGTCTGAACGAGAGGTGTATTCTGCCCAGATCTCCTGCTCAGATCACTCTCACATGACCCAGCTCTCCTGGTTGAGCTACACTAAATGGGATTATGCCATGTGCCTATACAGACCCCGCGCCCACGCTGCTCTGTATTCCCTATGTGTGCTTATGTACAAGTGATGGCCCGCGTGGCCGGCCACCTTATTCTTTCCACTTATAGGGTTCCCCCCCTAGAAAGATCGGGGTCTCATGTGGATGCTTGGCACGCACGGCGTTGACAAAGTGTTCCCGTAGCGTAAGCTAAACTTACGCAATACGAGAGAACCTCTCGTAAGAGAACGATACTCGGTTACTAACGTAACCTCGGTTCTCTCTAGAGAGGGAACGAGTATTGCGTAACCGGCCGTGTTGCACCACGAGCGACTTCGCTTCAGTCGACAAAAACCAGGGAAGCAGCCTACAGCCCCTTTCCTTTATAGGCTAAGCCATTCTGGCGGGCTGTGACGCTATGAAGGCGCGGGCGCCCTTCATTGGGCGTGACGTCACGCCGGGCTCACTGGTAGGCTGCAGCAGTTTCCCGCAGGGCAGCCAATGAGCACGCAAGATAGCCTGCTCTAGGTCTGCTAGCTGCTGCACTGCGTTGACAAGGTATACAAAATTAAGGATAATTTTTGGCTTCAGTATCTCGAGAAGATGAATCTTTCCCGTAGCGTAAGCTAAACTTACGCAATACTCGTTCCCTCTCTAGAGAGAACCGAGGTTACGTTAGTAACCGAGTATCGTTTTCTGTCATTTTATTGCATGTTTTATTTTACAAGTAAAGAAAAATGTTATAGAGTTTTATTTTATGCAATTACTTTACATGTGCTGGTATGCTAATCAAAATAAGTGTACTTCTTTAAAGCATGACAAAAGATGAAAATGTACTTTAAAGTAAAACTTTTCATTTGACTATTACAAAGTACACATTTTGAAAGTGTACATATAAGTGTGGTAAACAGTGTTACGTCTAAAGACGTATATGTTTGTGAGATCTGCATGGTACTGTGGTATGTTTTCTTTCTTTCTTTTGTTGTTGTTTTGTGTCTCCTTCTCTCCTTTGGCTCCTCCCACTCTTTCACTCGGGCATGTAGCTGATTGCGTACCAACCAGGAGGAAGCAGCATACAGTAAAAGCAAGCAGAACTCTCAATTGTGGAGAACCTTTCTCCAGAGCATGATCTGTGTTAGCCCGGTCCAGTTGGGAGCTGTTGTGCACCTCTTTGTGGATCTGTGTGACTGGTTGCATTTTCCTTTTATTTTTGGCTTATACTGTTGCTTTATTGCCTGCTTATTGTTGAATGCTGTAGCCTAAGGCACTGTTGCTTCCTTGTGAGACGCCCCAGTCTACAACCTTGATATTATTAAGTCACCTTGTGATTTGCTTTACCATTTAAGCTGTTATTCTCCTGATTGTTTGTTTTTACTTTTTTTATTACTTGGGAACTGTAGGGAGGTGGGCGCCATTTTATTTTGTAATCCCCTGTTTTCTCCTGGTTTGTGGTTAGGTAGGGAGTGAGTGTACATTTCTGTTATTTATTTGTTATATTCTCTGAGAGGCTTATTAAGAATTTAACTCCCAGGTAGACTAAACTTTTGTTTATTATTTTGGCATTGCCCCCTTCTGAAGTCTTTGTTTCCTCCCTAAGCTTTACTCTCTAGGTAAACTGGTAGGCTATATGTTAAGAGCCTTTGAATGAATGTGTTAAAAAGGGCCCAGTCAAATGCTCTTTAAAACCTTAATTTTGTTACGTTCTGTTTAGAAACGAACCCTAGACACTCATAGGACGTAATAACAGTCAGAATGTGTACTCTCTGTAAGTACACTTAAATGGCATTTTATTTCATTACAGTTTTTCTGAAATGCTAAAACACTAAACCCAATTCTCTTAAACTAATTCTCAATAGCCTAAACCAATTGGTCGAATAAATCACTCTTTCTGTAAAACATTAAACAAGTTCAGGTAGTTTAAACAATGTTTGCAAATCTCATGCACTTTTTGTTCTAACCTCTAAACACATTTTCACTCACTAAAACACATTTCGCACTGTGATACACTTAAGTTTCAAAATGCTAAACACAGGCAGGCATCAGTTAAACACAACTACAACACAGTTGTCATCGTTTACACACAACAACTCAAAATTGTTCACACTTATTTCTAATTATGTGGTCAAACCAACTGTACATAATACAAGTCAGTTCAGAGTCCCAAAATTGACTCAAAATGTTGCACTGAATGTTGCATACCAACAATGGATGCATGAAACAATATAAGAGGGAGAGGAGGAAAAGTATGTGTGTAAGAGGTGGTGAACAAGGAGGAGGACGACGAGAAAGAGCAAGGTGTGGAGAATGTTGTTAAGGCTGGATCTGGGTTTAGGGTTTTCTCTTTGCCTGCCAAGATGACATTGTCTGTGATGTGGACAAAGTCATCAGGCTGGACCCGACATGAAGACGTGATGCTGAAGCAGAATCAATCCCTCTCACTGATCTTGATTCTGCAATTGCACAACTTTTCTGAGTGTACTGTAACATGCTTTTCATTTAGAGTATTTTACTGTAACATTTTTGGCTTTTGCAGTTGGGTCACTGTATTTTCACAGTATGCAAGTGCAAGTATAAAGACATTCAATTCTATACAATATTCAGTACAATATTATACTTGCAGTGCATACAGTATACAATTTATTCACCTTTCTACTGTAAGTTATCATTACTATACTTTTTTACATAATTGCAAAATTTGTTTACTTTGTTACAATATACTTTTTTTCTGTAACTGCATGCTTTGGGTTCTGTGTTCTCCATTTTTTGATGTAGTGTCTAATGAATTATCTGTAGTGTCTAAAATATTGACTCGCTGTGTGTATGATCTGAAAGCATTGTTTGATTTTGAGCACAGATAAAATGGGTTTGAGGCAATTGTTTTGATTTTGCCAGAAGAGTCAGAGGTTCTCTGAATGTGGTTTGAAAATTTGGTTTTAAGGTTTTGAGAAAGTGAGTGATGGTTTCAAGAAATGTGTTTTAGCAATTCAGAAAAACTGTATTATTATATTGTCTACAGCTTTTTTTTTTACTTTTACAGTTTTTTCTGAATGCTTAAGCGCTAATCATGATTCTTGTAGCACAATTTCTAAAACTATTAATACGTATAGCAAAACCACTCACTGAGTATGCAAAACTAAAAGCACAAACACTGCTTTGCACTCAGTTTGCAATTTTGTAACACACACTTTTCAAAACTGTAGGCACAATTCACTGCACAACAATCTTTTTGCAGAACTTTAAACACAACTCACTGCTTACACTCAATTACCAAATTTCCAACACACTCCTAGCAAAATTATACACATTTATGGCTATCATTAACACTATTTTGCCAACTGTCTGGCACACTTTCACATGTGAAAACTGTTTTAGATAATTAGTTTACTTTGCAATCAGCCTAAGCACTATAAATAAGCCACAGGTAAGCTGTCTGTGTGGAGTACAACGGAAGGAGCAGTAAGAGTGAGAAGAGTGAGAATCAGAGGAGGCCGAGGAGGCCGAGGGAGAGGACGTGGAGGTGAAGAAGTTGGAGGAAGAGGACGTGGAGGTGAAGAAGTTGGAGGAAGAGGACGTGGAGGTGAAGAAGCGAGAGGGTTAGAGGAAGTTAGAGGAAGAGGACAAGGACGAGCAAGAAGAGAACGAGGAGGGAGAGGACGTGGAGGGGAAGAAGTTGGAGGAAGAGGACAAGGAGGAGCAAGAAGAGGACGAGGAGGGGAAAGAGGAAGGGTAAGAAGAGTAAGAAATAGAGTAACTGATGACATCAGAGCTACAATAGTGGACCATGTCATCAACCATGGGATGACCCTGAGGGAAGCTGGCCAACGGGTTCAGCCTAATTTGAGCCGCTACACTGTGGCAAGCATCATTAGGACATTTCGAAATGAGAATCGGTAAGTACTTTGTAGCACTGCCATACTCTAATGAGAAACACAACAGTACCATACATGCAAAAATACTGAAATTGTTACTTTACAGAATTACTAGACGTCCAGATGTTGGGGGCAGAGGAAGAATGTTCATTCCAGAGCAAGAGACCCATATAGTGAACATGGTGATTGCCAATAATGCAATAAGACTGCACGAAATACAGCAGCGCATAATTAATAACGACACCATCTTTCAAAATATACACAGTGTAAGCATTTCTGCACTAAGTAGTGTACTTGCGCGCCACATAATAAGAATGAAGCAAATTTACAGAGTTCCTTTCGAGAGAAACACAGAACGTGTAAAGCAACTGCGATATGACTATGTGCAGGTAAGCTATAGTGTCATTGGTTCTGAATTTGGAAGTGCATACTGTAGTGCTGTGCATGGGCCTGATGTGTTGCATTTGTTTTGTCTTGTCCAGAGAGTGATGGAATTAGAAGCAGATGCCATGGGACATGAGCTACTTTTTGTAGATGAGGCCGGTTTTAACCTCAGTAAAACCAGAAGACGTGGCAGGAACATTATTGGACACCATGCCATCATCAATGTCCCAGGACAACGTGATGGTAACATAACCATGTGTGCAGCTATAAGCCAAAATGGTGTTGTTCACCATCATGCAACCATAGGCCCATACAACACTGCACACATTATTGCATTCCTGGACACCTTACATGACATGCTCACTGTTCAGAGACCAGAGCATACCCGATATGTCATCATATGGGACAATGTTAGTTTCCATAGGGCTGCTTTGGTCCGCAACTGGTTTACAAACCACCCATTCTTCATGGCACTCAACCTCCCTCCATACTCTCCATTCTTAAATCCCATCGAGGAGTTCTTCTCTGCCTGGCGCTGGAAAGTGTACGACAGTCATCCTCATCAACAGGTAGCCCTTTTACAGGCAATGGAGGAGGCATGTGGAGATATTGACCATGCATCATGTCAGGCCTGGATACGGCATTCAAGGAGATATTTTCCCCGGTGCCTTGGACTGGAGGATATCGCATGCGATATGGACGAAATTGTTTTTTTGTTTTTTGTGAAATTACTATTTTGTGTTCTGACTTTGTCTTGGTTTTGATGAGTGTGAATAAACACCAATACTTGAAGTTTGGATCCTTGTATGTTTACATGACACTATGACAAAAGTATGACCTCAAATTGACATCTGTACACGAGAAAGCAAAAGCCAGATGTGTTTTGTATTCATACCACCATTGTGTAGTTGGCACATTGTGTGCTTAGTAGATGATGGCTTGTGTTTACTGTTTGATACGAAAACACCATTTTTACGAAGGTGTGAAGAGTTAATCTAGCTGTGTTCGCTTTTGCAAGAGAACTACAATGTTTTGATAATTGGGTGAAAGGTTTTCTTATTTGTGTGTAGAGTTTTGCAAAAATAGCCAATAGTTACAAAAAATGTGCTTAAGCAATCAGAAAAAACTGTAAGATTTGAACTTTCAATACAATTAAGCACGTTTCTTTTTCACAGGTGATAGCATAACTGTAGTTTATCTATATTAAATGATGAACAGCAATAGCATGTGGCTTGATAAAGGAGTTTGAAATTAGCTTTCCCAGTACTGGACCTTATAAGGTATTGTGTATAAAGGGAGACAGAGACGCCTGTGTGTGTGTGTGTGTGTGTGTGTGTGTGTGTGTGTGTGTGTGTGTGTGTGTGTGTGTGTGTGTGTGTGTGTGTGTGTGTGTGTGCGTGTGTGTGTGTGTGTGTGTGTGTGTGTGTGTGTGTGTGTGTGTGTGTGTGTGTGTGTGTGTCTTCCTGCGTGTTCCTGCATGTATTAAATGTTTTTCTTTTTCTGTTGTCTGATAGTCAACTGTTTTTTTGGTGCAACACCAAAATTAACAGTGTATTTTTAAAGGCTTATTTAATTTAAGAAGCAATGACATTCTGATTTCTACAGCGCTGTTCAAATATAAATTTTTCATTTTTGATTAATGAACAAGACCCACATCGGGGTCAATATATACACTAATTACAGCATCAAAAGCAGCAGGCGGTTATCTGAAGGAAAGATATACACTGAGGAATCTGATTGGATTTTCTTTAGCCTTAAAATCTCATTATTTTCTCTCTGAAATCACTGAAAGGTTGAAGTATAAGATACATTTACAAGTATCCATATGGTTCCCAGTGGTTGTGGTGGTCATAACGGTGAAGGAGATAAAAAGAGACACAGATAGAGAGAGACGGACACATCCCCTGCTCCTAAATAATTGCGTTCCTAATCTCTTTCAACTGGAACCAATTTGGCTAATAATCCTGTTAGAGGAGCAGGCAAACACACACATACACACACTTACTCACGCCTGGGACCTCAGCCCCCTCTGCAGGGGTGCATGGTGAGGTCTTCATATAAGGTCTTGATTAAGAAGCCAATATGACAGCTCTTCTGGGAATGTAAGGAATAAGTGAATTAAATAAACAAGAGACTTGCTGGCTTTAAACGGTCATGACTGTATGACTTGATTTATTCTATGGAATGTCCTGTTTCACTTTACTTTAAATGTCACAGTGTCTTTTTGTAATGACCTGCATCTTTGGCCTTTACTCAAGTATTTTTGAAATTTTCAAAGGTAATGTGTGTTTCTGCACCATTAGCGACATCAAACCATATTGCAATGTTTTTGTTTGAACAGCCTGTATGGACTGAACTGATCAAAACTGACTCAACTAATGAATGGTTTGGTTTGGGATGAAACTGTTTGTCCAACCAATTGCAGAGGTCAGTTTTTTCAATGTTTTTGTTGCAGAAGTGCTGGAAACAATGACACATCAGAGGCAGATGCTCGAGCTGATATGAGGAATGGGTGAGTTTGGATTCTTGGATCAAAGTTGGATCAGTTAACTGGCCCACATCAGTTAGATTTATCGATGTTCCCTCCCACTCTCCTCCCCTCATAAACTGAATCATTTGGCCGGCAAACTCAAACAACCTGGTCCAGGGTTTAATAAATATATGCAGTACATATATATTTCTGTTTGCTGGGCCCACAGCCCAGGTGGAATTTTCCCAGTGCTCCAGATGCTCGGCCTGCTGCTGGGTTTCATCTAAATGTATCAGATTCATTGAAATGTGTTGGTGAAAATGAATTTGAGAAGTTCAATTCAATTCAATTCAAATTTATTTGTATAGCGCTTTTCACAATACATATTGTTTCAAAGCAGCTTTACAGAAAGTGCATTTCAGAAATGTACATAGAAAAATACAGTTAGTTAATCATGTATTAATTTAGGGCATAACATATCGCCGGCGTTGAGTCGTCTCTTCACAGGCGTCGAGTCGTCTCTTCACAGGCGTTTAGTCATCTCATCGCAGGTGTTGGGGCATCTGAAGTCTCCGTGAGAGGCTGGATACAAACTGGAGCTGACGAACGCTATTTACCTCGGGACTAGCGTCCCGAGATAACAGCAGAAAAGCAGATGGGAAATAATTAGCATAGCTGCTGTTCATAATATTCATAGCTAAATGTGAGAACGCCCTCCCTCCTTTACTGGACTTAGATATCCTAGGAATGACCAGAAGCCTTGAATTAAGTGATCTTAAAGAACACGATGGATTGTAGGGCAATAGAAGGTCCATTAAATACACAGGAGCTAAGCCATTTAGGGCTTTATAGGTCAGGGGCCGTATTCACAAAGAATTTTAAGGCTAAAAGTAGCTCCTAACTGGCGAATTTAGGAGCAACTCCTAAAAATAATGGGCGTGTCACTCCTAACTTTAGGACTCCTAATTTTTTTCACTAAGAGTAATTCACGAAGCATTTTAGCCCTAAAAGTAGCACCTAAGTCTGGGACAGCTTAAAAGAAGTCGAGAGGACTCCTAACTCACTAAGACTTATTCACAAAGGATTGTAGCGCATACCACCGCCTCTCGCAGTCGTCCGGAGTCCGCGACACAAGCGGGAATGCTGCATTGATCTGCAAACAAATCCTCTCCCATGTCTCACGCTTAGTTTTACTTGATATCCCAGTGTCGAATTTCCTTTTTATTTTTATTTTATTTTATTTTTCAGCACCAACTGGGCCAGCAGCAGTAACTGATCCTGCGTCCAGTTGGGCTTTCTTTTCCGTTTTGACGAGTTCATAATCCACCGTCATTCAACTATTACATTACTTCAATAGGAGCAACATTTCCTTGCTTTAAGTAGTCTATTTAGGCTATGGAAGCTTGTTTCCGCCACAGAATGAAAAATAAAAAAGGTAATTGCGACTTTTTATCTCACAATTGCGACTTTATTTCTCACAATTCTGACTTCATATCTCGCAATTGTGAGATAAAAAGTCGCAATTATTTTTTTAAATTTTTATTCAGTGGCGGAAACAAGCTTCCATACTAATAGGATGTCAATTAACCAAGCAAGTGTTAATGCAAGTGTCATTTTTCATTATTAGGCAAGTGGCGGTTTCATTAGGGTATTAGGCTACCTTAATTTAATTTAATTGAATTCACCACTTTTCTCTCTCTCTCTGCCTATTTAGAATTACACTTCACTGGGGCCTGCACAAACATGTAATTATATATGCATTTCGATGACATTACTATTGTTATTTTGTGTAGGACACAGACATATTTAGATGTCGTAATTCCATGATTTGTTGCGTCTGTGTTATGTTCCGCATGATGGCCCTGTCATCTAACAACCAATCACCGTGATCTTTGCGAGGAAACTCGTGCATGAGAATTGACGTCATCCCTAGCAACGAAGACTCACTCTTAGTTTAGGAGTTGTCATTTTTCCTTACTAAGAGTAGGTCTGAAAGGCGTTGTGAATAACTTTTAAGAGAAAACTCCTAGCTAAAATATTTTAGTGTGATTTAGGAGTACTCCTAGTGGTAAAATAAAATTCTTTGTGAATACGGCCCCAGTAGTAATACTTTGTAATTGATACGGAACTTAATTGGTAACCAGGGTAGAGATGATAAAATTGGTGTTATATGATCATATTTCCTTGACCTAGTAAGAACATTTTGCACTAACTGTAGCTTGTTTATTGAGGATGCAGGACAGCCAGCTAATAAAGCATTACAGTAATCTAGTCTCGAGGTCATGAATGCATGAACTAACTTTTCTGCATCAGAAAAAGATAGCATGTTACGTAGCTTAGCAATGTTTCTAAGGTGGAAAAAGGCTGTTCTTGTAACATATGAAATATGATTTTCGAAAGACAAGTTGTGGTCTAGTATAACACCCTGGGGCCGTATTCACAAAGAATTTTATTTTACCACTAGGAGTACTCCTAAATCACACTAAAATATTTTAGCTAGGAGTTTTCTCTTAAAAGTTATTCACAACGCCTTTCAGACCTACTCTTAGTAAGGAAAAATGACAACTCCTAAACTAAGAGTGAGTCTTCGTTGCTATGGATGACGTCAATTCTCATGCACGAGCTTCCTCGCAATGATCACGGTGATTGGTTGTTAGATGACAGGGCCATCATGCGGATCATAACACAGACGCAACAAATCATGGAATTACGACATCTAAATATGTCTGTGTCCTACACAAAATAATAATAGTAATGTCATCGAAATGCATATATAATGACATGTTTGTGCAGGCCCAAGTGAAGTGTAATTCTAAAAAGGCAGAGAGAGAAAAGTGGTGAAATCAATTAAATTAAATCAAGGTAGCCTAATACCCTAATGAAACCGCCACTTGCCTAATAATGAAAAACGACACTTGCATTAACACTTGCTTGGTTAATTGACATCCTATTAGTATGGAAGCTTGTTTCCGCCACTGAATAAAAAAAATAAATAATAATAATTGCGACTTTTTATCTCACAATTGCGAGATATGAAGTCAGAATTGTGAGATAAAAAGTCGCAATTACCTTTTTTATTTTTCATTCTGTGGCGAAACAAGCTTCCATAGCCTAAATAGACTACTTAAAGCAAGGAAATGTTGCTCCTATTGAAGTAATGTAGTTGAATGACGGTGCGGATTATGAACTCGCCAAAACGGAAAAGAAAGCCCAACATGGACGCAGGATCAGTTACTGCTGCTGGCCCAGTTGGTGCTAAAAAAAAAAAAAAAACATAATAAAAGGGAAATTCGACACTGGGATATCAAGCAAAACTAAGCGTGAGACATGGGAGAGGATTTGTTTGCAGATCAATCCAGCATTCCCGCTTGTGTCGCGGACCCCGGACGACTGCGAGAGGCGGTGGTATGCGCTACAATCCTTTGTGAATAAGTCTTAGTGAGTTAGGAGTCCTCTCGACTTCTTTTAAGCTGTCCCAGACTTAGGTGCTACTTTTAGGGCTAAAATGCTTCGTGAATTACTCTTAGTGAAAAAAATGAGGAGTCCTAAAGTTAGGAGTGACACGCCCATTATTTTTAGGAGTTGCTCCTAAATTCGCCAGTTAGGAGCTACTTTTAGCCTTAAAATTCTTTGTGAATACGGCCCCTGGTCTTTTACAGTGTGGATAAAGTAACAGGACATCCTTCTAAATTAAAGTTGTATTGTACGAGGTTTTGTGGGTAGTTTTTTGGACCAATAAGTAATACCTCCGTTTTATCTCAATTTAATAGCAGGAAATTACACATCATCCAGCATTTTAAATCTTTAAGACACTCTATCAATTTAGATAAGTTAGTGTTTTCATCTGATCATGATGAATATATATATATATATAATTGAGTGTTATCAGCATAACAGTGGAAATTAATTCCATGTTTTCTTATAATATTACCAAGTGGCAGCATATATATTTAGAATAGCAGAGGGCCTAACACCGATCCTTGCGGCACTCCATAGTCTACTGACGTTATCTTCGATTTTTCCTCAAAACTTCTACAAAACTCTGCAGGGAATTTTTGTAAAGGTCTGTGGGTAAATTCAGGAGGGAATGAAGAACAGAAAGTATACGTATTATACATTTCCTAACCCAAAATTATGTTTTGGCTCTTGTTATCATGAAGTCTTTTCAAAGCAAGGATGGAGTATAATCTTGCGAAGCCCCATAGCCCCATCCTCGTTTGAGGTCTAAATTTTCAGTGTAAAGTTGAAATGGCAATATATATACAGTAAAATCAAAATGTAACAAATATTGTGTAGAGAATGCAACAGTGTCCGCTCAGGGCTTGGTTAAGGAAGCATATTTGCGTATTGCATTTTTTTTTTTTTTATTCGTTAAAGATTCTTATTTAAAGTGTATGGCATGAAACAAACATATCAGCTATGAGGTCAATCACAAAATTAAAAACTTTGATGTAAAGCAAAAAAGTATTTGCATATAAAAAAAGGATAAAAAGCATTGCGAATGACATAATTGAATTAAAAACAATGGAGAAATAAAGACCTATTGATTTAAAGATGTTAATTATAGATTCAGAAACAAAATATTTTGTTTATTGCAAAATATGGATATATGCACGAATATAAATATAGCTTAATGGGAGTTGACGATCGTAAAAGTTCTTTTGCCAGGATCTGCAACTCGCAATCTTCTAGATGTCTTTGCAGAATCTTGAGTAATGTAGTTTTCACCAGGAATTCCACTTAATCATGATTATTTAAAAAAATAAGTTTAATAATAAATAACCTTGTAGCTAACAGTTGGTCTGGTATTAAAAGATTTATAAGTTATCATTAAAAATCCAAAGTGTTACATCCAATACCCTATATGAAGAAAGTGAATGAGATTTTTCCTTTCGGAACCCAGCAAAAGTGTAAAATTACATTGTAATTAATTATGACAAATAAAATATGCGTAATACATTGCAATTGTGAATAAGTAACCTACTATACATGAATGTAGCTATATATAGTAAGATATTCAGAAGGAACTGTGCTGAGGAGATAAATAACATTTCTCCTTTCTGCACAAATTTAAGTGCTGTTTGTCTGTTTGAGATCTTTTAGAGATCACAGGCAGTGAGAGGCCTATTGAAATAATTCACCCTTGTTCATATCTCTCTGACCTCTGAGCTTAAGATCAGCACTGGGACTTAAAGGGATAGTTCAGACAAAAAAGAAAATTATGTCATCATTTACTCACCTTCAAGTTGTTCCAAACCTGTATGAATTTCAATTTTTTTTTTTTTTTTTTTTTACCATACTATGGAAGTCAATGGGGTTCATCAAATGTTTGGTTACCCATACATTTACATTTTACATTAAGTCATTTAGCAGACGCTTTTGTCCAAAGCGACTTACAAATGAGGACTAAAGCAAGCGAGTCATTGGAAGAGGCAAAATAACACAAGAAGTGCTCAAAATACAAAGTTTAGGCATTGCTCAGAGTAGCATCAGCCAGACAAGGGAGGATTAAAGGATAAGGAACGTTTTTTTTATTTTTATTATTTTTAGGTTAAGTGCTCACGGAAGAGAGTTTTCCGTTGTCTTTTGAATGTTATCAGGGATTCTGTATTCCGGATGAGGGTGGGGAGATCATTCCACCAGCATGGAAACGTGAATAAGAATGTTCTGGAGAGTGATTTTGTGGCTCTCTGTGATGATACCACGAGTCGTCGCTCATTGACTAATCGTAGGCTTCTGGTAGGGATGTAGACTCGTAGGAGTGAGTGAAAGTAGGAGGGAGCTGAGCCCATGGTAGATCTGTAAGCAAGCATTAATGCCTTGAACTTGATGCGAGCCGCGAGTGGTAGCCAGTGCAGAGAGATGAACAGAAGAGTGACGTGGGCCCTTTTGGGCTTGTTGAAGACGAGACGGGCTGCTGCATTCTGGAACATTTGTAGAGGTTCAGTTGCACATGATGGAAGTCCAGCCAGAAGAGCATTGCAGTAATAAAGCCTAGAAATAACCAGCTGGATGAGAAGTTGTGTTGCATGCTCAGTTAGGAAAGGCCTGATCTTCCTGATGTTGTGCAGTGCAAATCTGCATGATCGAGCCGTCTTTGTAATTTGGTCTGTGAAGGTCAGCTGGTCATCAAATATTACTTCAAGATTTCTGACCGATCTTGATGGGGTGATTGAGCATGACTCTAGCTGGATAGTGAAGTCGTGCTGTAGAGACGGATTGGCAGGGAGGACGAGAAGCTCAGTCTTTGCCAGGTTGAGCTGCAGGTGATGTTCCTTCATCCATGCCTAGATGTCCACCAGACAGCTTGAGATACGTGCAGCTGTGGGATCATCTGGTTGAAATGAGAGGTAGAACTGTGTGTCATCAGCATAGCAATGGTAAGAGAAGCCATGTGCCTGTATGATGGGTCCCAGTGATGTGGTGTAAATGGAGAAGAGGAGCGGTTCAAGAACTGAACCTTGAGGAACCCCTGTGGTCAGTTGATGTGCTTTGGATACCTTGCCTCTCCATGCGCCCCTGAAGAACCTACCTGTGAGATAGGACTCAAACTAGTGGAGGGAAGCTCCAGTGATGCCCAGTGATGAGAGGGTGGACAGAAGGATCTGATGATTCACAGTGTCAAAGGCAGCCGACAGATCCAGGAGAATGAGAACCGATGATTTGGAAGCAGCTTTTGCGATCCGTAGGGCTTCTGTGACCGACAGTGCAGTCTAGGTTGAATGCCCTTTCTTGAAGCCAGATTGGTTGACATCCAGCTGGTTCTTCAGAGACACGAAAGATGATAATTGGTTCAAGGCAACTTGTTCAAGTGTTTTTCGCTTGGTAGGAGAGAGACAGGTCTGTAATTCTCTAAAAGTGATGTGTTTAATGTTGTTTTTTTAAGCAGTTAAGAGTTACCCGAGTCTGCTTGAATGCTGTAGGGAAAATGCCAGTATGGAGGGATGAGTTGATGATGTGTGTGAGTGCTGGTAGAAGTGTGGGAGAGATGGCTTGTAGAAGGTGTGAGGGGATGGGGTCTAGAGGGCAGGTGGTAGGATGACTGGAGAGGAGAAGTTTAGATACTTCTTCCTCGGTTACTGGAGAGAAGAGGAGAGAGGTTTTTGGCTGTGGGAGAGGTTGGTCTGGGTTTCTGTGTGTGTGCAGCTGAGAACTGACTGCTGATAGTTGATGTTTTGTTGGTGAAGAAGTTAGCAAAATCATCAGCAGTTAAAGAGGAGGTGGGTGGTGGTGGAGGTGGACAGAGGAGGGAGTTGAATGTCTTGAAAAGTGTTTGTGTGTTAGAGGCGCTGTTGATCTTGTTGCGAAAATATGAAGATTTCGCAGCATGAACATCAACAGAAAAGGAAGAGAGCAGAGATTGATACATACTCAGGTCAGATGTGTTTTTTGACTTGCACCATTTCCTCTCCGTTGCCCTGAATTTGGCACAAAGAACCTCAGATAACCAGGGGTTAGAGGGAGTAGCGTGTGCTGGCCTAGAGGAGAGAGGGCAGATATTGTCTAAAGAAGAAATTAAAATGGAGCATAAGGTATCCGTTGCGGTATTCACATCCAGAGATGAGAATTGTGAGGGTGAGGGAAGAGAAGATGACACAGCAGAGAAAAGATGGGAGGGAGAAAGTGAGCACTGGTTTCGTCTGAAAGTAACTGGTAGGGGGGTTGGTGGTGCATGGGGTAGTTGTAGATTGAAAGTAATGAGATTAAATGATTAAATGATCTGAAACGTGGAGAGGTTTCACCAAAATGTTGTCTGTGATGCAGTTGCATGTGTAAACCCCGTCCATTTGGTTGCCTGATTTGTGAGTACCTGTGGTGATGAGCCGTTTGAGATCGAATGAGGCTAGGAGAGAGATGAAGTCTGTTGCATATGACTTCTCTAGATGAATGTTGAATGTTGAAATCACCAAAGACTACAAGTGGGGTGCTTTTCTTAGGGAAAGAGGACAGCAGCACATCCAGCTCCTCTACAAAGGCGATATATGACGATAATATGGAGTTGTAAGTGTAATAGCATGATATTCAAATGAGTTGTTATTGCATAGAGAAGAGAGAATTGAGTATTTCCATTTGTTAGAAATGAGAAGACCCGTACCACCACCCCTCCCAGACTGGCGAGGGGTGTGAGAGAAAGAGAAGTTGTTAGAGAGAGCAGCAGATGTTGCTGAGTCTTCTGGACGGATCCAGGTCTCAGTCAAGCCCAAGATATTAAGAGTAGATTGAGATGCAAAGGCTGGAATGAAGTCAGCTTTATTGATTGCTGACTGACAATTCCATTGACCCACAAAAAGAGAGAGATGTGTGTGTGAGGATGAGAGAATGGGACGTAGATTAGTAGTATTGTGCTGCCTTCTATGCGTGATGTGAGAGCGTTGTCGAGAAACAACAGGAATATATTAAAAGCACACGTCGAGTAAGGGAAATAAGATAAAAGTGGGAAAGGAAAGGGGAGAAGAATATAATTAAGTGCCTTACAGGTGTCCTTGCTCGATGGAGTCGCGCAGGTAGAGTCATATTCTTCAATATGACATAAGAGTCATAGAGCCATATTCTTCAAAATATCTTCTTTTGGGTTCAGCTGAAGAAAGAAATTCATACAGGTTTGAAACAACTTGAGGTTGAGTAAATGATGGCAACATTTTTTTTGGGTTAACTACCCTTTAAGGCGAGAATGCAGGATGATTTAGTGACCCAGAGCAGTTAAGACTCAATGAAGGGGCTAAAAAAAAGTAAGCTAGTCAGTAACCTTTTTTTTTTTTTGTCTGTAGTCACTTAATATTTTATATATTTCTACCCAATATAGTCTGATGTAATGCAAAATAAAGCAAAGTGAATATTTGTTTTAAAATAGCTGTACTGGGAACCGTCTGGTGGTGTCTATGGGTCACAGTTGGACCAGCAGCGTTCCCAAATGTATGTGTAAAAGGAATTACCCTTGCGATTTCTCAGACAACAGAGCAGACTCAGCTGTTTGACTACCAGGCCACCCACACACTGATCTAATGAAGAAGGATTGTCAGAAAGCAGGGAAATACAGGCCAGCCTGTAGTCACGGGTGGTAAATGAAGGCAGGCGGCGGATGTCGATTGGTAAGATATCATCTATACTCAAAGCGCAAAGCACAATTTTCCAAAAATGCCACATCGTTTGAAGTCATGGGACATCAACTATTTCATACAAACAAGGTAAAAATGAAATAGATAAACAGCTGTCCGTGGCATGGAACATGTGACATCGGCGATGATGTTGCAGTAAGTCTGTCAAACTTGTTTTTGTAGGAATAGGCCTATGTGTGTGTTTATGTATATTTATCTGTCATTGCAGTCAAAATAGAGAAAGCAGTTTAAGTGTTTCAGCACGGCTCCTCAGATCAGTGTACAAAAGAAAGGTTTCTCCCTGATGCTGACTTTTGTAGTCCTGCCTACAGTTTCCACAACAAAGGAAAATAGCGCTTGTGGTTTTAACATGGCACTTCTCCCCCATGCTACAGCGTGACACCCCTCTATACTCAAAGCTGTGGAGAAAGAGTATGAGAGAAAGATAGAGTGATATGGATATGTGCTGCCAAGATATCTTGATGTCAAGTAAACTAAAAATGAATCTGGATAAATTTGTTAATCTAAAGTGGAACTTGGATGAGGATCAAACTTGTTCCAATCTGATTGGCTAGCTTTACACAAATAATTGGTACTTATTAAAATAATCCGTGTTTATTACTTTAATACAGAAGGTAATTCTGACTACAGAGCCAACACACATTTTCCAATCATTTCTTTGGTATTATTTGTACAACTGTTCAACTGCTGTGCCAGTATTTGAGCAACTATTTTGCAGAATTAAAGTCTATTATTGAGGTACAGTCTATTATTGAGGAACCATTTGTCTCTGTACAATCAAATTTACCCTCTCCTTAAATGTCATGTTAAAAAAGAAGCGAATGAATTGTGAATTGATCGTGTTTCACACCACTTATTTGTGTTTGTTATAGGCAGACTGTTTCTCTGTGCATTAGTGGACTCTTTCCTCAGATTTTATGCTTGTAGGTGGTGACAAGTGACTGTTTTTATAAGTGAATCATTGAATCATTAACTCAAACAAATTAATCAATAACATTGAATCAATGAGAAAATAAACACTACTAATATTCTGCATTGAATATAACTAGAAATATTTTGCCTAAAAAGTAAGTTATTTAAAATTCACTTCCTGTTTAACTGTTGTAAAAGCATTCAGCAGGAAAACTGTATCCCTGTACTTGACCTTCCGTACCACCATTTTATGTTTGATATAACAACTATATATGTCACTCTCTAAAATGTGCAATGTTACAAGGTCTTGAACAAAACAAAATAGCATACTAATGTTTGAAATGTTTATTGTGAGATGATGGCTGCATCCGAAATTGCTTACTTCCCTACTATACAGTAGACAAAAAAAACAAACAGTATATGACAAAAGAAGTATGTCTGAATTCACAGTACTCAAGAGTAGGTAAAAAGACCACAGGAGAGGATTTATGAATGGCAGTGAATGGACGTAACTGACGCTGGTAGGTCACATGATAATGACAACATGGTGAATGTAGTACGTCCAGATTACATTCATACTGCACACATTCATACATACTTATAGAACATACTTTATGTATCATACATATGTTTATAGAACATACTTTTTTAGTGGTTGTGAAGAAATTACTTATTCAAGATAAGTCCCTCAAGAGAGTATGCGATTTTGGATGCAGCCGATGTGAATTGTTTCACATGCTATTATAGTGTGCAGTAAGCAGTGAACAGTATGCTAATATTCCATTCTAAACACCAGGACTAAACACTTTTCACAGTGAGCTCTCTGAGTGGTATCTGCTTTAGTCCTTTTTCTAAGACAGTGATTCATCTTGTCCACAAAGGCGCAGTTACTAAATTCCAGGCTCAAGGAAAACATCAGTAATTATCAGAGGAAAGTAAAGAAACCAAACAAAGGATATATAATATGATGCATGCACATGCATTCCCCCGACCCCCCCCCCCCCCCCGACCCCCCCCCCCCACACACACACACACACACACACACACACACATGATCAACAAGGCCCTGCACTTTTCCTCATTAGGAAGCTCTGTCTGTTTGAGTCGTCCCTGAAAGCCCTTCAGGCTGCGAAAAGTCATGGAATAGGGAGAGTGCTGGAAAAGCAGCCATGACAGAAAGCAGCGGGCTTGCTAATTATCTAAAGTAAGAGCTCATTCAGACCACTGGGGTGCGTGCAGGTTGGATGATTGCACATGCTCGGATGGCTTCCATCCAAAATGAGGCCTTGGGTCTGAATTTAACACAGCCGTGACCCTCCTCCCCTCTTGGGCTTCAAGCATTCCAAGACGGTGAGGAGACCATGTACCCTCTGAGTCTTTCTGCCCCTGGATGTTCTCCAGAACTGCTGAGCTGCTTATGAGCCGGATCTCCTCTTCCTCCCTCTCATCCTCAGAAATGTTTTGGGTTTTTAATCTTACATTACACAGATATAGATACACAAATACTAAACCAGTCCCACCCCCCAAACCTGAACTGATATGTTTGTTATAGGTGTCCTGCAGAGTATTTTCTCAGTGTGTGTGTGTGTGTGTGTGTGTGTGTGTGTGTGTGTGTGTGTGTGTGTGTGTGTGTGTGTGTGTGTGTGTGTGTGTGTGTGTGTGTGTGTGTGTGTGTGTGTGTGTGTGTGTGTGTTTTCCTCTGAGGCGGTTCCCAGTTATGTTTCACAGAGTGTTTCATTTTCACAGAACAAAGGCACATGGGATAAATTGCATCCCTCCTGTTCCCGTGTTCTAATGAATGAAATGCTTGTCAAGAGGGGGGAAAACACCCACCTCCACATCCTTCCCCTCTGTGCCACAAACACAGTTCTTTAATATATACAGTGAGGTCCAAACGTCGGAGACCACATTCAAAATCTAATTTAAAGCTGTAAATAAACAAAGTTTTGGGATTTTTAAAATCCATACAAAAGGAGTAAAAAAAAATACTATGACAATCCTAAATTCATTTAAATTTTTTACTAAAATGTTATGCTAATAATATAATTTGAGAACTCTAGAATGAGACATGCTGCAACATAAGTATTTTATTTGGTTTGGATCACACTGCATGTATAATATAATATAAGATATAGTTATTGCAGAAATGTGGGAATACTGTTAGGTGGATATAAGTGAGACAATAAGTCAGTCTTTAAATTGTATTTGCCGTTAAAAAATCATTTTAAAATCAGCAATTATAATTGTATATATTGTATATGTAATATAAAAACTGTTAATATACTATGTAATTTTTACAGTAAAGACATGCTTTGTGTGTGTGTAATTGTAAGAGGAGAAAAATACTTACAGACTGGTGAAAAGGATTTAGTGAATATGAGAATGAAAAAAACCCGACAAAATCAGTGACTGCTTTTTGGATGCATTGCCAAAGGTCTGATTCTTACATGCAGACAAGGAGAGAGAGATGTGCTTGATGTCTCTGACTGTGATAATGAGCTGTCATTAATATCTACCTTCTCCCTGCTGTCCTCCTCTCATTATCATTATTATGCTTGCACTTATTTCTCCCATCCACATTCCCAATACCAGACTTTTTCTTTCTCTCTCTGTAATGATGGTTCCTTTTTCTGAGAGATGCAGTCCACGGTGTCTGATGAGGCTTGGCGTATGAAAAAAGCTGCTGTCATTTAGCCACATCTAAGTGAGTGTGACTCTGTTTAAAGAACATACACACAAACCACACACACACATAAATTGAGAAGATGAGTCAACTCGAACATTTTGGGGCAACTGAAACCTTTGGGAGTGTTATCACAAGGATAGCACAACAACAAGGCCACCAGCACGCTGCTAAAAACCACATGAGAACAGAGCAGATGGCAAAATGACAGCGGTGCTGATTGCAGTGGAAAGAGTTTTATTCCCGATCCAGTAAAAATCCTGATTTGCTGTTCCATTTGAAAATTCCGGTGACTAACAGTAAAATCAGTTAGAATTATAGACTAATCAGACTATTCAAATGTTTGCAGACGCTTAAATAATCTAGCCAACCATTTCACCATCAATATTATGCTTTTCCATTGCAGTCATCCTCAGTCTGTGTTTAAACAGCGTGTGCCCGATGTTATTCAAATATCATATTTCTTACAGAAGAGTACATGTGTTGGAACAACCAATTATATATTTTCCCATGTAATGAATTTGTAATTCAGTTCTCTGGTTTTTTTTTACAGACAAAGGTCCACGCTGTCCACGTGTGCAGAAAGCCTGAAAAATGTAAATATTCTCTCTGGATTCAGAACACAGTCCGGCTGCACTTCTTTAAAGGTCAGGAACACTATTAATACTGTAAAGAAACAGTAATAACCCATGATTCTCTGGGTTCAAAACAAATATGCTCTATGTTTGTAAAAAAAATAAAAAAAATAAAAAATAGTAATAAAAAAATACAATAGGCTAGAATGTCTTTTCTGGATGGTTCAAAAGCAGAAATGCCGGAATAGTGTGTGTGTGTGTGTGTGTGTGTGTGTGTGTGTATGTGTGTGTGTGCGTGTGCGCGTGTGTGTGTACATACACATACACTAATGTTCAAATGTTTTGGGCAGTAAGATTTTTTTCCCCCTTGTTTTGTTTGTTTGAAAGAAATTAAATGATGTTTCATTAAACAAAGTTCGGGAGGAGCACGTTCAAATAATCAATCCAATTAACTTGTCATCAACAATCCTCATGTCTATCCCATCAGCATGAGAGGAAGCATATATATATATATATATATATATATATATATATATATATATGCACTTAGTCGACTCACCTACATTCCTTGACAGTTTTTCAGCATCCCTCCACCACCCCGAGACCTCACTCTTGGCACGCCAAATATGCATACCATTTATTCTATCTGACTTATTTGTAAGTGTGAACTCGTGAATTGTGTACCGAATTAATCAAATTTGACAGTAAAGACATCATTGTCCATAACATATGCCTGCCCATACCATAACCCCACCGCCACCATTTGACACTTGTTCCACAACGTTGGCATCAGCAAACCGCTCACCCACAAAACGCCATACACGCTGTCTGTCATCTGCCCTGTACAGTGAAAACCGGGATTCATCCATGAAGAGAACACCTCTCCAAAGTGCCAGACGCCATCGAATGTGAGCATTTGCCCACTCAAGTCGGTTACGACGACGAACTGCAGTCAGGTCGAGAACCCGAAGAGGACGACGAGCATGCAGATGAGCTTCCCTGAGACGGTTTCTGACAGTTTGTGCAGAAATTCTTTGGTAATGCAAACCGATTGTTGCAGCAGCTGTCCGGGTGGCTGGTCTCCGACGATCTTGGAGGTGAAGTGCTGGATGTGGAGCTCCTGGGCTGGTGTGGTTACACGTGGTCTGCGGTTGAGAGGCCGGTTGGATGTACTGCCAAATTCTCTAAAAACGCCTTTGGAGACGGCTTATGGTAGAGAAATGAACATTCAATTCACGGCTACAGCTCTGGTGGACATTCCTGCAGTCAGCATGACAATTGCATGCTCCCTCAAAGCTTGTGACATCTGTGGCGTTGTGCTGTTTGATAAAACTGTACATTTTAGAGTGGCCTTTTATTGTGGCCAGCCTAAGGCACACCTGTGCAATAATCAGGCTGTCTAATCAGCATCTTGATATGCCACACCTGTGAGGTGGATGGATTATCTCGGCAAAGTGCTCTCTAACACAGATTTAGACAGATTTGTGAATAATATTTGAGAGAAATAAGCCTTTTGTGTACATAGAAAAAGTCATAGATCTTTGAGTTCAGCTCATGAAAAATGGGGGCAAAAACAAAAGTGTTGCGTTTATAATTTTGTTCAGTGTATATACATATATATATATATATACATGCCTCTGTCAGTTGTTGTCTCCGCTCTCTTTTGCCGTACGCTCTTTGGGGATTGACAGGGTGACTCATTGGAATATTTGTCTCTAGAGTGGCAAACTGCTCATTTATTTTTGGAGCACAGATGCAGAGGCCATGAACATCAAAGTAGAGCAAGTGTGTATATCCAGCTGTAGCAAGTGTGTGAGTGAGTATGCGTCTCAGGCAGATGCGCTTTGCAACAGATTGTGCCAGGTTTGCAGCAAGTTGCACTGTCATCATTGGGTTAATGTTTTCTTCACCAGCTGGTCATTGATACAGACATTGAAGATCTGAGATCATTGTTGTCAATGGTGCATGAGGAGACAAACACAATAATATAGTGGAGACATATTCCTCAAAATGGAGTTGAAAAAATAATGACTGTTTTCAAACAGTTTTCCATTACTGTTTCTTTTCTGCTCTGCTCATACGCCAAATAATACATAAAAAATAATGCATTCAAGAGTGAAAACCAGGGAGAAAGGGGACAAAGCTGCATATAAATGTGCTTTAATTGGTGTGAGGAGGGTTTTTATACATGACTGGTTTTTATTTATGACTGGACATTGTATATGTTTTAATGTTTTTTTCAGAATACTGCACATGTAAACCAATATGTGAATCACAATGCAACATTCAGGGTTCAAATAAACAACTTTCAGAATGCAAAATCAGAATGGATTTATTCCGTAAATTAAGAAAATTAGTACATGTAAACATGCCTAATGTGACCGTATCTCACACTTGTGACTTTATTTCTTGTAACTGTAAATATATACTTCACAGTGTGACTTTATTTCTTCTTTTTTAGGCTTCTGTATAATACACTACAGTGGTAAGATTCGCAAAAGCTAGTGCAGTTCAGAAGTGTGGATTATGAAAAGCTGAATCAGAATTTCCTTGTCTGCTGTCTTGTTCTTACAATTTTGTGGTCCTGACCCACAGCCAGGCCACTGATGATTAATGTTGCGGTCATAAAGGGAAAGATCTTTTGAAACATGAATCGCTCATGATGGAATTTACATCTTTGCAAGTTTTTGAAATATGGTTCAACTGCTTGAGAAATATTCTACAAAGACTGGAGCCACAAACAGTGTCCTAATCAAATAATCAGCCCTACGAGATATGACTAATGTGTGAGCAGTGCAGTCTGTTCCTTGCATTCTTACATCTCGTCTCCAGAATATAAAAAAAATATATTTTATAGAGCACAGTTCACAGCTGCCGCATTCACTGTGAATCTGAGCTTTCACCTCTGCTGTTTTTATCTCGTTTCACCTACGCTTATCCATCTCTCCTGCTTCCATTCTGCTGTTTTTTCCACGCTCTGCTCTCCCAAAGGATCACATACTGAGCAAGTATTTTCTCATCTCGTTAGAGCAGGAGAAAGATGATAATAAGAAGGAGCTAAATAGAAAAATAAGGCATTGGGGAAAGAAAACCAAGTGCTTTAATTGGCGTGAGGAGGGGTTTTACAGCTTTCTGGTATCAGTGAACTGTACGCTTTTCTGATGTTAACATGGTCACATGACCATAAAGATCTTGCCAGTAATGTAATAAAACGAAGAAGTTCATATTGGTAACTTTACACAAGTTTGAGCACATGAATATCCAACCCGATCTCATGGCAATTTGTACACATTTTACGAGGTTGCTAATTTGTCTGAATTAATACGACCTCACATTTTTGCTAAATCGAACATATTGTACGAGTCACCCAATTCTTCTGAATTCGGACGAATGACCTACCCATCTAAACCTACCCACCACTGGGGTTTAGACAAATCGTACGAGTAAGGTGGTATGAATTCGTACAAATTAGCCACCTTTTACTCACCTTTTACTCACTAATTGGTCATTGTTGGAATTTCAGCTCATATGAATTTTTGTTCCTCATTTCTCATTAAGGTGAGTAAATAGTGACATTTTTTTTTTGAGGTTACTATCCTTTTTAAAATATTAAATATGCATATAGGCCTATGCTTTTTTAGTTATGCTAGTTGCTGTTGTTTACACAGGACTGGCCCATGGATAGAGCAATGGAAACAAACAAAGAAGCTCAAAATCATAGTTAGAGCTCATTAATTGGGCAGGCTAAGTGTCTGCATATTCCTTTGTGAGCCCTGTTATATTTACATTTCTGTAACTGACTGCCTTTCTTTTCTCACCAGTCATATCTGTCAGGGTATGCAGTGTTCCCTTTCTCCAGGGGGTCCCTTTAATTAAAACAGTGGATACGAAAACAGGGAGAAAGCGTCCTATTCATCAAACTCAAACAACCTGTGTTCAAAATCCAAAACTATCCCTCTCTCTCCTCTCGTCCTCCACCCCATTTTTATTCCTTCATTTTCTTCTTCTGTCTTTCTCTCTTTGCCCTCCATCTCTTGCGCCTCTGAGCAGTCAGAAGAGCTTTGAAGGCCACACATTAAGCCACACACACATACAAATACGAACACACATCCACGTACTGTCAAGCGCCTTGCCATCTGGTTGTATTGGGATTTGACTCTGGGCTCCAGCTGCCACTGTAGAAACTAAAATGAAAGTAATTTGAATTTCTCTGCCCCAAAGGACAGTCATGATGGAGTTTTGAATGTTAACACCGCATTTCAAACACCAGCAGCATGTTTGTGAGTGTCTCTGCCCTCTGGACATTCAACTCATTCAACCAGTCAAGTAAAATTGCCAGGATTGAGCTCGTGTTTTTTAAAGGTGCTATACGGAAGATTTTTTGGGGGGGAGGGTTAAAAATTTTCAAAAATCAATTATTGAACAGCTACATAATTAATCACAACCACTAGAGAGCCAAATCTTACATACAGTAGTGCACCTTTAAAGTCACCATGAAATTCAAAATTGACAATTCTTATTTTTTGTTAAATGGTTATTATAAGGGATTTATAATTCATTCACATCAAAATAGGGGAGAAATATGGTTGCATTTCCGCTTCGTGCTGACTTTAAGATTGACATTTCATAGTCAATTCTTCCTTTTTCCACTTCAGCATCACCATTTATAATTCCATGGTCAGGTTAGAGACTTGAACACTGAGCTTGAGTTATCCCAACCAAATATGTTAAACCATTAATTCCAATGAAGCAATAACAGGACTGATGCTATTTCCCCCATAATTACCACCTTAGTTTCTATATAATTTTTCTAGTTTAAATATATATTTTTTATTTATATATTTTATATTTGACAAACGAAATGCTAGCAAAAACATTTTAATATTATATTATATTCATAGACTGTAAAAAAAATATGGACGTAGTGTCTGTGACATCATCCGTAGGTTTCTGAAGAGCATTTTTTAAGCATGGGTGGAGCCGGCAGTCGCCATCTTGGCAACGCGTCACTCCCGGATAACAGAAAATGGTTAAGCTAAAGTCTAGCGCAAAAGTAACAGCTGACTTGATGATGTAAAGCCAATAGTTAAAGTTTATGATTTTGCCCGTCAAAGTACAATATTAATTAAAAGACATGACTAAAAGTGAGACCACGTTTATCGTGATGCGGTATTATTCTGCTAGTAAAAATTTTATTATGCAGTAACTTACAATATTGCTCTGAGTGTGTGCGTGTGACAGTGATTCATGTGCATACATGTCAGTCAGCACGGCATCGTACGTCAAGTTCGTAGAGAGCTTTATTCAGTCTATTTTAAATTCTGATTTTGGCCGCCTCTCAAATGGGTCAAACCATAGATATTACCTAAGAAGTTCAAGTAAATGTGCTTGTCACTGTTCTGTTAGTTTGGACTCTTAGTTTGTTTCATCACATGTATCCCGTCTTCTCCATGGTCACGCTTCATTATGAGTTAGTTTAGATCAGCTGTGTTTGATTATCTACACTACTTAAGTTCCTGCTTGTCTGATGTTCATTGTCCGGTCTCGTATGTGTTTGGTTGTGTCTGCACTAACTGTCTGTATCTCGTACTACCTTGTGGAATATTATTAAATTATCTTGGAAACCTTTCATCTTCGTCTTCGTGCCTTCATCTACAGAACAACCGTTACAGAAGACCGGACCACCCGATATGGATGAACGGGAAAAGTTCAAGCCACGATTTTCTGGATTTCGCGAGGGAGTTTTTCAGGCTTGCCATCACCAGCTCCCTCGACGACCAGACTCTGACGACCTTGCTCCGGATCGGGGCAATATTCAACCACCCAATCGACCTCCCAGACACCACAGGACTGGACTGGAGGGAAACCTTAATTCGGTGTCTGGAGAGCGTTGCGTCCAGGTCCGGAACTAAGCCAGTGCCCAACCAGAGACCCACTGACGGCGAGAGGAGACAGCACAAGCACACCGCAGATGGAATATGTGACTCAGCCGCGAGTTCGCGCTAAGAGGAGCGATCGAACCTGACATCACACCGGAGCCTGAGGGCAGCCCATCAAACAAGGTGTGTGAGCCGGCTGTCCTATCCTGCCCTGAGGGAGTATGTGTGGAACTCAAGGGTTTGGTTAGAAGCCCCGCCCACCCGCCCGTCACTGAGAGTGAGTTTCTGGACTATAATTTAGATTTTACCCTTCATCTGCCTGGTTATTATATATTGGACTCACTGGTTCCACCCAGCCTCCCTCTACCAACTCCTCTTGTAAATATTCTTGTCAGTTCATCCTCTCAGCCTTCTTCCCAGACCTCAGCCACGTCTGATGCCCTGTCCGAGTTGTCTCCCACCAGTCCCAATGTGTCTTCGTTGCCTCCTCTCAGTGATGTGGTTACACCGCAGGCCTACTGTGAGCCACCTCCCCCAGGGAATGGAGATCCTGTGGCTCCGCCTCCAACTTTAGATTGTGTCATTCCACCTCGAACTGTCGCCCTGACTCCTCCACCTGTGCTCCTCCCTCCCTTGATGTCTGCCAGAGTATGTGAGCGGAGTGGAGCGGCAACAATTTCCCCTCCGCGCTCCAAGCATTTGATAATCACTCCGCTCCAGCTCCGCCCCGGGTTCACCATTTACCGCTCTCGCTCCACTCCTCGCTCACTGATATCAGAAACACCGCTCCGTCTTCGCTCCCCGAGGAAATTGCGAATAAAGTATTTAAGTATGCTCTGAAATCTCACAAAATTTCTCTTCATCATAATATATAGGCATATTAATAAAATAAAATAAAAAAACATTAGGAGAATAGTTTCAATGTGGTTTATTGGATAGTGTGCAAACTTTTCCTATGCCATGCTATGCTTATTGCATGGTTATCAGCATTAAAAGTTAAATATCATTGCTGCTTTTTGCAGAGCACATTTTGTTTGGAAAGAGGAAAATAACTACGTTTTCATCAGTTATTTTATCTACGGGTCGCTACATTTCTTACAGATTTCTGCTCATTCGAAATCAAATACCGACAGTAAGATTACATTTGTTTGAATCAAGGTTATTATAGTTTTGCTTTTTAAATTAGTTTTTATTTTAATATCGTTTTCAATTTTGCTTTAAATTTCAGTTTAGTTTTAGTTAGTTTCATTAATGGTTTTCTTAGTTTTAATTTAGTTTTTATTTTGCAAACACATTTCTATTTAGTTTTTATTTTATTTAGTTTCAGTTTTAGTTTTAGTAATTATAGTTTAGCAGAGCAAAACAGAACACTTCCAGTGTAGACCAAAGCGAGACAATTAATTTCAGCAAAGTTTAATGTTTGCCCAGATTACAGTTAACTTTTGTGCAGACATCTTAATAGTAAAAATAAAATAATGGTTTGAGATTGAACAAAGCACCAAATAAATGGAACTGCACGTATACAAGAAAAAACTATGAAAAATTCAGACAAACTAATTTATATTAAAGATTAAATCTTTATGCCTAGTTTACTTTTTTCAGCTGTAAATGTAGCAGAGTGACCACTGGTACATAAAAAAAAAAAAAAAAACTCCATTCATCTGACTACAGCCAACACAACCTGCTGTGAAGCCAGTGTGATTAAATAATGTATCTATGCAGTGTGTGAGAGTGTACATGTTTTTCTATGTGGAGACTTAAACCTGAATTCACACAGACTCAAGGGGACTCGTGTCAATGTGAGGACCTAAATTGAGGTACACAAGCTTATAAATCATACAATTTTTAATTTTTTTTTTTAAATGTAAAAATGCAGAAATGTGTGATGGGTAGGTTTAGGGGTCAGGTTAGTGTACTGTAAGGAGACAGAATATACAGTTTGTACAGTGTAGAAACCATTACGTCAATTGAGAGTCCTCACAAAGATAGTGGATCAGAGTTCATGTCTGTCTGTTTTTGTATGCGGGTGCTTGTCCTTGTTTATATTACATTGCGGGGACCAAATGTCCCCACAAGGATAGTAAAACGATACTCGGTTACTAACGTAACCTCGGTTCTCTCTAGAAGAGGGAACGAGTATTGCGTAAGTTTAGCTTACGCTACGGGAAAGATTCATCTTCTCGAGATACTGAAGCCAAAAAATTATCCTTAATTTTTGTATACCTTGTCAACGCAGTGCAGCAGCTAGCAGACCTAGAGCAGGCTATCTTGCGTGCTCATTGGCTGCTCTGCAGGCAACTGCTGCAGCCTACCAGTGAGCAGGGCGTGACATCACGCCCAATGAAGGGCGCCCGCGCCTTCATGGCGTCACAGCCCGCCAGAATGGGCGTGGCTTCAGCCTATAAAGGAATGGGCTGTAGGCTGCTTCCCTGGTTTTTGTCGACTGAAGCGAAGTCGCTCGTGGCGCGAGCACGGCCGGTTACGCAATACTCGTTCCCTCTTCTAGAGAGAACCGAGGTTACGTTAGGAACCGAGTATCGTTCTCTTACGAGAGGTTCTCTCGTATTGCGTAAGTTTCGCTACGCTACGGGAACACTTTGTCAACGCCGTGCGCGCCGAGCATCCACATGAGACCCCGAACTTAGGGGGGAACCCCATAAGTGGAAAAATAAGGTGGCCGGCCGTTTCGCGGGCCATCACTTGTACATAAGCACACATAGGGAATACAGAGCAGCGCGGGCGCAGGTCTGTATAGGCACATGGCATAACCCCTTTAGTGCAGCTCAACCAGGAGAGCTAAGTCATGTGAGAGTGATCTGAGCAGGGGATCTGGGCAGAATACATCTCTCGTTTAGACTGACAGTAGTTTAGCCTGCAAGGCGGGAACTTCTAGGTTATAGAACCTGACAAAGGTAGACGGGGAGCTCCAGCCCGCCGCTACACATATGTCGTGGATAGAAATCCCGCTGGACCATGCCCACGAAGAGGCGACGCCTCTCGTGGAATGAGCCCTGATGCCCAGAGGGCATTGCAGATCCTTTGACGCATAAGCGGTCGCTATAGCGTCTACTATCCATCTGGACAGGCTCTGTTTCGAGGAGGCGAAACCCTTGGTGCGCCCTCCAAACGAAACAAAAAGCTGTTCCGAGCGCCTGAAGGAGGCGGTGCGCGTAATGTAGCTCCTCAGCGCTCTGACGGGGCAGAGGAGGTTTACATCGCTTTCACTGTCAGACACTGCGAGAGCAGATAGTGAAATAACTTGCGCTCTAAATGGAGTGCCCATCACTTTAGGGACATAGCCGTGTCTAGGTCTGAGAATAACTTTAGAGTCATTTGGTCCAAACTCAAGACACGACGCGCTGACAGACAGCGCGTGTAGATCCCCTACGCGTTTTACTGATGACAGCGCAGTCAGAAAAAACGTTTTCAGTGATAGATATTTCAACCCCACGGAGTCCAGTGGTTCGAAGGGGAAAGCTTTCAGGGCCTCGAGGACCAGTGAAAGATCCCACATAGGAACCGACGGGGGGCGCGGCGGATTCATCCTTCTAGCTCCTCTAAGGAAGCGGATGACCAACTCATGTTTCCCCAGCGGCTGGCCGTGCGTTGGTTCTGCAAACGCTGCTACGGCCGCCACGTACACTTTGAGCGTGGAAGGGGACCTTCCCTTATCCAACAGCTCTTGTAGGAAAGTGAGCAGATGCGCCACCCCGCATGTCCGCGGGTCCAGACCTCTGTCGGTGCACCAGCCAGAGAACACCGACCATTTAGACGCGTAGAGCCTTCTCGTGGAAGGGGCTCTAGACTGTGTGATCGTGTTCATCACTCCTTCTGGCAGGGTAACGAGTACCCGTTGATCAGCCATGCATGCAGCGACCAGCGCTCTGGATGGGGATGCCAGATCGTGCCGCGAGCTTGAGAGAGGAGATCTGCCCTCACCGGGATCGGCCACGGAGCTGTAAGCGACAGCTGTGCTAGTTTCGGGAACCAAATCTGATTCTCCCAACGCGGGGCTATGAGGAGCACCGAGTGGCGCGTTTCCCTGATTCTCTTGATCACCTGTGGTAACAGAGAGACCGGAGGGAAAGCATATAGCGGGAGGCTGGGCCAAACTTGGGCCAGCGCGTCCTCGTCCTTCGAGAAGAACATCGGGCATTGAGCGTTGTCTTTTGACGCAAATAGGTCGACTTCCGCTCTGCCGAATAGGCACCACAGTTTCTGGACCGTTTGGGGGTGTAAGGACCACTCCCCTGGGGGAACATTGTCTCTGGAGAGTCTGTCTGGGCCGTCGTTCAGATGGCCAGGCACATGCGTCGCCCTCAGCGAGGGCAGGTGTGTCTGAGACCAAATAAGGAGGCGTTCCGTCAGATTGCAGAGTTTTCTGGATCTGACACCGCCCTGACGGTTTATATAGGAAACCACAGATGTGTTGTCCGAACGGACAAGAACATGCTGGCCCTGTATGAACGGGAGGAAGCACTGCAGTGCGTTCTCGACCGCCATCATTTCCAGACAGTTTATGTGAAACTCCTTCTCCCGGTCTGACCACTGGCCAAAGGCCGGTCTGCCCTCGAATAGCGCTCCCCAACCTGAGTTGGACGCGTCTGTTGAGATGACTTTCTGGTAAGAGACGGTTCCCATCGTTACTCCCTGCTGGAACCAGCTGGCCACTAACCAGGGCTGCAGAGCTGCTATGCAGGTCTGAGTCACTCTGATTTTCCGACCGCCAGATACCCAGGCTCGGGGGGGCACGCGAGCATTCAGCCAGCGTTGGAGTGGGCGCATGCACAGTAGGCCCAGCTGGAGCACCGCTGCAGCTGATGCCATACAGCCCAACATCCTCTGAAAAATTTTCAAAGGGAGGAAGCTGCCCTTCTGGAAAGAAGCGGCTAAGTGGCGAACACGGCGCGCGCGCTGTGTCGACAAACGAGCCATCATGGTTACCGAGTCCAGTTCTATTCCTAAGAAGGAAATTGACTGGCTGGGCAGTAGTGAGCTCTTGGTCCAGTTGACCGTGAGACCCAAGCTTTCCAGATGACTGAGTAGCACTGTTCTGTGAGATAGAAGTTCTGTCTCTGATTGTGCCAATATCAGCCAATCGTCCAGATAGTTCATTATACGCAGCCCCTGACTTCTCAGGGGGGCGAGCGCCGCGTCCATGCACTTTGTAAATGTACGGGGTGCCAGGGACAGGCCGAACGGCAGGACGGTGTATTGATATACCTGACCGTCGAAGGCGAATCTCAAAAATTGCCTGTGACGGGGTACTATCTGAATCTGAAAATATGCATCCTTATTATCGCAAGCACTTTGTTCAAATGTCTCAGATCTAGGATGGGTCTGAAGGCTCCGTCCTTCTTGGGCACGAGAAAATAACGGCTGTAAAGGAGCCTGACTCGCTTAGAGAAGGCGGTACCATTTCTATAGCCCCTTTGCACAGCAGCTTTGCTATTTCTGCGTGAAGTAGGTGTGCTACTTCCGCATTCACTATTGTCGCGGTCCGGGCTCGAAAGCGCGGGGGACGGCGAATGAATTGTAGTGTATAGCCCTGCTTTATTGTGCTCAACACCCATTCTGAAATCCCTGGGATTTTTTCCCACGCGGCTATGCGAGCCGCTAGGGGGCGAATGGCCTCCGTGTTCAGACCGCCATTTGCTGGCTTGTGAAACTGAACCGGAGCCGAGAGCGCGGCGCGCGCGCTCTTTATTCTGGGCAATGGCGGCTCGCTGACAGCCGAAACCGGCTGATTTATGTGAGATGTCCCGATCATAGGGGATGGGGAACACACTTTTACCACATTTTGATGCGCGAGCCGTGCTCTGGGTGACAGAGCTCTCTGTAAGCGTGAGCGTGTGGGCGCGGGCACGAGACTTACAACTGTATCTAACGCCCCGGTCATAATAGACGGGGAGCGTTTTATTAACGCTCTGCGTTTCGTGATAATGCTTAAGCGCGCGGGCGGGGCCCGGGGAAAGGTTTGTGTTAGTAAGCGTGAGCGCTCTCCGGCGGGCACGAGACTTACGTTTATAACCTGTTTGTTTGACCGTGTAACAGAGCGGGCAGATAGTGGGCACAGACTTGTGGACACATTTCTTACATGCAACACTCGAGCGGCTTTTCTGCGCTTTATGAGAGTGTGCTCTGTGAGTGATTTTGAGTGCTTATGTGTAGGGGTGAGCACTGGGACGTGGGCACTTTCACTACACTTAAAACATTGACGGCATGAGCCGGACCAGACATTACACTCTTTTTGAGATTTCTCTGGGTCGCCGTGAAAACGGCGTTTGTGTGCAGGCGAGAGGGTGAATAAACCGGCTCGTTGGCTGCTAAATGGACCGCTGCAGTAGCCTGTTTGAAGGGGACTGACAGGGAAATGAATTTTGACGGCGGTCCGGCCGCAGCGGGACACGCGCGTCTTTTCCCTCTTACTGTTAGGAGGGCTTCGCGTGCTCAGACTTCAGCGTGATTCTCTGCCGAGGCCCTCTGGGAGGCGGCGGTCTATGACGGCTGTCTGAGCGCGACCTAGGGCGGCCGCCCTGACGTCGCTGCGAAGGCTGAGGCTGGGGCTGTGCTGGACGCTGGGTGCTGGTTCGCACAGGAGGCTGGCTTTGTCTCTCTCGAGAGCGGCCTGTGGCGGAACTCGAGCGTCGCGGCAGGAAGAGGTTCATGGCCTGCGTGGTCTTCTGTACCTCAGAAAAATGATCAACGATCCCGTTAACCGCTGGGCCGAAGAGACCAGAGGGGGTAAGCGGCGCGTTGAGAAATGTGGCTCGCTCAGACTCCCTCATATCCGCGAGCGTTAACCAAAGGTGCCTCTCCGTAACGGTTAACGCGGCCATAGCTCGTCCGATAGCCTGGGCTGCTGCTTTGGTAGCGCGGAGAGAAAGATCCGTTGCGCTTCTCAAATCTGTAACAGCACCTGGATCCCGGCCCTTCTCGTCCCATTCACGGAGGAGGTCGGCTTGCAGGATCTGAAGCACAGCCATGGAATGTAAAGCAGACGCGGCCTGGCCGGAGGCAGCATAAGCGCGGCCGACCAAGGCGGACGTGGCTCTACAGGCTTTAGACGGGAGCGCTGACCGTGACCGCCATCTCGCGGAGGGCGGGCAAAGGTGTGCTGCAACCGTTTCTTCCACCGGTGGAATAACCGTGTACCCTTTCTCGGCGGCACGTCCACTCGGGAGAGCGAGGCGGAGGCTGGTGACTGTAGTCGCGACGAAAAAGGAGAATTCCACGACTCAGTCAACTCCGCGTGAAGTTCCGGCAGGAATGGAGCGGGCCTCGTTGCTGAAGCTGCGCGGCGGCGGCTTTGAAGGAAGCAGCCGTCGAGCCTGTTCAGTGCGGGTTCCTCAGGCGGCGACCACTCGAGCCCGAGGCGGTCCACGGCCTGGGTTAGCAAACGCATTAGCTCAGCGTCAGCTCCAGCGCGGGTACGGGTGGATTCCTGGATCGACGAGGCGTCGGAATGAAGCGACCATTCCTCGCTGTCCGATGCCAGGATAGAGCAGCAGTCCCTCGTGGTGTGTCCCTCGGCCTCATCCTCTGAAGCGACGGCAGTGAGGCTCGTGAGCGGCAACTGCGCGTCGGGGAGGGGAGGCGGGGAAGGCGAGAGCGAGGCTCGAGGGAGGTTCTCCGGCGAGCGCGTCGCTGTGGCCACAGGTTCCGGCTGTCTCAGGGAACGGCGCTTCTTCTTGCGCGGTCCCACAGAGGGCGGAGTGACTGCTGTAGATCTGAGAGCTTCGAGGCGAGCCCGCAGGGTCGCCAACGGAAGTTCCTCACAGAGCTCGCAACCCCCGGAAGCGAGGGCGAGCTCGGCATGTTCCAGGCCCAGGCAGAGAGCGCAGATCAGATGGCGGCTGAGCCTGCACGAGCCGCAGGAAGTGCGAGGCATCTTAAAAAAGTCGCTCGCTGCTCTTTTAGAGATGTGAAAATCAATCTAATGCAAGGCAAAAGGATACGTCGCTGGATAGCGTAGCTCGCACGGATGGCTGAAGGTGGCGAAGACGGCCGGCTTCCTCAGCGCTGTCCTAAGCTGGCTGTTCGCTGTTCGACGGCGGCGATGGCTTCTCTCAGATCCAGCGATGCGAAGAGCTCACTGAAGAGACAAAAATCAGGGAAGCAGCCTACAGCCCATTCCTTTATAGGCTGAAGCCACGCCCATTCTGGCGGGCTGTGACGCCATGAAGGCGCGGGCGCCCTTCATTGGGCGTGATGTCACGCCCTGCTCACTGGTAGGCTGCAGCAGTTGCCTGCAGAGCAGCCAATGAGCACGCAAGATAGCCTGCTCTAGGTCTGCTAGCTGCTGCACTGCGTTGACAAGGTATACAAAAATTAAGGATAATTTTTTGGCTTCAGTATCTCGAGAAGATGAATCTTTCCCGTAGCGTAAGCTAAACTTACGCAATACGAGAGAACCTCTCGTAAGAAAACCTGAGATCACCTACATTGTGTGGACCAGCCAGCAGTCCCCACGAGGGAAATGGTTTAATTAATGGTTCTAAACTTTGAATTGTAAAAATGCATAAAGTTTTCTGTGATGGGTAGGTTTAGGGGTAGGATTAGTATAAGGGGATAGAATATACAGTTTGTACAGTATAAAAACCATTATGCCTATGGAGAGTCCCCTCCCCACAAAGATAGCGAACCAGACGTGTGTGTGTGTGTGTGTTTATGTTGTGTCCTGATTCCATAGGCTACATTGCGGGGAAATGTCTCCACGTGGATAATAATATTAAATGCACATTTCACCCTGTCAGCATTCATGAAAACATGACATCTCAAACATACAGTAGTAGCCTAGAACATTGGATTTTTTTTGTGCTTGACGAACTTGTTTTCCTGTTGCACCCGCGTCGAATGAAACGGCATTCTAAAAATGCTGCGCTAGAGTTAAAAGAAGTCCATCTTGCGTCTCATTACCTTGTGTTATTTCCCATTCCACTGCAACAGATGCATTCTTTATGAACAGCCACGGCCCGCTGAGCACTAGCCATGTAGCTATTCTACGTTATGGTCCTTCATTGAGCGCGTCACAGCAGGACAGCGGTTAATCGCCTCAGAAACTTCACGCGTATGAAGCGCCATATCAGGCATTTCCTTAAACACCCACAGGTCAGATTTTCCGCCAAAGTAAAGAGCTTATTAATTACGAAAACGATTATTTATTTTTGCTAATTATTATTTTATTTCAGTTCGTTTTTCAGTAACTGTTGTTAATTAGTTTCGTTTAGTTTTAGTCTTTCATTTATTATGAATTTTTAATTTTATTTCAGTTTACGAAAATGTTTTTTGACCAATAGTTTTAGTCTTAGTTTCAGTTTTCGTTTACGAAAATAACCTTGGTTTGAATGCAATGCATTAGTGAGAAAGCGATTGCGTGCGTGAATAAGTGCTACCTGTTTAAAATGTGCTTTCACCCGATCCAGCCCGATCTCATGAAAGTGCGTATCTATAGCACAAATTTGATTTCTTGTACCATTTACAAAATAGTTTTTGCTTGCATAGCCTATGATAAGCAGTTTTCGCTTGCATATGATACACACTTTATGGCGTGCACGCACTTCACATCCCTAATTCTAACCAAGGGGTTTAGTGTAGGGGTGGCACGGTACATGAAAAAACATCCGAACCGTTTGGTTCGCTTGTCTCTGTTCGGTGCGTGTGTGCGTCGCATGGTTCGACGCATGCGCAGTGTAACCTCGTGCCCGTGACCTCAGACAGTATGTGTACACTTTTAAATAAGAGATGTGTGGACATGACAATGGACATGCATATGAGGCTTGTTCGACTTGAACCGACGCTGCACAGACCGATCGATGAATAACATCAAAATACCGCGAGAGGAACGGCGCCGTATGCTTTTCAATCACTCTCGCGGTACTTTGATGTCATAAACCGATCGGTCTGTGCAGCGCGGGTTCAAGTCGAACAAGCCTGTAGGCAGTAAAAGTGGAGTATGGAGTGCTGCAGGTCTCGTCACGTATAGAAATGGCAAGTGGGAGATATAAGGAAGGCTAACCGGAGTTGGAGGATGCGCCAGCGTCGTATAAGTCTGTGTGGGAACATTTTGGATTTCATGTTACCTATGATATTTAAATGTATACAGTGACACCAAGTTTAGATAAGAACTCCAGTCATATGTTTCCAAATACTGCACTTTAATTTCAAGTGAAAAAAATGTATCCTTACTCTCAGGGAATAGAAGCATTGTTGATACTGTTTGTGTTGAGGTTGAACTTATGTTTCACTTTATGGTTATGCCTTTGCTATTGTTTTAGCCTCATTAGGCAATTATGTGTAACATATTTTGACTTATTTAAAAGATAGTCCTTTAAGAGTTCCTCTCTTTTTCTATTAAAAGATAAACATTTTGTAAGAGCTACACTGAAGTTGACAGTTTGATAAATGCAAGTTAATTTTAATCTTTGTGTGCTAAAAATGCATATAAGTCCCTGTAGAGATAGCAATACACATTCTCCTTTTTTGCCAAATAAACAAAAGCATTTCATCAATGTCTTTCTTGCTGTATCAAAATGTCACCTAGCTTTCCTCAGAGATGGTCTCAATAATGTGCTTAAAGTCAAGTCAAATTGAGTTTGTGCATGATTACATGATAAACGTTTTTTTAATACTGTATCCTGAATTGTGGATAATTAAGCTATAGCCTTTATCATATGCTGAAGTACATTTCTGGAGTGTTAAAGATTAAAAGAAAAAATAACAACAAGAACCGTACAGAACCGAAAACCGTGACCCTAAAACCGTGATACGAACCGAACCGTGGGTTTTGCGAACCGTGCCACCCCTAGTTTAGTGTGTTTCATTTGCACGCAAAAACTATTTTTTGGCGTATAAATGGCACGAGAAATAAAATTCATGCTATAGATACGCACTTTCATGAGATCGTGTTGCCCGATCATAGCCTATTCAGTAGGCTTGAGAACCTCCCGCAGTCACTCATGTCCATCGGTGTCATCATAACCTTCACATTTTTTTCTGATTTGAGTGATCCATCTGTATCATGCTAGCGTAATGTGTTTAACGTGTGAATCCTTACTAAAAATGCAGTTCTATAATGAGCCGTTGGCATGAATTGTACTCGTGATGGAGCGGTAGTGGAGCGCTCTCGGAGCGAGTGAAAACCACGATGCTCCGACTTTTAAAAAATCCGCTCCGCACTCCATTCAAAATCACACCGCTCCACTCCTCGCTCCGCTCCCACTCCACTCAGCTCACATACTCTGATGTCTGCTGTGACCGTCGAGCATTCGGTTTCGCTGAGCTCCCTCGGACCGTCGACTTGACCCAAGTCGGAGATCATGTCACCTTCACCACGGACCTACAGGCCGTCAGATGCCCTCCGGCCCTCCACCCCTATGGCTCTGGCTAGCTTCGCCCTCCCTCGGGCTCCTCCTCTGCCCTCGGTCGCTCCAACTCCACCTCAGCCCTCCGGGTCCCTGCGTCCACCTTGGGGGGTCATCGCTGCAGCTCTGTCGCTGCCACCTGGGTCTTCGGTGTCACTCCTCTCCATCAGCGCTCCGTCTGCACCATGGGCCCACCCTCATCTCCGTCGCCTTCGCTCATCCCCAAGGTGGCGTTGAGGGCTACACCACCTAAGCTCCTCCCTCCAGCGCCACCACCGTGGTCCACCATCCTGGCTGTGGCCTGGGTCGCCATCTGACGCTTCCAGCTCAAGGCTCCTCCCTGGACATAAGTCATCACCGCCCTGGGTTCTTCTGTCCTGCCTCTTCCCTGTCAGTCAGAGGAAAACAACTTAAAAACAGCGCTGGTTGTTCCCTCGATACTCGACAACAAAGGAATCCAGCGGCCTGGGCGAAGGTATAATGTGTGTATTAAATTGTATAAAATAATCCCGAAAAAAAGCACAATCACGGCAGAGATGCCAAGTTCAGCAGCTGGAATAGCTGAGGTGACATGATGGCTAACAGGAGACAAACGGCTAGTAATGACAGCAGCGGCAATCCACCTGTCACTCAAGTGACCACACCCTTAATTATGCAGAACTTTAAGGCTTAATATAATTTAAACAAATGAGTTATAAAGAAATGCACTTCCCTCACAGTGGGCAAACTGCCACAAAAAGGGCAAAATTAGCTATATAGACCAAAACCACTTTTTGCACCAGGCTGTAAACATATTTTGTTCTGCTGTAAAGCTGGGCATTTTAACATGAAGGGAGATACAGATTTGACTCCCTATTGCATCCAGCCTCAAGCGGACAGTCGATGAATTTAATTTTAATCACTTCCGTGTTTGTTTCAAGAGAGAGCCAGGCAGGTTGCCGCTCGATTATATTATATTATATCTGACGATTTTAGCAGTAAAATAGTTTAGCAACTTAAAAGCTACATGACATTTCTCACTAATGAGGAGCACAAAAGAAGATATTTTGCCCCAATTTACTTTTATGGTACGGACAAAAACACTGAGGTTTGAAATGACATGAGGGTGTGTACTGTAAATGATGACAGAATAATAATTTTTGGGTGCACTATCCCTCTAAAGGTAAAGTATGTACTGTAGTTTCTCCGGCACTAGTGGCACCTAGTTTCACCTAGTGAAGAATAAATATACTAAAATGTATTTGAAATACATTTATTTTATGCTGAGTGTCACAGTTGGGTTTCTGTCTGTTTTCCCATCACTCCTATGTTTCCACGGTAACCTCCAATAGTTCTTCTGTCACACCTGTTTCCTCGTTAGTCTTGTCAGCTGTGCCTCGTTTCCATGATCTGTTTCCCTATGTATTTAAGCCCTTTGTGTTGCCTTGGTCATTGTCCGATCTACGTCGTAGTAAGTGTGTGTGAACCTTCTGCCTGTCTTCTATGTACCTGTATGATTTATATTGTGAGTAAAAGTTTGCACTGGAACTTTTGATTTTTCTTCGTCTTCTTCTGCCTGCACCACACCGTGACAGAAGATCGGACCAGCCCGTATGGACGACAGGGCTATATTTGTCGCCATAGCTCAAGAGAGCATGGAATTGTTCTCCTTCGTGGAGAACTTTGTTCGTCGAGCCGTCACTAGCCCCCTCGACGATGAAACCCTCAAGCTGCTTTTCTGGGCCAATTTCCACAAGGCGAAAGGTGTTTTAGGTGTTTGGTGAGGGCCACGTCCCGATCCTGAGAACAACCACCATCACCAGCAGCCGGTGAGACCACCCTTCCAGAGTCTCAGAGAGACTTCTTCACGTCATACCTGTCACTCCTGAACCCTCGTCTCCGGCCAAGATGTTTGGTGAGGGCCACGTCCCGATCCCGAGAACAACCACCATCACCAGCAGCCAGTGAGACCACCCTTCCAGAGTCTCGTCCCGCCGAGACCACCCTTCCAGAGTCTCAGAGAGACTTCTTCACGTCATACCTGTCAGTCCTGAACCCTTGTCTCCGGCCAAGATGGCCGCCGCCACGCCTGATCCCTCGTCTCCGGCCAAGATGGCCACCGCCTCACCGCCTGAGCCCTCACCAAAGATGGCCACTGCCTAACTGCGGTGAACAAAGGAACAAAGGTAACAAGGAAGAGAGCCCTTGACAAAGATGGCCAACTCCACACCGCCTGAGCTCTCAGACAGAATGGCCGCCGCCATCCCCAGACCTGTCCCTGCCCCAAGGAGTGTCCATATTCCCAGACCTGTTCCTGTCTCTGTCACCGAGCCTGAGTCTTCTGTCCCCGAGCCAGAATCGGTTCCTGAATTCCCACCCAGCCTCCCTCTCCCACCTCCTCCCATCTGCCACCTCTCAACCCTTCATCCGCCACTGCCTGTCAGCCCCTCAGCTCCTCCTCAAACCACCTACGGGGAGGTGGGGTCGCCTTGGGTCTGCCAGCCTGCAGCTCCAGCCTGGTTGGTGGATTACCCGGTCTCCACCTCCGACCTCCGCAACCCGGACTCCGCCTCAGCCTGGCGGTCCATTAGCTCCACCTTGCCTCCTACCTCCCTAAGTTTCGCCTGCACTCCTCTGGCTACGCCCCGTCTCTTCGTACCCCCGGCTCCATTGGACTCCTCACTCCCTTCTGTTCCTCCTTGGTCAGAAGTCCCTCTGTCTCCACCGCACCCTTCTATGTCCCCACCTGCACCTCAGTCACCAGAGCCAGCGGCTTCGCCATGTCCCGCCGGATCCTTGGCATCGCCTGGGCTCATCGGCTTTCCGACTCCACCCTGGTCTCCTCTCCCACCTGCTTTGCACCCATCTGTAGGCCCCCTGGAGTTGTCAGCCCTGCCTCCACCATGGCTCCTCCCTCCATCTGCTCCACCCTGGTCCCTCCTGCCTTCTGTCTGCCCTTCACCCACTCATCGTCCTCCTCCTGAGCCCCCTCCCTCCCTCCGCAGTTGGTCCATCAACGGCGCGAGGATGCACCTTGCGGAGAGGGAAGAGTACTGTCACAGTTTTGTTTCTGTCTGAGTCTTATTTTCATTAGTCACATGTCTTCCTTTGTTCTGTCCTTTGTTCCCTCCTATGTTTCCACGGTAACCTCCATTAGTTCTTCTGTCACACCCGTTTCCTCGTTAGTCCTCGTATTTATATTGTGAGTAAAAGTTTGCATTGGAACTTTTGATTCTTCGTCTTCTTCTGCCTGCACCACAAAGTGACACTAAGTATACTACAAATACATTTACATATTTATGTACTTAATATAAATACCATGCCATTGTACTTTTGGTATACTAAATTGGTATACTGAAAGTCTGCTAAATTGGAACATCTAATTCTGTACTTAATGTACTTTAGTTATCCATAAATAATGTCAAAGTTCAACTAAAGATATACTTAAGTATTGTGCTAAAGTGATTGCTATTGCAAGTATACTTTAGCTACACTTTATCTTGCATTTAGAGATTGGTATTATACAGAGATCCTATTATCCTTACTAATAGTGATATTTAAACACATTTTAGGATTAATATTAAGAAATGTGCAATTAAGAAGCACTCCAAATAAAGTTTAATTATAATATTTATAAGTTTTTCTCAAGCAATATGTCAGTAAATATGTTATTGGTTTTGTAGTATAATTAGTATGAAATAAACATGGTATAGTTTTTGTTTTTACTATGGCTCCCCCAACTCAAAAATCTCAAATACAGTTCTTACGGGTGCTTGTGAAGGTATGTCTCAACAGGTTACTTTCAATAAAAGGTCCAACAGTATTGAGTATATAAGCGACTCGCCTATAATAAACCCATTCAACATATCTGCGCCGGGCACATTTTTTGACATGACGTGCCACAACTGTTTGAGGTCTAGGTCTACACTGGACACATCAAAACGAACATTATAAACTGGAACATTTGTCATTCTGAATAGGTACATGTTGAATTGAAGTGTCCCTTGTAATACATGCTGTATTAAAGGTCATCGCAATACCCCAATCGCTTTGAAGTGTTAATGACCTGTTTAATCTTTGAAGGCCTAAATGCTACGAATTTTGGCTTGCACTTCTGTGACTGAAGTAAACATGTAACACGTCAGCCATGGTCCCACACCGGCTTTGGCTTTGGGTAGAATTGTTGCATTATTCCAAATAAATAGATTATGATCCACAAATAAATGTAAAGAGATTCACAAAAATATATCAAATTCACAAATAAATAGATTAAGATCTACAAATAAATGTAAAGAGTTTCACAAAAAAACATAAAACTCACAAATAAATAAAATTAGCTTTGCAAATAAAAATATATATTTACAAATGTGTTTTATGCCACAAACACAACTCGGCCTGGTATTTATTTGTGAACCGCTTTCTGTGCATTTGTAAATCCCCTCACGCATTTGTGGATTTTGAAACACTTCTAGCGTCGAGGTGCAGACAAATCCACAAATAAGTGGACTCCACCCACCCTTTACCTAAGCCAATCAGATAACGGGCACTTTGAGCTGACCAATCGTAGCATGTTCTCGCTACAACCAATCACGTTAAGCTTTACACTCGGGGCGAGAACTGGATCTGATTAATTTTGCAGATACTAGGCTTGTTTGAGATGCGCCTTGCCTCGCCTGAAATGTAGGCGAGAGTAGGCGGCTGCAGTGAAAGGAGGAGTGAACAAGACATCACGGTTGTTTAAACCAATCAACATTAAGCTGTGTCGTCAGCAAGTCGTTTCCCATCATGCTTTTGATCAGCGCAGTCGGTGGAGAGCAACTGCGCGCGACTACAGAATCCGACACGTGCGCCTTGCGCTCGCGATAGCTTTTTGACACACGTAAGCATGACATCAGAGCAAGGCGGACCGCACTCGGACACATTTCTAACCGGCATGCATTACGCGCTGATCACCGGTGATCGGTTCTGCGCAGATTTTGCTCATCTCAAACAAGCCTATTGACACCCCTGAAAGCATCTGTAATGGGAGCTTCATTCAAATTAGCTGTTTGTGTGGTTAAAACACCCCGTTTCCAAAAGATTGTTGGAGTTTGAGGCTTCTTTATATTTATTATTCTTTATTATTAAATCAGGATTACACACAAATGATCATCACAGATCCCGAGCATCATAACACCCTCTCTACCGGAGTCAAGCGGCGCGTCAAAAGCAAATAGCCGATTATCTTACCTGCCGTAGCCGTTTCAAATCATGTAAAACTAACATGTTTGCAATGTTAACACGTTTTGCCCTTGACGTCTGTTTTCTTACCTGAAGATATATGACGTATAATCTTCTTTATTGACTATGCTGGCTACATGAAAATTCATAATTCGTGATTCGCAGCGCGACACGATGATTCACTGATAGTAAACGGATGCCCGTTCTTCTTCTGAAGTAGCGGCTACTACACGCAACTACGGAGGACACTTCATTTGCACATTTTCTCCTTTGTCCAATGTAGAAAGCCTCGCACGGGGTAGACATGATGTAATAAATTACAAAACGGATGATTTTAACTTTTAAAGCACAATCGTTGTGACAAATAGCTAGCTATTTACATAAATATTATGTAGAATACAAAATATCAGCCCAAGTGACCATCATTGAAGATGTAACAGCGTGTAGGCTAATGGGGTTTTGAGTGGATAATGCAATGCTGAAAAAATACATATTTGCATTTATATTGGATGCTGTAAGTAACTTTTACAATACAATTGTTTTGATGATTGGAAAGGACTGTATAATTTGACTGGTCTTTAAATGGTTGTGGCCACCAGGGGGCATCGATTAGAATGCAGACAAGATGTTCCGTTTAGGTGTTTTATTAAAATAAAAGTTTAATATGTGTGGTTCTGAAAAACAGAGATACAGGCATAAATCAATAAATGTAGACTCTCTATATAAATGTCAAAAAGTTATTACATGCATAGCAGGTATATAATAAACAAGGTATATAGGTATATAGTTTTGTTATGTATGACTTAAATGCAGTGTTATAATAAATGCTTATCACTAAGCAAATACAAACTTAGAAATGCAATAATACACTATATCCCTGGTCAAAGATTAATTTGCTGCACATTAACTGCAACAATATACAATAGGCTAAATTCAACTGAATATAATAATTATGAACTGCAGAGTTATTCCTTCAAATAAACAATGGTACACATTGTGGAAGAACAACAGACGTTATTTCAATAGAGACACGTAAGGCTTGCAGAGCAACAGCGTTCTGAACAATTAAACACACAGGCGGTGAGAAGCCCCGCCATTATACAAAAACAAGCACTAACGTACCACAACATTATTGTGAGGTAAAACTAACAACAAACATAAGTATACTTACTGGTAGTTGCACGCACACAATTCTAGGAACTTATAATAAGTACAGCAACACTATATTATATTCTCTATATCAATCAATATAGACTACACAGTCTTTCAACATCAGCGCTCTTTCAAACTTTCCCGAAACTGAATGAAAGCTGTCTTCTTCCGTGGACCGCAGAGCGCAGTACCGCTCCTGATTGGTTGATTCCCAAGCAGCCAGTTTTATCTGCCTGAAGAAGTCATTCTTCGTCACAGCCGCCCCCAAATTTGTTATATTAAATTTGCCTCTCTAAGAAGGACTGACCGTATCAGTATCTGGTATGGCAGGCAGAGCTACAAGGCGAGCGACAGGCCTCGTGTAGAATTTGTCCTTGACCTTGACTACTGCAGTCCTGACTCTTCCATCAGTTCCTGGAATAACCTCAGTGACATGACCTAAAGGCCACTGCGCTCTTGGTAGCTGCGGGTCCACCACCATCACTATGGTTCCAGTTTGCAACTGTGCAGGGTCCTTGTGCCACTTGGAGCGAGTCTGAAGAGTTGGGAGGTAGTGTCGGACAAAGTAGGACCAAAACTGGTCAGCCAGCACCTGAGTATGTCTCCAGCGGCGACGACTCAGGAGCTCAGACTCAGCATAGACCGCCTGTGGTAAAGAGGGGTTGAGCCGCCCCATGAGGAGCAAGTTGGGGGTCACTGGGTCAGCATCAGCCACGTCTGTTGACACGTAACCCAGTGGTTTGGAATTTAAAATCCCCTCCACTTCAATAAGTACTGTCCGTAAGACCTCTTCAGGGACAGTCTGTGACTGGATGGTGGCATACATTGCAGCTTTAACAGACCTCACTTCCCTTTCCCAGACTCCTCCAAAGTGTGGGGCGCTTGGGGGGTTAAACTGAAACTTAATCTGGTGTTTAGCCAGATGCGCCTGGAGTATGGGGTGTAATGACCTGAAAGCCTCCTGGAGTTCTCTTTCACCTCCCTTAAAATTAGTGCCCTGGTCGGACTGGAGCTCTGCTGGCTTACCCCTTCGTGCAATGAAACGGCGGAGGGCCATCAGAAAGGAATCCGAGTCAATACTGGACAGAACATCCACGTGCACAGCGCGCGTCGTCAGACATTTAAATAGTATGCCCCATCTTTTCTCGTGGCGACGGCCAACCTTCACTGTGAAAGGCCCGAAGCAGTCCATGCCCATAGAGAAGAATGGGGGCTTCATCAGTCGTAGTCTGGACTGTGGGAGGTCTGCCATCTTGGGCACAACTGGAGAGGCTCTCCATCTCTGGCAATCCGGACAGGAGTGCTGGTGGCGCTTAACAGCTTCACGGCCATGCAGAATCCAGTATTTTCGCCGCAGCTCTGCGAAAAGGCGTTCTGATCCTGGATGGCGAAGGCTCTTGTCCATGTCCTGGATGATGAGCTGGGTCACTTTGTGCCGATGGTCCAGGACCACTGGATGAATAGAATCTGGCTCTAGCTGGTTGCTGCGGCGGAGCCTTCCTCCAACTCGGATAAGTCTCACAGTCTTGTCATACTCTGGTGCTAGGGAGATCAGCCTACTGGTGGCAGCTACTGGCTTACCGGTGCTCAAAAGGCTGAGCTCCTCAGCGAAGCTTTCATGCTGGGCTCGTCTCAATACTTCTCTCTCTGCTTCTTGGTAATCATCAGCAGAAAGGCTGACGGGGTTCACTGATGAAACAGAGCAGGATTGTGCAACCGCCTCTATCAGCGCTCTGAACGAAGAAAACTGATCAGTATTTGGTAGCAGAGAAGTCTGTATGCTTGTAGTGAAACAGCAGACAGGGAGTTTTCGCAGTTCATCAGAATTCTCTGTCACCTCTGTGACTGGCTGTGTAGGCCAGACTTCAGGCGACTGTTGTAGGAAGGCAGGGCCCTGGCTCCATCTGTTCTTACCAGCCAGTTCCAGCAGTGTTTTTCCCCGCGTTATGTCATCAGCTGGGTTGTTGGCAGAATCCACATATCTCCAGGCCCGGATATCAGTCAGCTCCTGGATTTCAGCTACCCGTGTTCCCACGAATACCTTGTACCGACAAGAGTCGGACTGAAGCCATGTGAGTACTGTTGTGGAGTCTGTCCATAAGATAACATTGCGGATATTCACTGTCAGTTCTCTTTGGAGTAGTACAGCTAGCTGTGCAGCTGTCAGGGCAGCACACAGTTCTAGTCTTGGTATTGATTGCTGCTTCTTCGGGGCTACTCTGGATCTAGCAGTCAGGAAAGACACTTCCACACTGCCGTATGAGCTCTCCGTCCGCAAATAGGCCACTGAGCCATATGCCTTCTCTGACGCATCAGCAAAGATGTGTAGGTCTCTCTGGAGGTTTGAAGTGTTCATCTCAGGGCTCACATAGCAGCGAGGCAGTAGAATCTGGGAGAGATGCTGCAATTCTTCCTCCCACGTCAGCCATGGCTGCAGCACATCCTCTGGCAGTGACGGGTCATCGGAGTCCCTCTGCTTGTCCCACAAGTGCTGCACCAGGACCTTGGCCCGCGTAGTGAAAGGGACTATAAATCCCAGAGGGTCGAACAGGCGTGCCAGGACTCTGTAAATGTTTCGCATGGTGGGTGTGGGTTGGTCCAGCATACGGTATTTATACCTTAAGGTGTCTGAATTACAGAGCCAGCGGAGTCCCAGTGCGAGCTCCTGTGGGTCAGTGCCTGACTCGTTGAGCCACAACTCACAGCTCTCAGATTTTGCTTCTTTGGGCAGATGGCTGATGACCTCAGGGGTGTTACTGGCCCACTGGCGTAACTCAAATCCACCTGTAGCCAACAGTGAGGTCAGTTTGTCGACCAGGTGATGGGCTTCTTCCACAAATGGTAGGCTTTGCAGACAGTTGTCCACATAAAAGGATTGTTCTATCGACAATCGAACATCTTCACCTGGCTGACTGTGATCAAACACATGTTTCTGCAGTGCATAAGTTGCACAGCAGGGGCTACATGTCGTGCCAAATGGAAGGACTTGCCATGTGTAGATGCTGGGTGGTTCCTCTGTCTTCAGGTCTCGCCACAGGAAACGCAGCAAGGGCTTGTCCTCTGGGAGCAGCCTCACCTGGTGAAACATGCCTTTAATATCGCTGCTGACAGCAATTGCATGCTCTCTGAAGCGCAGCAGTACACCCAGTAGACTAGAACTTAAGGTGGGCCCAGGCAACAGCAGCTCATTGAGGTTGTTTCCCTTATACATGTAGGAACAGTTGAACACAATCCTGTTCTTTCCATTATGGCTCACCATATGATGTGGGATGAACCAGGACTCGGCTGCTTTGCTCAGCTCCTCTTCTGACGCTTTAACTGCATAGCCCGCCTTTTCCAGCTTTCTAATCCCTGCACAGTATGCAGCTGCTCTTTGCGGGTCTCGCAGCAGACGCCTCTCTGTACTGCGGAGATTAGCTAACACAGCCTCCTTAGGTGCCTGAAGCTGTGGCATGTTCTTCATCCTGAGGAGGGGAGTAGCGTAGCGCTGAATTCCATCAACCTCTACTCTTGTGGTCTTCGCCTCCAGCAGGCGGAGTGCCTCCTGATCCTGCCTGGAGCGTGTGACAAGTTTTTCACTCCTGTAGGGCAGAACATCCAGCTGCCACAATCTCTCTACACTCTGTAGAAGCCCGTTAGTGGGTGAGAGGGTGGAAACGTGCAGGCACTGTTGTGATGTTGCCTGCTGCTTGCTGTACCTGGTCGGCCCCTGAAGTGTCCAGCCCAACTTTGTCTTCACGGCGGCTGGTCCCCCGTGGGGTCCTAAACGCACAGGCTCCACTGGAGTGATCAAGTGGGTATAATCTGACCCACTTAACAGCAGGGGTTGCACTCTGTTAATCGTCTGGAGAGGGAGGCCTCTTAAATGTTTGTACTTCCTCTGAAGTGCCTTAATTGAATAAGTGTGCTCAGCCAGACCCAGTTGATCAGCTGTAAATGCTCTGTATATCTTGAAGGATTTCTTTGGATGGTCTACTGGGGAGATGGAGAACGACACTGCAGTTCCGTGCAGAACCCTGATGTAGGCAGGATGTATCTTCAGCTGCAGGTTTTATATTCACGTCATGCAAAGCTTGGAGGTGTCTCCCCTTACACTTGTGACATGTAATTTCCAGGCGGCACTGTGCAGCCTGGTGTGTGCGACCGCATCGCCAGCATCTTTTATTGGTCTTGATCCACGCTGTTATCTGTTCCACTGTAAGCTGTGCAAAGTTTGCACACTTATCTAGGAAGTGTTGCGTGTTAGAGCAGTAAGGGCAGTATGCTGTCCTCTCTGGCTGCTTGGTGCTAGATAAGGCCTTCTCTACTGTCGGTGTGCTCTCATGTTGGTCTGTGGTGTGCATGATGTTGGTGCTCTTGCCACTCTTAGCATCGCGGCGGCGCTCTGTCCTGGGTCCTGCTCTGCTCTTGTTTTCACCGATTAGATACATACACCGTCTCTTGCATCTTCAGCTCGTAGTCAAGCCAGTCAGAAAAGTGCAATAGGCTTGGGATTGTAACACGCATTGGGTACAGAAACCTCTTAAATTCAGCCCGTATATCATGAGGCAGTTTGGACAGCAGCCGTGTCACATGTGAACCACAGTGAAGCTCAGTCTTTCCATTGTCCCCAAGCTGGTCTAGCATTGCGACGAGTGCTCTCACTTTCAGGGCGAATCGCTTAAACCCACTGAAGTCAGCACGTGCAATATTAGGCGCCTCCATTAGATCAGCTATTTTTCTGAGAGCTAGCTGGTGAGGCTGTCCATAATGATCAATTAGGCTTGTCATAGTGTCAGTGTAGGGCTGCAGTGAGTTAGTGTATGAGTCCGCTATTAGAAGTGACTCCTCATACTTTAAGTGGTCCACCAGGATCTGGTATTTAAAGCGCTTTGTAGCGTCCACAGGCAGTAGGTTTTCCAGAGCGACCTTAAGCCTGGCGAACTCTCTCGGATCTCCTTTGGTGAATGCAGGGATTGTAGGTTTAGGCCCGCGGTACACTGTCTCATGGTGGTGGAAGGGTACACAGTACTCTGGTGTCTGTACCCCGGGCACTGGAGGAGGGGGCTCAGGGTGACTGGGATACTCCTGCTGACGTGTCGTCCTAATGTCTCTCAGTGCTGTTATGAGCTCTGCCATAAGGTCCTGTGATGAAGGCTGATAAACGTTGTCTGCTACTGGAGGTGGTGGCAGTGGCCAGTCGTCATCATCCTGAGGCAGAGTGTGACCACCAACTTGCCTAGGTGGCGGAATTGGCGTGGTTTGGTACGCACCGCCATGCTGCTCTATGTTATGCTGCTGTTGGGGGGGGCTGGTGTAGGGAAAGGAGAAAGGGCTGTCTGTCGCAGTGCTGGTAGGTCTGAAAGGGAAGTGCGGGCGTCAAATCGCCTGTGCATGTCCATTACCTGTTGCTGCAGCCTTTGATTTTCTTCCCCCAGCTTATAAAGAGCTTCAAGGACCTCAGGCGCGGTTTCTGGGGCAGGCCTCGATCTGGTGGAGGCAGGCGTACTTTGAAACAGGGGTTCTGTATACTCAAACTGGCGTGGATAGGCAGCTTCCGCTCCCCGTATGACACTCCCGTCCTCATGCAGCAATGGTGGTGTGAGAGGCGTCATCCTGGCGTGTCTTTCTGGAAATCTCAACATGCTGTCGTAGGGCCGCTGTGGCTCTGACACATTAGCCGCTTGATGAAGCAAACGAGAGGACGGCTGCAGTGCTTGAAAGGGGATATCATAATCTTCCATCCAGGCTGGTCGCCGGATCTCTCGGCGGGGCCGGGCATCTACTGGGCGTGTATACTGATCCGAGAACATCTCTAAACAATCCCACGGTGACCACGCGAATCCGGCTCCAAGGACCAAATGTTTTGATGATTGGAAAGGACTGTATAATTTGACTGGTCTTTAAATGGTTGTGGCCACCAGGGGGCATCGATTAGAATGCAGACAAGATGTTCCGTTTAGGTGTTTTATTAAAATAAAAGTTTAATATGTGTGGTTCTGAAAAACAGAGATACAGGCATAAATCAATAAATGTAGACTCTCTATATAAATGTCAAAAAGTTATTACATGCATAGCAGGTATATAATAAACAAAAACGATCAAGATATTAAATTATAGTTTTGTTATGTATGACTTAAATGCAGTGTTATAATAAATGCTTATCACTAAGCAAATACAAACTTAGAAATGCAATAATACACTATATCCCTGGTCAAAGATTAATTTGCTGCACATTAACTGCAACAATATACAATAGGCTAAATTCAACTGAATATAATAATTATGAACTGCAGAGTTATTCCTTCAAATAAACAATGGTACACATTGTGAAAGAACAACAGACGTTATTTCAATAGAGACACGTAAGGCTTGCAGAGCAACAGCGTTCTGAACAATTAAACACACAGGCGGTGAGAAGCCCCGCCATTATACGAAAACAAGCACTAACTTACCACGACATTATTGTGAGGTAAAACTAACAACAAACATAAGTATACTTACTGGTAGTTGCACGCACACAATTCTAGGAACTTATAATAAGTACAGCAACACTATATTATATTCTCTATATCAATCAATATAGACTACACAGTCTTTCAACATCAGCGCTCTTTCAAACTTTCCCGAAACTGAATGAAAGCTGTCTTGTTCCGCGGACCGCAGAGCGCAGTACCGCTCCTGATTGGTTGATTCCCAAGCAGCCAGTTTTATCTGCCTGAAGAAGTCATTCTTCGTCACAACAATATTATTAAGTCTGATTCATATGAAATATTATTTGTGTGAGCGTTTTAACGGATAAATTCAAATCGCTTGTCTGCTGGGCATTTCACTTTTAAATGCATGTTATATATTTAATCATTAGATCCACGGACCTGATAAAACTTGAATGAAGAAGTGGGAAAAGCTGTTGTGACAGTAATTTCCCCAATATTACACAAACTCTTTTATCATGAATAACGTGACGCTTTAACGCGTTGTTCCCATAACGTAAGCGCTGTTTCTCTGGCATTTTCAAAGGCTCATAAAAATGTCTCTTGGCTTGATACACAGTCTAATGGTCTAACTCTAACGAAATCCAAATTTTAAACATATTTTACTGAAGCAATATTATGGGCCTTAGCCTTACACTTCCTATTTGAGCCAATGCAGATGAACGAGCAAAGTTATTTCAGGGCAAGACCACTCTGATTGTAAAGCCTAACCTGATTGATTGTAGCGAGAACGTGCTACGATTGGTCAGCTCAATGTGGCCGTTATCTGATTGGCTTAGCTAAAGGATGGGTGGAGTCACTTATTTGTGGATTTGTCTGCACGTCGCTAGTAGTGTTTCAAAATCCACTAATGCGTGAGGGGATTTACAAATGCACAGGAACCGATTCACAAATGCGTGAGGGGGTTTACAAATGCACAGGAACCGATTCACAAATGCGTGAGGGGATTTGCACAAATGCACAAAAAACGGTTCACAAATAAATGCCAGGCAGAGTTGTGTTTGTGGTATAAACAACATTTGTAGATATATTTTTTATTTGCAAATCTCATTCTATTTATTTGTGAGTTATATAATTCTTTGTGAAACTCTTTACATTTATTTGGGGATCTTAATCTATTTATTTGTGAATTTAATATATTTTTGTGAATCTCTTTACATTTTATTTGTGGATCATAATCTATTTATTTGGAATAATGCAACAATTCTACCCCCATACAGTAGCCACGCCCCAAACTCTTATTATAGGTTGAGCTGGAAAGAGATTGAGCGGTCCGCTCTCAGTGTTTTGATAGTGCCTGGGTTACTCAATATTTACACTTTTTGGGGAGATAAACCCATGATTGGCAAACTAATCGTAGTAAATGAACAAAAAACTGGGTTAAGAGAGTGTTTTTTTTATAGAATCTTACATACTTCACCTTTAACCCATTTTCATAGAAAGATGAGCGAGGAATAACTAGATTTGGTTCAGGTTTGGTCTTGATCAGTATGCAACTTACTCAATCTAGTGGTCGGGATAGAGTTCAACTAATGTTTCTTTATAAGATGGGTATTGCATTTATTAGTCTTGGATCATTGAGTGGGTTAACATGAGCTCTAAATACAAAGTCATTCTACAAGGTCAAAATCAGACACTTTGAAATCGCCATCTGCCAAAAAATACATGTGGTAATTCTTAGTTACAGGAGGGTCAGGATGAAGTAAATGATCGGAAATTTCAAGTCTTGAACTTTCTAATAAAGTTTCCATTACCACCCTCTGAGCTCTGGACGAGGGTTTACATCAGACGAGTTTATAGAGTCACAGGCCACTGCCTTTAATGGTATGTGAAAATAGAATATTTGGGTGAATTTGGGGTGACGTTCGGGCTGAGGCCCAGGCTGCGCGACTCCTTGCGGAGGCCATGACAGTGAATTTGATGTGGGATTGTAGAGTTGTACTAACTCATTTCCGCTCCATGTTCCCCAAGCTCCGCTTCTGGAGTCTTAAAGGAGCCCCATTGTGAGGGGTTGGATGTCACAGCACTCGGAGCACGGAATGCCCGGGTGCTTTACAAAGACGCTCCTGTTCATTCCGACCCCCCTCTTTTCCTCTCTCCCACCTTCCCTCGCGCTCCCCTTCCCTCTCCATGTGCTCAGAGTCGAGGCCTGCACAAATACAGACTAAGTGATAGATGTGCTCTGTTACATGATCCACAGCACACTCCATCCCCTCTGATTCCAGCAGTACAGCACAAGCACATTCCCAAAGACAAAGAGAACTTGGGAAAGAGGAAGTTCATATACATCCACCAAACACCAAGATCATGCCCAAAGGATATTTTTGTAGTAGAGTAGTAGTCTTAGTAGAGACTTAATAGACTATGTTAAATTTAAATATACATTGTTTATTAAATGCTTTTGCTCAAATTGCTTAAAGGGATAGTTCACCTGAAAATAAAAATTCTGTCATCATTAACTCTCACCCTCATGTCATTCCAAACCTGTATGATTTTCTTTCTTCTGCATGTGGAGCAAAAAAGAAGATATTTAGAGGAAAGTCTCACTGTTTTGGTTTCTTTTATTTTGTCCTTACAATGGAAGTCAATGCGCACCAAAACTGCTTGTTTAGTATCATTCGTTGTAATATTTTCCTTTGCAGAAGAATGAAACTTATGGGCCGTTTACACGACACCGTTTTCAACAAAAAGCCGAACACTTTTTATGTGTGTGTGGCCGTTCATTTACACAACAAAAGTGTTTTGAGGTCCTGTAAATGCGAATTTTTGAAAACGGGTTTCAACGTGTTTGTGAAACTTACGTTTTTGAAAATAACACCGTTGTTGACTAAACTACAAAAACACAAATACATGCGTATTACCTGTTCAGTCTATAGACATGCAGTGTTTCTTTACAAGTTGACATCGCCAAGTACTGGCCTGGCATGCATAATGCAACGTTTTTAATCGTTTTCCCGGATCCATGTGAACTGGGATCGTTCTGACATCGTTGCCGTCTGTACGTGAAAATACGCAAAGGCAAAACTTTTTACAAAGTACATCGTTGTCGTGTAAATGAACCCGCATACACACGTTTGGAGCGACATGAGGGTGAGTAAATGATAACAATGTTGTTTTGAGGTAAACCATTTCTTTATAATGTATCAAAGTGGACACAAATGAGAGAATTATTGACATACAGTAAGAGTATTTGATGTATAAAAAAAGTTCTTCAAAAGAAAATTCGGTTGCACTTTATTTTACAGTGCATGCACTTAAGTGTACTTACAGTGTACTTACCTTAAAAAGTACCTAGTTATTAACCAGTAATTACTAGAAGTACATAGGGTTACACTTTATTTTAAGGTGTCATTGTTACAGTGTAATTATATAATTAAGTATTGAGTAACATTAAGCAACTACTAGTATAGGATTAGGGTAGGATTAGGATTTGGTTGAGGGTTAGTTGCATGTAATTATGCATAATTTACTGTTATTACTATGGTTATTACATGTAACATATGTAACAAGAACACTGTAAAATAAAGTGTTACCGTACATAGTATGTACATGGGGAACAGGACTGTGAAATAAAGTGCTACCGAAAGTTCATATTGAGATTTCTGACTTTTGATTGCAGCATTGATATCTTGGCATATCAAAGCACAGTTTGAATCATTGTTTAGATCTCTTCTAAATCTAGAGGGGACACATGATATGTCAAAGGACTTTTATCTGTAGCTTCTGCTTGTATTATTCCCTTTTGTTAGCTGTGGATAAAAAAAGTGTCAGCAAAATGAATAAATATGAATGTAAAGTGATCAAATTTCTGATTCTTCTTGCCTATACAATAAAATATAATGTAGCCCTTGAATAAAACCAGAACCTTATTGAGAAGACAGATTCATATGTGTTTGGCAAGAAGGGCTGTGTTTAATCATTTCAAAATAACTTGGTCAAGATAATGGTGAGAAATAATGCAAAGCAGAACTCTGACGTACAGTACAGAGACTATTGGTGCCATTAATCAAGTTAATCCCACCAAACTGTGGTGAACCACTTAGACACCAAACAAGAGAGCAAAAACACCCTCTGTTTGATGGTTAATGTAATCGCTATGCTGCCCTATCAATGAGACAGCAGGAGACACAAGAGGTCGGTTTTCTGTAATTTCTCTGTGGTTATCCTCGACTTGAACTTTTGTTTACTTACTCTGGATTTTTCTGTCTATACTGAGGGCCCTAAAATTTGTACACATGCCAATGTTGTGGAGTTACTTATACACAACTATATACACCAGAAAAGCATTTGCACAGTCTATCTGTTTCCATGGATCAGGTGTGAAACCACTGGAGGAATTTGTGTATCATTCATGGTTGAATATGAAATAGCATTTGCAGGACAGTTTACTTCAGCATATCAGTGTGAAATGGGACAAAATGTGATTTGTGAAATGTGATCATTGTGAAAATGGCCACTACAGAATGATTCAAGTGGTGACATCAGCTGAAGAAGAAGCCATTATTTTTTATGAAAGACTATGGCAACAAATATTTTGTTATTTTATAGAGAAATTGATAAATTGTGTACAAGATGTATAGTATATATATATATATATTAAGAAATAAAGTGAATTTTGATTTTACACGTTGACTTTACACGTTTACACGTTGCTCATCTTGTGCTGTTTTATCGTATGTACAATGAGTAACGGACATTGTTATATGGCTTAGTGTGATTATCAAATCGCAAAGGATGATATTTATTTAAATAAATATATGTGCTTCATGATTCAGAGGGAAGCGGTGCTGTGTTCATTTACATGCGTGCAGCTTATGATCTGGTGTTCAAGCAAATGCTGGAAAACTCATTTATGATTCAGCAAATGATTTAGTTTGCTAACTATTTTTTCTGCACCACATTTTCCACAGTTTTCAACTCTTATTAATATTCACACACTTGTTCACACATACCATCCAGCCACACTCACAAACATAGACATCTAAATACTTCAGCAGTCTCTTGTTTACACAGTCACTCTGTGTGTCAACTTTTCCATCGAATGGCCAGCCGGCCTCATTCGATGAGAGGTGGTCAGTCTGAAATTAATTCAGATCATGTGGGCAGATGGAGTGAGTGATATATACAGAGACAGGCAGTGAAAGACATAAGAGAGCTCAACTCTAACCCTTGAAAGCTATCGGTTCAGTTTTCTTTTTTTGGATGATATCCTGAGCCCTCTGTGTTTGTTTGTTTGAGAGCATTAGAGTGCTGGTTTGTTTGTGTGTGTCAGAGAGGTGTAAAGTCTTCTCCTCCCTCTGCTCAGCTGGACAGGAACTCTGAGGCGTCTACACCAGGACTCCAGCTGTACAGCCCAAACGCCCTCGTATCATTCACACACACTCCATTTTACCTTTGCACGATCTGTATGAAATATACACAGGGTGTCTTATGTTGAGGGGAAACACAGGCCAGACGCTATTTACAGAATCATTATTGTTAAATGTTTGATTGCTGCCCCTCTGGACATAAGCTGTGCAAATTTTTTTTTCTTTGTGTGTTTATATGAGCATCAGAGAATGTTTGGACTTTTTTTGTATCCATTGATTTTCTGATGTAAATCTGTAGGCAACACTTCACACATGTGCAATGAATGGCAAATCCTTTGTAGCTCAGAGAAACATGGAATGGCTTTCGCAACACATTCAATGGATTAGTTAATCCAAAAACAACTAGAGCTTGATTTGCCAAACTGTGAAAGTGGATGATGATTTACACAGACAAGCTCAAAACAGAACCAAAAGCACTATATATATTGTCCTAATTTGCAGTTGCTTTTTTGGTCAAGTGACATGCAGGAACATGTTTATAACGCATCCAAAGGCACAATTTTTTAATTGAACTTATATTTCGGTTTGCTACCATAACAAAGCTTCAGAAGAATAGAAATATAACATAAATTAACAAACTTGTATGATATTTTTTTTGACTTTTTTTCAGTTTTACAGCTTGGCTGCATAAATACTTATATTCTTTTAAAAAAAGAGCAACTTGGACATTCTGCCTAATGTTTATTTTTTGTGTTTCACAGAAGGAAGAAAATAATACTGGGTGAGAGTGACATGGTGAGTAAATGATAAGTACTGCTTTAACTTCTGTAATGTGACATAATGTATTTAATTACATTGTCACATAATGTGATTTTGGGATTTGATTAAATGGGAAGGGGTGAAGCACATTAAGCAATGACCTTATTACTTAAAACTTTGGCTTCTCTGTCACCATTTGTGGTTGAAACATAAAACTGCAAGTTACTTACAAAGTTTTTTTTAAAAACTTCAGTTGTGCTTTGGCACTGCTTTTCAGCGAGAATGATTCAGACAGTTTGGCTGCCTGTTGTCACCATATCAGAGCAGATCTGTCATTCAACAGAATGAGACCCACTGACAATAAGAAGGAAGTCCTACAACATGTTGTCTGAGTATGAATGAATGTAAACGTAAGCCTGAAATGTCCCACCAAATCTGGACTGACCACCTAAAATATAAATTGAATGCGGTAAGAACACTGAATTTTTTTTTATTTTTTTTTTACTTTAATGTTTAACTTGATGGCATTTAGGTCATTTTTACCTAAAACTAAAAGAAAATCATTTGAAGTTCAGCTTTTATATTATTTTTCTCTGTCAAAGCTGCCTTAATTACAAGAAATTTTTTTTGAGGTATATAAAGTAGGCCCTACTTTCTTTTGATTTAAATTTTAATTACATTTGTGAATGTAATGTAATGAAAGATTGCATATGTAATGAAAGCTTTTTAATCTTTAGAATAACATGCACGGATAAACCAGATAATTAATCATGCATGAGAAAAGAGACACTAAGAACGAGTGTTTTATATCTAGATGCATATTGCATTAACAATTTGCATTAAGGTTCCATTATTGTTAACATTTGTTAACTTGAACTAATAATGAATACGTCTTAATCGTTTATTAATCTTAGATCATGTTAATTTCAACATTTACTAATATATTTTTTTTTAAATCAAAAGTACCTGTTGATATTTTTTTAATGGACCAGGGCTAGCATTAATTAACAATGACCATCTAACGTTAACAATGAATAATAAATACTGTAAAAAATGTATTGCTCGATGTTAATAGGACCTTATTGTTAAGTTAATGACTCTCAGTGAAGATGTATTTGTACATTGTTTGTTGGTGTACATTTATTTCTGTACAGCATGCCATGTATTTTCTCTTTCCCAGGACCAGCTGTTAGTAACACAACTTCTCTGTGACCTGATGTTAATACTCATACTGTATGATTACAGACACACTCCTCATGACCCCAAACACAAATCCTGTTAGTTTGTGTTTAAGAAACGTTTGAGAAAGTCAAAGCTCTTTACAAACTGCTGAAAGGATGAGAAGAGCATTGAGCTTCACTATTCGCTCAATCATACTTGAGCTATAAAAATAAACTCCTATGATCTTCTCCCACAAGACTGGAAGGATTCTTTAGGGGATTAAGATTTGATATCTAACTACATAGAGCAGACAAACTTCTAGCATGCAGGTAGCTATATAGTTTGTGGCAACATCTGCATGACTAAATTAATGTGAAGTGTTTTCCTTTCCTAAGCTTCTGTATTTTCAATCAGTTTAAATTTCAGTCCTCTAATTTCCAGTGATGAACTTCGAACTGTTCAATGTTTGGTCTGTTTTTGAAAGAGTGTAATTACCATTTGATGAATTTCATTTCAAAAAGTTATCATTATGTGACCCTGGACCACAAAACCAGTCACAAGTCGCATTTGCGGCAATAGCTAACAATACACATGTATTTTTTGCCAAAAAATCAATAGGATATTAAGTAAAGATCATGTTCCATGAAGATATTTTGTAAATTTCCTACCGTAAATATATAAAATTCTTATTTTTGTGAGTGGATGCAGCAAAAGCGTGAACATAAATGGACAACTTTAAAGGCGATTTTCTCAATCTTTAGATTTCTTTGCACCCTCAGATTCCAGATTTTCAAATAGTTGTATCTCGACCAAATACTGTCCTATCCTAACAAACCAGACATCAATGGAAAGCTTATTTATTTTACTTTCAGATTATGTATAAATCTAAAGTAGAAAAAATTGACCCTTGTGATTGGTTTTGTGGTCCAGGGTCACATATGTCAAACCCAGTTGCTCTTCATTCACCTCTCCTCCCGAAACATCATCTGCCCATTTGGCAATTGTGATGTCATGGTGAATAAAATGGAAAGCATGTGTGGCCCAGATCAAGCCTACAGTAAGTGAGAAAACGCAGGGGCAAGATACGGACAGGCGTATGTATGTGTGTGCACTGTCAGAGGTTTGCGTGCCAAGTGAACGCTCTGTGGTATCCAGAGTCCGTATGCATTTTTACAGGGCAAGCAATTTGAAATGGCGGATGTGTGAACTGGCATGCAATGAGAACAAAACGCTTGTATAAAATTACACACATGCTTGTGGCTGTGCCGAGATCCTACGCAGCCGTGCCAGCCACCCTATAAGGGACGGGGCACAGAGAGGCTAATGTGTGCGTGTGCGTGTGCGCGTCTGTGTGTGCAGGTCAGGTTTTACTAGTTTAACACTAATGTACAGTAAAACCTGAAATCACCTAAATTGTGTAGACCACGAAAGCAGCTTTTTATGCCAAATCTAAACGCATAAAGGTTTATGTGAGGTGAAGGCTATGTTTAGGATTAGGGGATGAAAATTATCATTATATATCATAATGATTATAAATATAATGATTGACAGTTTATGTTACTGCATGTCTGTGTTTGTTTCAGATTGACTGTCAATCTGTGCATTAGGGGTGAGGAATATACAGTGACTCTTTCTGCAGGTTACATTGATTCTCATGTCGGTGTGACGTGACTGTTTTTATTAGGGAATAATTTAATCATTCATTCAACCGATTTGTTCAAAGCACTAATACGTTTAGAAAGAAACAAATGACTGGCTATGAGTGAGTCACTGAATGATTCACTTAATTGATTAAAAAAAACTAATTCATTCAAGAGTGAGACACACCACTGTTGTGTGTTGATTCTGCTTTGCAACTATTTACATTCTCTGGGCAAAAAGAAAAAAGCAGTCAAATTTATTTGTGTAACATTTTTCACAATAAACATTGTTTAAAATCAGCTTTACAGAGTTTCATGATGGTAATGCCTAATTGTGCACATGTTAGCAGTTTAGAGCTAGGTGATAAGTATAGTTTAAATTTGATGCTGATACAGTAAACAATCAAGCAGTTGAGATGATGCTATAAAGTAAATATTGTGTGATGATTATAAAATTTAATATAATATTTGTGATTTGGAGTGTTATATGGTGATATGGAGGATTATGAATCTGCAGGGTTTTGAACAATTTATATAGTAGCAGTTTATTTAGTAATAAGCCAAATTACTATTTGGTGATGTGTATTCCTGCCTCTGTTAAATGACGCATATAAACGGCAGGGTTTAAGATTTTGGTTGTATCACCCACACCCACCCTTTTAGCAGTTTAACTGAAAAGTTAATTGAAAGTCGTGGTATAATACTTACACATAATACATAGAACTTGATAATACAAAATATCTTTACTCCCCTATTGTGCAAACCAAAGGTAACTGTGGCAATGAATGAAAAACTTGCTGGCTTTACTCTCAAATTACAATATCAGTATTGAAGTAGGCCTAAATATGTTACTACTTTGATTGAACTTTGATTGATTTTTATTTTATTTTATGTACGCCATTTGCATTTGTGCTTTTGGTCTGAATTTCAGCATGGCTATTATTATATTGTACAAACACATGTACTGGACAAATGGATCACTTCTGTCCTGTCTCCTGCAAACACACACTCGTGGTCTATTAAAAAAAAAGTACACATTTATAAATCATATGCTTGTTTTCATTGTGTATATTTTTAACGATGCAAGACCTGTCATATTCAAGACTTAACATTTGAATTTTGTCATCAATTATTAAGAAAGCTGGATTTTCTCTCTGTGCTCTCAGTGTTTTTTTCCTTTGTGTACTCCTGTAGGTGTTTCATTATATATGGATGTACAGTCGACTGACACCCATCCTCTGTGGTTGCAGCAACAGTAAAACACGAGACAGGGATCTGGCGAGAGAAAACAGTGAGATCAGTCCTTGTTTTCCCTCTACCATTAAGAAAAACATAAGCATATGCATGGTAAGAGGAGGAATGAGACAGAAACATCCACCCTAAGCTGATCTTAAAGTCTCTGTATTGTTGAGCGTTCTTCTTGTCAACACCTAGAATTATAAACAGCAGAAAAGCATACTGTATATGATTAATGTGTTGTGCTCACACACAGCAATGTAAATGACAGATTCGAGAACGACAGACTGGCATAGAGAAAGAGAACAAGCTAACACAAGTTCTCTGCACTTGAAACCAAATAGAAAACATTGCTTTACTACCAGCATGCTTTCCTTTCAACAACAGATAAATGGACATCTGTATTAAGTGTACTGAGCTGCGGCTGAGCTTGAGTTGAACTGTAATGTATGTAATCTCACTGTATATATATATATATATATATATACACACACTCCAACATATATATGTGTACATATATACACAATATTCCACTGGTGCACAGCAGGGGGCTCAATCACCTCCTGAAACTGACCTCTGCAACTAGTGTACCAACTAGTGTCTGCCCTCTCCTGTTTAACTGCACAATTACACAATCACAATCCAAAAGTTTTGCATAGAGTGCAAAGAGGCAAATTATTTTTATGAATGTAGACACATTTGAGCTTCCGTTTATCATATTAGATGTGCTCTATGTTTAGGCTAAAGACCGAATTTTTATCTGTTAATTATATCTGCTATATAAAGCGATCATATCTTTTTAGAAGACTTGAACTAAACTGCTTGATTTATATTTTATTTTACGATCTCTTTATGAACGTTTTGAAGCTTGAAAATGTCATTAGATATAGGCCATTAGATATATTGCCATTAGATATAGACCTAGTCTACTTGCAATCAGTGTTAGCTCCACGAGCAGGCCCTGGAGGTCATAAAGTCAGAAAGGTTTGACATTAGGGAAAGTGAATGAATGATGACGGGGTCAACTATCCCTTTAAAGTCACCATGAAAATCAAAATGGACAATTTCTTGTTTTTATGCTTCTACAATGTGATGTAATCCTGCTCTAATTCTGTCTCTTTTATTCAAACGTCAATGTTCTTCCTGAACATGTTGCTCACATATAAACAACAAATAGATGTATTGTGTTTTAAACATGTATAGGCAGCTGTTTGTAGGCTACACTGTATTGATCTACAGTTTATTATTGTAGACTGTGCTCTATATTTTGTCTACTAATATTTGTAGATGGTGCTCATACACTGTATTATGCAGGTGAAACTCGAAAAATTAGAATATCGTGCAACAGTTCATGTATTTCAGTAATTCAAATTAAAAGGTGAAACTAATATATCTAGTACATATAACTATAGACATATGCATGATTATACTTTTCAGAGGGCCGAGAATTCTGCATTTAAAATCCTTTTTTTAATTATTGATTTCATGTAGGCCTAATATTCTAATTTTCTGAGATTTTGAGTTTGGGGTTTTCATAAGCTGTAAGCCATAATCATCAAAATTATAACTTTTGCACGATATTCTCATTTTTCACCTGTAGGCTAAGCTATCTTCTGTTTCTATAGACTGTAGCCTAATAAACACTCTGTATTCGAGTCAATCGCTCAGTGAATCTAGCAGCTTCTGCTCTGATAATCACTGAACTGAAATAGACAAACTCCGCGAGTGTGACATTCTGTGCGCGTACTCTATGGAGCGATTACTGTCGGGTCGCGAGAAGTGGTCGCGTTCCTTCGCGGTTGTGACGACACAGGTATTATTAGAGTCACACTCGCAGAGTGAGAGTAGACAACTACAGTGTAGGCTACTGACGCAGTCTACAGATATAAACAGTATACAGTGTAGAAACACAACTTATACACACAGCAGCACTCATAATGACAAACTGTTCTCCAGCACTGAAGTCAGTGCAGCAGAAGAGCAGCAGCAGCCGAGTAGAAGACGCTCAACTGATGTTGAGTAACCCTACACAGGCAACTGAGCCTGAACAACTGGCTTCTGCTACAGGCGCTGTGGAGAACAGCCCAATAGGTAACGTTAAATGACTGGTGGAATGAAACAAGTGAACATCAAAATGGCAACAACAAAAAAATAGGCAGCTGTGGTTGCCAGAATAATTCTGTAAAAATATGGTAAAAATGTAAACATATCTACAGAACAACCTGTAAATTGTACAATTTAAAACTAATTTACATTTATACTGACAACCATCCTGTATTAAATAGAAGACACATAATGAATCAAAGCTTTTACATAAGCTGAGGTTAATAATATACTAATAAAATTAAGGTGCACACAGTGTCATGCACATAAACAAAAAACAACATCAAGGATGTTGATTTTAATGTCAACATCCTGTTAATGGTACCACAGACTTTTTCTTCACTAACTTTGGAGCAAATTCGTCTATTCCTGTAAACAATAAATTTCCACTGTTTAGCAAACATCCATGATTTAAATTTCATTTGTACAAGCCATCAGTGAACTGTATTCAAAAAGCCAACTCACGTTTAATGTCAACACATGACACTAAAATAATGTTATAAACATTAATTTAACAATGTAAGGTCCCTAAAGTACATTACTGATTTTTTTTTAAAGTCATAAAGGAAACAAAATTCTAAAAATGAAAATCCATCAAATGTGAAGTGTCACACTGGGAATTCTGGAAATGTCAGTTTATGTAAAATTATATGAAATATAAGGTTAGCTCTATTACAGCCCCCCCCCCCCCCCCTCCCCTCCGCTCCCCTATTTTTAAGAGAAAAATAGAAAATCCCTCACTTGTCTTGATTGAATAACTTTAGTAGCTTTAATAAGAATACAGTTCTTACTTGAATGCCGATGTTAAATGCTCTGGCGAGGAGATAAACACGGAGGACTGTATACAGCTCACTCAGGGCGGGGTCTACGCTAATAGGGCAGAGTCCATCAGCAGTTGTGGGCGGGGCCTGTGCAAAGTGATGTCACATTGCATAGAAACTGCATACAGCTTATTCTGAGACACTGCTTATGATTTATGGTGATTAAAAAAAAAGAGGAGTGGACTTTTACCATAGGGTGGTTGTGTACACACACTGCTGACACAAATTATGTTCAAACACCATGTAAAAGTGAATTTTGCATAATAGGTCTCCTTTGATAATTGTAATTACTAACTAAATTGTTTTATATATATATTTTTGTCCTTCTCTACTTTTATTGGTTCCTCCCCTGAATTGCATGTCTGCTCAGTCTCATTGTTTGTTGTATTTATTTTCTAGTATCTATTGAATCTCTGTATGAAGTGGGAAATAAACTGGGATCAGGATACAATGGCAGCGTCTATGTAGGAACTCGGAAATCTGATGGCCAAAAGGTACATTGCTCTTACTGCATACACCAAGCTTTTTTGCCCCTTATTACCTTGTCTTTTGAGAACTGTGAGTCGTGACATTAAAATCAGTCTCCACAGTTTTGATAAAGACTGTCATGTACACAAACTCTTAAGGGTATTATGTCAGATGGTTTAATATGATTAGTTTACCTTCATTTTTCAGGTCGCCATCAAATTTATTGTGATGGAGCAGAGGGATAAGCTTGTTGTCTTTGTAAGTTGACAAGACTTTATGCTTTATGAAATTCTTTAAGAATTGTTTTATGAAAACTACATTTGGTAATTGCTAAATCTGCAGTATAAGATATAAATCAATAATCAAAGTCTAAGCATTTGTGATTAGGCAGTGAAAGTGCTCTGCTTTTAATTTCCCTTACGCAGAGCCAACAACCCTTTTGTCAATCTCTTTTATTTAGCCAGGGTATTCCAAACCTCAGAGTCTAGAGGTAGCCATGATGTTGTTAGTCCAGAAACTTCCAATCAGTGACTATGTCATACAATTATATGACTGGTTTGTTGAGGCAGATCAATGCATCATAGTAATGGAATATCCAGATCCCTGCGTTACATTGCTTGATTTCATCTTACAAAATGGAGGTCAGGCCACTGAAACAGTAGCGAAAGGCATAATACGGCAACTCATACTTGCTGCACAACACTGCACAGATCGTGGTGTCTTACATAGTGACATACATTTAAAAAATATCCTAATCAAAATAGACACCTTGCAGCTGAAGCTGATAGATTTTGGCCAGGCAGCAGTCATTCTGTCTTCAGGAAAAGTCAGCCCAGAAGATAAACGTGAGTTGGCTTTTTGAATACAGTTCACTGATGACTTGTACAAATGAAATTTAAATCATGGATGTTTGCTAAACAGTGGAAATTTATTGTTTACAGGAATAGACGAATTTGCTCCAAAGTTAGTGAAGAAAAAGTCTGTGGTACCATTAACAGTTTGGTCTATAGGCGATGTGCTGAATGTGCTCGTGAAAGGCATTGATGTAAAGAAAGAAGTTTGCCTGTCCAATGGTGAGACCATTAACAAGAACAAAATGCAAATTACATTGGTTAAAAAAAACACATACAACTAAGATAACTTTCCAAGTATATGACACAAGTGAAAGTAAAATTATTAGTGTATATTTTAAATCAAGATGACAATTGAGCACAATGTTATACAGGGGAATGACAATGATTTGTTTACAGATGTCACAATAACAACAACAAATGCAATGTATGTCATGTTTACATTGACTACACAACCCACAATTTGTTTTTGAGTGTCACATGGACATACATGACTAATTAGCTCTCTTCTGAAAACATTTACAGAATGCCAGGATCTTCTTAGAAAATGTCAGCGAGATACAAAGTCATGGACCACCTTACAGCACATCTTGGAACATGACTGGTTCAAAAATTGACGTTTACATTAGAATTTTTTATAGCAGCAGATAAAAAAAGTTAAAATTGAGTTTTAATTTTTTTTTTAAATTGTGAAATTAAATTGTAATTTAAAAAAAAATTAATTAAAAATGTATTATATTGAATGGCGAGGAAAGATATTGTATGAAGTACTGTTTCTTTTTTCAATGATATTCCACAGAAAAACTATTTACCAAAGGAACTACGCAATCCCCTCTCAAAACAGATTGATCTGCGTTTAAAATGTTTGTTTTATATAAAAATACCAAGTGGCGGAGGCGCCTGATAATTCAGGATCTTAAACAACAGGCAAGTATCAATATATTTAATATGATTTTCCCAGCTTAAGATGTATTTGAGAAATATTAATGATTAAAATTTAGGTTTAACAGAACAAAATATTGGCTTCAGTGTTGTGCATTTGCTTGAGACGGGTTCGTGTTTAAGAGCCGCTAACAAAGTAATCTTTTTAATGTTCTCTCTCCTAAACTGTAAGCTAGTGTACATCACTATTATTATATATGTCTAAAGACTTGAAGTCTGTTGAGTAAAACATAAGCTAATTGATGCAGTTCAGTCAGTCTGCTATTTTATCCCAACCGTTACTCCTGATTGGAGGCTTCCATAAATATTTAGTTTTTACGAAAAGTTACACTTCAGGTAAGTGTAATGGTGCAAAAATATTTAGTAGTGCATAAGTTGTAACTTAGTGCCCATTTACGTCAAAACTAGGCTAACTTGTAACTTACGCACAGCTGGTGCAACCTGCCCCTGAGCTTCAAGAAAATGTATTGGACTGGAGTAGACTAAAGCAGGGGTGGTCAACTCTGGCCCTCAAGATCCACTTACCTGCAGAAATATGCCTGAACACGCAAATCAAGCAGTAGTTCTCAATTCCAGACCTGATGTTCCACTGATCCAAAAAAAGAAAAAAAGAAAGATTAGAAACAGGTTAATGGCTAAGCTCAAATACAGTAGTAAAAAAAAAAAAAAAAAAAGAGAGAGAGAGAGAGAGAGAGAGAAAATAAGGACCACAAAACACCATTGGAGTGGCTTTCAAATTATTAATTTTCAATAAAAAACTAATTCTAGTGAGACCTGATTAAAATATATATATTTGTTCCAGTCTGTGCAACTTCAAAATACCCCACTCCCAACATTGTCGCAACATTTTAGAGTGTGGCAAGTATTGCATACCAAATGCTAATTTATAATTTCATGTTCTGTTTTTATTTAGAGGCAGATGACTGAAGACAAATAGTCCGTGCATGTATCGTGCAGGCAGGCATCGTGCAGGTATCGTGCAGGCAGGTATCGTGCAGGCATCGTGCAGGCAGGTATCGTGCAGGCATCGTGCGGGCAGGCATCGTGCAGGCAGGCATCGTGCAGGCAGGCATCGTGCAGGCATCGTGCAGGCAGGCATCGTGCAGGCAGGCATCGTGCAGGCATCGTGCAGGCAGGCATCGTGCAGGCAGGCATCGTGCAGGCAGGTATCGTGCAGGCATCGTGGTGGCAGGCATCGTGCGGGCAGGCATCGTGCAGGCAGGCATCGTGCAGGCGTCGTGCGGGCAGGCGTCGTGCGGGCAGGCGTCGTGCGGGCAGGCGTCGTGCGGGCAGGCGTCGTGCGGGCAGGCGTCGTGCGGGCAGGCGTCGTGCGGGCAGGCGTCGTGCGGGCAGGCGTCGTGCGGGCAGGCGTCGTGCGGGCAGGCGTCGTGCGGGCAGGCGTCGTGCGGGCTGGCGTCGTGCGGGCTGGCATCGTGCGGGCTGGCATCGTGCGGGCAGGCATCGTGCAGGCATCGTGCAGGCATCGTGCAGGCATCGTGCAGGCATCGTGCAGGCATCGTGCAGGCATCGTGCAGGCATCGTGCAGGCATCGTGCAGGCATCGTGCAGGCATCGTGCAGGCATCGTGCAGGCATCGTGCAGGCATCGTGCAGGCATCGTGCAGGCATCGTGCAGGCATCGTGCAGGCATCGTGCAGGCATGTGTTCTTTGAGGGAAAGACAAGACTAGACAATGGTGCACTGCAGTGGGAAGAGTTATATAGTGCTGGATGATCAGTGAAGATTGGTGACAGGTGACAGCGATCTCTGTGATTGGGAAGTGCATGCAGGTGAGGGCCAGGGAGGATGATGGGAAATGTAGTTAGGAGGTGGTGACTAGCTGGTGACCGTGACACTTCTAGTGTCTGGTTTGGACATGAAGTAAATGCATTTATGGCACGTTTTTGCAGTATACTTATAACAGTCAGTATTGATCACAGCGGTGTAAAGTATTTAAGTAAATGTAATTAGTTCCTGTACTTAAGTTTCTTTTTGGCTTCTTTGTTTTACTGAGTATCTAAGATATGAGCAACTTTTACTCTCTACTTGACTACATTTTTGAATAAGAATGAACTCTTTACTTCAATACATTTTTAATGAGTAATGAAATTGCACCAAACGTGTTCTGCAGTTTATTTCTGGTACAAAAGAAGTGATATCGCCATCTGGTCCTTGATGGTACTATATCCTGTGCGTTTTGCCCTTACTTACTCAAACTTATAAATAATCTCTTTAACATCTCAAATGTTTCTCTTAGACAGAAATTTGGTTATTTTAACATTAAATGGAGACCTTTGCTTGAGTCTCCTACTTGTTTCCTGAGACAAAAACTCTCACAATTGTCTCCTTTAAAGGTTTAGAAGAGTCCTTAACAACATCTCACTGTGCTCATATTTGCTTCCTTAGCTAGAGACACTGCAACTCTAAAATGTGTCTCCTTTAAAAATGTAGAAAAGACCTCAATAACATCACCAACTGTGCTCAGATTTTAAAAATCTCAACTAAAGACTCAGGTGGTCTCATATTTGTCTCCTCCTAAGTTTCTGACAAGATCTCAAAAAACATCACACATTATGCTACGATTTTTCTACTAAACTACAAACTCTGGAGATCTCATATTTCTGTCTTCTAAAGTTCAGAAGAGATTTAAACAACATCACACAGTATGCTCAGATATTTCTCCTAGAGACTCTGAAGCTCTCATATTTGTCTCCTGCTAAATTCAGAAGAGATCTCAATATGAACTGTATTTCTACAATATAATATATACAACACTATCTCACGACCAATTCGTACGAGTGACTAAAAGCTGGCTAATTCATACGAATGCATACGATTTCTCTAAACGCCAGTGATGGGCACCGTAAAAACTAATTAGTTCAGTTTACTTAATTAAATTGTGCAAACTCGTTGCCTTAATTTAAGTAAGTAAGCATAACTTAATTACATCAAGTTTTTCTTACTTAATCTATTTAAGTTCTGTCAACTTAATTCTATCTGTGATCTGAGGAAGTGTACTCCCAGAGTGCATTGCGGCATGAATAAATTAATTGCTTTGTTTTACCATTTTTGGCTTTATTTAACCATTAAAATTGTATTTGCCATCGTTATTGGGGTTATACTGACAAGAGACAGCAAATAAAATTGCAATGGTCTAATTAATTAAAGTAATTTAAAAAAAGCTTGTTACCATTGTTGTGGTTTGCATGCTGAATGTTGAAGTCTGTGTGTGACTCAAGCAAAATTGCAAGATATTGTCACAAATATTGAGGGATTATATCAAGCCAATTAAAAGTTTATGCTATAAGTGTTTGCAATTAAAATGTAAAAAGATAATTATTTAACATAATCATGTTATACATCATAAATACATTCATTAAGAACATGGAAATAATTTAAGTATAAATACTGTATATATATATATATAATATTTATTACTTCACTTCCTTTGAAATCAAATAACTGTGATTTCATGTTGCATCACTGCATCAATTGGAAGAGAATCAGAATGATATAAATGAAGTTCCAAGTGCCCAACCAAAGGGAACACTAGTCACAATAATGGTGAGGAATTTTAGGTTGATTTTAGGAAATCAACATGAATTTATGAAGTCAACTTATGTCACATAAGTTCTCCCAAAATGTTTAGTTGTATTGACAATAACATTCAACAAGACTGGAAAATGAGCGTATGCAACTAAGAAGAATGATGACTGCAGAAGTGGAAGAAATTAGTGAAAAGTCTATTAAGAATTGCCCCGCATCAAAAACCATTTGCCCCGCCTGCTTTTTTTTTCTCTCTTTTTTTTTTTTTTTTTTTTGCTTTGGCAAAATGGTACTCAAACCAGTCAAGTAATGTTTAAAAGGGTTTTCTGAGTAATGAAGGCATAGCATGCAAACAGTAAGATTACAATTTTTTTTTCAGTAAGTTCAACACATTGCCGGAGATTAATTAAAGTTAACTAAACAATAGTTAGTAAGAACAATGTTAGATTTTACAGGTTTAGGGTCGGGGTAAGGGGTTCGTACGAATTTGACAACTCGTAAAATATGTACGATTGATCAAAAATCATTTGAATTGCCGTGAGATCGGGTTAAATATATATTAATAATCAAATTGGTCAAGGATTGAGTCATAAGGGATTCAATGTGCCTTCCAGCAAAGAAAGCTCCAGGGTTATATTTACTGTAAGACTTCTGTAAGTCAGTTTTGATAAAAGCACCAGGTACATTCCTGGCACAAATGGTTGGACATAATGCACATACACTGTATTGTATGCCAGCAATTAAGAGTAATTGTACATTTCACTAGGCTCTGAATTTTTGTTTTTTTTTATCTCTCTAAACTTCAGAGGAGACAAATGTGAGAGTCTCTAACGATAATATTCCGAGCCTAGTGTGTAATGTTGAGGTCTCTTCTGAAACTTTAGAGAAGACAAATGTGAGAGATCCAGTCTCTAGCTAAACAGAAAAATCTGAACACAGTGTGTGATGTTGTTGAGGTCTCTTCTGAAACTTTAAAGGAGACCATTGAGTTTTAGAGTTTTTGTCTCAGGAGACAAGTGTGAGAAGCAGGAGACTCGTGCAAAAGTCTCTATTTGATGTCAATGTAACCTCGTTTCTGTCTTGGAGAAACTTTTGAGATGTTAGAGATCTCATTTTTGATTTTTCTTCCTTTTGGGTGGTCTCAATCTCATTTATCCACACCATTTCAGTCAAACACAATATACATACATTGTCACTGAAGATAAATTTAAACTATAACCCTTTATATTCTGAAATGTATAATGCTATTTACAATACTGAAGAAAAAAAAATGAACATGTTAACATGTTAAAATAAAATTGAAGACATCTGAAGACAGAGCTGATACCTAAATAAGACATATAAGAGAATCACCACCTAGTATCCTGAGCTTAGAGAAACCTTTGTCAGAGCCATAGCCAGCACATGGACATCGAAGCATAACTGCACCTCAGACGGCACGATTCCGAGTTCCAGCTAAAGGTCCTGTCCATTAAATGTGAAAAACCCCAAAGTAATCTTAAAAAGAGAGAGATAGAAAGAAAGAGCAACCTCTGAGCAATAAAATATTCCTAATAGTCTTGAAAGAGATTAGAGCAAGACAGTAAAGAGATGGTCTTAGTTTTGACTCATTTTCTCTCCGATATTATCCGTCTCATTTGTCTCTACTTTTATACTCCTAAGAAATTTTAGGAAAAAACATCTGAGACACTTGATAATAAAATGAGAGATATATGAGAATCACAACTAAGTTTCCTGAGCTTAGGAAAAGCAACAACTGAGCAATATTTTTTTTTTTCATCTGAGTACTTGCGTGAATGTGAGTGCATTACCAGGTAGTTGTGAGTCACAGGTGTTTCATATATGAGATGAGGACATGACTGCAGCCGGTGAAGAGAATGAAACCAGCACGTCCAGTGCAAGTAGACGCTGACTATTCAATTTTACCTAACATTATTTTATGTATCCATATTGAAGAGGACTTTTTGAAGGATATTGGTAAAATCTGATACTCTGAGTCAGGCACTCTTTAGATCTCTGCTTTTTTTAATCGGTTTTCACTGGAATAGCCAATTGTTAATCAGTAGGAAGTTTCCACATATGTTTGGTCATGCTGTATAGTGTATATGCTAATTCAGATGCAATTTCAGTGCTGCATTTGAAAGTTTTAGGACAGCATAAAAAAGTATTATAATATCAGTTGGGCTATAAAACTGTATGGTAAAGGTGGTTTCACTTTATTTTGATGGTCCCTTTAACACATTCTGTTGTCTATAAGTAACACTGCACCTTCATGTCTACTAACTCTCATTAGAGTATTAGTAGAGTATTAGTAGACTGGTTAGGGTTAGAATAAGTTGACATGTAGTTGCAAAGTTACTTATAGTCAGTAGAGTGTCTGTTGGATGTCACGACTACCTGGCTCACAGTAGCAATGACATAGGGGAGACCACACCATTAGTTAAGTTAAATCAAACATAATTTATTAAACATTAAATTATACGATGAAATCACAATTTAAATCAATAAGCAGAGCCGGACAGTAACGGAGTACATTTACTTGAGTACAGTACTTGAGTACAATTTTGAGGGATCTGTACTTTACTCGAGTATAATTTTTGGGGAGTACTCATGACTTTACTCAAGTACATTTGAGAGGCAAATATTGTACTCTTTACTCCACTACATTTCTATCCATAACCGTGAGTACCCGTTACTTCTAAAAAATAAAAAAATAAAAAAATAAATACAAAAGAAAAAAGAAAAATCTCGGAAACCCTCAATTTGTTGTTTCCCTCTCAAACGTGATTGGATTGTGCAGGCGCCACTGATTGGGACAGCCTATCAGCAAATCACCTTCACCTTCAGCTCTGAACTGACGCCAAAGTAAACTCCATGGTCAGATCTAAATCTATCTAAATAAGAGACGAAACCATGGACGAAACAGGTTCAAATGTGGGTGCAAAAAATCCATTAAAACTCTAGCAGAGGTTTGTCAGAGCGTTGCCATTGTGCATTGCCTTGTGGGCAAGTGAGAAATGTTAAATAAAGCAACATGGTAAAAAGATGAAAATTACTTGAATTAACTTTCAATTCCTTTTAGATTATCAAAGGTATTAACATAAACATTTTTCATAACTCCTTGTAGGACGTTTCTGTACATAAATGTAAGCACGGTTCGCGTACCTACCCCGAAGTGATAAAATAAAATTCTCTATCAAATTTATAGGCAAAGACAAGTAGTTTGTTTAGGCATGGTTTGTAGGGAATTACAAACCTGCACACATATATTCGAACACACATAACTATAGAATCAATTCTTAATGCGCATGTGAACGCCATCAGCGTTTATCACAGTTTAAAGTCTGTTTAGAGAGAACGGTGTCATCTTAGCGGCCCCTAATTTAATAACAAATGATCATTTCGACGGAATTGAATCAATCAAAACTAACTTTAGCTGGAAATAACATTATTCAAGAATCGCTATAAAGCCAAAACAATCTCTGTTACCTTAAATTATATGTTTATCTCTGTAAAGCCGCTTTGAAACAATCTACATTGTTAAAAGCGCTATATAAATGAAGATGACTTGACTTGACACTGTGGCAGTAGTAATGCAATATTTAGAAAATTTACTCTTGTACTCTTGATACTCAAGTACTTTTAAAAACAAGTACTTCAGTACTTTTACTTAAGTAGACATCTGACTGTAGTACTTTTACTTGTACTTGAGTAAAATTTAGCAAGGGGTATCTGTACTTTTACTCAAGTAACGAAGCCGTGTACTCTGTCCACCTCTGTCAATAAGTATATCAAGTCAGTAAATGAGAAGAATGAAAGCTAATCAAAAATGTAATGCAGATCAGTAAAGTGTAGACTATGTGTAATGCAAACAAAGCAAAAGGGAGTAAGATGATGCTGCCGCCAGCCTGGAGGCCCAAGCAATGCCGACCCACAGAGCAACGAGCAGCGAGCAGACCAAACAACCGGCAGGAGATGTTTTTAAACAGTTCCGCCAATCAGCCGCTGTCAGATGGAACGGAAACAAACAGCTCCCCCTTCAGACTGGAGGGAGAGAAACGGCCCAAACATATTCTGTCCATGGTGGAGTGAGCACACCCAGCATAAGCCGTGCGTGACATGGAGGACCATCACAATAAAGAGTTTGCAGATATGAAGCAGATAGTCCACTAATACTCTAATGAGAGTTAGTTGACATGTAGTTGCAAAGTTACTTATAGTTAACAGAATGTTCAAAAGGGACCATCAAAATAAAGTGCTACCGTAAATGTTATTGAAGAAATATCTTTCATGAATGCCGTTTTAAACACTACCCAACAAACATATAATTTGCTCTAGTCTAGGGTGAGGAGAGGCTGCCTTTATTCTATGCTGGGGTTGTTGGACTAATATGTAAATCATTGTGAGTAATAAAATTAAACTCTGACGTGAATCCAACAGTATACAGTCTTTAACGATACTTTGCTGTTAGAATATGACTGGAGGTGTTTTCCTGAGCGCCAAATTTCTTGATTTATGGTGTGTAACTGAGATGCAGTTGGTTAACAGCGTAGCTGTCAATAGGCTGGACAGTCGTAAACATATATAGGAGAGCCGGAGAAATGAATTGAATGCACGCCACGCATTTGCTTATCTTCATCATTTGTTCTTGCAGCCAGGGATCTTGAAGGGCCCATAAATACGCAGTTGCTGGAAAGGTCATGATACAGCTATCCAAATAAGAGTAATGTTCTTGATGACATTACTGCAATGCTTAGTCCATTAATTTATATATGTGTGCGTATGTACAGTCTCTGCCAATTTAAGGAGAAAAAGTGTGTCTTTCATCAGCTTCCAGACATGTGTTTTCAATGTACTTGAAAGAAGAGAGTACATGTGTACTTGTGCCAAAAGCAGCCTCTTTATTTGAGCAGCAAGACTGTCTGTAACAAAAGAGCTACTTTTACCTTTAGTTCAATTAACTGATTGATTAGGTTTTTGATCCTGTGAACGGTCTTCGTTGAATCATCGTGTTTGGCCCGATGCCATTTTTAAAGCAAACTTTGAGTAACTACGAATTTAGAATGAATTATAAGCTTGTGCAGAGGCACATTTGCCATGCTTTTAATTCTCAGACAACTATTAGTTAGAAAGATCAATATTCTACAATATTTGCATTAGACCGAGAGGTTTAACAGGATAAAAAAGAGCCACTATTGACTGAATGCTTGGCATTGAGATTTTTCTTGCCAATTTTTCTTCATTCGCAGGGCATCGTCTCCTCTTCGTGACTCGTCGCCTGCTTGGGAAGACCGTTCCCTGCTGGGCTTGTTTTAATTCCTGCTGGCACATTACTGCTCTCACACAACGCACACACCACCTGACAACCTCGTAAAGCCCATGCACTCAGGCAAAAGAGGGTTTGGACTGGAGGTTTACAAGTTTGGATGGAATTCTCGAGCATTGCGGGTCACTGGAGCATGAGGGAAGTACTGCTCATACCACCTCAGCTTTAATCAGGTCTAAAAGTCACATCAACCACAGATGTGCATTCCAAATGTGAAAATAATGAGGTGGACAGAACAAAAAAACTTGTTTTAACCTCTCTGAGGGAACCTTAGTGTGTTTTACTGGTTTACACTTAGACCACGCAGACCTTACATTGCTTAAAATCATTTACATATCATCATAACAATTACAGCACATTCAAAATGGATAATGGTTAATAACATATCCAGATAACATTTTCATCAAAAGCTAATTAAAAAATATAAAAAATAAGCATTCTAGACATGTTACTTTTAATGATTTTTGTAATATTCAAATTATTTTCAATGCTGTTTGCCAAGATCGTCATAACTGTAATTCAGTATTTCAGTATTTCAAGGAAATACAACGCCTAGATATCCATGTACTTTCTTCACTGAGTTCTCTGTTTGTCTGATGACAGTCAGAATGACAGTTGACAGATGTGAACGCGATAACTTATTTTTACGATGAACACAACGGATATATTCACTTCAAAGAAGAAGGTACATGGATTGTATTTCATCTCTCATTTTTGTTAATCTTGATTTCTCACAACTTGTGTGCTTTTTCTGGGCGAGACGGATTGAACTGCATCGTTAACAGAGTCACACTGTACGTGTACACAGTAACAAATTATTTTCATGATTTATCACAAATTCTTTCTTTTGTCAAATCAACTTAAGTAATTAATAAGGTTCAGATAACATACAGTAATATTTTGAGTTTCTATTGATTAAGTCAATCTCCTACATTGTTTTAACTCAAATTTTTAATTTCAATGAGCTCAATATTTTAAGGCAACCAGGTAACTTACTTTTTTAAGACACATTTTTTTTACAGTGTAGAATGTGCACTGATGACCAATGGCCACAGTCTGAATTTTTGTCAAGATGTGCATGTATTGTTTTTCCTTTTCTTTTTTGAGTGAAATATGAACTGTGCATGTTCTCGATAGGTTTTGTAAGGTTCACCCACTGGTAATAGTATCATATCAACATTCAATTTATGATTGTGTGATGTCACAACCAGAACTAAAAAGGTGACGTATTGAGCTCCTGGCAGTGATTCACGACAGCTGGCCGATGAGATAAGGCTAAAGCCTGACCAATACCCTAACGACTGAACGGTAGGAAACTCTGGCTTTACAGGAAGTGCTGATTTAGGATGGATCATTTAAACTCTGAAGTATGACTGTGCCTCAAGCAGTCGAAATCAGAGAACATATGGCATGAATCAAACAGAAAGTAATGTTCCCAAAGCAGGTAGTAGAAGGCAACAGGAGACAGGAAGTTCTTCTCTCTTGGTGAGAAGTCCAATAACTTCCAATAAAAAAAAAAAAGACCAAACTATGGGGCAGCATTCGATGTGCTCGGGTTACATGTCAGCTCAGCGAGAGAGACATAGTATGTATGACAGGTGATTTCACAAAGCTGTGTTTCAGAGAGATGTGTGTATGTGGGGGAAAGAGCGAAGGAGAGGTAGGGTTGAGACCTCCTCTTTTCGGGGCCCCACTGTAGATTCTCTTCTTTCATCTGTGCACCTGTTTCTTATTTCCTGGTCAGGCATGTGAGGGCTACACAGTCAGAGCCGTCCAGCACGGCTGTCAGAATTCGTCAGGAGACGATCCCTCTGCCTTCCTCCAAGAGTGTGCCCAATATAGTCTTAAAGGTAAAGTGTGTAATTTCCACACCACTAATGGCACCAAAAAGAATAGCAACAAATAATGTTTTCAACACTTCCAAAATCGCAGGTCTGTCTTCCACTGTTTGGACAAACACATCGCATTAAGTCAATGTTGTTTTGGCTCCTCAAACAAACAGATGTAAAAGCTGGTAGTGTTGCTTAAAGATGTAATGTGTAATGTTTCAATGTATCCTATCAGGTTAATGTGCAGAAACAACTACTGCAGAGTAAGAAAACCAGAAATGTGTAAACACTGTAAATACATACTGTCAGAGTAAGTACTGCATTTGATGAAGATGTGTCGGACATACTCCATCCGCCGTGTCAAAACATTTAGCAGGAAACTATGCATATTCGGATACTGCTTCAAATTACAACACTTTACAAGCTCTGTAAAGTATTTTAACATTTTTAATGCATTTGTTAACTTAACAATACTTTTATAGTATTTATACATGATGGTTAATGTTTATGGTCATTGTACTTTAGGTTCTCATTAATAACTAAATACTAACTACGACTTTTGCCTCAATAAACCCCTAATGACTGCTTATTAGTAAGGTAGTTGTTAAGTTTAGGTATTGGGTAGCATTAAGGGATGTAGAATATGGTCATGCAGAATAAGGCATTAATATGTGCTTTATAAGTACTAATAAACAGCTAATATGTGTTACTATGTGTTACCATGTTCATTTGTTATGCATTTTATTGGTAACAGTTTACAAAAAGGTCTCATTAGTTAAAGCATTAACTAACAATGAGCAATACATGTGAAACAGTATTTAATCATCTTTTTTGACTGCATTGTTAGTTCATGCTAGCTCAGGTTCATTAAAGGATATTTTACAGATAACTTTTGATTTCAATAATAACATTAAAAAATAAGATTTATAAATGCTTTAGAAGTATTTTTCATTTTTAGTTCACGTTAACCTCATTGAAACGTGTTACCATTTTAATATTTTATGATATATTACATTTAATATTTGTTTTATGAACAAACATGAATCAACAATGATAGTATATTTATAAGGTAGCATAAGTGGAAAGGTCCTGTAAATATGTTGTTTGTTTTGAGTTGATGATGCATTAACTAATTTTAACAAACTGAACTGTAAACTTCCGATATTTTTTTTCTTAGAAATATTTCTTCTAAGTAGGAAAAGTGTCCAACCAGAGCTCAACTCACACATATAAACACCCTTAGCCTCAGTTACTTAAGTGTCTCTCTCTCTCTGTCTCTCTTACACAGACACAGACACACACACACACACACATACACACACACACACACACACACACACACACACACACACACACACACACACACACACACACACACACACACACACACAGATGCAAAGACAGATCTGTTTCCTGTCTTAAACCATGTTTAAGGAATTAATACTACAGCCATGTCCACACATTTGTCCCCTCAGTGTTGCACCGAGGCCCCTGTTTCACCCCCCCATGCTCTCATCCCTCAACCGGCTCTCCTACACCCCCCACAAACCCCCTCTCAATCCAAGGCCTGACGCGGTACATCATCCACCCCCATCAGCACTGTGCAACCCACCTCATTTCCCTCTGCCCATCACACCCATTCCACATGTCTGGCTTTGATCACTGAGCTGCCGCTGTGGGACTGTGATGGTTGTAGAGGCCTGGATCTTTCCCCCTGGTTCCCCAAAGAGAGCTCAGCCCAGCTGCTTCCTCTGCCTGCAGAATGATGGAAACGTGCAGGATCAGAGCGTTCAGTGCATCACTCACCAATTTGCTTAGAGCAGCGTTTGTTGAAATGATGTCTCCCGTGGTTATTGCATCATGCTGCTGTTAAATGCTTTGCACATAAGAGAATTTTTTAACTGGATTCAAGTGTAGTGATAAATATGCCATGTTTTGATCCTTGTAAATAAGCCTGTATTTTAGTCATTTTTCAAATGATTTTGGTCCGTCGTGTAATGTGAAATATTTTCGTCTGTGTCATGCAAAGGCCAAATTTCTGAAAACGAGAGCAACAGGACTGTTGTTACTTTTGTCCCAACAAATAGAACAAAATCAAAATGAAATGCATGGACAAATTTCAACACTTTGGTTATCACCCTGTTGGTCTTTCATCGGGGATGATTATAACACTTTTTGTTTTAATATCAGTTTTTTGCACGTCATCAGAGAAGAGAAGATAAGTCAAGAGGAAGAAGAAGATTAAAGATTATGTTTTATGTGATGATGTACACAGATAAATCATTTATAATAAATACTGCAGTATTCAATAAAAAAATAAGAATTGTCAGTTTTGATTGCATGGTTCCTTTAAGCACTTTAAATGAAATAGAAACAAATATTATTCTAAAACACTAAACAATTTGGTAAAAATCATTGAACAAATACATAAAACATAGGCTAAGATTAAAACAAAACTGTGTTAATGTATGTGCTATACATTGTCCCATTTTGTGCAATTTTTAAAGTAAATGAAGAAAATGAGGAAAGTAGTATTACAACACTCCCCGTCTGCTCAAAAAGTGTTACACGTAACATACATTAACCTCATTGCATTGTTTTTTTGCTGGTAAACCAAATAGTTTGTGAGGTTTACCAGCTAATAGCCAGCATGGAGAATTATATTGGTTTGAGAGTCTGTTCAGCAGGGCAGTGTTAAAAGTGAACAAAAATTCCAGGTTTATTGAGATCGAGTATCTTGGTCACTGCAGTCATGTCCTAGCTCTATTGTCAAAAACCTCCTTGATAAACCACAGCTGCTTCCTGTTAGAGAGAATGTGAAGTTTCTCCGGTGTTGTGCTTATATCACTCGTCTCCTCAGTGGGCCATTTCATCTAGCTCTCTGAAACTGGAAATGTAGCGAAACTGAAGTCTCATCAAAAGAGTACCAGTAAATATACACAAAACAGCGCAGGTGCATGGGCTTAAGTGCTTTATTTGGCTCATGCAAGGTCACTGGCTCAGGTCTTTGTTAGATTGGACCACAGTCGGTGCATTAGTTTATTGCAGCTCACGCTCAGCCATTATTGCTGAAACACATTGAACACACATTCTGTTCCCACACAGATGATCACACAGCACAGGAGACCAGCTGCAGATAAGCCCTGTTACAGGGGCTGTATTACAACCACATGCTGATGGAATAAAGGACAGAAAAAGGCTGTGGGAGAGCATGACGACAGACACTAAGTGACTTAATATAGCTGATGAGTGCTCGCAAGAGTCGCAGCATAAAACAACAGTTAAACATTTAAAATCACAGGAGGGATCTACTATCCCCAAATCCATTAGACAATGCAACAGTAATTTTTACAATGTGAAAATAATTTTCTTAATCAGAATTAATGTCTAGAATTACTGTAATATATATATATATATATATATATATATATTTTTTTTTTTTACTTGAGCAAATATGAAAAATATAAGACTTGTCTTGAATTAGGACTACTTTTATTTTATAGATAAATAATCTGATAAAGTCCGAATATCTTATACAGTGTACCTCCTGTTGTAAATTCATCTAGTTTTTAACAATGATTAGGTTATTTTTTTTACTGGAAAACAAGTCAGAAAAGACTAATTAAAAATTAGGAAGTCATTGTTTGAATTTTCTCAATAAAACAAACTTTTTTCAAGATGAATTTAAAGATGTATTTTCTGAAAATAAGTCTTAATATCTTAGGCCTTTTTTCAGGTAAATGTACTGTATGTAATTTTTTTTAAACTGGAAAAAAACACTGACTGAAAAAATACTGACTGAAACCAGGAATATTTTTAATATTATTTATTAATAGTGCTGCAGTGAACTATATATGTGTAATTATATTTAAAGTCAGCATGAAATTGAAGTTGTGATAGTCATTTATGTGACGTACATACGAGTGAAACGGCTTCTCCAACAAGAAAAATGTAGGGCAGGGTTTGATTTTATCCATTGGAAATTGATTGGATGGTTGTGGTTTGCTATTGCTGTGATGTCATGTGATTGACAGGTTGATCTGTCCTCACGCCAGTAAACACGCATCAGAGATGTCATTACAAGAGGTAAAGGAAGTTATTTTGATTAAACATTAAAAGGGCACATTAATTTAAAAAAGAATATGTGCATGGATAAATCATTTATGATAAATCATAAAATTCTTATTGTCAATTTTGATTTCATGGTGACTTTTTTTTTTACAAGACTTGTATAGTAGAAATTTTTGGCAATGAGTGTGAAACATTCCTAAAATTCCCATCCAATGCTTGTTAAATCAATGAATTAACTAATTCTCCTCATATCTCCATTCACAGCCTGAAAGAGAACAGATGCAGAGGTCAAACAAAGCCTGACACATGCTGAGAGTGACAGACAGACTTAACTAATTGGTCCAAACAGAAAAGGTGACCATTACACATACATGAGTCTTTACACAGCCTGATGGGTTCACTTACAGAACCAGGATGAATGTGTTGTGAAGTTCAACCTACATGCCCTCTCTCTCTCTTTCTCTCTCTCTCTCTCTCTCTCTCTTACACACACGTCTTTCTTCTTCTACCATTTCGTGTTAGTGTTTATGACCACACATACTAAAATACAGGGCCAAGTTCCACAGGGCAAAGCTGAGTGTTTTATATAGAAAACACTAAAAGCGAAAACAAGCCGAGATCACGAAGGAGAGCTTCGTGGAGGAGATGTGGAGGGTGTGCGTGTGAGAGTCTGGGCTCCTGCGGGTGTCCTGCAGAGATATCTTATACCTGCCAATCCTACACTGGCTTTTTTTTACTACTCGTGGTTTCTCCTGCCCAAACCCAAGACGTTTTACTGTTTTCTATTTTATGTTACTTGCTGTTGACCTTTTTTCCTCCTCCAAGCCAACTTTTATGTGACATTATGTTTTTTCACAGTGCGGTTGTCTGAGTCTTGTTCTATGAGACAGATCGTTACTTTTTTGTTGCTGTTGTTTTGGTTTGTTGAGCAAAAACTGAGGTCATTTAGAAGTCATGACACAAAGTAGGTTTTAGCATTGTGTGGAGCACCATATCACTATTTCAAGTGAGGTGCTACGCCTTTTGACCAACAGAATCACAGAGGAACTTTATTAGCCATGAAGCCATTACAGGATAGTTCATGATCAACTTTGATGTGAAGGAGATTCCAGCTAATGTGAATTTACCAGTAGTATTGTTGTTCCCTCTGCTGGTTAGTGAAACAAATAGCAGTTTCCACAATTTTATATCATGCTATTGATTCTCTAAAGGAAACTCAGCAAAAGGATATTGTATTTTAAAGATAATTTTGTAAAATCCAAATAAGCTTTATAGATCTTTATTGGAAATGGTTTAAACAATGTTTTTCATGCTTGATCAATGAACCATAAACAATTATTGCAAATACACCTGTGGAATTTTTTACATGCAAAAAGGAAAAAAATTGTGGTCTTTTAATGGTCTTAACCATTTAAATCACAAATCACTGGTCAGGAAATTTGCAAGAATTGCACAAACACTGTAGATAAAGCACAGGATACCCTTCCCCACCTTGCAGACAGCTTTTTACAGGAAGAAGAGTCAGTGTTGTTCTTATAAGGCATATCCTTGGGAGATATTGACAACTGAACTGATATTTATATAAGTTTTATGTAAGTAGTGCTATACTGTTATAGATTTACATTGATTTACATTAGCCTACATCAGAAATTCACCAGGTGTTTTTCCTCCTTGAGTATGAGCTCCATATTCTGACCATATCATAATATATGAGCAATATATGCCTGATGTATAAAATACGAAACTCAAGAAAAGACACATAAACAAACTTTTTTTTTTTAGATTATTTTAAACATGTTGCTCTTATTTAAAAAAAGATTTTTCTGACTATTATTTCATATGTCGGGCTTTACAGTGTCAAAGATACAGGTAAAGAGACAAGTAAAGGTAAGTACACACAGATACAGGTAAAAGGCCTACTTACAGAGTTAAAGGATGAAAAAAAAAAAAAAAAAACGTGAGAAATTACATTTACACGATAATTAAAAAATGTTTAGGCCTATACATTTTAAATATATTTATATAAATATAGGCTAGGCCTATTTTTAGATATGGACTTTATCATGTAGCTTACATGTAAATACAATATATACAATGATCGATTTAAAAGCACTTTATTGGTAGGATTGTTTTCATACAATATTGGCAAAACACCAATAAAAATACAATTAAATAAAATTAAATATTCACCAAGCCAATAAGCATACTATTACAAATAGACAATTCTTCAAAATGATTTGATCAATCGAATGGCTGTCGGGCAGCTCAAATGAGCTTTGCTGCAACAGATTCCCAGTAACTATTTTTACAGTTGCATTACTTGCAGTCCGTAGTTTTTCCTCTTTGTCACCATCTCTTTTCGAAATCTGCAATTGCAGTTATTGCGGAATTATCAACTTTACGTGGGTTGTGCCTCGGCACGGCACAGCACGGATGAATCCAATGTTTTGAGGAGAATGTGCGGCTGTCTGTCGCCGGAATAGATTATACTGTCATTCGGAATCACAGATTATACTTTTTGGAAGTATGACCATTGACCAACATAAGAATTTTTACCGGAAAATGTCATCTGAACAAAGTAATATCCACTTTTCTTCTTACCAACTAAGGGGGAAAAAGCATTGCAGTAAATCTAAAGCTTATCTCACGTTAAACCGTGCAAATTATACTTTGTTCTCAAATTGTTAAAGGTATTGTAGGTAGAAATCCACAAAAATACTATTTGTCCAAATTTGTTTAAACTGTCTTTATATATCAATGCATAATTAAAATGTAAGTACTCTGGAAAAGAAATGATAAAAATCGAGTGTCTGTAGTCCTCTCAGGACTGCAATAAACAGCTCATTATTCCATTAACTCCCACCCCCACCCTTCTCAGCTCCTTCCAAAGCCACGCCCCCAAAACACATGAACGCGCGATCCCGGCCGTTCGCTCAGCTAGAAGAGTCGGACGCGTTTACCAGCGCCGAGCAGAGAGGAGCGCAGTGCATGTAGTGACATCATGTCAGAATCACAAGTAATAAAATAAATAACTTTATCAGTATGAATATAAACAATTAACATGGCTGTTACTACTCACTATCAAGCTCGCATATCGATACTGGTAAAGTTTAAAATATTTTACTAGCTCGTAACGGAATCAAACTCAATATAAGGCAAAGCTATAAATAGCTTCATTGATACACGTTTGCCGTTACTATCAGTTACACTGTGATGAAGGTGAATTTGTAAGATTCATAACATAAGATTGTTTACAGATGTAACCAGATCAAGTAGGCTATCGATATCTACTCCCTTCCTATAGAGGGAGTTGGGGGTTCTCAAAGCTGGGGTGGATGTAACTAGGTCAATTAGGCTATTGATATCTACTCCCTTCCTATAGAGGGAGTTTGGTGCAGGCTAACTTCCCTGCATAGTTTCCACGCAGGTGTTATGGGGGTGTTTGGAACTAGGAAGTAGATAAAAGCAGCGCACCGCGTTGATGAGTTGTTTTGTTTGGTTGGCCTAGTCAGCGCACGTCAAGTGCGGCATTTAAAAGTGGGACGAGAGTAATATATTTATCCGGCGGGCTCATTGCCCTTTGTTCTCAGCCGAGGCGCAGGGACGCGGTGAGCGGGAGCAACGAGAGCTTTTCATTTGCACTGGCGACATATTCCTGTCCGTCGTGGTAAACTGGAACGTCTCGTTGGTCACAAACGGAAACCTAGTTCCCGAGCGGGGACCCTTAGTGCAAGAAACGGAGTGTTCTGGGGTGTAATTGCCGCTTTCTCCCCCTTTTTGTAATTTTAAGAATTATATGGTACCTCCAAGGTTTATTGTACATGCTGTTTATTTGTTTTGTTTATTCTTTTCTTTCTTTCTTTTGAAGGGATGGTTGTTGGTTTGTTTGTTTTGTCTGGCAAATGGTATTGTAAACGGTATTATAACACTGTGCAGCATTTGCCCAGAGCTAGCTTTTAGTGTAGAGTTGGTGTGGGTTCATATGCACTATCCAGTTCAGAGCTTGCTGTGTACAGAGTTGTTTCTATTTGTGGGGCTGTGCTAACTGAGATTGAGGTGTTCGTTGCACTACGTTTCTGTGTGATAGCGGGGCATTGCTGTGGGCCATTTGTGTGCTGCTGGATAGTATTATTTGCCAGCATTTAACAATTGTAACCATGCCATTTGTGATAATAAACAGAGTATAATTTTGGTACATCAGCCTTTTTCTTCTTTTTAATTCTTTAAGATACCTGCTGAAAGGAAACAAATAATGTTAGTGAAGTCTGGTTTCATAATGTTACACAGATAAACTGAGTAACATACACTCAAACACCTTCTCACAACTGCATTGCAGACCCAAGATAATATAACACACACACACACACACACACAACATATATTGTATAACACATACAGATACAACATAAAGACATAGGTAAACATATGCAGAGCATATAACAACAAACCAAACGTGAAAAAACGGAGCAGGTAGAGTTCACGGTGAACATAGGAAGGCAGAGGGTAAAGCTAGGTATAAAAATAGATCCCCTAAACTTTTTAATCTAAAGTTAGATTTGTCGAAATTAAACAAAACAGCTTTCAACTGGAGATAGGCCTATTGCTTATTTATCGTCTCAACCCTGGCTCACTAACAGTAACGTTATACCAGTCGACACCAAAGTTACACTGTCATAGCTAAGCCAGTACCGTTAGTTATGCTACGTAACGTTAGGTAGCTATATTAGGTAGCTACGTGTGCTAGTGATACATGCTTCATGAAAAAATAAATGCCATCAAAATGAAAACAGCAAGATTACCTGTCCAGCAGAAATAAAGCCATCATGGAGTCACTTTTCAGCCCCTTGAGATCCCTCAGTTGTCGCCACCGCTGGAAAGCCACGCCGATATTGACTCTCGTATGATTTCTTTATTTATCCAAAGACTTTTTGTTCATAGCCTTTTCAAATACTGTCTTCCTTTTTTTAACTTGTTTGACGCTGCCTCTATATGCAGGTAACGTTACTGAGAATTTTTACTGTTCTTTCTCTGCCATAATTGTTATTACTAGCTTCCGTGCCTTTTCAAACGGGTGCGCGCATTTGGGCTGCTCCTGTATCGTAAGTTATGACTATAACTATGGATCTATGAGACCGAATGATGACCGTCACCACGGTCTTACCTTGAATGACGCCATTCTGCTAGCTCTCCTCGAGACCTAATGTAAACAATGTCAGATGACTGACCCCAAGTGGTTGGTTCCCTATAAAACATCCGGATGAACCGAACACTTCCTCTTGCCTGGAATGCCTCAGTTCATCCCGAGTGACAAGAAATGGTGACGGTCATCATTCGGTCTCATAGATCCATAGTTATAGTCATAACTTACGACCTATTTCGACCTCACTCAGACCGTCACCACGGTCGTACCTTGGATGACTAGTACCATCAAGGTCACGAGGGATGGAAGCCTCTCCTTCTTTACATCCCTGCTTAGCGGCCGAAAGCAGAATTGTGGACCCTAGCTTACCTGGGTCCGCCACATTAACCCTGTAATACCTGGCAAAGGTACAAGGTGAACTCCATGATGCCGCTGCACATATGTCCGTTAGTGCCACCCCCTTCAGTGCTGCCCAGGATGTGGCCAGACTCCTGGTAGAATGAGCTACCAGGTTCGCTGGGACTGGTAAACTCTGACTGGACTATGCTTGTGCAATAGTGTCTGCTATCCAATATGATAGACGCTGTTTCGAGGCTGGTTTTCCGACACTTTTCTTATCAAAACACAAAAACAACTGAGTGTGTGAATGTCGTAATGACTGTGTGCACTCAATGTATGTGCGAAGTGTTCGAACTGGACATAAGGTAGCAAGATCAAGCTCTGTACAAGAGAGATCAGGATCAGGTTGAAATGCTGCAAGTTCGATTACTTGATTGATCGTGCAAGTATTGAGAACTTTAGGCAGGAAAGCCGGGTTCGGCCAAAGAGAGACTCCTGAAAAGTCTGCTTTCCATCTCAGACAATCTTCACTAACTGTTAAAGAATGTAACTCGCCCACTCTTTTTGCTGAACAGATAGCAACAAGGAAAACTGTTTTCCATGTTAGTGATTTAAGATCTGCTTGGGCCAATGGTTCAAACGGGGCTCTAGTCAATGATTGTAGAACCATGGGAAGATCCCAGGATGGTGATCTTAGCCTTTTTTCTGGATAGAGGCAATGTGCTCCCTTGAGAAATTGAGTAACCAACATATGTTTGCCAACAGACAAACCTTCCACAATACTGTGAAAATAAGAAATAGCCGCAACATAAACCCTTACTGTGTTGACTTTCCTTCCTGAGTCTAAAAGTGACTGAAGAAAGCATAAAATAGAATCAAGACCAAAATTCGTGGGGTCCAAGTTTTTGTCCTGACACCAGTTAGAGAACACACGCCACTTGCTCGAGTAGTTATCCCAAGTGGAAGGCGCTTTAGCATTGCTTATGGTTTTCCTTACTGCCTCCTCCAGCTGACAAGAGAGGGGCTGAGTAGGGGCCAAACCCAGAGTTGTAACGTGTCTGGGTTCGGGTGCCAGATCCTCCACTTGAGAGAGAAGGTTTGCTCTGATAGGTAATGGCCAGGGATGGCCCTGTACCAGACGTAGGAGAAGTGGGAACCAATGACTCTTTGGCCATTTTGGGGCGATCAGTAAGATCCTGCAATGTCCCAGATCCACCCGTTTGAGCACATGAGGAATCAATGGTAGGGGAGGAAAAGCGTATAATAAACCTCCCGGCCACTCGTGAGACAGTGCATCCAGTCCCAAAGGCCCCCCTTTGCCGCTCAGAGAGAACCACATCTTGCAATGGGTCGTCTCGGCTGATGCAAACAGGTCGGTGTGGGCTTTCCCAAACCGGGCCCATATCAGATTCACCACCTCCGGGTGTAGTCGCCATTCCCCCGGGAGAGGTCCAGTTCGGGAAAGGAGATCGGCTGCCCGGTTCACTACTCCGGGTATGTAGACTGCCCTGAGAGAGGCGAGTCTCGGGTAGACCCAAAACAGAAGTCTCCTGGTTTCCTGGAGGCAGCGCAATGACCTGGTGCCTCCCTGATGATTGATGTGATAAACTGCCGACGTATTGTCGGTCCTTACAAGGACATGCTTGTCCTGTAGGAACGGAATCAAGTGTCTCAAAGACAGATAGATTGCTCTCAGCTCCAGTACATTGATGTGTTCCATGGTCCAGGGGGACACCCATGAGCCTCTGACTGTTCTGCCTTGCCAGACAGCCCCCCAACCTGTCAGAGAAGCATCGGTTGTCACCATCATTCTCCTTGCTGGTATATTCCCCAGAGGAACCCCTTGATCCAACCTGCTTCTTTTTATCCATGGACGCAGAGCCTGAACACATTTCTGTGTGACCTTTAGCTTCACTCGCCTGTGTAATTTGGGGTGGAGCTGAAATTTGTTGATCCACCATTGCGATGGTCGTGCTTTGAGCAGTCCCAGAGGCACTACCTTTATTGCTGCCGATATCATCCCCATTAACTTCTGGAACTGTGCCAACTCCATCCGCTTGCCTAAGCGAAAAGATTGTGCCAGGGTGGATAACTTTGTTACCCTCTGTGGGGATAGAGATGCTGTCATTGTTAGGGTGTTCAAAACTAACCCGACAAATACTGTTTCTTACCGTGGTTCGACATTGCTCTTTTCGTGATTCATGCAGAACCCGAGTTCTTGTATATGGTTGATAACGGCCTCTGTATCTCTTAAAACCTGTTGACGGCTTGGTGCACAGATCAACCAGTCGTCCAGGTATGGGAGGATCTTTATACCCACAGCCTGAAGAGGGTAAAGGGCGGCTGACACCACTCTGGTAAATACACGGGGAGAGAGGGAAAGGCCAAAGGGGAGGACCTTGAATTGAAATGCTTGGCCTTGAAAAGCAAAGCGAAGGAACTTCCTGTGATCTGGATGAATAGGCACATGGAAGTATGCATCTTTGAGGTCCAGTGTTGTAAACCACTCGTTTGGTTCTATAACCTCCAAAATTTGGGCAGTGGTCAGCATCTTGAATGGCAACACTTTTATGTATGCATTCAGACGTCTTAGGTCCAAGATGGGTCGAGACCACCATCTTTTTTGGACACAAGGAAATAGTTCGAATAAAACCCAGTGTGCTGTTCGTTGGGCTGTAGCTGAGTAATTGCTTTCTTCCTCAGAAGGGTTGCTATTTCTTTGGATACAATTTTTGCCTGGACTGAGTCCTTGACCACAGTTAAGTGGATACCTGAAAATGGAGGTGGTCGCCGCCGGAACTGGATTCTGTATCCGTTTTTTATCGTAGTGAGTACCCAACGATCTGAGATTTTCTTCTCCCAGCTGTCCAGGCATAGCTGGGGACAGATTCCGGCAGCTCCTCCAGGATTGCTACGCATTTCCTCCATATGGGCCTGAGCCCCTGGGGTTCCGCTTCTTTTGCGGTGCATCTCTTACTGAAGTACGAGACCGAGCCATTTGTGAATGTCGTGGCGCTTGTCTGGCACTTCGGCTGTTATCAAACCTCAGAGAATGAGTATTTTGTCTTCCACTAAACTCCCATGGCCCTGGTCGACTAAAATGAGGATGATGAGGGTGCTGATAGCCTTGATATGACTGCCTAGTTGCCTTAGCAGGACCAAACGTGCGTTGCACTGATTCTCTTCTACGCCGCGCTTGCTCCGCTTTATCAAGTGTAGACTGAGAATCTGGATTAAACACACGGCCTGGCGTGACAGGCATGTAGGTCAGTTCCTTCCTGATAGTATTAGGCAGGGAGGTCTGTCCCAACCAAATCTGTCTACGAGAAAGTATTGCAGATGACATAGAGGCCCCAATGTCTCTAGTAAGCTGGGCGTGCGTAACCAGGGCTGCATCAACCAGCCCCCTAATGTCCTGATCATCCAGATTCATAAGTTTCCGTAAAGAAGCCAGAATTATGGCTAAGGCATTACCAGATCGGGCTGCACGTGTGGCTGCGTTGTAAGTTCGACACACTAAGTTATCGGTCTTCTCACACTCTTTCCGGGGACACCGTGGGTCATCAGTAACCTGGTCTAGATGCCATTTCACGCTCCACCGCTGGCATACCTCCCATGCCCGTTTCTGCAGCATATTGTATGTTAGCAAAACGTCTGCAACCAGCATTGAATTGGGGTGCAGCTTTGGGGTTATTCCAAACTTTACTTAGCATTTGTACATAGTCCTCAGTAACAGGGATCGAAACAGATGGTTGGGACTGGGAGACCCCAGCCCACACTCCTTGCACCACTGATGCCGTTGATGTCTCAGCCGGTGTTTCCAGACCTAAAATTCTTGCAGCGCTTAGAATTCTGGTAAGAATGTCAGGTTGTGTACTGTCTCTATCATTAGCAGAAGATCTAGACTCATCTCCTTGATCTTCCTCACCCATATCCTGATCATTACTTCCAAAAAGAGAGTCATGAGCATGGAGAGAAATAGTGTCAGGAATGTTACCTCTTCCCCCCTGATTTGGAGGGATATCGTCTTCAGAGACAACAGATGGAACTGCATGCTGTTGTGTGTTTAACCCTATATTCTGTGGCCTAAAATGATCCATCTTGCCAGCCAAATCCCGTAAAGTTGCTAAAATTTGCATCTGGGTATCAGCTAGAGGGTCTGAAGCCCTTGACCTTCTTCCATCAGAACCGCTAGGTCCATCATGAACTTCAACAGGAGAATGTTCCCGTCTCCGTTTAAGGGAGCGTGCATCAGCCGTTGATCCTGATGCTCCTCTACCATGAGTTGCCCGTTCAAAAAGGCTAGCTCTTTGCACCCTCTCTTGTAGGGAGAACTCAGCTGTGGCTGGACATGGTTTTTCAATGTCCTCCAGCAAATGGGCCAAACCCAGACATGATGGACACTCCCGGTGTCCGTCCCGAGGATGCATGGTAGCATGACGATAATGACACAGAGGTTGACTCATGATTGTAAGACAGCTGCGTACAGTTGTAGCTCGAATAACACACAAAAATATAAATACTCTACTCCTGCGCACAGTAGTTTGCCAAATAATATGTAAATGTGTGTACACACAATCAAAAACATATAGTAATAAACCAAAATACTTAATTTCACTGAGCCGCTGCGAACAGTGGAGTCAGTGTGAAAAAATGATTTTTTTTTTCAAACACCTATCTATGCGCGAACGCACGGAACAAAACAGGTGACAAAGTCCCTTCAGCTGCGAACAGCCGATAAGCGGGTAAACAAATAAACCTCCTTTTAATTGATATGAATAATAGAGCAATAAAATTACTCACCACATCCGTACGCTTCTTAAGCGTCGGAATACAAACCCTACAAAACAAATATAAACATGAATCAAATTCGTTAATTTGTAATGTAAATAATACCAACCACTCACCTGAAATATAGAAGAAAAAGGAAAAAAATTACCGCAATCCTCAGGGGCACCAGGCGCCTGCAATATAGTGACGAATTGTAAAGGGTAAAGATTTCCAAATATCAGCGTATACACGCGGATTTTCTCCAAACCGGTCTCAGTGTTCGGTTCGTCCGGATGTTTTATAGGGAACCAACCACTTGGGGTCAGTCATCTGACATTGTTTACATTAGGTCTCGAGGAGAGCTAGCAGAATGGCGTCATTCAAGGTAAGACCGTGGTGACGGTCTGAGTGAGGTCGAAATAGATCAGCAGAGGTGGTATCCATGGTAGCGAGGGAGAGTGACAATCGCCCAAGCCAATCATTTCTTTCGTCCCGAATGGAATAATGAGCTGTGTTTATTACAGTCCTGAGAGAACTACAGACACTCGATTTTTATCATTTCTTTTCCAGAGTACTTACATTTTAATTACGCATTGATATATAAAGACAGTTTGAAAAAAATTGGAAAAAAGTATTTTTGGGGATTTCTACCTACAATACCTTTAATGTAGCCTGGCTCCGCCCTCCTACGCACTTCCGCTCAATTTCATTTTCCTTCAGTACTACGTCTGGGATTGCGCTGTAGACTTTGGGTGTTTCTCAAAACCAAGAATGCAAAGAACGGACTTGTGTTCTTGGGGAGAACGCTCTTGCTAGTTGTTCTTGGAAGAATGAACTTGCAAGGTGACGAGCACACAGAACGCTGCTGACAGTTTGAGACGATGTGTTCTTGCGGGTATTGCGCAATACCCTCATACAGAACTCAAACATTTACGACTCGCCATACATTTTCGTAAAAATGCCAATATTTGAAATCTTCACAGTTGATTTCTCGCATCAAATGTTCTCAGAAGTGAATTGAGTGATGAAACAGTACACGAAATTGTATTTTGTAGGCAACAATCAAACGAAATATGCTACAACTCTGCCTCTTTTCGTCAACAATAAAACAAAATATTTTAGAAAACACCACTCTGCCTCTTTTCATAAAAAAAAAACTTAAACATATTAGCCTAAATGGCCACACAATTGTGGTTCAGGCAACGTGTACATTAATTATCTTCACTGCATATTTATAACAACATGAAATATTAAAACACAACCCTGCTTCTTTTTTATTTTATTTTAAAAATATGAAACGAATGGCAATTCTTTTTATTGCCATTCGTCAAAGAGAGACAGGGTTGTGTCATTTTATTTTACATATAGTGAAGAGAATGTTAAAATAAATATAAAAATATATATCTATTTTAAAGTATATAAAATAAAAAAACAACCCTGTCTCTTTTTGTTAAATGATTTTTACTGATCAATAATATCCAGTATAAAGGTAGGCTATAAGAAGCTAACTTCAATGAGAAATTAAGCAAACAATTAGGCTACAAAGTTAAAGTTAAATAGCCTATATAAAGTTATGAAACTTCACTTTGCCCTCAGCCAAAACGATTTGCCATGGAACAAATATAGATTAATGAGTAAGACCAAAGATCGACACAAGACGAATATACGTCATGTTTATCCACTAGACTAGAGACACCAGAGCCAGCGGCACACGTCAGAAGCACTAGCCGAGGAAAAGCTCTTCCAGTCGGGGTTAATGAGCACTGAACTCCCGGTGATCGCCTGGATCTTACAACTCCGAAAGCGTCAGATCAATTTTTCAAATAGGCGCTATCTTTAAAAACAAACCACAGATTTGAGCTTTAAACAACTACATTCTTGCCTGAAACACTCTTAAAATTACATTTCATGACACAATAACAGTAGTATTTTGATATTACGCGGGTTTTCTCCTCTGCTATTGACGCTTGCTGGTTGGTGCGAGATGCATTCTGGGATACATGGCTGTCTCAAGTCCGCACAAGTCACCTCTCGATGCATCCTCGGTAAAAGGGGCGGATCAAGAACACATCCGGGGATTTGAACTGGACTTGGCTAGATGTGAACTTTGAATTGGGACAGTAATTGGGCAGCGACTGATGACGTTTCACAAGTCCACAAGAACACAAGTACAGACAAGAACGCATATTGAGAAACGGCTTTTGGTTTTCTCCGATCAATTTTTTACCGGGCCAATCAGCGAACAGAGGGAGTGGCTGAGAACGATGACGTTGATGTCGACTCGTGCGTTATTTTGAGTTGTAGTTCAAAATAAGAAAGATGCGAGCGAAGCCATTCGGTCCGTTGTGGCAACGCTGCCGAATATCAAGAAGTTAAAGCCGGAGCAAGAACAATCTTTGCTTAGTTTTGTGTTTGTGGCCATCCTCCCACGGGGTTCGGGAAAAGACATATGTCACGACCAAACGTTAGCGATTGGTTATGGCAGATAGAGTGACTCTGGGCAGATCCAATAGTTTTAGACTTCAATAGAATACCCGCCTACAAGGAAGTTAACGCTTGTCAATGGAGCGGTGCCAGACTCTCTGTACAAATGAAATGTACGAGAGTCTGGTAGAACCAGGCTACCTTTAATGTTAACAACATCAGCATTGCATGACTACTTTTTTTTTTTTTCTGTAGCCACTCATAAGTCCAAAGTCTTTTGCATTTTACAACGGGGGAATCTCCAGTTGTCACTGGTGATTGTCGTTTGAACCTTTCTGGATCCACCATCAAATTAATAAGTTTAATTATATCAAGTGTTGTGAGAAAAAGCTATAAATCTCCACCTCCAACATAGCCGAGACCATAGACATCATATAGGTAGACGCCCTATCGACCGCTACTGCCTATTGGCACGGACGAGAATTGGAGCCGCCATTTTAAACCGGTCATCCGCTCCGCTTAGTGTAATCTGAATGGCAGGTGAAATGAGCTGTCAGCGCATTAAATTAATCATATCTCACTGAATACTGAACTGATTTTCACGCGTTTTTTTGCTGCAAAGGTCATTCATGTAGCTATGATACAGGACACATGGTTCGGCGTATTTTAATATCCATAGTAGGCTTAACAGTAATATAATATTCTGAAGTGACCAGACCCATTATGTGTGATGAAGAAGGATATAATGTATTTTATAAATCACACACCATAAATATAATAAAGAAGCAGAAACAGATAGTTGCAGTAAAGTAAGATATTTTAATAAGTTGAAGAAACAATTTATGATTTGTGACACGCACATACACACGAACAGACACACAAACAAACACGAACAGACACACACACACACACACACACACACACACACACACACACACACACACACTCACTCTCTCTCTCTCACACACACACACACACACACACACACACACACACACACACTTTCACACACAGAACGCAGCCACCGAATACACCGAACGCAGCCACCTGTAATAAAAATTGAGAAGAAGCTTTTCAACGTGTTTGCATCAGTAATTTCTAAAAATTAAATTCGGACAACATTAAGCCTATACCTTTTTTATTGTATGTGGATGTGGGAGGGGAAAATGTCGAGACTAAAGCCCTATTCGGATTAACTTTACAAGGGTAGATGGAGTAAGTTAATAATGTAATTTTACCACAGGACTTCTGTAATATCAATAGCCAAATCGCATGTGATAAGATATAGGTTATCAATAACACTAGAAGTTGGAGGGGTAACTCAATTTGCGCATCGCTGTCATGCGTGTATTTCATTGCTTCCTGGTATCATGTGCGCAAACACAAATAACCTATACAACAGGCAGAGCCGGATTAACGCAAAGGCAAACTAGGCACGTGCCTAGGGCCCGATTGGTGGGATGGGGCCCAGACAGAAGGACAAAAATAAAAAAATGTACAAATGTACAAATATCTACAATTTATTTCAATATTTATTAATTAACTAAAAATAGTGACGATGTTTATCTTAACCATAGACTGTTGCATTACGTCACATTAACGCCAGCCCCATCAGGTGCTGCGAAGCAAAAGTCTAAATAGGCACGCAAAGAGGCACAGCTCGTAATGCAGGTGTGTGCGTTGTCGTCATCTATTTTGGAGTGATTGCAATGTATTCTAAATATAAACTTGTACTGTAGATCAGCGTCATTTCTGGAAAAAATCATTCACCGCTTTATTACGAGTTTAAAAGAGCGCGAGCGTGTTTAACGTGCCCAGACGCGACGCTTTGAATTTGCGCGTACAATGAATAACATCGCGTCGGGAGCTGACTAAAAACGCTACAAAAGTAAAAGACAGGACGTTTGTATTCAAAGTTAAAAAGCCAACACACTACAACATTTTAAATGTTTCAAATAAAGGATCTCATGGGTCTATCTTCTAAATTCTGCTGATGATTAGATTATACCCTGTCTGACATCAGCCTACTTACGCCAATAATATCAGTTTAGAATTTTTTTTTCTAATCAGTAGCGATCGTGTCTTTCTCTTCCACTTGATTTGTGTATAGCATATTTAAGCTAGCAATGCAATGCATAATATCATATTACTTATATTAATAATATGACATTATCTGCAGTCAATATTGATTAAATGGGAGGGGAAAATCCTGCCCATACCGCAGCTATGAAAAAAAGATGATAAAAGCATATATCACTGAAAGTGAAGTGGTATTCTGGAACTGTGAATAAATTGAATAAAACAGCAAAATAACAATAACAATAACATCTTCATTAAACAAAAAAGAGATTACCTTAGATGAAGTTTGATTAATATGTACATACAGTAGCCTACTGGTAAAAAGTCTGGACCAATTACTATTTTTAATGTTTTTGAAATAAGTTTTTTATTATGCTCTACAAGCCTGCATTTATTTGATCAAAAATACAAACAAAAAAACAGGAATATTCAGCAAGGATGTGTTAAATATATAAAAAGTGATAGTGAAGACTTTTTTAAAACAACTTTTTAATAATAAAAAAAAAATCCTGAAAAAAAGTATCACAGGTTATAAAATAAATATTAAGCACCATTTCTAACATTTGATAATAAATCAGAATATTATAAGTTTTCTGAAGGATCACATGACACTAAATTCAGCTTTGCATCACAGAAATATATTTTAAAGTATAGTAAAATAGGAAAACCATTATTTTAAATTTTAATAATATTTCAATAGGCCTATATATTATTTTTCTGTATTTTTGATCAAATAAATCCAGGCTTGATGAGCATAAGAGACTTCTTTTTAAAAAACATTAAAAATAGTAATGTGTCCAAACTTATGTACTGTGTAAGTAAAAACATTTAAAATTAAACGTTGTATAAATTAAAAGGTTAGGAATCATATTTGTTTCAAGAGTTTTACCTCAGTCTTAAGGGGGGCATATGAAATGCATGGGGGGGGGGGGGGGAGGCACAATTATTATTAGCCTACAGTACGTATAATAATCAACTCAAGTCGCACAGCACGTAATCATCACTTTAAACATATAACCAACAGCAATATGACCAGGTCGCCTATAGCCTACACCACATTACATAGAAGCAATGTTATGAATATCCATAAAACACTTGACTATACAACATATTAGATGTAACACCAGAAGCATCTCTCAAACATTGAGAGATATGCATTGCCATGAGACACACACACGCACGCACATACACTCGCACAGAGACTTTGAATCTACCGTACTTTGAGTGGAGGCAGCGCTGTCCACTCTCCATCCTGTCAGTACAGCGGGAGGCGGCGTTTCTCCGAGCAGAACCTCCTCATCGAAGTATCCTTCCACTCGGAAGGAACTGAAGTGAGTAAGCTGGGGAAACCTCGTTTTGAAACAGCTTTCAAAAATGCGCGGTAACTGTAAAGCGGCTTAGTTGTACGTCACGTACGTAGCCTAACGTTATTTTTAGTAAGGCCGTGATAGGCTGTTGCAGTGTAGATTCCCATCAATCAAACAAAATCACACCATTGTTTCTTTATATTTTAAGGGGGGGGGGGGGGGGGGGGGCGGGGATGCACAAGCATTTTTTGGGGCGGGCCCCCGCCCATAGCGACGGGTCTGCCCACCTCTCCATGCCGGGTGAACACCGGCTGATGCAGTAAACAGCATTTCACAACGATTTCAGTACAGTAATAGCAAATATCCTTGCTCCTTCTCGATTATCTGGTAATATTCTATTCACAAAATACAACCAATAGTACGGTAATGTTAAGACTTACTTGTGAAAAGCCCTATTTTCGATGGTCCGGGGATTAGAACAGGAAAATGCTCCACAATGCTCTGGCATCTTATCTGCTGCCACGCAACGAAACTAGGATACGACCGGTTCAAGATGGCGGCCGGATTTCTCGGTTTCCAGCGGCCAATAGGGCATCTAGTCTCTATATGATATCTATGGCCGAGACACATTCTTTATGTGTACAGATGTGACGTAATGACGCAAAGACTTGCTCGGAAATCCACCTGTACCACTGGAATTAAAAACATTATTACAAGCTTACCGTTTGAATCGAGCTAAGGCAAGCAGATAGTTTTGAACACTGGCTGGTTATGTACTTGCTCAAAAAATTATTTTGGATCATTTTAACCCCAAAAAGTTACGGACTGGACTGGAGCTTTTAAAGAAATTGGATTTTCAGCAAACAATCCGCGTTACGTAAATCTGAACATTGAAACTATTTTGACCCTCCGCGCTTTCCATAGCTTCATATGCAAAATAAACTTCAGAACTGTCAACTTCAGTCGCGAGCTTTCACTTACTTTCAGATATCAAAAACCGACAGCGATTCTCCCTTAAACTTCTTTAGAATATCACACATTTCACGAAAAACACAGTGCAAAGTTTTGTAGCTAAATATACTTATTGAACTTAAGGGAGCGTAACTACTTTTTTTTTTTTTTGCTCTGTTACTGTAGGGCGGTTTCAATTTGATTTCGAGACAGTAAATGCGTGAGTGAGGACGTTTGTGTCAGCAAATTTCGCTTGTAAAGTCCGTTTAATTCACCACTTGATCTGAATTTAGTTACTGGAGTGCCTGTCACACCGTCTAAAATAATGGATTAAATAATGATGATGGAGGAAAAGAGCAGGTGCGTACTAATTTCTGTTATAAAGTGTCACTTTTTGAAGAAAAGTTCGTCTAAAAAATATCTTTCTGTCATTACTTGCTACCCCTCGTGACGTTACAAACACGTATACTGTTATTTTCCACCCAGTTGAACACAAAATTGATTTTTAAAGATGTTGACCTCTTTACATACACATTAAAAAACGAATGCGTTCGTTTGTTTGTTCGTTCCAGCTCTGGAGAAGATGAGGGTTCTAGAGAGAAAGGTGTGCTCTACAGATGGCAGGGCTATTTCTGCGGTGTGACCCCAGAGAGACTGCTTCTGTCCAGGCCTGTGCTTCATGCTGCCCTGGGGAATCTACATGGACTTCTGCTGACAGAAGGTCAGATATCTCTTGAAATGAGAATGAAACGACGAGTTACATACAGTTGTGGTCATAAGTTTACACGCCCTTTGCAGCATCTGCAAAATGTTAATCATTTGAACAAAATCATAAATATTGCTTGTTGTTTTTATTTAGTACTGCCTTGAATTAGCTATTTCACATAGCAGATAGTCCACAAGATCAAAAGAATAACTAAATCTATACAAACGTCCCATTTAAAAGTTTACAAATGCTTGATTCTTAGTACTATGTCATGTCATTGCCTGGATGATCCATGACTGTTTACATGTTTCGTGATTGTGAGTTGTTTATGTCCTTTGTTTGTCCTGAGCATTTAAACTACCATTAAATTAAATTTAATCTTCTTTTTTAATGGAATATTGCAGTATTTATTAGAAATGATTTATACATGGTTGTGCGCACATTCATTTTCAATAATTCATATATTCTTGTAATATTATATCAAAATAACTTCCTCTGCTTCTTGCATTGACATCTCTTCTCAGTAATAGCAAATATCACAGTAATAGCAAACCACAACAATCCAATCAATTCCTAAAATGAAGTTCCCTTCTGCACTACATTTTTTTCTGGTTTGAGAAGCCAGGTCCTGCACATTCTTTGCTTTTTCAGCATGTTCTGCATATTTGAACAACTTTTTTCAGCTGTCACTGTATGATTTTGAGATTAATCTTTTCACATCAAGGACAATTGATTGACTCATACAAAACTATTACAAAAGGGTCAAACATTCTGACTGATGCTCAATAAAGCAATGCAAAAAGAGAAAACTTTTTGAATACAATGATCAGAGCAAATTATTTTATTTTCAGAGCTGCTTATTTTGTTTTCTGGGAAACATGCAAGTATTTTATTTAGTTTCTGAAGGACAGTGCAAAATGAACTTGTGACCACAACTATAATCATATTTCATAGGATAAAATTCATCATGTGTGTGTGTGTGTGTGTGTGTGTATATATATATATATATATATATATATATATATATATATACACATACACACACATATATGTGTGTATGTATATATTATATTCATCATTTATTTTATTCTCCTGAGATTCACTTACTGTATACTACAGTACTGGTTGAGTTTTTGATGGCGATAAATCAGTCATGAAATCTTTTGGACAGTCTAATTGTCAAACGTATTCCTCTCTCAGATGGGCAAGTGTATAGTTTTGGCGAGCAGCCGTGGAAACGAGTCAGTTCTCAGCCTGCCAGCCCTGTTTTAGAGAACGCACTGAAGGAACAGCATGTGATCTCCGTGTCGGCGGGCAGCTATCACTCTTCTGCAGTAACAGTGGATGGCCTCGTCCACATGTGGGGGGAGAACTCCTATGGCCAGTGTGGCATCTCTGGAATGGAGCAGGTACCCAATCCCACTCCCGTCAGTGTGGTAGATGGTGAGACCCATCCTCCACAACTAGTTCAAGTCCTAAACGTGGCCTGCGGAGCGCAGCACACTCTGGCCCTGTCAAGAAAGCATGAGGTGTGGGCCTGGGGTAGTGGCTGCCAGCTGGGACTGGTTACCAGTGTATTCCCGATATGGACACCCCAGAAGGTGGAGCATTTAGTGGGAAGATATGTGATTCAGATTGCTTGTGGTGGGTTCCACAGCCTGGCTCTGGTTCAGTTTCTTCCTTCCCCAGAGGCCAGTCAGAAAACTCGGGATAGATGTGGGCAGTGTAAGCAGAGCCTTTTCACCATGACTGAAAAGGATCACCATGTTATTATTTCCGATGAGCATTACTGTCCACTTGGAGTGGAACTGGCTGATACTAAACAAGGTCAACGATCAGGACAAAGTTCTCCAGCTCGGACACCAAAAACCAAAAACTCCTCGCCCGACTCCCAAGTATCCCCACTGACCTCGAATAACATTTGTGCAGGCCAGGAATCCTCATCCGGATCTCAGCAAAATACCACAAGCCAGGAGACTCAACTAGACCCTGCTGTATCTGAGGCTGGGCATGTACGTCTGCGACGAACCAAAAGCACTCCCTACCCTGATGAGCAGGCTCTGAAAGACTACCTCAAAAGGATCTCGGACCAGACCCACGCTGAGCAGGCCGAGGCCACCTCAGTAGGAGGTTCCCATCCTCCGAGCCGTCAGACATCTCTCACGGGTCCTTTCCGATCAGACCAAAGTGATGAGATTACACTACGTCCCTCTTCACCGACACTGAGCAGACCTGATAGGATCACAGCCTCTGCCAGACAACGCAGTGCATCAGATACTGTCACAGACCGGAAACACTCTCTCAATTTATTACCAATGTTGGATTCCACTTCTGATGATTCTTCACAACACTCAAGTGTGGATGGAGGCATTTGCATCAGTGACCTTTTAATCAGCAGTGGATGTTTATTTGAGTCCTGTGAGGAGGGCGGAGACACTGCTGGAATGGACTTCTGTCCAGCCAATTCTCTGCAAAGTAAGAAGAGCACCAGTCTTATGGACATCACCTTAGAGGACACTGAAGCACATGATCGCAGAGGGTCTTTACCTGGTTTCTCTCCAGGTAAACCTCATGGCTTTTTTAAAATGTTTTTATAAAATGTTATATCAGTGGCTATACCATTTTATTTATTCTACAATAAGTATGTTTACATGCTCTAATTTCCGTCAATCCAAATGAATGCAGTTCGAATTCTGATTCAGAAAGTTCTGTTTATATAAACTCTAAACATTACATTCACATATAAGTTTATATGTGCATTATATGTATTCCAAAAATGTCAGAAGAGCTTTTTATGAAATATTTAGTAAATATTCTGTCTCCTAAACTGACTAGTTTGTGACATGTTCATAATCATATGTAAACCTCATCATGGCACTGTGCATGTGTATTAGGGGTTGCACAGACTAGTTAACTAGTTGACTTTAATGATCTGCCGTGACGCTTTAAGCATGACGTCAACTAGTTGCTGATCATGGCCTATAGAGGGATAAGAAATCTTTAAAGTCCACTTTTACACTCTGTTTCCAAACAGTTAAAATGACAACTAAATGCATACTCCGAGATCGCTCCACAAGACATGTTTGATTATACCATCTGGATGCTCAAAATTGATCGGGAGAATACACGTTTTAAACCGCTTATTGCACACATAAGTTAAATGTTGTTCTAAACTGATGTGCCGCTGCATTGTAACGCACACACACACACACACACACACACACACACACACACACACACACACACAAAGAGAGAGTAGCTTGCACATCACACGTGGATCACGCGCACACAGAAACATTCAGTAGCACAGAAAAGTATTGTCAAAACTGTTCTGTGATTTATCAATAAAGTAGCTTAGAAACTGAAAAGTTCTAGCATATATTGCTTAGTAACTAAAACCCACAGCTTCACTATTACTAGAGAGACGCTTCCAGGTAGAATTAATTCACACGCAATCACTCTCTCACTAATGCATTCATATAAATGTAATCTTTACTCTGCTATTTTATCTGTATTTGATTTAGAATGATCAGAAATCTGTGAGGAATATAACGACCCAAAGACAAAATAACTGATAAAAATAAGCTGTTATGTAGGAGCAATAGCCTTGTGGGCAGCACTGTGTCACATGCCATAGCTGTACGCAAGGCAACCCACATTCGAGGTTTGGGCTAGTCGACCCCTGATGTGTTTACCGTATTTTGGAAACCAAATATTAAGATTCAAGCATTTACATGCTTACTTTTTCTCTATTGATTAGATTATTTCAGGTCTGCACCACCCCTTCGAATCTGATCAAAATTTCCTTTGGATTGAGGCATTGAGCTCAGTCGGATCGATTGAGGTGTTTATTTGAAGGCTTATCAGTTTGATTGAGCCTTTAACTAATGGCTCAATAAACTGTAAGTTATTGGATTATATGTATTTGTTAAAAATTACATAAATGCATCACAGAAAATAACTTTTTAAATTTGCAAGGCATAACAAAAATTCATTTAAAATTAGCAGTTGCAATGCAGCACTGGCCTAAAAGGCCTGAAACTCTGTCTTAGCGGGCCAAGCTTATTGTTGACGCCAGCCAACATAGTAAAGCATTTCCTTTCGAATACTACTTACTTTAATGGAAACACCCTTTTATGGGACCCTTTCGCTTGCAAAAGAAATGAGTCATGGCTGACTGCACACAGGGTATTTCTGCAATGGCATCAGTTACTGAAAGCCTTTATTTTGCATGATGCTGCATCAATGTTAATCGTAGTACCAAGACCACTGTTGAAACTCTTGAATCTATTAAGGTTACTTTAAAGGGACAGTTGTCCCCAAAATAAACAATCTGTCTTATTTACTCACCCTCATGTTGAACTAACCCTTAAAGAACTTCTTGTAGAAATTCTACTTATTTAAGAACATTTTTATTACACTGTCTTGTTGAAATGCAGTGTCGCCTTCTGACAGTCATCGAACCAACAATTTGAGAGCTGTAGTGGGTGCAGTGACAACAACTTCTACCTCAGAATCCAGAAATCTCCTTCCTTCCCTCTACACTGAGGTGTGGAGTTGGGGGAGGGGCCAGGAAGGTCAGCTAGGTCATGGAGACTATTTGGCCAGGTACAATAGAGCCCTCATAAACGCATGCGTGTTATGTTTATGTTTAACTGTTGGTTTCTTTGACCAGAGTGCATGACTGGAAACATTTTTGTTTTCTCCTTGCAGGTTACAGCCTCTTTCCATTAAGAGTTTAAGTAAAAAGGAAGTTGTCAAGATCACAGCTGGAGCAAATCACTCCTTGGCACTGACAGCTCAGTGTCAGGTAAGGAGGGACTTCAGAATATATCTCCATTTGATTCTGCAGAATTCTTTCCAAAGTTGTAAGCCTTGAATCGAACCTAATGTTTGATTCATAGCAAAAAATGTATATACATGAAAAAAGATGCAAGGTACAAGACTGTATATCTATGAGGATATTACTTTTTATCCCATAAAGCATTGCAAATTTTAAGAAATCAGAAATCTTGCTTTATACAAACTTTAAGTAGATAGCTACTAGCTAATGTTACCTTACCAGCTTTCAGATCGTCAACACAATCCTGCTTGTCATTGCCATTGTTATGAAAACGGTGACTTCTGTTATTGGTGGATTTTACTTCAATTTTGTGGACAGTGTAGTACATCTAGAATTTGGCTGTTAAAAACAATAAAGTTGCATATACTTAAACACCTTGGTGCTTTTGGAAGGTCTTTTTTTGAAAAGTTTAAACCAGTGTTATTTTAGTATTTTTTTCATATATATATATATATATATATATATATATATATACTATACTATTTTGAAGTAGTTTTTATTTTGATATTTTAGCACTACTATTTTTATATTTTTGTAATTTTATGTCATTTTTTGAAAATATTTTTTTATAGCTTTAATTTTTTTTAGGTTTTAGAAATTTTAGTACTCATTTCAGTTACTTTCCAAGGCAACATTTCAAATTTTCAAAGTTCTTCATCTGATGTTTATATTTCATTTCATTTATTTTTTATTTCAATTACTGAAATTGATTTTTAATAGTTTTAGTTAACAATAACAACACTGGTTTAAAATTATTAATTATTAATTGTCAAGTCAAATATATTTATATAGCGCTTTTCACAATACAGATTGTATCAAAGCTGCTTCACAGTATCAATCAAAACAACTTAACAATGTTTGTTTATTACTGGAAAAAAGACATCCAAGTTTGGTAGAGCTGATCAATGGTATGATTGGTTAATTGATGAATATCAATTAGAAATTGTCTGTTTATATTTTTAATAGGATCTTTTTTTCTAGATTCCTACACAGTTTGTTTTTCACATTTTCTTAATTAACAATCCGTGTGTATATCTCCTCTCTCACAGGTTTATTCCTGGGGAAGTGACAAATTTGGGCAGCTGGGTCATATGAATGCTCCCTGCACAGTTCCTAATCTCGCCATGGTATACATCCTTTAATTTTTCATGATGTGAAGTCACCTTTTCTGCAAACCTTCCCTTTTAAGGCATTCCTTTCTTTGTATAAAAATGAATGTGCAGTTGTGCGTGTGTCGATAGGTCTCTGACGGTATCCGTGTGTGGGACGTGGCAGCAGGGCAAACGCACACTTTGCTGCTGGCTGATGGAGACTGTTATCAGCCCATTCTCTACTACAGCGGAGAGCAGGTGCTGGAGAACACTGACAGTGCTCATCCCCTCTCCGGGACCTACACCCAGACGCCCACCCTTCTGCCCTTCTGCATGAATGTTCGTATACAATGTTATAACAGTTAATTATTTTTGCTGCAGATAGGCTGTTAGTAAACTGACAATAAGCTCTTAAATTAGTTGATTCCATTCTTCTTCAGTGAAGATTGTTATACATACAGTACATCATTTAATTAAAATACAAAATCAGTGACAAAGAAGAAGAAAAAAAATAATAATGATAAAAATTCAATAAAAAATAACAACAAAATGTGCTAAAACAAAGTAGACATTCCACAAGACACTATGGGCCAGATTTACTAACAGTTTGTGCCACCGCAAACCTTCTTTAGGCGTTAAAAAACTACTGTCAGGATTTGCTAAAGACAAAAATTAACGCTGAAAAGGCGTGGACACAGTTATTTTTGTGGCTGGCCTATTGCATTATTGCTTATATGCATTTGTAGGGGTTTCCCTTTCAGACACAAAATTTATGGGAGGAGAGTATTTAAATGAATCACGCAAGGTGATTTACTAAGGTTTTGGCTCGTCAATATACTGGCATTTGCGCTATTATTTAACGCCCAAAAAAGCACTTCTGAAACCAGACGCTAATTTGCTCTGCTTTTAGTAGATTGCATTGGTCATTATGGAAATGATCCGGCTGTGTCTGTGTTCTTTAATTTGTGCGTCATAAGTATATATATATATATATATATATATATATATATATATATATATATAATAAATACATTAAATAAATTGCACTTGAATACATATTTTAGCTAGCAAGTATCAGTGATTGGTTGATATGTATAATATTACTGGAAGGTAATTGTGTTAGTTTTAATGTTTGTGATTAATTGTTTAATGTAAAGCAGCAATTTATTCTAATTTAGCTGAATCCTTTGTGAAGATTGGTTATGTGAGCAGAGTGTTTGGGGGAGGACTGAATTGTTTGGCCTTGGCCGATCAGAATGCAATGGGTTTCATAGCGACAGTCCACGAGCTTGCTTCAGCAGAGAGGAAGTTCTACTGCATCCTCAGCAAGGTGAAGAGCCAAATCCTGAGCCCCCTGCTAGCTCGTGGTGTGTAATGGATTCTTTTTTACTCATTGCACTTTTCGTTTAGATCTTGTGGATTGTTATTGGGTTTTACAATTGGATATTGATTGTATCTGCTCTGTCGTAATGTAGCGAGTTTGGCCTCGTCTCTGGGTCAGTCCTCCATGATGCTGTTTCAAGAGATGGCTGGTAGTTTCAGCAAGCTTTGCCATCTGACAGGACAGCACTCAGCATCCCTCACCAACTTCCTGCAGCGAGGCAAAGCGATCAAAACACTGGTCTTGATCAAGAACACAGCCATTTTCATTGACACCTATAAAGAGCAAGTATACTGTTCATACTCAAAAGGAGAACAGCATCTTTTATATTTTAAAATCTCTATAATAACACCAAAGATGTTTTTTATCCTCAGGTACAGCGATCCAGTGGGAAACTTTCTTGTTATGGGAGGATTCCAGTCAATGCTGAAACCCTCACAGTACGTTGTCATACCTGAGCCAGCGTACTCATTCACATATCATGATAATATATAAGCTATAAATAATTGTCATGAGGTTCTAGTTGTACAATCACTTTTTGTTCATGCTTGATCTGTTTCTTCAGAGAATTATTTGGGAAGAAACTGGAGTTGATACAGTCTCTTCTGGAGTCCAAGGAGAAGAACCCATCACCCTGTGATCTGTTAGTCAACTTGTTTTGCATGCCCTTACAGCACCTGCACGGTTATAACAGATTACTTCTGAAACTAGCCAACTGTTTTGAAGTGGTAAGAAAATAATATTTCTCATTATGCTCTTAAATGGAATGAAAGTGGCATGAAAATACATGACATTAATCTTTTTTTGTTTAGAACACTGAGGAATACCAGTGGATTCAAAATGGCTGCTCCAAATATGAAGCTTTAGCTCGCTTTGTCAGCAAGCAGAGAAAAGATGCTGAGACCACTTTCAATTTCTGGAAGAACTTCAAAGGAAAGAATCTGGTATGGTACAGAATATGAATTATGGACTTATGTTGCAGTCACTTAACTGTATAAATATAAAGCAGATAGCTACAGCCCTGGCTCCTGATTGGAAACCGCTATGATGTGCAATAGTACCTGTCCGCCTGTCACTGCACAGTTTTCCTATAGCCTCTGTTTTTGTTGTATAGCAACATTCTTATATAGCAAGGACTGTTATAGCAAGGACTGTACACTACTGGTCAAATTTTGGGGTCGGTAAGATTTTTCAAAATGTTTTTGGAAGAAGTCTCTCACCAAGGCTGCATTTATTTTATAAAAAATATAAGTAAGCACTTATATTGTGAAATATTATTACTGTCTTTTTAAAAAAATATATATTTTAGATATTATTATTAAAATGTATTCCTGTGATGGCAAAGCTGAATTTTCAGCATCATTACTCTGGTCTTCAGTGTCACATGATCCTTCAGAAATCATTCTAATATGCTAATTTTCTCCTCAAGAAACATTTCTTATTATTATTCTCAGTTTTGAAAACAGTTTTGCTGCTTTGTATTTTTGTGGAAATTGTGATGCATTATTTTTTCAGGATTTTTTGATAAATAGACAACATTTATTTCAAGTATAAATCTTTTGTAATATTATCGATGAATTTAATGCGTCCTTGCTGAACTCAAACTTTTCGACTAGGAATACACAGAATGTTCCGCAACTGAAATAACCAAATAAGTGAAAAGACCGAATAAATTTAGCCAAACAACAATTTTATGTTTTTGATGACGCAATCAAATATCAACCAGTGTAGAGTGAGAGGCGCGCACTCTTTATAAATGCAGCTAACATGTTGGCAGTGTGGAAGCATTGTCCGAGAAAGACCAAAAAATGGCTGTCCTGCTGAATTGTCTAGAAGGGGTGCATCTGCAAAAACTAATAGGCAGCTAATAGGCTATTCAACAAGGGAGGCTCAAATATGGCCAAATAAAAATATTTTTATTTTACTTTTTTTTTTTTTTTTTTTTTTAGTTATGTTGCGCTTTATTGGTATAATGTCTGCTGGAATGTTAAAAAAAAAATTCAGCATTAAGTAAATATTTTTAAATTGTAGTTTTGTAATTTATTTTTTTCTTTGAAAAGCAAGACAAAATAGTAAACAGCATTTTATTAAATGTATACAGCGCTGCCCTACAAAGGCAAAAGACCTTAACTCGCTAGAGTGTGGAACTGAGAAAAATGACTTTAAAGATTTTTAGTTGTCCCGCCAAATTAATTATAGGTAGGACACTGAAAATCGGGCAATTAGATGTTTAAGTAATGAAAATTATCTACATAAAAAAATCTTGAACTCTAACTTGACTTTTGACCACTATTTTAAAGTTACTTTACTCTGCCTTTGTATTGTCAGCAAAAAGTGAGAAGTCATGCCAAGGCAAAAGGCAGTAACTTCCACATTATCAATATTTGGTTGCTGATCACCATTAACAAAATCATTATAGCAACACCTGTATAAAATCTAGTGATCATGTCATTTATTTTGTATGATTTACAATTATAGCCATCTACTTTTTGCTATCCTATGCTTTGGTTGCATTCTGGTGGCCCTATATTAATAGCCTACATTAAACATGACAAAATACCTCCATGGGATAAAGAGTATTTTTAAGTGGTACCGCGTGGCATAAGACTTGCTAAACATGCGTTCAAAATGATAACAATAAAACAGATCCTCGCGCGCATTCGACCCGGAGACTGGTTTATAGCGGTGGATCTGAAAGACGCATACTTTCACAGGCGCTTACCGAGATTCGTGTTCAAGGTGTCACGCTCCTCGTCCGTTCACGAAAAGTAGCCTACGCAGTGCTTTCCCCCTTGAGACTAGGGAGCGCGTTCTGGACTACCTTGACGACTAATGCATTTATAGCACAACCTTCTGTGTTCCGCGTCTTTTCAGTATGCGGTGGTTTCAGCTGTCTGCCCTATTATTGTGCTTGTGCACTTCGCTCGTCCCGCGGATTTATTCCGGACGCTGTGATTGTATTTGTAACCTGCTTGTAAAAGCTGGTCTGATGTTGTATGCACCAGCACTTCTTGCTTCCTTATGTTGTAGGCTATGCACCAATATACCCTTGTTGCTTCATTATTATCACTCCCTGTGATATATTAGTCCCGCGTCGGCTCGACCGTGTTCAGGGCGATACTGAAGGCGCCCGCGAAGTTTTGGCACTCTGCCAGCTAGGTGCATGATTGTTTCAACCAGGTCCGGTATCCGAACTGGGTGAGGCGGGGCTTTAGTTCTTTGTTGTATTTACCTGATATGGCATGTGTAACATTTTTCTGTCATCTCTGCATGCTTCGCTATCGTTATCGCACGTTTGTCGATGGAGCGGTTTCAGACCATACTAAATGTTCTGACCGCATTAGTGCAGGACAAAGCTCTGAGGACATCAGAAGACAGGGATTGATGGCAGCTGTATACAGCTCTACACAGGCTACATCGTAATTTAAATTTTAATGGAGAGTAAAACAAAGGGAGACCACCGTATAATCTGGTAAGTAGCATTATTTGATAGAACACCGGCACCGTAACTTCATATTGACGCGCGGCTAAACAAAGGCAGAGTAGGCTACCGTAACTCAAGCGTGAGCGTTCCAAAACAAAGCCAAAGAGCCGTAACTTGTGTTACGGTGTTCTGCCTTGGTTTCTCATGGGCTTTTGGATGTTACGGTTAAGACAACCCATTATTTTCTCGAAAAAAAAAACGGATTTGACTCAAGTTACTTATCCACATGATAAAGGAGGTCTTGAATGTGCCAAAAATATAAATAACTCATTTTCGACCAAAAACGATGTTACGGTCTTTTGCCTTTGCACGGCAGAGCGGTGAAGAATTGGCGAAAAAAAGGCAAAACAAAAAACCTGTTCGGTATGCCGCCTTCAGCCAAGTGTTTCATTATATTCAGCTTTGGCCAACAATTTTCATTTCGGTGCATCCTTATTGTCAACGATAGTGTTTATCTTCTAGCTGAAGTGAATTTGGTTCACTTAATTAAAATTTGATAAGATGTATTTAATAATGAACATGCTTAATAAAATTCCTGCTGCACATCTAACCCTTTAGCTAGATTCCTAATGTAGCACTGCCTCACTTGTTAATTTATTACAAACCTTTCCGTCTTACACTGCAGTCCTGTTGGAAAATTAGCTTATTTGCCCGGCAGCTATTTTAAATGTTTCAATTAAACTATAAAGTAATTCACACATGAATGAAACCCACAAAGCATGAAGCTCTAACAGCTGATGCTTCAAGCATTCACATACTGTATACAGTATAACAAAATTCTTGCTTTGAGAAATATAGCAAAAATGAAAACACCCTCATTAGTATGAGTGTGTGTCAAGAGTACTTGTTGTGCATTTGAGCTGCAACAATCTACTAAGATCCAAAGATGAACTTTTCATTCTTACCATACCAAATGTGTTGTCATTACTAAGCAACAGTATTTCTTGTCAAAGATCAATCTGTTTTCAAAAATAAATAAGAAGAAATGTTGGCCTGCTATTAGTGTCTAGCACATAATGCAAAATAACCCAGCACCTTGTTGGCTGGTGTTAATTTCACACCCTGGCAGGCAGTACTTGTGAATTTATATTACTTCCTCTGTATAATGTGGTTAAGTTGACCTACTTACTATTTCCTTTAATTGAAATTAAATTGCTCCGCAAACTGCAGGGCTAAATGCCAGCAGATATGACCACATCAATTTCAGATACGTTTCTGGTTAGTTTATGTGCAAACCTGTTAGTGGCTGGGCAGAAGGATGTGCACATGTGATGTGTCTCCATGTGTGCGGTTCTCTTTACCTGATCTTTTCTTTCTCAGGAATCTCTGCGTAAGCCGTATCGTCGTCTGGTTTGTGAGAGCAGTAATAAAGCTCTGACGTTACAAAACGCTGGAAGATTCTCTGCCAGCTGGTTCATCCTCTTCAGTGATGTCCTGGTTCATGCACAGGTATTAACATTTTTAACACAGATTTTACCACCCTGTAATTTTCATTACACTCATTTTTTCATGTCATTCATGGTCTTTTTTATTTTCTTCATTAATTTAGGGCACTATTCCTTCAAAGAAGCTTGTGAGTATTGTGTGTTTAAGTTCCTGCCTGCACAGAATCAGTGTATACTTTTGGGCTTGACCTGAGACATTGAATGCATTTTTGCTCTTTATAAGCCTTATATGATAAATTGTTGAATATTTTAAAATATGCTAATATAAGTTTCACAAGCAAGTTATCTGCTGGCATCTTTTGCTGTTTTTACTTTTAACTGAAGTGCATTATTCTGCCGAAAAGAAAAAAATGAAAGTACAGTTATGCTATGATGAAATCTGATGTACAGAAAGAATAGGCAACAGAGATGATAGTGTGAATGTGACACCCTGCTCTAACTTGGAATCTTTTTAAAATACTTTAAACTTTAAAACAAGGCCAAAAATCGAATTAAAAAAAAAATCTGAACCTGTAAGACATAATTTTTTTTAATATGTCTTTGTTACACTGTTATTATACATTAAGTACTAAGTAATATTAACTGACTACATGTACTTACTATAGGGCAAGGATTAGGGTTGGGGTTAGTTGCATGTAATTATGCATCATTTATAGTTGTTGCTCTTCAATATATTTGCAGAGCAACTAAAACTAAATTTACAATGAAGCTACATTTATTTAAACTGTAAAAAGATATAAATTATTGGCACTCTCCCAAATGGTACACATAATTATGCACTTTCGGTCTTGTGGACTTACAATGGCTGCCGCGTACGCGTGTCCGTTAAGTCCATGAGACCGTAGGGAGTCCCATTTGTCATTTTAGGTTTCAGAAGGGTGCTCGCGAGCTCCCACTTTGCGATAGATATGTGGCCTCGATGCGCACTTTTGCCAAGCCCGCACTGAATCACAGTCAAAGCGGCGTTACGTCACAAAAGTGCGAACTCGTAGGAAGACTGTGAGTGATTAGGGTGCCATTCCATTTAGGACAGGGCCATTGTTTTCATTGTGTGTGCGTGTGTGTGGGCATGTGTGTGTGCGTGTGTGTGTGTTTATTTTCAAGTATGCTGGCATACTGCTTAATTTGCTTTATATTGCTTTGTGGTTTTTGAAACTGAACTGTAGGGCTGCAACAACTAATCGATACAATCGATAATAATCGATTATGAAAATCGTTGTCAACGAATGTCATTATCGATTAGTTGCTCTGCTTACGTCACGGGGAGCATTTACTGGTGATTGGTTGAAACAGGCCTATCATGATGCTGCACACACGCACACACACGCAAGGTCTCTCTCCCTGTGCCGCTTTGTCGTGCGCGCTCATTTCGCTCGCAACATAAGTGATGGATTAAAATAGCGCTACGCAGAAATAGGCTAAATTAAAACGGTGTTTAGAAAGTGAAGCACTAAATATAAAGGCAGTTATTAACAGCAGCAGTAAAAGATTGTTTTTTAGTCACTGTAGTCAGTGGTTTTCAGCGAATGCTTGTGCACTAATGCATCATTTTCTTGTCCTTTTAATCAAGCCTGTTTGCTGCGTCTCCATTCCGTTCTCTTTTTATAGCATTTGTCTTCTATTAAGTTTTAATTTTTACAAACGCGATCTACTGCGGCTCTACTACGTTCACACGCTTTTTTTCAGTCTTTCTATATTTATTTTAGCAATTTATCCTTATAATTAATTGAATCTTAAATAAAAATTAAATGAATTATGTAGCCTACTTTACATGTTTTTGGTTTCTATCTTCACATCTTAACATGTCTGTGTAAATTAGTTTTTAACAAAAATTATGTTAAAACAATGTTGTATATAATTTAGATTTTTTTGTTTTTCATGGTTGTCAACTTGCCATCAGCAATTATCATTAAAAACAATGCAAATATTGATATTAGTAAAACTCAATGTGTGGCTTTTGTACACTTTTACACATAAATACCATGATTAAGGGTTTTATTTAGTTGTAATAAACAAAAAATCTAATTGAAATTTTATCCGATTAATCGAAAAAATAATCGTCTGATTAATCGATTATGAAAATAATCGTTAGTTGCAGCCCTACTGAACTGTGTATGCAGTGACTTTTCGCTTGGTTGGTCTCTCTTTCTTCTTGGTCCTATGCCAGCGGCTTGAAAACATTCAACATTTAAATGTTTCAATTCCTTCTTTGTCTGCACAAGCTTTTAATAACAGTTTTTTACAAAGTCTGTAAGAAGTAGAGTTGTGTGACCGATTTATTTATTAAAGTTAGACAAAGACCCACATACTATCATATGTCATAGCACATCATAACATTTCACATCATATTATATTGTGTCATTGCATACTTTTTATTTCCACAAAATATTTTTTTTTTTTTTTTTTTTTACTTTGTTGATTAATGCTTTATTTGTTGTGAAATGTTTGGGTATTGGGTGTGGTTTCCTTTGTGCACTAGAGCATGTCATTATTCTGAATTATGTAGGTACATGTAGGTGTGTGAATGGTTGGGTAAAGTTTCTTTGAGAAAGTCTTCAATATGGCTAATGCATTTCTTCTTTTAGGCAAACCTGTTATATTTACAAATTGTATATATTTTCTGTTTAAATGTTCTTTCCTGACTCTGCAGCAACACAGCATACAAAGGCTTTAGTTTTTTTTTTGTCCTGTAGATAAGGGAGTGGTTTGCTTGTGTAACTGAATAAACTCTGCTTTTTTCTACAGTTCTCATCTCACTACATCTACCCACTCGCTACACTGTGGGTGGAGCCCATCTCAGATGAAAGTCTGGGCATGTAAGTTACTCATCTGAGCATCTTTTATCTTTAATTTGAACAGTTCTAGTACATTTTAGTGTAGTTTAATTTAGCACATGACATTTCATTAAATATTAAGCCGTTGGGAATGCTCTTGCACATTCTAAATGCGAGTTTCAAGGACACTGTTAAAAAACATATTTTTTTCCCAGTTTAACCTATAACTGTCATTGCTAGACTTGCCCTTAAGCTGACCACACCTGAAGATAGCTTTGTTGTTCTGGCATCTTCCCCTCTGGAAAAGGTAATGCACTGATGCAGTCAGAGTTTGATTTAAGAAGTTTCTCTGCTTTGCATTAATTCTGCTGCCGCTCTCTTCCTATCTGTTAGGGAAAGTGGCTGAGAGCCATTAACCAGGCCATCGGGGACGTGCTTGCTGCAGGCCCAAACAGGAGGACACATGTGTCTAGAAGCAGCCAGAATGGAGATCCTCCTGTGTCACGTACTTCCACCTACACTTTCAGCAAAGAGGGCCGACTCAAGGATGCTTCGTACGAGGGCCGCTGGCTATCAGGCAAGCCTCACGGCAAGTGAGTGTATGCCAATGCTCACTGTTTGTCTTCACACTTTATACAATAAAATACCTTCTAATAATTGCTCTCAACCACTTATGCAGGGCTGTCATGCATTTGTTTTTTGAGTAAACAGCAATGGCAGTCTTGGCTAAGGTGTTTTTTTTTTTTTTTATCACTGTGATACAGCATCATGTTGTAGCTCAAATGAAAGTGGCTCTTGACTGCTACTGCGGTTCATGTGTGATACATGTGCCTTCTGTTCTTCTTTTCTTTAAATAGAGGGATTCTGAAGTGGCCAGATGGGACAGTTTACTGTGGCACATTCAAGAATGGGTTGGAGGATGGGTCAGTAGACACACTGTTAAAGATGAACATACTTGTGCTTGCAGAATCTATGGAATGTAAAATAAATACCATTCAAAAGATGGGGTCTACAAATAAAGAAAAAATTATGCTTTTATTCAGCAAGGACACAATTAATCAAAAGTAACTGTGAAGAAAAGACATTTTTTTAAATAAAGGCTGTTTTTTTTGTTTTTTTTTCTATTTGTCAAAGAATTCTGAAAAACTGTATCTAGGTTTATACAAAATATTAAGCAGTATTAAGTGTGTTCAACATTGATAATGATAAGAAATGTTTCTTGAGCAATGATTTCTGAAGGATCATGTGACACTGAAGACTGGAGTAATGGTTGCTGAAAATTCAGCTTTACCATCACAGGAATAAATTACATTTTAAAATATATTAAATAGAGTTAATTTAAATAGTAAAATATACTTTTTTAATATTACTGTTGTTTTACTGTATTTTGATCAAATAAATGCAGTATAAAAGAAAAACAATGAAAAATCTTACCAACCCCAAACTTTTGAACAGTGAAGTATATGCGTTTTATACTCTTCTCTGTGTAGATTTGGAGATTATATGATGCCCAACACAACGCTCAACAAGTTTGAGCGTTACCAAGGTCACTGGAAGGAAGGGAAAATGCATAGCTTTGGCACATACTGGTAATAATTATAGAAATGTGTGTGTGTGTGTTAAATCATATCTTTTTGGTATTATCAGTTTATCAGGGACTCCGAACATCTTGAACCTTGCCCATATTCTGACTGCTCCGTCTTTGCAGGCATGCTTCAGGTGAGGTATACGAGGGCTCATTCAGGGAGAACATGCGTCATGGTCACGGTATGTTACGGAGTGGGAAGATGGCCTCTCCTTCCTCCAGTAGTGTGTTTGTGGGCCAGTGGGTTCAAGGAAAGAGAACAGGCTATGGGGTGTGTGATGACTTCAGCAGGTATGCGCTTTCTATTTACCAAATTTGAGATTTTAAACATCCTCCTGCTCTAAACAATTCATTGACTTCTTTCTATATCTCCCAGAGGAGAGAAATACATGGGAATGTGGCTTGATGACCAGCAACATGGAGACGGAGTCGTTATCACTCAGTTTGGATTGTATTATGAAGGAAACTTCTCTAATAACAAGATGATGGTCAGTTGAGTTGGGGATACTATACTATTACATAAATGCCTGCATTTGCTGATATTGAATATATACTTATTATTATTGTATATTATTTAAGTAGCATACTACAGTATGTCTTTTTTTCTGATACAGGGCAATGGGACTCTTCTCTGTGATGATGACACAGTCTTTGAGGGCGAGTTTTCAGAAGACTGGACTCTGTGTGGAAAGGTGACCTTGAAATAATGTGACAGTTTCCTGTGACAGCAAACCATATTTGTGATTTGTGCATTTAAGTGTTTGCTTGTGTGTTTGAATCTCCTGTGATTTTCTGTATGTGAAGGGCGTCCTATTCATGCCTAATGGTGACTCATTGGATGGGGTCTTTGATGGTCAGTGGGGAGCCGGTCTGAGAGTGGCTGGAACTTTCACAAAACCCTTTGAATCTTTGAGGAGAGAAACCAAGATCCCGTAAGTTTTTCATGAATAATGCTTTGGCCTACTGTATGTTTATTTGTACTGTATTTTTACATCTGTGTGTGTGTGTGTGTGTAGTGTGGCTGGTCAACACGCAGTGCCTGCAGAAGAAAAGTGGAAAGCCGTGTTTGAGGAGTGCTGGGGTCGACTAGGCTGTGAAACTCCTGGTCAGGGACTGTATAAGAAAGCCTGGGAGAACATCGCCATCTCCCTCACTGCCAGACGCAGACAACAAAGAGATTGGTATGTACACACACATGATAAATGAGTAAAGGTGCACACAACACACAAAAATGCTTTGTACCCGGCAACAAATAATGAAGGATAAGATGTCACCTTCTTTTAAAAAAGAAAAATACAAAATAACAAATACTGATTCAAACTTGAACTTTGGTACGCAAAAGACAACACTGTTCAAATGCACATGAATGTAAGTGTATGGAGCATCTTGATGTGTGAAGAAATCACCAGTGACGTATGCATGTCTGTAGTCCAGGGGAGCTGAGCCGATCTCAGACTAAGATGCTGGAGAGTCTTGAGGTGATTCCTCAACATGTGGGCCCTGTTACTGCAGACTCCTACAACAACATCCGTCGGTATCTCTTGAAGGTGAGACTTCCAAAAGCGTATTAACACCAAGTCTGCAGAACTGTACAGATGCCTCAAAAAAAGCATTTGGACACTCATTGGACAATAGGACATGTCATTGCAATAGATACAAAATAGTTCTTACAGGTGTCCATAAAGAGCACCTACAGGTAGACATGTTCCACTAACATTTAACAGCTATGAAGTGTTTAACTACTTTTTGATGTTTTGAAATGTTTGCTTGTGATATTTGTCTTTAAAATAAATGCAATTTATTTAAATATATTTTTTTTTTTTTTGACTGTTTTTTACTTTTTTTAAATGTTTTTTAATGTTTTTTGAAAGAAGACTCATATGCTTACCAAGTGAAAACAGTAATATTGTGAAATATTATTACAATGTAAAATGTAATTTATTCCTGATAGCAAAGCTGTATTTTCTACAGTTTACAGTGTCACATGATCCTTCAGAAATCATTGTAATATGCTGATTTGGTGCTCAAGACATTATTATTATCAATGTTGAAAACAGTTATATATTGTGTGGAATTTTTTCAGGATTCTTTGATAAAGGGAAAGTTCAAAGGAACAGCACTTATATATAAGAATAGAGAATAGAAATCTTTTGTAACATTATAAATGTCTTTATAATGTCTTATCCTTGCTGAAGTATTAATTTCTTTAAAAAATATTACTCCGATCTTTTGAACAGTAGTGTACATTTATACATTTTTAAATATCTGAATACCTTTTTTGGGGGGTGTAATAACTCCCTTTAGGCCTGTGACACCCCTCTGCACCCGCTGGGCTGGCTGCTGGAGACCCTCGTCACTGTGTACAGGATGACCTACGTTGGCGTGGGCTCCAACAGACGCCTCCTACAGCAGGCAGTGGAGGAGATCCAGTCATACCTAACACGCATATTCCAAATAGTCAGGTAACAAGTTTAGGCTATTCTGTAATTGCTTCACGGTGAGCTCCCACATACCCCAGTGCTTTAAAAGCCAGTGAAGCGTTTTGCAAAATTAATTCTCCTTGTAGTGAAGGCTCTGTTCTTCTTTCATTATTACTGCTTTATTGCATAATGAACTTTGCTAGATGTAATAATGGGGCATACTATTAATTTCATTACAAGTTTTTCAAGTGTTATAAATATTTGCCGTAGGTTTCTGTTTCCTGGTCTTCCTGCGGACGGAGGTTTTATTCTGGATTCCTCCAGTTCCTCAGATGAGGGCACAGACTCTTTTAACAGCAGTACACACTCAGAAACTCCACAGCAGGGGTAAGACACCACCACTATGACTGAACTACAGATTTGCATCTAGATTTACTCAGAAACTGTTTAACATGAAAATAGTGGATCTGTCCCAAACCTAGTGGAACACCTAACATCTGTTTGTGTGTGTAGATAGTTAGATAGTTAGATATAGATATATACTGTCATAACAATTAAACAGGCTTGTGTGGGTTGTGTTCTGCAGTTGGTTAGTGAGCAGCTCAAGTCTTCTCCTGCCGGTGTTGCTGCCGAGGCTTTACCCTCCTCTCTTCACCCTCTACACACTAGAGAAAGAGAGCGAGGAGGAAGTGTACTGGAACTGTGTGCTAAGACTCAACAAACAGCCTGATCTCGCCCTCCTAGCCTTCCTTGGAGTACAACAGTAAGTGACAAAAGGAACAGTACAGGATAAAATATTACTCTATTACACTGTGTATGATGCAATTATAGTGGCCCTAAAAACTATTGGATGCTTAAAGGCCAATTCACACTACGCCAACAGACAGTTGGTAGACAGTTTTGTAGTTTTTAATTGATAAATCAATGGATATATTCTTTAAAATTAAGACAAAATATATTTGGACACGTGTCCTTGGTAATTAATTCAAAGACATTGCAAAAATGCATCAGTAGAGGTCAATTCAGTAACACTCTCTATGAATCCTATATTTATAATGCATGCATAATGCCTTCTAAATAAATCTTATATGTTGTAATATCTCATAATCATTTACAAGTGCTCCTTGTTTGCTTTAAGTAAAGTAAAAAAGACTAGGTCTCCTCTTAAGGTATTATGAACAGCCATAAGGTATTATGAAGTGGTTTTAAACTTAAGGTAAAACTAAAACATTAAACTTAAGAGAAAATTTACATTGAAAATGTATAATCCTCTTATGGTAATTATAATACTCTTAAAAGGTATATCCATGAATAGTGGTTACGTATTATAATCAGGGTTTGAAATTAAAGGACAATTCCGACCAAAAATGAACATAAGGCTAAATAACACATGGGTACCGAGTCGACCGTTCTCTGGGATGCGTTTTCATGATAATCGAATGTACCCAGTTTTAACGTTAGTTTTAGTTTAACCACAGATTAGCTTATAACGCTAGTGTATGGGGCATCGAGTAAGTAAAAATAAAAATCGCTAGTTAATACCACTAACAAGGCTCAAAATAGCCCCACACTAACACGGTACCATAAACAAGGGTCCCTACCTGCAAACCGAAGCATTGAGAACTTTGTAAGTGTACAGACAGTTTAATAAGAAGATACTTTATAAAGACAGTACACTTCGGGTATACAAGCAGGAGCCATCTTTGGAAAACAGTTTCGACCAGTCGAACCACGAACGCCGTACTACGTCCTGGTCGATAGTCACAGTTCAGCTCACGTAGCATGGCGTTCGTGGTTCAATTGTCCTTAAACGCCCATCAATTGTGGGTGAAAATCCACAGTGGCGGGTAACGCATATTAACACACTAGCCAATTTGGCAGGTTATGATTCATAAATTATGTTCTATCACTTTGCCTGGCACCACTATCAGAGCCTTTCCCCTAAAACAAACCTCAATCATTAGTAAAGAGGGTCGCACACTGAGAGAAATGCCGTGCAGTGCCACGTTTTTAAAATTTAAACACTGTTTTCTATGACCGTAAGCACACCGACGGCCCCCATCTACAACTCCAGCTGTTCAAAATCATGCCGCATCACTCACATAGTTTTCCATTAAAATACATCGATTTAGGACAAATATATTTCAGTTGAATTAAATCAATCAGCATTTATTGGTATGGGGCATGGAATATACTTAGCTTGATTTTGGCGGACAAGATCTGCTATGCTGCTGAGAAAATACAATAATTTGTTCAGCTTAGTCTAAATGACAAACATTCATAACCGCGCCACGCGGTACGATATATATGGTTTCTTGGATTTGGAAGTAATTTGATTGATTGTTGCCACGGCATTGGAAGAACCAATCAGCGTTCATTTAGTTTTATGCCTGTACTATGTATGTGCGTACTGACTTCACCTTTTGTGGCGTTTATATATATGCTTCATATCACACTTTCTCTTTCCGTTTCTGCTGTTTTTTTCAAATACCTTCATTCATTTACACCACTTTCATTCTTCCTTCATTCTTGAAGTGAACTTTTGCCTGTATTGTGATTAGATTCACGGTTCTCTTGAACTTGAGAATGCGAGTACAGTATGACACGAACGGTGTGCAGTAAGCCTGTCTGTGAGATGTCTGAGGTGGTAAATGCGCCACAAAGCCCTAGGAGACAATGAACAGGCCACTTTTTCCAACCCGTTCTCATATATGCCACATGTCCAAGAGGGCAAAAAGCGCCCTAGTGTCTTTATTGCTATGTGCAGGTAAACTCATGGCAATTATAAGAGAAGTCACAGAGAATTTTGTTTCCATTTTATTATATGTGAATGGTATCAGTAAGTATTATAACTGTCATTACGATTATTCATGAGATGATACAACATATTAATATGCTTGCATACAATGCATTAAGAATACCCTTATAATGCATTATAAATATAGAAAAGTGTTATCATTAAGTCTATGAAAATGTAATATTATATTTGATACAGTATTTCATATTTTGTTCCTTATGCAACGAAATATTTATATTTTATGCATGGTTTAAGTGTTCAAATACTTTCCGTTGTCTCTGTATACAGTATAATAATGACTAATCAAAGCCTCAGTCCAGGAAGGACGGTGGCTTTTACATTTTTTAGATGAATGTCTCTTTGTTTTCCAGAAAGTTCTGGCCAGTTTCTATCTCTGTATTGGGAGAGATAAAGCAGGTGAACCTTTCTGTCATTCCTAAGAAAATAATCAGTGATGAAACTCGTGGTAAAATAATTAACTTAAATGGTTCAATTGGATGTATTGGACAGGTCTTGCCTAGTACTAAAGACGCCTGCTTTGCTACTGCTGTTGAAACCCTGCAACAGATCAGGTAAAGACTGTCTGTGTGTAACATGGATAGAAAAACAGCAACAACACTTTAGTAGCAGCTTTCTTATATTTTCATTGTTGTCTTTGCTTCTACAGCACAGCATTCACTCCCTCAGACAAGTTGCAGGTGATACAGCTGACCTTTGAGGAGGTCACCCAGGACGTGCAGGCTCTGCTTGGGCTGGAGTTTCTATGGTCCATGGATGACCTCTTCCCAATCTTCCTCTATGTGGTGCTCCGCGCACGGTACTTTTCCAAACCTTTCACTGCATATAGACCTCATGGCAATGAAGATATCAGTTGAAACATTCAGTTTGTCTGCCCACGTAAAGAACCTTTTGCTTGTGAACGTGTAGGATCAGAAACCTGGGCTCTGAAGTCAGTCTGATAGAGGACCTTACAGACTCCAGTCTACAGCTGGGACAGCTTGGGTTCATGTTGACAACTCTCAAAGTGAGAATGAAATTACATTTTCTTTTTTTCCACACATATTCAGGGACAAGAAACATTACACCGGTTTTATGAACCAATTGTTTTATTTGAAAAGCTGAATTTTACGGATAATCTTATACCACACAGTCACTGTTCCCCTTTTTTACTTTTTCTGTCTGTTTATCTCTGCTTTTTAGGCCTGCTACAACCAGATTCAGCTTGAGAAGACTATATAGGGATGGGTTGGTTTGTGAGCAGTACAGCCGCAGCTTTCCTAACTTGCGCACATTCTAATGGAGTAGGTGCCGTTTAAATAGACACGGATCACAGGTCAAAGTCAAGATGTGCTCATTTATTTCAGGCCTCAAGAAGAGGCTCACATTCAACTCAAGCATTCCCTTAAGCACTGTGCAACAGAAATTACTTTGATTTTTATGTTTTGATATTCTCACACTGACCATTTGACGGACCGTAAAGTTACACCTTGAAGAAACATCCATATTAACTGGGCAGAAAAGAGACGTCATTTGTTTTATATAAAATCGTTATACAACTAGAATTATTCAAACACTCACCATGTCTTTATATATTATACCAGTTTTGGTAATAACTGACACTCATTGCTATATATATTATTTGGTATCAGACTGTTACTGACTTGTGTACTGATACGCCAACTAATGATATTGCTCTAATTTTAATATAATCAGAAGAAACTATATAATTGTATCAGAGCAGTACCTATGTACTAAGGTACCTATGGGTTTTGACGGAATGATCTGAGTGACAGCAACTTGAACAACATTTACACTATATAGAACTAATAAAACTTAAAACACCCTTATTTATATAAGGAACATAGCAATGGACAACATCATTTATAATATTTGGCTATAGATGCATACATAAACTATGAAAAGTTTAAGCTCAGTAAGATCTTTTAATGTTTTAGACAGAAGTCCCTTCTGCTCACAAATGTTGCATTTATTTGATCAAAAGTACAGTAAAAACAGACATTTTGTCAAATATTATTACTACTTAAAATAACTGTTTTCTATTTGAATATGTATTTAAAATGTAATTTATTCCTGTGATGCAAAGCTGAATTTTCAGCATCATTACTCCAGTCTTCAGTGTCACATGATCCTTCAGAAATCATTCTAATATGCAGATCTGCTGCTTAAAGGTGCTCTAAGCGATGTTGAGTGACGTCACTTCTTGTTGATGTATGAAGTATTGTCAAACAAAACGGAGGCTAGCTAGACCCTCCCTCCTCCTCATCCGCGCACTAACTCCCCAAACCTCACCCCCAGATCCTTCTTGTCGGTTATTGGCTGGAACAGTTTGTTATGTTTTGTGGTGCGGGTTAGCCCAGTTTGTTTTTGTTGCCGTTTGTGGAGCCTGGGGTGTCTGAAGAGACTGCGTTTTTTAACAGTGTGTTCAGGGGACAGGCAGCTAGCGGATAGTGAGGAGATGTTTGCTGTATGTGACAAAAAATGTTTGGCTTAAAAAACGCGTGACATCGCTTAGAGCACCTTTAAGAAACATTTCTTATTATTATTAATGTTGAAAACAGATCTGCTGTTTTTTTTTGTCATACGTTTTTTTTCCAGGATTCTTTGATTTAATAGATTGATTTAAAAGTGTAAAGAAAACAGCATTTATTTGAAATCAAATCTTTTGCATCATTATAAATGTATTTACTGTTACTTTGGATCTTTTTAATGCATCCTTGCTGGATAAACTATTAAATTTTTTTTTTTAAATCTTACTGACCCCAAATTTTCGATGGTAGTGTATATAAATGATCCATCCGAAGGAACTTCACTATCATAGAAAATTCACTAAAATTCACAGATTTTCCAATGCTTTTTAAGAGAAAAAGGAACATTCAAGGAGAGTATGTATGATTACGTTGTTAGCTTATATGGTTGCAAAGCAGAGCCATTGGTTTTTGGGGGAAAATAGCTTGTTACTGCATGAACTTTGAAAACAGAGTTACTGTCACGTTACTGAAAAATGTAGACAAATTAATAGTATCGCTACTTTTAACTTGTAAACAATCCTATAAAATCCGATAGATGCATCCCTATTAACCAGCTTCTGTTTGGGTTACTGGTTCTGTTGTGATTTTGCACATTACACAGGGTTGCTGTGTTTTTAAATACATTTGAAGTCTTGTGATGTTAATATTATAAATCATAAGTTGAGATTGAACAATGTCATTGAAGCACTGACATGTAAAGATGGCTTGCAGTAGTTAAGACATAATGGAAGTCATATAATGTTGTGATGTATTTTAACTGTATAATCTGTGTAAATCTGGAACAACTGATATTCTGAAAGAAATAATTTGCATTTCAGTATATGACAGCAGACTGACATGAAACACTATATGAAATTTGATTTAGTTGTAATTTGATACAATACACTCTGATCAAAGTGTACCAGAGTGAATTTATTAAGATCTATTTAGAGCTTATACACTGGAGTCTTGAGTAATATTTTTCAGTCCATGGCATTTTTACACTATGCAATAAGGGAAAAATATTTAAAAAATATTAGCAATATGCTTTACATTTTCAACTTGTTTAAAGGGCAAACTGATCAAGCACTTGTGTGAAAGTACTGTGTGTGTGTTTGTGTGTTTTCCTCTAAATGCATTTTTTGTACAGTACATTTGAACATGCACTGAAAAAGTTTTGCTGATATGCCACACAGCCTTAGTGTGAGATCTAGTGATCAACTGAAATGGGTTTTTAATGGCAATTAATGTTTTTTTTTATTGAAAACCAACCAATTATTGGCTGGTGCTGTATATCACAAATTGGCTAAATATTGTCTGATTAATCGGCCTACCCAATATTTCGGTCTGTCACTAGTTAGGTCATTGTCATCACTAGGCTGGTTAATAAGACAGACTTATAAAGATCATAAATACAACAGCAGCTTTACTGTTATTTTTACAAAGGCTGGTTTTGTTTTCAAAAGGTTACTGGTTTTGATAAATTACTTGCACTGTCATTGTTGATCTAATTACTGTCACCTTGAAAATGAATTTGTTCAACACATTTGAATTGAGTTCATATGAAAAAAAAAATGAATTAATCATTTTTTAACAATTATCTGACAGACTACTTTAATAAATGTTGCATAATTTGGAGATGAAACTTATGTTGTGGTTTTCCTCTTTGTCACCTAGCTTATATAGTTATAAATTGATTATAATATAGAAGTTGGTACATTTCAATTTAAGACCATCATTGCATTTATCATTGGTTAATGTACCTGTAGTTCTGTTAAAAACTGTTAAAAAATTGCACATTTCTTCATTAAATATGATTAGTTTTGTTTTTCCACTATCTATTTGCTATGTATTTATTTGATTGCCATTTTTAAGTCTCTGGCATTGTCAAATGTGTTTATCTTTGTATATTATGTAACTATAATGTCAGGAGAAAATCTGTGGCACCGGCTGAGCTAAGTCTTGGATTTATGTGATGTTTTTCATGTCTTATTTTCCATTTTAGCTGTGAAGTTGGTAGGGCCGTATTGTGTATGTGTGAGTGTGTCTATCGAGCTCTAAAAGCAGGCGGAGATAAGGAGCTTTGAGTGGCAGGCGGTCCTATTGAAGTGCTCACCGAGAGAGGCCGGCCCCTCGCAGGATTAAGTGAGATAGAAAAGGATTACAATCTGAGTTTCCAGAGACATTTTATAGTAAAATCACATGCATGTTGGCAGGCCAGAAGCAGAAGATCACCTTGATTTAAAGCTCAACTGACAAGATGCTCCATAGCCTCCTGGTCTAAATGTGGGATGTGGAGGTGACAGTGTGATTTGGAGGAAGACCGTGACAGGAGTGTAAGAAGGTAAGTGTGGCATCATACTCTAATCTTCACATGACGGCCTCTTGACCTGCTTTCGTAATACCGAGTCACTCCAGTTCAGAGATCACAATCAATGTGAAATCTTATCTTATCAATCGTCATCTTTAAATGAATTTAAGTAAACACTTTTTTTCTAGATGACTTCAATCTGAGATGTCTTAATTGTATTGTTGTAGATGGCCTTAGTAACAAATGACACTAACTGATTGACCATTATTGGTTATATCTCCAGAATAAAGTTTATATGGTAACTATGTTTTAAACTATGTTTATGAATAAGTGATTAAAATATGTTAAAGCTGTAACCTAAAGTGTTTGTAATCTTTTTGCTTCTTTAAAACATTGCAGCCAACTAAGTATGTGATGGTTCTGCCAGTTTTGCACTCATAATTCATGATTTATCATTCTTATACAGAAATGCGGATTACTGTATACTTTAGTATTCTAGACATTGATTTGTTTAATAGGTCTGCATTGATCTGATGAACAGAGAAGCTTGTCATGCGGGAATCAATGGAGGAGGAGCCAATGACTCACCCTGGACATGATGACAACGGTGCGCCTTGGTTGGATTATAGCAGCGAATCGAATACTACAGAATTTTGAAATTCATGCAAAATTTCAGTCTTGTTTTCTTTCTCAGATGTAGGTCTGTCTCAGATATTGGCAGAAGTGGTAGAGGAAGTGAGACTGTCCATAGACAGAGATATTAATGGTGCTGATCTTCTGTACAGTCTCATCCGTGCTCCCTGGCTCTATTCTCTTCTCAGGGTAAGACATGCTCATTCAAACAGCTTTACACTAGATTTCCCCAATAAACAGTTATTAGACATTATACCAGGCAGATCATTGGACTCTCAAATGCTGTATCTAAAGAGTTTGCAGCTGTTTTGCATGTGAAAGATTTGTTTTTATTCCCATAGGTATATGAGTGTCTGGTGCTGCACAGTCGAGATGCCCCAAGACCATACATGCCTTTTTCCTCAAGACTATCTCAGGAGGTCAGTGTCTGCCTTTTATTACTGAGTTTGCTTTAGAGGGATATTGAAAATCTATGATCCTTCCATGTCATATAAAACCTTCTATAATTTACTGTGAAACCATTGATTTGAGTCCACAGTATACATGTCTTCTAAAGACATACATGAGGGTGAGTAAATGATGATTTGAGCACTACAGTATATTAAAAGACTTCTAAAGCCATTTGTGAGGTTATGTAGATGATTATTTGAGCACTATAGTATATTAAAAGTCTTCTAAAGCCATAAATGAGGGTGAGTAAATGATGAAAGTATTTTAATTTCCGGGTGAAGTAATCCAATCATCCTCTATTCTCGTGTCCCACAGATTATGGCCAGTTTGCGAGGACTGGCTGCTCCCTCCTCTGAGGCACAGGAACTTTATATTTTGCTGAAATACCCTCATATGCAGGTTAGAGTCTAATTCAGGTTGCATTCATTGCTATTATGTGGTACATTTATTATTGTTAGGCCACTCTTTTTGACCATTTATTATGCATTTCTCCCCAGGCTTTGCTCTCTGCCCATGATTCTGTGGCTCAGAGGGACTATGGTCCAGTGTTGCCGCCCCTTCCTGACAAACTGCCTGACAATGAGGAGCCCATGAGGATTGTTTGCCTTGTGAAGAACAAACAGCCTCTGGTGAGGATCCGATCATAAATAGCAATGCAATTTCAGATAGCGAACAGCTTAGCTGTAATCCCACTTAAATGTCCCTCGTCGTATTATAATGCAGTATCATGTAAAGTGTACGTGGCATTAAATGTATTTTGCCTCATTTATGGTGTAGTCTAAGTATTGTATTGTTGTACAGTATTGTTACGTAATAATGGGCTTTTGAAACCTATAGAACCTATTGTAGATGTTTGAGTCTTATTTTAGCGCATACATACAAATCCTACCAGTCCTACCCTTGATTTTGGACTTCACGGTGTTCATTCTTATGATCACGGTGATGTGTTATAATCTACAATTCTGCTTTTTTTCAGTGTAGTGAAAGGAAAAGGGTCAGCACTTTATTTTACAGTATCCTTGTTACGTTACATCTACTCACATAGTACATAGTAATAACAGTAAATTTAGAAAAGTTACATGCAACTAATCCTAAACCAAACCCTAATCCTAACACTATAGTAAGTACATTTTGTCAATAAATATTATTCAGTACTTAAGGCAAATTCACACTGCACCGACAGACGGGTTTTGTTAGATCACTGTTACCCCTTTCTGTATCTATTGGCGTCTTTCAGAGCTTTTCAGAGTTTTTGAGCATGTTAAATCGGTGCTTGTCGTGCCGTGGGATGTCTGAGAAGTGAGTCAAGTGACATACTATAATCTGGTAGTTGTCTGCGTCTGTCGGTGCAGTGTCAATTGGCCTTTAGATGTATATTTACACTGCAACAAGGACACTTTCAAATTAAGTGTGGAAGAAAGGTGTTCCTTGGAGATGTGGCCGAAATCAAATACTTCTTAAAGGGATAGTTGAAATGAAAAATGAAAATGTTGTCATTACTTACTCACCCTCAAGTTGTTCCAAACCTGTATGAGTTTCTTTCTTCTGTTGAACACAAGTTATTTGAAAGAATGTAGGTAACCTGACAGTTGACGGCACCCATTGACTTCCATAGTAGGAAAAAAAGCTATGGAACTCAAGTGAATGGGTGCCGTCAACTGTCTGGTTCATTTTTAGGTGAACTTTCCTTTTAAAGGCATGAATATTGACTTGAATAATGAATTTTAGCAAATAAAAGGAAAAAAAAAATATTTGTTTGACTGATTGTCCAACAAGCACAAGGATAGAGCAATGCTTTTAATTACCATATTTAAGATTAATATGCTATGGTGAGTCTATAAAACCAATATGACTAAAGTGTGGACATTATGAATGAAATCAGGAGGACTTCAGTATTAATAGTACTGTAAAACTGTTGTAATGTCCGTCCTGTTGTCAGAATGATTGTTTAGTATACTGTAATGGGTTGTTAGATGATAATTAGATATTTTAAGGTATTTCAACTCAAATCAGTATTCCATGACCATGTAATTATTTATTTGGTGAAAAGCAGTGTAATAAGTAGTATGACTTGTTTATACTTGTTTGATCACCTAGGCTCAAATCTGCTTGCTAGGAACTGTTTTTCTTCACTTAAGCTTTGAGTTTTATTTCGCATCCAATTTTTCACTTTTGTGGCAGATAGCTAGGTAATAGTTGGATAGATAGTTGGTATAATGTACATCCAAGTGGTTGTTATTGCAAAATAAAGCCCTTTAGCCCTTTAAACAAGAAATGTAGCTTTAACTTCAGGTTTAAACCCTGCCTACATCTGGTTCCATCTAAATTAAGATACAGATCATTTTTGTCATTGTAACAGATACAGATACATATACAGATACTGGCTTCGGTTCACACCTTAAAGCAGTTTTACTTGACTTTTATTTTATCTATATTGTAAGATCCCCAAACTTGTCCTGGTTTAATATTTGTCGGTTAACACTTCCATCCTGTTCTCTCACTTATAAGAGTGTCAGAGAGGGGAAACCCAGTTACTGGAACAGCCTTAGGCGACTAACAGTGGAGAAACTGGCTTTAGCCAGGCGTTTCGGCTCAGGGGAACAGAGTCTCCTGGGGTCTGCAGGCGGCCTGTCGTCCTCCACAGGTCTGCTGTCCTCCATACCCCCAGGACAGCCACACTCACTGCCCAGATATCAGTCAACCGGGAGCTGCAACCAGTGCTGCCAAACTGCCCATCTCTCGGGAGGAGGTCTGAACCTGTCCGCTCCAGCCGTTTATGACTCTGTGATTATGGGTAAGGGTCATCATGTACTGATGGCCTGACGAGGCCAAACACTGTGTTTACTCTCTTTAATTCTGAAACCAAATTAATCTATCCTGTTTTGTCCTTCATAACTTGAAGAGAACTGTACAGATGGACTAGTTGAAGATCAACACCATGCATGCATAGCTTGTACCGCCTCATCTCTAGTGTACCCGCGCACATGCTGCCCATCTGGATGTGGCCTCCATTCCCAGACAGCCCCCTCCAGGCCTCTGCTTCAACGGCAGTACTCCATAGACGCCACCCGCTCTTCTCATCCAGCTCCGGTGTTCACGAAGCAACACAGCCTGGATGAGCTGAGGTCCACCGTCCATACTGTTGCCAGCAGTATAGACCCTAGTACTAGTGACGCTCGAGATCTCAGGCAGAAGATGGTGGCGGTAACGGAGAGAATGACAGACAGCGTGGAGGAAAACGCCCAGGCGTTGAGTCTGTTGGTGGAAGTGGTGGACAAACTGCAGGGTCTTATTATCACCAGCAAGTCTCCAGAAGTGGCACATGCTTTCAGACTCCAACATGTCTCAAAACCAGCCTGCACCTACTCGCCCTGCCAGCCGATATTGCCAGCCAAGAAATCTTTCAGCAACACTCCTCGTGTCTCATCCTCCTCCTCTTCGTCTTCATCCTCAACCGCATCGTCGTATTCCTCCTCTTCTCTCAGCTGTAGCACGGATGTTCCTCATGTATCACCACAGTGCAACTCATCGTGCAAGTCTTCATCAAATCTGACCAGAAACAGGTCTGTAACACCGGGAAGTAAAACCGGACAGACTTCCCTATCAAATGGTTTGACCGCCTCCAGTCCAAATGATGACTGTGAAAAAATCCTTTGCCTCTCTAGCAAGAAGAAAAAGTCAAAGATGAGGAAATAAGAGTGACTGTGTTCCCACTTCTCTCTCCTAACATTGCTCTTTGCTGAATTTGCTGGTTTTGATTTTACTGAATGGGGCGATGAAATTGTTCACTACAGTGGAACTACACAACAAACAGGCAATTACTTGATCTTGTTCTTATTTGTATCTTTTGTTCATCCCATCTACACTCAAGACCCATGGAACGATTCATTCATTTGTGTTTGTTAACATTGTTCAAGAGTACCAAGATTCCTTGCCTTCAAAGTAAACATTTAATTCTCACTTCATTCTTCATCTGAAGCTTATTTATCAATCCTATCTGTCTTTCCCTAAACTTCAGAAACTTTCAAGTTCCTCTTTGACCTCTATCAAACTTTTAGTTAAGGTCAAGTCAGGCATATTTCTGTTTTAGTTGACTGCATTCTGCAATCTCATTTCTGTAGTGTCCGTCTTCCTAATATTTCATCATAACATGACCTCCATTGCACCCACAGCCTTCCTCCAGTCATGTGCAGCTGTAAGATCCTCTGTGTGAATCAACATGTGACACCTGCAGTCATTGACAACAAACTGGTAGACCATTCTTGTCTATTTTCCCATTTTTAGGGGGCAACTATTAGGAAGGATGAGAAAACGGGGAACATCTTTATTGCAAGGGTGATACATGGAGGACTGGCAGATCGTAGTGGTGAGTAACCTGTTGGTAGTCATACAATTTTTGTTATTTGAGCTCATACTTAGCAAGAGTTACGTTGGTTCAAGTTAGATAATTTCTTCCTTATTGAGGCATACATCTGAGTGAAATGGATTATCAAAAAATAAAAAATGTATGACGGGGACTTGACTCTACCCATCGGTTGTTGATTGGATGGATGCAGATCTGAATGCAAGCTTGCGGTCGATTGTAAGAAAGGGGCGGAGTTTAAGTTGAATAAATGATGACTAAGTCCAGCATAGTTTACCTTAACAACATGGATGAATTGTTCACAATAAGATAATTTAAAAAAATTAATTTTCTTTTCATGCTGACTTTAAAGGTGAAGTGTGTATTTCTGAGCCATTAGTGAAACCAAACTTAAAGGAATAGTTCACTTCAAAATTAAAATTCTGTCATTATTTACTCACCCTCAAGTTGTTTCAAATCTGTATGAATTTCTTTCTTCTACTGAACACAAAGAAGATATTTTGAAGAATGTCTATAACCAGACAGTTGATGTACCCCAGTGACTTCTATAGTAGGAAAAAAAAAAAATACTATGGAAGTCAATGGGGTCCATCAACTGTTTGGTTTCCGACCTTCTTCAAAACATCTTCTTTTGTGTTCAGTAGAAGAAAGAAATTCATACAGGTTTGAAACAACTTGAGGGTGAGTAAATGATAACAGAATTTTCATTTTGAAGTGAACTAATCCTTTAAAAGAAACGTATCATTTTGATGTTGTATGAAAGTACTAATAGTACTCTAATAGTAGACTCTAATGTGTGTGTGTGTGTGTGTGTGTGTGTGTGTGCGTGCATGCTTGTCTTTTAGGACTTCTTCATCCTGGTGACAAGCTGGTGGAAGTGAATGGACAGAAAGTACAAGGATTGAAGCCCGAGCACGTCATTCAGATTCTGGTAAACTCAAATCTTCTTTTGTGTTTCTTATAACCTTCCACACTCTCCCCCCATTCCAGAATATCTAAGACTTTCAAACCATTCTTACTCTTATAATGATCATATCCATTCATGCAGTCTCCCACACTTTCACAGGTGAGATCTCAGGGAAATATTCTTTTTAAAGTGATCCCTAATTCACCACAACCCATTAACCGCCAAGCAACAGTAAGTGCACTGTAAATATTTGCATTAAACAATAACTCCCCAAAATATTATTATATTTAATAAATATATTTATAATATTAAACAAATATATGAATTAAATACACAACTAGTCAAAAGTTTGGAATTATAAATATTATATTTATATATTAATTAATTAATATGATAATTAATCCTTTTATTCAGCAATGATCAATTAAATTAATCAGTGACAGTAAAAACATAAAATGTTACAAATGATTTATATTTCAAATAAATTTCTATTCATCAAAGATTCCCGAAATAAATGCATCACTATCTCCACAAAAATATCAAGCAGCAAAAATGTTTTTAACATTTATAATAATAAGAACAGGTATTAATAATTGAGCACCAAATCAACATATTAGAATGATTTCTGCAGGATCATGTGACACTGAAGACTGGAGTAATGATGCTGAAAATTCAGCTTTACCATCACAGGAATAACATTTTAAAAGATATGATGAGCATAAGAGACTTTTTTCCAAAAAACATTAAAAAAAATCTTAATATTACAAAACTTTTGACTGGCATTGTAATGCATTTAATAAATACTCACTATATACAGTATAGTGAGTTCCCTTTCTGTGTTAAAAATATGGCTGAAGTGATTGCCTCTGTCTCCCATTAGCTCTATGTGAGAGCCATGGTGGATTACAGTCCTCTACAGGACCCTGCGATCCCCTGCCCAGATGCAGGAATGGCCTTCAGTAAAGGAGACTTGCTGGAGATTGTAGACCAGAGGGACATCCGATGGTGGCAGGCCAGGAAACTCCACAGTGCCTCATTGTGTTGCGGACTCATCCCTTCCACTAACCAGTTCAGATCGTCAGTTTGGAATTTTGCCAAAGTTCTTTCGAATTGATGTCATTGATCAATTTTAAGCAAGATTAAAGTTTTATTTCCTTTTTTCGCAGTAAACAAAGGGAGTTGTGGTGGTCCCAACCTTATCAAGCTCACACCTGCATCAGACCCTGTACGTTAATAATACACACAGACACATACACACACAGATGTATAAACTTCTGTGCTCTCTTTAAGATGTTGGTTGGCATCATAAGCCTCTTAACCCTGCCCTCTCTTCACCCTGATTTAATTACTGTAAAGAAGCTTGAAAGTGAGCTTTTCTTGGCATGATCCTTCCTTCATGACGATTGACTAGTCCTGTCCTCCTTACGCTCAACAATTAAGGAGATTTAAGAAGTATTAGATGCTATTATTTCTAAACACCAGATGTTAGGATTCTTCTGCATATTCTTCAGAGGAATCTGAAACAAGTGTTTTGAGATGTTTTGAATGCACAGTAGCAAAAACAAAGAGTCATGTAAAAAGTCATGTTTACATATACACATTAACCCCAGAGGAAAAAAAAATAGTAAAGAATGGTATGATGCACTAATAGTGGTCTTTTCATATGATTACCCACCATCTTGCATTCATATTATTAATACACAATCTTTCTTTATGAAGTCTAATTCTTCGTCGTTTTCTTTTATTTGAAATCTAAAGTGAGCGCGGATGATGTTGGTATGTATCTTTTTCTGTCTTTCCCTTTGTTTGTTTTATGTGTTAGCTTATGTGTATAGTGTGTTTTAATTTATAGTCAGAATTTAGACCATGTGTTAAATATTTAATATACTTTAAGCTCTTTGAAATATGGTGTTTGTCACTGATATTGCTATAAAGATAAAATGTTCACTATTGATTACACAGTTTGCATAATTGTTCAATGTTACATATGTGATGGATTTCTGCATGAAACAGAATATCCAGCAAGGAAAAATCAAGGGTGTGACTTGGGTGTGATTGGATTGTGCAAAATGGATGTGCATAAAGTACAGGGTTTGGACAATAAAACTTAAACACTAGCATATATATGCCCGGCCTGGTGGCCAACCTTCACTGATTTTACATTCTATTAGTAAGAGCAGAATGTGAAGGTTGAATTTGCAGAGCAATAACACGGCTGTACATAAAATATTGCAATCCACACAACATAATGGGAGACATTTCAGACAATTTTTAAGTGCGTGTCTCGCTGGCTCATCTGTGACCAGTCTTTGTGTTGTATCAGGAGCTGTGGTATGCAGGGTAATGTTGGCATAACACCTACCACGTAGGACGAACCACTAATAAATTATTGTGGCGTAAAACCAGGTCTTTTAGTTTCATTTTCCCAACCCATGTAAATAGGGCCAGTTGTGATTTCATGTTGATTATATTAGTTAACCACATGTAAACATTTGTATTAACTGTGTAGTGCTGGGTGAGTGTGTTGAGAGTAACTCTCTTTGTTTTAAAGGAGAAGAGGAGGTAACAGATGAGATCAAATACATTGAAACAGGTGATTATCCCACCCAATCCATGTCTTCATTTATTTAACTAATTATGCTGTGTGGAAATATATGAAAGCCCGTTTCTGCCTTGGAATAAAAAATAAAAACTTTCATTGCGACTTTTAGGAGTTTACATTTCAGAATTCTGAGCACAAAACTCTGAATTGTAAACTTGCAATTCTGAGAAAAAAATAAGAATTGCTATGTCAACTCAAAATTGGAATCTCAAGAAATAAAGTTAGATTGTTTTTTTATAAATATAAATTTTCATAGTAAATATTATGGGCTGTATGAACATTATTTTGTTATTTATTTTGTTTTTACAGATGAAGATTTTGAGTTCGGTAGGTAAGTCTTTTCTGAGGAAAGAGCATTTAATTGAATGAATGGCTACTCTTTGTTTTGATGGTCCACTTTAGACATTCTACTATATATAAGTAACTTTGCAACTACATGTCAACTAGTCTTGCGTAGCCAGACCTTCAGACTGACGGCAGAAGGTCTGGACTCCATCACAGCTTTCATTGGCCAAGGACCGGCCAAGAGGATGTCTGACCGACATGTGAAGCAACCAATCACAGTTTGTTTTGTTCCATGTCATGTTTAGTGGCGTGAAAATGTAAAGTGCCTATGGTAACATGCATCTAATAAATGATTCATTCAAGAAGGTTGTGCATGTTTACTGCAACAATGATGCAGCAAATTTTTACATACTTTTGAAAATTTAGTGTTTAGCTGATTCTGATAAGCGTTCCTTGTCACAGTTGTAAACACTGCAGCTTTCTTCTTCCATGAGGGGGTTTCGCATTATAAAGGCTTTGGTTCCAGGCGGACTGTTAAAGAATGCGACACCCGTATCCTGGAACTCCTGTAGAACTCAACCAATCAGATGACGACTTCGAAACTCCTGAAGTGTTTCCCATTTTGTGTGCCTTATGCATCAGACGTCTGACACCTGAGACTACATGTCAACTTACTCTCATTAATATGTGTTTTAGTAGACTGTTGTTAAGTTGACCTGTAGTTGCAAAGTTACTTATAGTCAGTAGAATGTCTGTTGGGGGACCATCACGATAAAGTGTTTGCAGATATTTAGCAGACAGTCAACTGATACTCTAATGACTGGTAGTTGTCATGTAGCTGCAAAGTTACTTATAGTTTGTAGAATGTCTAAAGTGGAGTGTTACCTTTTAAGGGGGTTGTGTCTACCGCGAAATTTACCTATGTACTGTATTTAATATGCATAATACATATTTATTTACTGACATTGGCAGTAGTTGATAAAACTGACAAATCATGAAATGTGCTTCTGATAAAATCACCTTTTTTATGATCTCTGATTTGTTAAATGACATGTAGTCCTTCTCTTGTTTTTTCATTGATCAACTGTATGTTTTGTCCAGCTTCAGAGGAGGGTGAAAATGGTGAACACATGCAGGGCTTATACATAGGTATGAAATCTAAATTAATTTACATTTTAAAGGCGCATTCGGCAACTATTTCAACTTAATAAAAACCGTTTAGAAATCATTTGGATGGTTTAATAACCTGTTCTGGTGAGAATGGTGACTTTCCCCGCTCCGCTCAGCGTTCCCAGGCGGAAAACCAACCTTACAACATGGGGACTAACGTCCCGGTAAGTTGGAAATAGGAAGTCTCGTGAGAAGCGAGAACGAGCGAGAGAAACAAACTGCTTTACGGCAATTCGACATAAACGCACACGCCGCCCTCAATGTGTACGATGTATTACCCACCTCGGTAGACATAGCTCCACACGATAAAGTTGCCCGGCTCCGATAATAACAAATGCACATGAGCAGCGGTAGAAAGGGGGAGGAGGGGCCGCAAGTGAGGTTTTTTTTTTACGACATTGTTGTGAAGTATACTCCTCACAGCTGTATGGGGAGCTCGTTGAGAAAACATGCGACAACAAAAGTGAAAATCAGCGAAGAAATAGCTAGAGTTGCCGAATGCCCCTTTAAATTTCCATTTAGGATCATGTAAAAGTATATGAAAAGTGAATTGTTTGAATCAGCGGGGTTCCGGCACAGTCTGCGTGTGTGGAGGAGGAAATCGTACCTTAGACGAAAGCCATCGTGTTATTCCTGCGGAATCGGCATCTGCCACAACACTTCAGCCAACCTCTATGAAGAGGTTGTCCACTACCAGCGCCACATAGACGATCCCCCTCGTCTCATTGTGCTCATTGGTAGGGTCCCCTAAGTTATACACGTCTTGAAAGTCATACCTATAGACAATAACTATCATTTGGGATTGACTGATCAGAGTTTGACCCATTAATGCCTTAATGCAGGGGTGTCAAACTCAGTTCCTAGAGGGCCACAGCCCTGCAGAGTTTACCTTCAACCCTAATTAAACACACCTGATCCAGCTAATCAAGGTCTTCAGGATTACTAGAAACTTCCAGGCTGGTGTTTTGGAGCGGGTTGGAGAGAAACTCTGCAGGACAGTGGCCCTCCATGACCGGAGTTTTATACATGTGCCTTAATGCTTTTCCATGTTTTCCACAGGTCCATCGGGAGTTGGTGTAAATGAATTACGCAGGAGGCTAATCAAAATCAACCCTAATACGTACCAGGGACCAATATCTCGTATGTGGCCTATTTGGTCCCTTTAATCTATGACTTAAAGGTGTTGTAAGCAAGTTTTTGGGAATATCATGCAAATAATGTCCCTACTACCCTCAAATATCACTGAGATGTCAAAATAAAAACTGTGGCTGCCATTATTTTAAAGGGCTCATGAATTGACTCAAAAATCCTGTATCAATCAATGAAGCTGTCTACACTGCACAATGGATCTCTTATTTACATCTCTTATGTTGCACTGTGCTGGAAATTATGAAATTGAGTTGCAATGATAAGGATTGAGCGAATTAGGACATTTGTTGCATGTACACCGGTTGTACACTAACGAGTGCACAACCGATGTACATGCAATAAATGTCCTAATTCGCTCGATCCTTATCATTCACTCCTTCAAGTGAGCAGTATTAGTGGACTAACATAGGGAATAGTGAATGAGGGCGATTTCGGATTCAGCCTATATGTTTGGATTAACGTACTGCTCTTTGTATTTCTGCAGTATATAATGTTTACTGTGCATACACAGTATGCAAACTTTCTATATGCATGGAATACCCAGATGACCTACTATTTAACTTTTACGTTTACAGTTTCTACTATTACATCTGCCGAGATAAAAAGTGTTGATTACAACATTATATTTAGATCTATTCTCATTGCATAATAAGTTTCAGCGCTGAGCATTGTGACCGATCAGTCAAGTCTGTTGAGCACAAGAATGCAATGATTCTAATTCAGTCATTAATTGCAGTGCAATGTGGGATTGAATAAGTGCACTCAATAGCGTCAACTATGGTTTCGGACACCACTACAAATGGCTGTCCCCTCAAATAACGCCGTATTTGAGGGTATAGGGGGCGATTTCGGATTCAGCCGTAGTTTGGAGGGCTGGGTTTTGGAAAAAAGGCCACTTGATCGCCTGAAATCGCTTACAGCACCTTACATTATTTAACAAAACCGTCTGAAGTTACAACATGTCTCTTGTTTTTCTCCAGACACAACACGGCCCCAAAATATGGGTGAGAAGAATGGCCGTGAATATCACTTTGTGCCCAGGGAAATGTTTGCGTACATGGTGGTTAATCACAAGTAATCTTATCTTTTAAGTTTTAAATACTTAAAAAAAAAATACATGTAATTGATCATCTGATATTGTGATTTAACTTTTGTGTGTGTGTGTGTTTTTAACAATGTCAAGATTCCTCGAGTATGGAGAGGATAATGGACACATGTACGGCACCAGCTTAGACTCAGTCAAAGATGTTTTGGACAATGGGAAAATATGTGTAATTGACCTTGAACCTAATGTAAGTGTCATTTATTGATCAAAACCAAACTTATGTTTTTGTCATTAGTAAGGTTGCAAACAGTAATGCACATGCATGTCTCTGTTTATTCCAGTGCATTAATTCAGTCAGAACCAAGAAGCTGAAGCCCTACATCATATTTGTGCGGCCTCCATCCCCTGAATGCATGAGCCAAACAAGAAAAGACCCACATTTTCTTGCCAACAGCTACATTAAGAGATACTTTCATGTAAGATATGAATTTGATATTTCTTGTGGTACATTTCTCTCTGATAATAGATAGATAAGCTGCTACGTACAGAAGGAAAAGAGTGTGTTCATGCGTTTTGATTGTAATGCAACATTTTCCTCCTGGTTTTCTCAGGATAAAGACTTTGAGGAGATTGAGGAAGCAAGCAGGGCCATGGAGGGCAAGTACCGTCAGTTCTTTGACTGCGTGATTGTGAATGATGATCTGCAAGATTCATGCATGGATCTGTTCACAGCTATACAACATGCTCAAGAAGAACCACAGTGGGTTCCTGCCTGCTGGTTTGTTCCTGTTCATCCATGACACACATTAGAACAAAGCAGGGAATTTTTTAATCGTTATAACGAATGTAAAATAACAGAATTTCAAAAAAGCGAATGCCTTTGTATGTAGTTTAGTCCTTCAGTAAAATCCTGTTGGTCACCAGTAATCATTTGGATTATCGCGGTAAACACACATTTAGGCCTTAATGGTTTCACTAGATCTAAATGGTCTATCTTGGGATCTATAGGTTTATTCTGGAGATTTAAACTGTTTACACTAGCATAGAAGAACTTTTTTTTTTAAAAAAAAGTGTTAGCTACATGAAGAAATGCAAATGCAATTAATTTTTGTCTAACAAGAACAGTCACATGTGGTTGTTTTTCCAACTTTATTTTTTATCTAGATTAATCGTTTAGCCTTTTCCAATAAACATTTTGTGGTGTGGTAGATTGTTTTTATTTATAAACAGAAGCCTTGATTTTCAATACATTTCTTAATGTTTAAAACTACTGGATGGAGGCAAAGATTTTGTTTGTGGTGTTTTAAAGAATATACCAAAGACATTTTAACTTATTTTAGAGAGATTTATGAATCTGCTCTTCCTGTCATTCATTAAGCATTTCTTGTCATATCATTATTAGGCTATAGCCTACCTATTTTGTTGGCATGTCAGTTTTAAATATTGAGAAAAATGTATCTCTTTTCAAAAATAAATCCGTTTTAAAAATGAACACTGAGAGTGTACTTATTTGTTTCGATCACTTTATTTGCGTTGCCTAATATGTGTTTTATTGTACGAATTACTTGAACATGCTGGATAAATGTGTATGATGTAACAGTTGTAGTTACTTACTGGTGTGTAGATAAGAGGTTTTGTCACAGTGTGTGTGTGTGTGTGGTTGTCTCAGGGTGTCCTGACTCACTCACCGATCTATGCCACACTAATTCCCTCCTTGGCCGATGCGCGTCTGTGAGGATTAAGCCCAGGATTAGACAGCCTGACGACACATCCAAGACTCTTCTCCTCCTCTCACACCAACAGCTCCTGCACCACGACTGCAGCCAGAGAAGAATGGGAAGAAAACAAACAGTAAGTTATGCCACCGACGATTATAGCAGATCCTACCATTAGTCATTATGACAAGCAGCGTGAGCTTTGATTGATATGTGAACATGATAAAGACAAAGAGTGGATAACGTGTCTCGTGCTCCGTGCCTTGTGTGTGTAAAATTCGTCTCTCTTTACGTTGATTATAAGAGCGAGATGTGTAGGATTTATTTGTAAACTTATATTAAGGTTTTAATAGTAAATATAACTCTGTCATAATTTGTTAAATGGTCTGTTTACTTTTACACATAAAGGACTTCAACGACGGTCCCATTTAACACTTCATATTCTTTAACAAATCTTGGTCATTTGTTAACTGGGCTCTTGTATATTTAATATGTGGCTGATGTGTTTACATACTGATGTGTTTACATCGTGTTACCATTTGACCTGCTTATAATGTTGTATAATTAGACATTGCGATGATGTGATCACAAATCACCTGTTGAATCTGTTTAACTGTAACATAGTGTGTGTGTGTGTGTGTGTGTGTGTGTGTGTGTGTGTGTGTGTTTGTGGCCTGGTAAACCCTACATTATGGGGACAAAATGTCCCCAAAAAGATGGCAATATCTGAAATCCTTGTCCTTGTGGTGATATTTTTTGGTCTCCACGAGGAAAACAGCGTATGCATCATACTAAGTGATGTTTTTTGAAAATGTAAAAATGCTGAAACTTTTCTGTGATGGGTAGGTTTAGGGGGTATAGGGTTATTGTAAGGGGATAGAACAGTTTGTATGATGTCGTATAAAAAATCATAATGTCTATCGAACGTCCCCATAAAACATGAAAACACGAAAACACAACGTGTGTGTGTGTAGAGAGTGAGAGAGAATGAATGAATGAATGAATGAGGCATTTATATATATAGAGAGAGATGCCTATAGTTTTATTATTATTTGAGATATTGATGTTATTTTTTCCTATAATGTTATTTATTTTAATTATTCATTTTATTGTTGAGAGAGAGAGAGACCTATCTATTTTTTATATAATATTTATTATTTGGATTGTATTCATATTATTTGGATCATAATATTTTATTGTGATTTCCAGATAGCACACATATGTCTCCAATATATCTGTTAAAGAGCAGTTCATATGAAAAGTATCTGCTGTGTACAAACATCAAAAATCTTTAAAAAGTCAGTTTTACACAGGCCTACATTTTAAATCATAAACATCTTGAAGATGTTTTCTGAATGTCTATTTAACATCTGACAGGAAATGTCTTTGAGACGTATTGCAGATGAGCAAACACTCTAAAAAAAACATCTTGCAGATAAAAACACGCACATCAAATAAATGCATCCGAGATGTACGTGTGCTGTCAGTGAGCTTTAGTGTCATTTACTTGCTAACTGGTTAAAAGTGAGAGCTTAAGTCAGGCAGAAAGAAGCAGTTCAGTGTTGTTTACCTAATTGGCCTCATAATCTTCTCTGAGTAAAGAGCTATATCCAGCATGAGGCTAATTTAAAGGAACATGCTCACTGTATGCTCACACATATTGAATTCAATTGGAAGAAGTGAAATGAATCTCATATTCTTCATTTTGTTTCCATTTAGTCCTGATTTTCGGGTCTGTCACGTCAAGACACCAGAGGTCAGTTATCCTTGTTGAACACCTGAACATGCAAACAGGAAGTTTTAATAAAATCAATTTAATTATTTGGCTTAGCCCTAGTAAATCTTCAGAGCCTGTACTCGTCAACAGTTTCTATGAGTTGAGTCCTATAAATTTCTGATCTAATTACTACATAGGACTAGTGTAATTGTTGTAGACTAAGCAGACTGTCCTATTTCTGCCCTTTACATAGTCAAAATGCCAAGTGTCAAAGCCAAGAAAAAGAAAATCAAGAAGGAGATCAATGAAGTCGAAGAACCAGAAGGTAATTATAAACTACTTATTCGATCTTAACAAGATGGCATTTCTTATCATGTGTAATGTCATATCAAATACTGTACATTTTTATTTACACTGCTGGGCAAAAACATTTGTATGAAAGCCCATTTATGTGTAACATCGACCTCTGCAGGCAGGCAGTGGAATAGTTCAAATACCTGTGCAAAACACACAGGCTTAGTGTTGTTAGTACATTTTGTGGTCCCATCTAATATTAAGTGTCTTTAACCACTGTGTACTGAATACAATGCACTTATTGGGTATGTTTTTACATTGTACAATATATATATATATATATATATATATATATATATATATATATATATATATATATATATATATATATATATATATATATATATATATATTAAAACCTGCATGCCATTACTGCTGTAATTCATTTCTGTATTTACATCTATAATTTACAGTACACTGTTGACCCTTCCATTACTCCTTAACCCACCCCTAAACCTACCAACACCCCCAAACCTGACCCTAACCATACCAGTATCCACCACCTCAATAGCAGCACAAGTGTTTTGCAATACAACATGAACTCAATAAGTACATTGTACCTAACAATTATTATTTTATTTTTATGTAAATATAATAATGGTTAAAGACACTTAATATAAAGTGAGACCAATTTTGTAATTAGTCATTTTGTTTCCTTACAGCATTTGTCTCCTTTATATTTGTATAATGCCCAATAAGCAACAGCAGGGCCTGAGGCGTCTATAGAAATGGAGGGTCTGGAGAGTCGCAGACAGTCTGAAAGCAGAGAGCCTCTGACCCCTGAGCCTCAAGACAATCCACCACTGAAGAAGAAGAAGAAAAAGAAGGCACAACATACTTTGGGTAATTCATTCATTTGAATGATATTCACTTTTCATTTAAGGGATGGATGTTATTTTCTTTTTTTAGATGGATTGTTCTTGTTTTCATTGTTTTAAAAGATCATGAGGGTGAGCAGCAAGACCATCCAAATGGAGATGTTCCAGAGCCCCACACAGATGGCGAGGAAGTCACCAAAAAAAGCAAGAGAAAAAAGTGAGAGGCAAAAACTTATAGAAAAGAAAGTGAATAGAAGTAAAAGCAGTAGTCTCGTAGCGATTGTGATTGTATTGTTTTCTAGTGGGAGTAATGTTCCCTTTTTTTTTTTTAAGGAAGGCTAAGACGATGGAAAACCAGCCTCATAACGAGCTAGGTGTGGAGGAAGATGACATCATCACTGATGTGCACGCACCCATATCTCAGCGCTCTCTATTCTCAGCCCCTCTGGGTCACAGCCATCCAATGGGAAAAGTGTTTGTTGAAAGGAACCGTGAGTTTCATTTTGAGATGGGGGAAATATCTGAAGTACACTCCAGGGCAAAAAAAATGGGCCAAGCCAAAAATGGCAAAATATTTAGTGGTCTTTTAGTGATCTTAACCATTTTAATGACAAATCACTGGTCAGGAAATTAGCAAGAATTGCACAAATACTGTAGATAAAGTACCTTGATCCAAATCACAGTCTGTACTGCACCAATTTAATTGATATTAATACTAGTGTAGAACATTGCATAGAAACTGTGTCTATTCCTCATTTACTAAGATCAAATAATAAATCTACTGCGGGATCTAGAAAAAATCTGATTGTTATTAAAACAAAAAATTTTGCTATCAGTGAACAAAAACAATTTCTAAAGCTAGGTCTTCTAAACATTAGATCGCTCACACCTAAGGCGGTTATTGTAAATGAAATGGTCACAGATAATAATTTCAATGTTCTGTGCCTTACTGAAACCTGGCTTAAACCTTTCGGTCTAAATGAGTCTACTCCGCCAGGATACTGTTATAAGCATGAGCCCCGTCTGATCGGTCGTGGCGGCGGTGTTGCAACAATCTACAGAGATATCCTTAATGTTACTCAGAAAACTTGTCATAGGTTTAATTCGTTTGAAGTGCTTCTGCTAATTGTTACGCTCTTAGATGTAAGAAAAAAATCCCTATTATCTCTAGCATTGGCTACCGTATATAGACCTCCAGGGCCTTACGCCAATTTCCTAAAAGAGTTTGCTGACTTTCTATCAGATCTTTTGGTCAACGTCGATAAAGCATTAATTGTTGGAGATTTTAACATACACGTAGATAATTTAAATGATGCGTTAGGGGCTGCGTTTACAGATTTATTAAACTCCTTCGGGGTCAAGCAAAACGTCACCGGACCAACTCATCGTCTTAATCATACACTCGATTTAATTATATCATATGGAACCGATCCAACCAATATAGATATCATTCCACAAAGTGATGATGTCACTGACCACTACTTGGTAACTTGCATATTACGCACTGCTGTAATATGTCATGCTGCGCCACGTTATCGACCAGGTAGAACAATTCGTCCATCCACCATAGATCATTTCTCAAATAGCTTATCTGATCTGTCTCAGCTGCTGCCTGAACCCAAACAAACAGATGAATTAGACGAACTAACTAGCACTATGAGCACCATTCTCTCTAGAACATTGGATATTGTTGCACCCATTAGATTAAAAAAGGTCAGAGAAAAAAGTATAGCACCATGGTACAATAATACTACGTATGTTTTAAAGAGAGAAACCCGTAATTTAGCGTAAATGGAAAAAAAACTAATTTCTTTAGGTCTTTAGAATCGCGTGGAAAGACAGTATGTCAATTTATAAAAAGGCCCTTAAAACGGCCAGGGCTGAGCATCTCAGCAAATTAATAGAAAACAACCGAAATAATCCAAGGTTTTTATTTAATACCGTGGCTAGACTAACAAATAAACAGACGTCGTCTGAACAAAATACCTCGTTACAGTTTAGTAGTAATGATTTCATGAACTTCTTCACCGAGAAAATTGAAAGCATCAGAATCAAAATCGTAAACGTTCGATCTTTGCTCGCGCCTTATAATTCGGCCGCAATTATCACCCCGCAAGAACAATTACAATGCTTTTCAACCATAGAACAAAAAGAGTTAAATAAACTTATCACTTCATCTAAAACAACAACATGTTTATTAGATCCTATACCAACTAAACTACTGAATGAAGTGTTACCTATAGTGGAAGAGCCTCTTCTCAATATTATTAACTCATCTTTATCTTTAGGTCATGTTCCAAGAACGTTCAAGCTGGCAGTTTTAAAACCTCTTATTAAGAAACCACAATTAGATCCAAATAACCTAGCAAATTACAGACCCATTTCGAATCTTCCATTTATGTCAAAAATATTAGAAAAAGTTGTGTCCGCTCAACTCGGCTCTTTCTTGTAAGAAAACGACATCTATGAAAAGTTTCAGTCTGGATTCAGGCCACATCATAGCACTGAAACTGCGCTTGTTAGAATCACAAATGATTTACTTTTAGCTTCGGACCAAGGCTGTATCTCAGTACTAGTTTTACTTGATCTTAGTGCTGCGCTCGATACTATAGATCACACAATACTCTTAGATCGACTACAAAATTACACTGGTGTTCAAGGACAAGCATTAAGCTGGTTCAGGTCATACTTATCTGACCGCTACCATTTCGTCTACTTAAATGGAGAAAAATCTATTATAACTTCGGCAAACTATGGAGTGCCGCAGGGATCTGTGTTAGGCCCTTTATTATTCTCAATATATATGCTGCCACTTGGTAATATTCTAAGGAAACATGGAATTAGTTTCCATTGCTATGATGATGACACTCAAATATATATTTCATCACGGCCAGATGAATACGCTAAATTATCCAAATTGACAGATTGTGTTAAAGATATAAAAGATTGGATGACGCATAATTTTCTTTTATTAAATCCAGACAAGACAGAGGTAATACTTATCAGTTCTAAAAACCCTCCACAAAACCTTTCACACCACGACTTTAACATAGTAGGATGCCCTGTTACTTTATCCGCTACAGTAAGACCTGGGTGTTACATTAGACTGCAACCTGTCTTTTGAAAAGCATATTTCAAATGTTACAAAAACTGCCTTTTTCCACCTTAGAAATATTGCTAAGCTACGTAATATGCTATCAGTCTCTGATGCAGAAAAGTTAGTTCATGCATTCATGACCTCGAGACTAGATTACTGTAATGCTTTATTAGCTGGTTGTCCTGCATCTTCAATAAACAAGCTACAGTTAGTCCAAAATGCAGCCGCTAGAGTTCTTACTAGATCAAGAAAATATGATCATATAACACCGATTTTATCATCACTTCATTGGTTACCTATAAAGTTCCGTATTAAATACAAGGTATTGCTTTTGACTTATAAAGCTCTAAATGGTTTAGCTCCAGTCTATTTAACAGATCTTCTATCGCCTTACAATCCATCGTGCTCTTTAAGATCACTAAATTCGAGGCTTCTGGTCATTCCTGGGATATCCAGATCCACCAAAGGAGGCAAAGCATTTTCACATTTAGCTCCGAAGCTCTGGAATAGCCTTCCTGATATTGTTCGTAGCTCAGACTCGCTCTCCCAGTTTAAAACTAGACTGAAGACGCATCTATTTAGCCAGGCATTCATATAAATTTTTATCTTACAGTTACTGTAAATTCAGCCTCTAGTTCATAAACACCAGAGGAGAACTGGCCCCCGACTGAGCCTGGGTTCTCCCAAGGTTTTTTTTTTTCTCCATTGGGTCATCTGATGGGGTGTTAGGACACCATTAGGTCACTGGATGGAGTTTTTCGGTTCCTTGCCACTGTTGCCTTTGGCTTGCTCAGTTGGGGATATTCAAATTAATTAACCAATCATACCATTGATCAGCTCTACCAAACTTGGATGTCTTTTTTCCAGTAATAAACAAACATTGTTAAGTTGTTTTGATTGATACTGTGAAGCAGCTTTGATACAATCTGTATTGTGAAAAGCGCTATATAAATATATTTGACTTGACTTGACTTGACCTTGGAATAGCTTTCCCCAACGTTCTCAAGCAACTTCTTGGTTGTCTTTGCAGTGTGGGCGGGAGCATTGTCTTGTTAAAAAAATCACATTTGATCATTCCTCTAACAACTTTTTTTTATATGTGGGAAACAAGCCATTCTGCAATATTCTCCTGTACTCCAAAGCATGAAATGACTTTTCACAGTAAAGTAGCTCATCAATCCCAGCAGCTAAAAAGTCTCCCCTTCATCCATGCTTCACTGTGGTAGAGATGCATTTATTATTATATTTCTCAGCAGATTTTTGAAGACACCGCTCTGGAGCATCACCATGCAACTTGTGTTTCATTGTGATTCATCACTTCACACACACAACTTCCCATATTCTGCCAAAAACTTAATTCTGTCTTTGATGTTTTTCTGAGACAGCGATGGCATTTTAAGTAGTTTATTTGCTTAAATTTAGCTAATTTCTTGACCAGTAATTTGTGGTTAAGAAATTTGGGCTTGGCCCTTTTTTTTGTGTATATACTATCATTATACATTAATATATGCTAACAATGATATAGTTTGCCAACAATAATTAGTTTTTACATTAATTAAGAGACAGTGAATGAGCTTACTTTCTAGAAAAAATCATATTTTTTTATTATTGCAGATAAATACTATAAAAAGATAAATATTATGAAGTATATAATATCAAGTATTATGTATAAATTATATATAAATGTAACCAATAAAATATGACATCCAACCTAGGCCGCTTCCAGGCTACTGATCGGTTGGACTTATCCCGTGAACATCTGGAGGAGTACATGGAGGTCAGACCCACGTGGAATACACGAGATGTTGCCATGAGGGTCCACAGCAGCTTCAGGTGAGTTTGGTTGGGAGGTGGTCTCAAATGGTCTTATAGCTCTTGTCAACGCTACTTCAACCAAATGTGTTTCAGTTTCCAAACAGCCTTTTATTTTATCATTTAACTTTTTAGTTTCAGTTTGAATTAAAGTTAGTTTGTCCAGTACTCATCATGACCCTGCCTCTTCATGTTGTGGAGCTTAATGCTTCAGCTTCAGGTGCTTTTTTACATTTTCAAAATTCTTTAGTAATGTGTAATGTTGCTGTTTGAGCATGGAAAAAGTCTGCAATGTTACAAAACACAAAGTCCCTCAAAAGTGAGTTACTCTCTATATCAGTGCACACTGTTTCTGAACTCCCTGAAACGCCTCCATTGTAGTCTTGAGTTTTCTTTCCAGGATCGGACACGTCATATTCCTCATTTTAAAAATCCCTGCCCAAGGCATACACAAAATATAGGGGCGAGGCCTGGTTGAGTTGTGTTAGTAGTGTGTTGAAACTCGCTGTTATGGTAAGGACCGTTACATTTTCGGAAGGAGGGGCTTCATAGAGACCGGAACTAAACTAAGCGTTACTGACAGAATGGGAAAAGAGGTACTGCGACATTGTAAAATATGTGAAAAATAATGTTTTTGAACATTAAATCATGAAAACCTATTCTTGTAGACCCCGAAAACAAAATCAAGACTTTGTAAAAAGGCATAAAATGGCCTTTTTAATGACATGTAATGTGTAGTAATTCCAAATTGGAGCTCAACTGTTTTTTCTGTGGTTCTTGTAGGATCATTGGACTCTTCTCTCATGGATTTCTGGCTGGATATGCAGTGTGGAATATCATTGTTGTGTATGTGTTAGCTGGAGAGCAGATGACCACACTACCCAACCTTCTCCAGCAGTACCACAGTCTGGCTTACCCAGCACAGTCTCTGCTTTACCTCCTGCTGGCCATCAGCACCGTGTCTGCCTTCGACAGGTGTGTGGACCTGTAGTAAGAGAAGTGTGAATGTAACTGACAACAGTACGTACATACATAATCAAACTCTGAGCAATTTAACATTTTATTTCATTGAGCAAATTTATTTATTCCAATCTACTAAATGTTGTCCTTCCACCAGCGATTCCCTAACATTTTTTTTTTTTTGTCTGCCAATTCTAAAATCTAAAATATTAATTTGAAGTACACCCATAGTAATATTACAATACATTAACAATACATTTTCATGTTCCCATATGGTTCTCTGATGTCGGTTAATGGTCACATGACGTGCAGTAAACAAATAAAATATAAAACATTTTTAGTAAGTGTTTTAGTTTCATTGTTTTGTTTTAAAAATATTTCATTTGCCATTTTCATTATTTAATTATTTATCCGCCTTTCATCAACTCACATTCCAGTTTGAGAAAACCTGCACTAAGATCGAATCCTTGACATACAGTACAAGACAACTGCTAAGAGATTATTTCAAAACTATCTGTTGTATAGGTTTTTTTTTTGTGTGTGTGTGTTTGAATGTAGCTCATGGCATTTGAGTTGTGAAAGTAAGTTGTCTTTAATATTTTCACATCAGGGTGAATCTGGCCAAAGCCTCTATGGCTCTACGAGGATTTCTTACTCTTGATCCGGCGGCTCTTGCTTCCTTCTGTGAGTGAAAATCAATAAACTTTGCACATTGTTAGTTCAGGATAGTTAATCAATTAGTTAATTCCAACAAATGAGACCTTATTATAAAATGTAAGCATACATTAACTGAAATAAATAAGGGATAATTCACAGCTAGCTGTGTATTAAACAATTTTAATGCACGACGTGGTGGCATGCAAATTGTTAATCCAGAGCTAGCAATGGATCATCCCGCTTATACCATGGTCATTTGCCAACATTGACAACTTAAAGCTGTTTGCGGCACAATATTTGACTGAAAGTGTAAAAATTACTGTTATTCTCGTCAGTTACGATCTAGCATTCTGCCAGCTTTAAATCAGACAGAGATAAAGTAGGATGTAAGATTACATAAGAATGAATGAATTATAGCATTTAAGAGAGAGTACAGGTGTACAAAGCTTTTTTACTATTATTTTAATTGTCTTAATTATTTTTCTTGTCATTTCTTGTTTATAAAAATGTATTTATATATTTGTTTAATTTTATTGATAATTTATCAATTGCTTATGTAATGGCTTTGGCAATACTGTACAAGTCATGCCAATAAAGCTCGAGAGAGAGAGAGAGAGAGAGAGAGAGAGAGAGAGAGAGAGAGATGTGTGGATTACCTGCATCTGTGCAGCGTCTCTCTCTATTAACAACGAAGCTGCGAGTTTAACTACTTCAAAAACAGTGATGTTACCTCTTCGTTGCTGAAAAATATGATGTAGCTATTCAGTGGCGAAGCTATTTAATTAACAAACATCACGGGGCAGCGTTGATAACAAGTTTCTGTGCTCCTAAATGTTTCTGTGTGTGCGCAGCGCGATCTCCGTGTGCGAGTGACGTATGTGTGTGTGTGTGCATCAATGAAAACCATGCATTAATATAGAACGGTGATTCAACTGACTTGGAACTACCTGTGCATTAAATATTTTTATTGCACAGTGCACACCTTCCAGCCAATCAGAATCGAGTATTCAGACAGACCATGGTATAAAATAAAATATATTTTATTTAGTTGCCAAAGAAACATTTCTCATTTTCATTTAGTTTAAATTCATGTATTAAAATAACTAAAACAGAATGGGCTATACCATTTATAAGGTAACCTCCTTTTTTTTTTGGTCCTAGTATACTTTGCTGCTCTCATTTTGTCTTTGAGCCAGCAGATGACCAGTGATCGTATACATCTCTACCCCACAGCCAATGAAACACTTTGGTGAGTTTGTCAGACTTAACGTGATGTAATCCAACATAATGTCCTTAAAAAAATATTGAAACAATCATCACATCATTCTTTAAGTGAAATTGATTTATCATACTTCACTAAATCACATGCAGTGAGTGTTGTTTAGGCCCCCAGGTTCAGAGCATCAGATTCTCCAGCCCTGGATCGTGGTAAACCTGGTCATAGCTCTTCTGGTTGGACTGGCCTGGGTGTTTGTTGCTACACGACCGGACATGGACTACACTGAAGGTAATAAACCTATTTGAGTGTGTGTGTGTATTATCCTCTTCACGTATCTATTGTCAATGATCTTATTCCCCTATAGTTCACATCCTAACATATGTCCTAATATCTGTCTTTACACTCAGAGTTTTTAATGGCAATGGAGGTGGAGGAGTATCCACGTCATGATGACAAAACTGAGCTGGCAGCCTGACACACTGACACATGACTTGCTTTATCAACAGTCAGAAATTAACATTGAACATTGTTTTGTGCTACTTGTTTTGGCATTAATTTGTTAAGCTTGTTATATAGATAACTGTGTAAATTATATAAATAAACTTTTTACTTAAGTTTCTGGTTTCAATTTGTCTTGGGTCTTATAAGTTTATATTTTTGATGTAACTGATCACTATTTTAATCACCTTTTAGCTTTTTTCCCCCACACAAATATTCCATGTCTGCAAAAAGTATGCTTATGAACTGTGTTTAATATACGTATACAACAATTAGAATTTACTGGAAGTATTGCACTGCATACAGCTATATCATACAATTAGTAAGTTGATTTGAATAGAAGCAGATAAAAGGACACTGATGTCACCACTTGACATTTACTCACCACATCACAAAAGAACATTTGAATACACTTTTTTTTTAACTAGAGATGGAAAAAGTCCAGTGAATTCCTGATGACAACTGTGACGTTATAACACAGGGGGCGCAATTTCCAAAGGAATATGAGAGAAAAGTGCAAAATAAAGGATTCAAAAGACGGTTTTCACAGCGATGCCATAGAAGAACCATTTTGGGCTCCCCGAAGAACCTTTCAGTGAACACTTCTTAAAAGAACCATTTGTGTGTGTGTGTGTGTGTGTGTGTGTGTGTGTGTGTGTGTGTGTGTGTGTGTGTGTGTGTGTGTGTGTGTGTGTGTGTGCGTGTGCGTGTGCGTGTGCGTGTGTGTGTGTGTGTGTGTGTGTGAAGAATAATTTAATAATATAAAGAATATTTTCCACTATAAAGAACCTTTTAGTGCAATAGATCCATGTATGTTAAAGATTCTTCATGGAATCAGATGCCATAAAGAACCTTTATTTTTAAGAGTGTAGGCACATTTCATTCAGTTGAAGATGTGTAATGCATTCTTACAGGTATTCTCATTATGTGTGATAAGCCATTTTAAACAAGAAACGATAGTTGTCAAACTTGGCCATTATTTAAAGGGATAGTTCACCCAAAAATGAAAATCCTGTCATAATTTACTCAACCTCAAGTTGTTCCAAAACTGTTTGAATTTCTTTCTTCCGCTGAACACAAAAGAAGATATTTTGAAGAATATGGGTAACCAAAGAGTTGATGGACTGCAGTGACTTCCATATCATTATTATTTTCCATACTATGGAAGTCAACGGGGCCCATCAATTGTTTGGTTACTGACATTATTCAAAATATTTTATTTTGTGTTCAGTAGAACATTGGGATGTGATCTACCCATTTAAATAAAAACATGGAAAAAGTAAAACAAGAAAAATAAAAGAAAAATGCTTAGTAATACAGATTTGTTTATCTGCTGTTTCATGTTCAACTTATGAATAAATTAAAGATAGCATTTTGAAAAATTTGAAAAAAAAAATGTTATATGTCATATGATAATATCATGCTTAGATCGTTGGTTAATTTAGCTATTGTAAATATTGTGAAACTCTTAAATCATATATGTCCATATATTTTCTCACATTTACATGTAAAGAATATACTGTAGTTATTGGACATGCTATGCTATGCTATTATATTAAATTATATTATATTATAATATCATACATCATCGTAACATTCTTAGAGGTTAATTTAACGTTAGCTATCAAAATGATTGTCCATATATGATATGGTAATATAATACAATATAATATAATATAATATAATATAATATAATATAATATAATATAATATAATATAATATAATATAATATAATAATTACCGCAACATCACTAGCATAAATACGCAAACTCTTAACCATAGTAGGATTCGTAAACGCGCTTCTCTGCTTTTCCCAAAACTCAGCGGGAGGTGAAGCCGCTGCACTTCCTGTCGCTAGTAACGTTAGTTGAGCTGTGAGGGCGGGCGCGCGCGTGGAGTGAGTGAGTGAGAGAGAGATGTAAAGATGGCGGAGCTGCAGATGCTGCTGGAAGAGGAAATTCCAGCGGGTCGCAGAGCGTTACTGGACAGTTTCACCAACCTCGACAGAGTCGCCGAATACTGCGAAAGTAACTACGTACAGGTGAGCGGGCGAAGCGTTGCGAAGGAATGCTGATACGCGCTGTTTTTGGAGTTGATGTGTGCTGAAGTGTCTGCGGTGGCTGTTGGTCATCTGTTGAAGCTGAGCGCAAACTACTAAATACGTACACGCAACTGCGGCTTCTCATGGTTGAGAAATGCTGTAAAAGTTTATAGCACTCGTAGCTGAGGCTGTAAACCAAGCGAGTGCTACTTTTGCAAGAGATGCGCTCAGGTTTGCAGTGATTGCAGCGCGTTGGTAGTAATGATTACATGATTGTAATGACTGACGCACTGGAAAAACTTTGTTCTCTCTCTACGCGATTAATACATGCTGACAATTACTGTTCTAAACAACTCAAATGGAGTTTGTCACATACATTTTGGCTTAATAGACAGATGACACTTGATGTTAGTCATGATCATCATAGCGACCGGACAAACAAGTGGTGGAGGAATCTGACAGACTGCTAGATGCTTACTGGATGGTTCCATACTGATGTGATTTATGTGATAGGTTTGTGATTTCTAAAAAAAAAAAAAAAAAAAAATTAAGCGTTAAGCCTCAATGAGTAATTACCTCAGGGATTTGAATTGTGCTTGAACACAATTGATAATAAATTCTTGAGATTCTTATTATTTACTATCATATCTGGATCGGTGCATAAATGTTGCTGTAACGATGTCATTGACGTAGTGTCATGTTTTAGGACAGTGCTGCATAGGGTCAGTTTTGATCGTAGACCATTATGGATTTTTTTTTTGGGTCGATATTTTAGCAGGGTTACCGATGGCTGATAGAAAGCTGATTTATATATCTCACTATTTTCTTTAAAAATGGTAGATAAAACTTGCTGCATTTTTTATTTTATTTTACATAACATTTACTAAATTAGACAAGTAATTTGAAAATCAATCAATTTGAGAAAAAAAAAAACTTTAAAAAAACAACTTTAAAATAAACAGATACTTAGATGTCACCTTGATTCTTCAATATAGTATTTTTCACAAAGTCAGAAATGGTTAAAAACATAAATAAAAAGGAGGTAAACACTGTAACAAACAGTGCACTCAGCAGACTGGCTAGTCTGTGTGCGCTGGAAATCATATTTTCTCAAATGGAGACCAGGTAACCCTGAATTTATTAGGGGAAAATGTCATATCTAGCCACTGAAGTGAAGAAAAAAGTCATATTTATAAAATGAATATTGTCGTTATGTTTAGATCTGCATTATTTCTTCTTTTATAAATTACTGTGTTAGTGTAATATTTTGGTTATACACATCTGAATAAAATTGCATGTAATCAGTTTATTTGCTTAAGAAAGTCAATTTGCTTAGTTTCCACTGTTCAAATAGAACAGAAGAATTGTAAAATCCAAAGACTTCAAGATGCATTTAAAGGGCTAGTCTAGTGTTCAAAATTTTTCATCTTTTCTTTATCTGAAATGCGTTCCTGAAGCTGTTTACTTACACGTATGCTCGATAACCTAAAGCAGTTTTTTTGTGTTTCTCAGTACTGATACATCACTAAGCAGTTCATGGCAATATTTTCTTAGTAGCGAGGTCCAGTTTTAAATATTTAGATTCTTGGCTTTTAGAACAGAGACGTGAATGAAACGAGGGTAGTGTTCCTGAATGCCGTTTTAATGGACATCTGTTGTATTTTCTGTTTTACTTTCTGATCTTATAAAATATCTGTGCTTTTGGATACTATAGGCTTGAAATGGTTATTAGTGATCAGTGACAAACCAAACACACTTGAAAGACCTGACTACTACTTACTGATTTCAGTAGTTTGTTGTTAGCATGTTGCTAAGCTAATTACGTTTTTCAAAGGATGTTTTTTTCCTCTAAAAAAAAAACAACCATAAAACTGTATACCGATATTATGTAAAAGTCAATTTATTCTGCAGTTTATAATTTGGATTGTGTAATATATTTTAACGTTTTAATCTCTCAAGGCCACATATTTAAAATGTCATTTATTTCTGTGATGGTAAAGCTGAATTTTCAGCATCTTTAGGCCAGTCTTCAGTCACATCCTTCAGAAATCATTCTAATTTGCGGCTCAAGAAACTTTTGTGCTGCTTAGCCTAATATTTTAGTGGAAAATGGGATACATTTGCATTTGATGAAAAGAAAGTTAAAAAGAGCTTTCCACTAAGTGCGTTCTGGAACTGGCTTCTTTTTAAACAATATATGCAGTGCTGTCTTTGAATTTGGCTAAACAAAGCAGCATGATTTAGCTGCCTTCGGGAACAGCCTTCGTGTTGGGAGTGATCCTAATGCTGCCTATTTGAACAGGCAACAAGTCACTTTTTTATTTGTCTGATCTTGCCTTGGTTTCAAAAGCATATTTTATGTATTTTATGCCATCTTCGTGTAGTCATATTAGAAAAGTATGTCCATGACTTAAAGATTAGAGTTAAGTAGGCCTTGATGTAGGGCTGAACGATTATAAATAATCGAATTGCGTTTTTTTTTTTTTACCAATATTGCGATTGCGATTTAATATGCGATTACTTTTTAAATTCTTTACCTTCTGTATTAGTCGACAAAGACAAGCAATAAATCATTGTACAGTAGGGATGGGAATCTTTAGGCAGCTCATGATCCGATCTACTTTTTTTCTTATTAATTCATCTTAATAACACTTAAAATATGTATTTAATTACATGTGTAAAATATACATAAAAAAATATATATAAACACATTTGATTAAAGAAATTACATGTTACGAATTTTAAATAGGCTATAAACTAATATAGCTTCAAAATATAAGAGCTAGTAAATAAAGAGGAACAAAATAAAAATCATTACAAGCAATAAACAAAGAGTGCTTTCAGTATTTAAAAGTAGGCTGTCTGAACGTTTTCCATTCAAGAGCTGGAGTGATTTCCCCCCCTCAGTTTAGATACGATAAGCTGCATTCACACTAATGCACATATCTCTTTTGAAATTGTAAATGTGGTTTGTCTTGTTGGGTTAAGATATAACTGACCGTGTTTACATTAATTTCGCGTCAAAAGCATTTTGAGATGCAAGTACATTTAACCAATGAGTCTCTCACAGCCGCATGCACGAGCGCTCTTCCCAAAGCGTGCGTAAGTATTTTAAAATGAAAGCAGCTTTCTCAGTGATTTTTATACTTTTAATATATAAGCCAACTGCATTCCAAAATACATAAATAATGCCTTTGTGGAGCATTTGTAAGGAAAATTCCGGCGGCCAAGACCGCGCACTGCAAGAGTAACATCAAAGCGGCAAAACCTGTGCAATGAAGCCCGCGACTGTCCTTGTAATTCGCTTAAACCCCGAACTTTATGAAAGATTATTTTTCGGAAGGTTCGAGCGGTGTCGTGTGTGTGAGAGAGAGAGAGAGAGAGAGAGAGAGAGAGAGAGAGAAATTAGAAGCAAGCAGCAGAATACGGTTGTTTCTAAAGCACGCGCAGCGTCATCACGCATCTGTGTTTAAAAACTAAGCTCAGACTCGATTCTGAAATTCTCTGAATCGATCCAAAATTGTTGGAGAGAGAATAAATAACACAATATCACATACATTAAAAATAAACGGTTCTTTCCTGTATGCCAGACCTGTATGCGTAGCGTGCCAAGTTGATGCTTGATCTGCAGACTGCTTTTTTCTCGCATGTCAGGTGACCAGTGTAATCGCAGCTTTTGCGGTTGCAAAATCGTGTTTCATCATATCGCGATATTATCGCAAATGCAATTAATCGTTCAGCCCTACCTAGATGTAAATTGAACTGGCTACGTCTTTGTAACGAGTGTTACTCTCTTACCTTTCAGAATAGTTTGCATTGGGAACAAGCCTAAAAATGCTGTCCTAGGTTGCTCATAGGTTTTGTACCAGAGCTAGAGAGAGAAGGATAGGAGTGAAAAAGGAGTCAGGGTTACATGCTTGTACAGATTATTAGCTCTATTAATTACAGAGATATCAGATTGTTTGGCTACATCACATCAGTTGCTTATCTTTATAAGACAAATCATATGCTTGATTTCATTCCCTCAATGACGCTTTCTGGGCCTGCATGTCTGTGAACATCAGCCGTTGGCTGAAGTGTGAAGTTTCAGTACTTGGATCATCAGAAAAAGATAAAAGGCCTGTGGGCAAATTTTTATGTATTTAAGTTATTTGTGGTGGGGTGTCATATCCATTCCAGGTTGTTCCAGCTTGTTTCGATTATCTCTTGCGATATTAAGAGTCCCATTTTAATTGGATCCATGTTGTATGATGTGAGATGGCTCAATGGTCCACTCTGAATCCTAATGGAATCTTGGAAGGTGGGGACGCCCTTCCAAAATGTTTGTTTTAATGGCAGCCATGGAGATAATGTAACACACTTTTCTTTGGGTTTCTTTTCCAAGTTGAGAAGGCACTTGAAAAATAGCAGTTTTTTATATTCCCCTAAGGAGAAGGGTTAGCAAATTACAGCATTTATTTATTTGGAGGAAATCATTCGATTTAGGTTTTGATTCATTGGGATAAAGAGCACAGTGCTTCAACACCGCATTCTTGAATCTTTCACAGTATATGAAGACAAGGGCTAATGAAGCCAATTCATACTTTGCAGTCACGTGACTGCCATGGATACCTGGCGGGCAACAAACGCTCACAAAATGGCCAGTAATACAATCAATTATATAGTGAGGCTATTTTGTTTCCATAGGACATTAACAAAACGTTTAATGACACTAATAACAATACAATTACTAAATATGAATAATATCACTAAAATGATATAGGCCTAAAAACAGTCTTTAGTTCACGAACAGCACAACTCTGCCATCTGTGAAAATCAAAAGCAGCTTCAAAAACTTGTTTAAAAAGTTAATGTAGGTCCACAAGAGAAATATTAAGCCAGTAAATTAAGATAGTCGTCACTATACCGTTATATCCATCGTCGTCTCTGAGAGAATGCGGTGTTAATGCAGCGACAGATGCTGAAAGCTCAGTCCGTTTCTACTTTCACTCTCGGGGAATGAGCGCGTTTACATGCATGTTCTTAACGCGATTATGCTGAATAATAGTGCATCCAATCGCACAACAACTATCTGGCATGTTGTTTACACCTCAAAACACCAACTTTTGTATATTAAAACTGGCGACATCCTGGCAAGATCCTTGATTAGTTTACTAGGTTTCATTGCTATAGAACGACGTTCTTGCCCGCCAGCCAGTACTTGTGACGTCACGTGCAAAGTATGAATACTTGCTTAAAGGTCAACTAGGCCCCTTGCTGTTGCTTCCAAAATTATGTTCCGAAGCAGACTGGGTTACTCGCTCACACGGCTCCAGACTACTTTTCCACTGGTTGGACTGGTGCTACCAACTTTCTCAGTTGGTCGCACATGATTTGGTAGCACCAAGTCTTGTCAGTGTTTAAACTGCTCTCCCTAGAAATGGTGCGCTCATGCACATTCAAAGCGAGAACACATAAAGCCACCTCACAAACTGCTTGCGAATACCAAATTGCAATAAATTGCCCTTAAATGGTCGAAATGCACACAGATGTATGTACAAAATCACCGTTTTGAGTATGCACGTTTAGTTGGTTTTGTCTTAAGGGAATTTAAACAGTTAAAAAAGAAAATGAATGTGTAACATTATATTGGATCCGTGCATTCGGTCTTAAAGTGACAGCAGCCTTATAACCCACATAAAAAAAAAAATGAATTTCAGGCCCTGAATTTGTTTGTAAAAATCCTGATTGGAGCATCCCTATAAATAATTCTACATGATAAAAAGAAGGCTTCAAATAGATCAGTGTCAGTATTTGACAGATTCTGCCTTCTGTGATGGACAACTGGTGATCGTCTCCAAATATCCTGATCGGAGCACCCTTTAATATCAGCCCATGCTCACTCTAGAGGAGACGTAGAAGTTAAAACTGTCTGTAATGAACCCCCATGTTTATCTTCTCCGAGTGTGTGATTGATTTGTTACTATTCAAAGAATGGGTTTGTGTTAAACTGCACTGGCTGTACTCTGTTTTCTGACCAGGACATTATCCCAAAGGAACGTTTGTGAAGTCGTTGTCGGTGTGAGTCTTTGTGAAGTAGAATGCTCCTTTTATGGACAGGATGGCAGTTTGTTTCTTTCATCTCCTGGCACCAGGACTCTTTTCTGTGAGGGCAAACTCTAAGACTACTTACTGGAGAACAAATATTTGCTTGTTGCTCTGCTTACTTTCTTCTCCTTGTATTGTTTGTGTGTCAGGGTATCCGCGGGGCATTAAAAGTTCTTAAATGGATTTTGCGAAAATTAAGGCCTTAAAAGGCATTAAAAAGCATTAAATTAGATTCTTGCAGGCATTAAATTTTTCTATAGTTTTGAAGAGAATTTTAAATAAATTTATTTGAATATAGCCTTCATAATTAATAATTTGTATTTGCTGTCGCAAAATATGTACGTTCGTGTGATAAATATGCGGAACCAGTTTGGTAATTGCTTCCGGCCGGAGCAAAAGTGCCGTGATGCGGAGGTGACGCGGGTCTGTTGTACAGCGGTGGACAGGTCTGAACCTTGGAAAAATGGGAAAGTGCAAATTCCAGCCAAAAGTGTCTGGAAAACAAAACTTTTAAGACATGGTTGCAGCCCGTTAGTGGTAAAAATGATGAAGGATTTTGCGGTGTTTGTAAAAAAGCATTTAAAGTCGGGGACAATGGGAATCAGCGCCGTATAATCCCATGCAGTGTGACGGCCACAAAACGGCGTTAGATTTAAATAGTACGTACATTGTGTTTAATTTGTTGTTTAATGAGATCTAATATATGTTGCTAGTAGCGAGAATACCCGACTGTTACACGCATGCACTTTAATGGTCCAGTAGCAGAACTTTTGCCAAGCGTGTCAGAGGTTTTGGGTTCTAATCCGCAGTAAGTATATATTTTTAAAAACCGATTGTTTATTAGTGGTTGTATATCAAGCACTGACATGTTTGTATGCATTATGTTTTGTAATTTCACCGTAACAAAAAGAGAGTCCGAGAGAAGAAGTGTTGTGCACGAGCCACAACAGAACGCAGGCAAAGAACCTATATTGTTCTTCTATACTCTTTGACGCAGGGCTCTCAAGTGTCACGCATTGAGCGTGACAGTCACTCATTTCAGTCTTTTGTCACGCACTCCCGCCACACATTGTATTTCTCACGCTGAAAACCTATTTATAATATATTGAATATGCCGCAGCGCCCCAAATGTCTCTGGCCGCGCCGCTATCACTATGGAACCGACAGGATTTAAGCGCGTCTCCCCTGCAGTTCTTACTAGTCGAGCCTGCCACTTATCAGCCAATCAAAAAAAAAAAAAAAAGGATCTACACATTAGCCAATTAGAAAATAGCACTATTGTATCTGGGTAAGATTCAAGATAAGTCATGATCTCCTGTTTTAATGTTACAAAAAATTCAGAACTTGTTTGACACAAACAATGGCAACTTGATTGCTGTCAAAGAAACGTTTCCCAGATAATTAGCATCAGTTTTTTATGAGTGTCTGTAACATAAGACAACAGTTTTACAGCCTGTTCACTGACAACACCTGCTCAGAACAAGTAGTCCAGGCCTAATCATATTTTCGTTATCACACGATGACTGACATATTGTCACATTATAAACATCTCTCTCTCCAAATAGGCTTAATAATTTTATAAGCACTAAATAAATTAAAGTGTATTGCATAGTCGATGTTATAGGTCACTTTTAAAATCATGTCATATTTTATAATTATATCCGGGCCATGGATGCATTAATCATTGCATCTGTCTTTCAAAGATGTCAGGTAAATAGCAATTAAGCCTCCTCTCGTTCGCCCTGAGAGGAAAGCCCCCTAAAAAGGCCAGGTTAGAGGATGCCGGCTCAGGGAAGGTGGCGAAAAGGGCCCATTAGAGGAGGAGACGGTGCCGGTAGAAGAGGAAGAGAATAAATACTTTGTATTTGGTTGAATTGTTAGTGCCATGTGCCATCTTCTCTTTTGCAAGTTTGAGCAATTATAACAACAACAAAAACACTAATAATAATATTACTAATGAAACACCACCATTCCTGTGACCCGTCGTATACGCTGCGAGATGTTTAAAAAATGGTGGGGACAATCGACATGTCCCACCCGCAAATGACACCTATGTGTTCCAGAAATTTTAAATATATATATATACGTGGTTAATCATAAGTCGTATATGGCATTAAAACATTTTAAAATGGCATTAAAAAGGCATTAAATTTAATTTGAAGATACCTGTAGAAACCCTGGTGTGTGTCTGTGTGCGTTGCTGTGGGCCAGAGTGTATCAAATCAGTCCATATGTTATGTAAGGGATAATATTCATCCGATCATTAAAGAGGATATGCATTGACGTCACTTTCCCGCCAGAACACGCCCCTCAGCCGGACTGAGTGGCAAAAGAGCTGCTGCATGACTGGATTTAATAGGGGAAACTGTGAAAACACTAAGATTATCAGTTTAAACTAAAGGTTGGACTCTATAGTGTTCCTTACAATTTACCAAAGATCCAGTGATCCATGGATATTGACATGCAGCCAGGATTCGTGTTTCCTAAGTCCTGACATTTATATGTGCCTGATTTCGATGGCGGGAAAATACATAAAGCAAATTAGCCTGTGAATGCTTTATATAAATACAATATAGGTAGGTCTAAGTCCGGGTGATCACTTATATCAGTGTAATATTATCATCGGCATATCGTCCAGCCCTAGAGTTGATGATTGAATTGATGAAGTTGTCAACACAATAACAATACAATAGGGTATGATTTTATCCCCAAATTCAACAGATTGACACAAAATGATAACTATGATTATGATGATGTTTCGCTGCCTGGAGTCCAGTTGTTTCTATGAATTGCAGTGATGCATTGGCTTCTCTGTTCTGTTGCTTTCAGCAGTCTGTAAAAATATAGCCTACCTCAGATTTCTTGTCAAATCTATTTGTACAGTCTATCTCAAAGCTTTTTCCCGTTTTAGATGTTTTGTGTGTTTTTCGCGGCATTCAAGCTGAAAGGTCTATTGGACAAAGATTGCTAAAGTCAACAGATTTTACTATAGAAATGTGTATGTATATATATATATATATATATATATATATTAGGGCTGGGCAAGTTAACGCGTTATTATCGCGTTAACGCATTTATTAATTAATGCCGACAAGTTTTTTTATCGCACGTTAACGCAGTTTTTTTTTTTTTATTATTATTTTGAAAGTCCGTTGCTCACTGGCTCTGAATACACATAGGCCTACAGTCAAACCGCGCTCCGCGAGTGAATGACAGGCGCTCTGATAGTAGCCTACCTATAAAACCTATAGATAATAACTATTTAGATTTTGGAAACTCACTAACAGCGAGCCGAGGATCAGTCTCTCTTCTAATGATTTGTGCTGCGCGTCCTTTATAAAAAGTTATAGACAATTCAACTTCGGCAACGAGCGGGCGCGGGCGCGTGGTTGAGGCGAGCGTGACCGCAACAGTTTCACAGGAACGCACCCGCTTGTCGCTGCACCTTGTGCTCGACCACTTCACCTCACTCTTGGCTGATTTATACTTCTGCGTCGGACTTACGCCGATGACTATACGCTATAGACTACTTGTTGGTTTTCATTTATATCTCTGCGTCGTTGTCCGCGTTGACGCGCAATTACACATGCAGAAGGAAGCATGTGAAACCCGAGGAGCGGTTGTAGCAATCACAGCGCTTGCGGTACGCGTAGAATTGACCTTACATTTTTGGAGAGGTCCACGTCAGGGTACGCCGAAGTGTACGCGCGCTACACAGCTACGGCGTGAGTATAAAGTATAAATTGTTTTTTTACTCTGTTTAATGTAATCTTACGTGGGAAACCATGGCATGACCAAACCTAAGCTACTATAAGTAACGTTGGCCGACTTATATCTGTAGTAGTGATCATGACCTCTGACTACTACATAGACTGTTTCTGCTGCTCCCTGATAAAAGATACCTGTTGATACCTGTTCAGAAAAAAAACAAGAAAACTGGACTCGTTTTAACAAACTAGATAAAAGGTAATGCCCTGGCAGTGGCAAATAGCTTTGTTTAAATATTTGATTTGATTACATTAATGTTTAAGTTGAGATTTGAGATTACTGTGTAAAGGGAATACTGCAGGTATAAAAGCACCTTATTTGTTTAAAGTTATTGCACTTTTGTGTATATAGCAGTACATTTAAATCAAAAGTGCGCAATACACTACTTTAGAAGTCATAATTCAATTTTGCGCATAACAATGCAATTAATCGCGATTAAAAATTTTAATCGTTGCCCAGCACTAATATATATATATATATATATATCAGGGTTTCCGTTGTCCGGTAATTACCGGACATTGGCCGGGAAAAAAATGAAATGTCCGACAAAATTAAATCTCTCCGGTCAAATTGTCCGATTAAAATTGCCTAATGGAAGATTCCCCTTCATCTCCGTTTCAGCGCTTTTCTGCGGCACTGAGGACAGCGACTCAGTAGCCTACCTGTGTAGCTCTTGTGTCGCTGTCCTCAGCTCAGTAACGTTAGCCTAACTGGAGGAAGCGCACACCGGACGAGAAGAGCAGCGCCGCGTCGCGTCTAGGACAACTCGAGGTATCGCACACCGGACGCACACTTTCTCAGTTTATGGCCAGCAATATTGTTGTTTAAGGACATTATGGAGTTAAGATAATGTCTGAAATGTTATGATTGTACTGTACAATTAAATACAATCGTTGCTGAGCTTGCAGTCTGAACACTTTACCTAGACCGTCCGTTAACTGAATGAATTCAGAATATCAGCTGAAAATCCGATAACATCAGCACTAAGGAGCTCTTTTCCAAAACGCTATAAATCCATTTCAATAGTTTTCAGGAAAATTAAATTTTTTACCTAGACCCACACATTTTGTGAATATTCAATTTATCCTGTTAAAATGTTTTTTTTGCTCAGTCTAAACATGTTGAAAAATGATTATTAAATCAAACAACAATATTGTTGATGATAAATTCAAAGTTAAACATTTTTTTTTTCTAAACGCTATAAATCCATCAATTCTTTTCCAAATATTGATGGTTTGTCTTTTAAAAAAACAACAACAAGAGAACATGCAACATATAATCAGGGACTCATACTATAAATGAATATAAATTAAATAAGTGCAAATGCATGAAATATATAAAAGCCAAACAAAATAAATAGTAAAATAAAATAAATAGTACAAATAAAATAAATATATCCAATGTCACGTTCCAATATTGTCCACCACATAAAACAAATTTAAAGATAACAGACATACAAATACCAGTCCTTAAATACAACAATGTTGAAAATGCATTCAAATCATATATATCGGGGGGAGACATGGTCAGACATGATTTTGGCCACTTAATTAAGTTTTGTTTTCTAGAAAGCCTTTCTTTAAAGTGAATTTCGTTTTGTATAAATTGTATCTTAATTTTAATATTTTTTTCATCAACCAATTGCCTGGATTTAATAAATGAGAAGCAAATAGACAATATAATCATAACATGGAGGTGCGGGCGCGGTCCCTTGCATTGCACGTGAACTGGAGCGCATCTCATCATAAATTAACCGAAAATCAGCGTATGCCTCACACATGAGAAATATATAGAACGCTTGAAATGTCTTTAAACGAAACAATTAAAAACGAAAAGAAATAGGATAGGCCTACTCTCTGATTTTGTAATCCATCACATGCATTTCTCCCTATAGGCGCGTTCACGGAGATGGTGATAGTCAATTTCATCTTTGAATGAATCGGACGTTCATGTTTTTTTTCTGTCTATTTGACAGTTAGGCTAATAAACATGTTGCATTCTATATGGCCTGATTATGTCATTTTTTTAAGTTACATAGCCTGCCTCCAGTTTTCCTCAACTTGACTAATTAAGAGGCGATATTTGACCGGCATATCATCAAAATGTCCGTAAAACGAAACCTCTGCCGGTCACTTTGACCGGCACCATTTTTTTATAGCGGAAACTCTGATATATATGAGCTCTATATTGAGCAACACTGAATATTAAAGTGCTTTTTTCACACAAGACTTTATTTTGGGCCCCTAAACACCCTGAGCTTGTCATGGCTTTTTTTTTTTTCCTTTTTTTTTTTTTGGCTGTGATGTTTTCATGCTGTGTTTCGAAGTCTGAATTATTAGGGCCCAAGCCTTGAAAAGGCGAAGGCCCTATTGTTTTCCTTAGGATTATTTATTATTATTATTATTATTTTACTACCTTTTGGGCACTTTTGGGGCCCTTAACGTGCTCGAAAACTCTTGAAACTTTGCACACGGGTCAGAACCCGCGGCCATCAGGGCCGGGCTGAAGATGGTACCCGGGCGTGGCAGGGGGGCTCGACAGCGCCCCCTGGAACGGGATTTGAACACGTCCATTATATCAAACACGCTTGCATGAATTAATCAGAAAATCGGTACACATATAGATCTCATCGTTTCATATATCCTTCGTACTCTTACTTTTTACGCCAGCCCAACAGGAAGTCGGCTATTATGGGTTGTTTGGAAACTCGTGCTCAGGAATTTGAAACACTTCTCCTAGGGGATTCACCCGATCGTCACCAAACTCGGTGTGCATGAAGTCAAGACATTAAGGATGAAAAATTGCCAGGGGATTTTTGATATCTCGAACGGTTTGGCCGTGGCGAGGAAACGAATTTATGGCGAATAATGGAAACAGGAAGTGTGTTATAACTTCTGCATACATTGACTGACCTTGATGAAACTTCAGAAGTGTGTTCGCTGTAAGAGGCCGATCACATGGATGTGACTATTGTGAGTCAAAGTTATAGCGCCACCAACTGGCAGCAGGAAGTGTGTCACTTTCAAAATGCTTTGAAATCACCCTCTTATTTTTACCCGATTTGCTTCAAACTTTGTGTATAATGTAAACACACGGCAGATTTAGACCTGTGAAAGGATTATTGATATCTTAGATACTGTTGCCGTGGTAACGCATCAAACTTTAAGATTATTTTTTGATGCTTTTGAGACTCTTAGCTTACTTGAAATTGCATGAAACTCGACAGACACATCACATTTATTAGCCAGTAGACGTGCAAAGTTTCAGAAACGGGCGTGGTGCAGGGGCTCAGTAGCGCCACCTTTTGACAAAAGAGGGGGAGTTAGGTCTATACTTTTATCTACAATCTTAAAACTCAGTATGTATATTGTTCATATCGAGCTGGAAAACTTTCTAATTCAATGTCATTAGCTCAGACCAACAGGAAGTCAGATATTCTGTTTTGAATGTGGATGTTTTGGAGAATTTTCTCTTCCTCTCTCTCTGACCCTACGTCTCTCCGTGTGTTTGAGGGGAGGGGGGTTTGTCTGCTGAGTGAGAATGCTTTTATTTTTGTTTTTCAAGGTTTTGGGGCCCTTAACGTGCTCAAACTCTTGAAACTTTGCACACAGGTCAGAACCCGCGGCCATCAGGGCCAGGCTGAAGATGGTACCCGGGTGTGGCAGGGGGGCTCGACAGCGCCCCCTGGAATGGGATTCGAACACTTGTCCATATATCAAACATGCTTGCATGTAATAATATGAAACTCGGTACATATTTAGATCTCATCGGGCCGAACAACTTTCGTGCTCTAAGTTTTACGACAGCTCAACAGGAAGTCAGCTATTATGGGTTGTTTGGAAAATGCATGCTTTTATTTTTTATATACTTCTCCTAGAGAATTAATACAAACACCACGAAACTCGGGCAGCATGAAGTCAAGACATTGAGGATGCTAAATTGCGGACGGATTTTTGATATCTCGAACGGTTTGGCCGTGGCGAGGAAATGAATTTATGACTAAAAAAGGACACATAAAGTGTGTTATAACTTAGATAATTTTACCTACAGTTACAAAACTTGGCGTATATATTGTTCTCATCAAGCCGAACAACTTTCTAATTTACAGTCGATAGCTCAGACCAACAGAAAGTCAGATATTGTGGCTTGAATGTGGATTCTGAGAATTTTCTCTCCCTCTCTCTCTCTGACAGAGAGAATGCACCCTGCCATTCTGTATGTGTGTGTGTCTGTGTGAGGAGGGGGAGGGGGGGTCTCTTCCGGTGATAGTTTAAACACAAATTCATACATAGGGCCATACTGCCCTCTTGTGTCCAAAATTGTAATTACAGGCACTTTTATTTATTTATTTATTTATTACATGTATTACGCACACACACACACAGTTCGATCGCACCCGCGCCTCTCTCTTTCTCTCTCTCTCTCACACACACACACAGTTCTAATTTACATCCTTTAGCTCCGACCAACAGAAAGTCAGATATTGTGGCTTGAATGTGGATTCTGAGAATTTTCTCTCCCTCTCTCTCTCTCTCTGACAGAGAGAATGCACCCTGCCATTCTGTATGTGTGTGTGTCTGTGTGAGGAGGGGGAACACAAATTCATACATAGGGCCATACTGCCCTCTTGTGTCCGAAATTGTATTTATACGCACTTTTATTTATTTATTACATGTATTACGCACACACACACACACAGTTCGATCGCGCCCGCGCCTCTCTCTCTCTCTCTCTCACACACACACACAGTCTCTCTCTCTCTCACACACACACAGTTCGATCGCGCCCGCGTCTCTCTCTCTCTCTCACACACACACACACACACACACACACACACACACACACACACACACACAGTTCGATCGCGCCCGCGCCTCTCACACACACACACACACACACACACACACACACAGCTCGATCGCGCCCGCGTCTCTCTCTCTCTCTCTCTCTCTCTCTCTCTCTCTCTCTCTCTCTCTCTCTCTCTCTCTCTCTCTCTCTCTCTCTCTCTCTCTCTCTCTCTCTCTCACACACACACGCACACACACACAGTTCGATCGCGCCTCTCTCTCTCTCTCTCTCTCTCTCTCTCTAATGTGCTATATTAGATCAATATGTTTTCCTTAAAAATTGTATCCACACTAACTTTATTCTCATCAGAATTATATTTTTTGTATAAAATAAAACTACAATAAAAAAAAAACACATTTGATTTTCTATTTTAATCAATGTAGAATGTGCAACTTAAAAATAAACAGATTAGTGCTCTGTTTGAGGACAAGAAATTAAAACCAATGCAATATGATGAATGTCCAAAAGATGGCACTCACAGACTGTTTTTAAATGAGGTTGGATAAATATTTTTTGCTTTTAAACTGTGTGTGGGTGTGTGTGGTGGAGATTTTGGTTGGGGGACAGTTGTAGGTTACAGTTTGACAAGAGTTTATAGTTTGACAAAAGCACTTTGTTGTGTTTTATTGTGAGTGTGCACAAATATAAATAAACACTCTGCAATTTGAATGATGTCCTCAATAAACAAAATAACGGAGTATGTTTTTATGTGTAACAGTTCAAGCGCACCCGCACCTCACCCACACACACACACTACACACACACACACATACACATATTGGAACGTGAGTGAAGTACAAAGCCTATAATAAAGAATAGTTAAGCATCCAAATACATCGCAAATGTTTAAACAGTTTGATTCTAATGAGAGAGTTACGTGAGCCCAACACCACTTACTTTCACTTTCGCTTTACATTATTTCGGTTACTACTTGTTTAAAGTTTTTAACAATTCTTCTGTTCTGAATATCATTAAATTTAAAGGATTGCTTGTGTAATATTTTGAGTGTATCATCAAATCAGAATAATTCTCTCGGTTTAGTGATTCCCTAGTTATTTTTTTAGTTATTTTTTCATTGTTCTAATCAGGTAATGCAAGTAATATTCTATGTGTCTTTATATATATATATATATATATATATATATATATATATATATATATATATCTATATATATATATATATATATATCATCTGAATTATAAATAACTTATTTCTGTATAAAATAAAAATTCCCGAATAATCCAGACCAACCAGAGCGCACTATTTCTACAACATCATCAGTGCTGAAGCGGAACTACCAGAGCCGTTCGGCAGATAGCGAGCAGATATTTTGTGTCACGTCGTACACAATAACCCTAAAGGCACCAGGGTGGCGGTGCCACCGGCTTTATATATATATATATATATATATATATATATATATATATACATATATAAATATAGCTGCGAGCAGCGATGAAGGGCCAAAGCCGGCGGCACCGCCACCCCGGTGCCTTTAGTTACCTAAAGGCACCGGGGTGGCGGTGCCGCCGGCTTTGGCCCTTCATTGCTGCTCGCAGCTATATTTATATTTATTGTTATTTTTTATTTGTAAGTAATGCTGCTTCACTTTGGTTGTTATTTAAGTAATTACTGCTAAAACAATCCAGTGTGAATTATAATTTTCTCACATACTAGAGTAATTTTTTTTTTAATGGCTTCTCAGACATGCTTTTTAGTGCTTAGTCAACTTGATGCCCATGTTTCACATTTCACTGTGCAGTAATTCACCATCTGAGAACGATTACAGCATATTAGGAGATTTTTGCATCCAGACTCAGCAGTCAGGTCTTACTGTCTCATCCTTCTCCTCCACACTCTGTCCCTCACCCCTCTCGTGAATTTAGTGAGATGTAAAACAGGCAAGCAGGCGTTTCTTTGTGAATTGTATCCAGCTTCATGGTTGCAGTGCTGCCCTCTCCTCAGGCCAGAGAAACCAGACAACCAAGTAGGTCAGAGTGTCAGGAACAGGCAGGCAAAATACTGGCTAAGAGAGCAAGACATAAACACACACACACACACACACACACACACACACACACACACACAGAAAGAAACTGACAGAGATGGTAAGAAGGAGAAAAAGAGAGGGGGATGGAGGGAGTTTGCAAGAGTCGACAGTCAAGACAATTCAAAGTATTTATAGAGCACAATTTTACACAATCTTACAATGAGAAATATAAGATATTTTTGTTTGATGCGTGACCTGTTATACAGCATGTGCTAGAGCCACACGATTCTGGATAAATTGAGAATTGACTTCAGTAGTATGGGGGGAAAAAATACTACTGAAGTCAATGGGTGCCACTGACTGCCATCAAATGTTTGGTTACCAACATTCTTTAAAATATCTTCTGTGTTCTTATATTTTGTGATCAACAGAAGAAGAAAAAAACTTTTACAGGGTTGTAACAACTTTAAGTACAATTTTGATTTTTGGGTGAACTATCCCTTTAACTACATTTTAAATGTAGGCCTATGTAATAATTTTGAGTTTCAAAAGTTTGGGGTCAGTAAATTTCTATTTGAAAATAATTAATTGAAGTTTCAAATAAGTGCTGTTCTTTGAACTTTCTATTCATCAAAATAAATCAAGTGTGACCTGCTGATACCGATTTTTGCCGATTCCGATTTTCTTTCAAAGAACTACAATTGATAGCATTGACTTTTCTTTAATGCTAAATTTTATTTTCATAAAAAAACAAGTAAAAAGACTGTAATAAAATAAGAACAAATACTAATTTCAAACAACAGCACAAATAAATGCAATAGAATAAAGAGATCTGAAATAAACACAGCTTTAAAGGGTAACTAAACCCCTGGTCAGAACCTGACTCCACCCACTGGCAATATTTGAAAAATGCTGGAAAAGTGTGCAGAGCCCAGCGGAGGGGGGCGTGCACCTGAGATGCATCTCTTTGTATGGAACCTGCCTACGTCACCAACAACCGCTATGTCACACGAACCACCGCAACCACCAATAGGAAAATTCAACTGCAGTAGCCACCGTTCAACCTGAAGAGGGCAGCACTCAGATGTCAAAAAAATTACTGGAATCAATGAACAGCATTTATGAAGCTCCATTCTTACAGATCATTAACTAAAAAAGTTGTTTTAGTGTTTAGTTACCCTTTAAGTTATTCAGGTAGGCAAGGCAAGGCAGGTTTACTTATAAAGCACATTTCATACACAATGGTAATTCAAAGTGCTTTACATAGAAGAAATTAAAATAATCAAAATAAATCACAGGTAAGTCACAGGTAAGAAATACTATAGAAATTAAAATAGTCAAATGTTAAATAACACTGTAATTTTGTAAAACTGAAATCCAGATTAATGCTTACAATTCAAGTTACAAAAGTTATTCTGTCAAGAGCAGAGAGTGATTTTCTTTCTTATGTTCTTTGATTAACATGACAGACAGCAGCAGGAATATTAGACTGCTGTCACTTTAAGAGCTTATGCACGGATACAATGTACTGTTACACATCTTGCGTTATCTTTCTCAGGTTCAAAACTGACTGTGTTTAACTGAATACTTGCCAAGGTGGCGTTTTGACAATTTTGTGTGTGTTTGGCCGTTTAAGCACAGTAAGCCACTCATTTTGGTACTTGCGACTCATAAACTGCTTGAGTGGCTTATGAGCGCCACTTATATAGATCAGTGGTGTGAGCACAAAACCTGCGGGAATTACTCAAATAATGCGAGAGGAGACGGGTCTGTGTCACTTCGCCATCGGAGAGAAGAGAGCGAGAACGCGCAGCTGACGTTATTGTCTGTGCCGCTGGCAACAAAATGGATGGGCTTGAAATCAATAAGACGTGAGACTGACAGGCCTGTTACCGATTTGAGCCGTTCATGTGGAAAATCGTCCTATTCCATCTCTACATATTAGAATGATTTCTGAAGGATCATGTGACACTGAAGACTGGAGTAATGATGCTGAAAATTCAGCTTTAGGAATAAATTGCATTTTAAAATGTATTCAAAACAGTTATTTTAAATCAGAAACATTTAAATCCTTAAACACAAAACTTTTTTAATGGTAAGGGTACACATGCAAAATAATGATTGGTTTTGTTAAAATGTATGTATTTTGCATCCCTAGTTTTTATTTCTTAAAGAAATGTATTGAAAATGGTGTGTGTGTGTGTGTGTGTGTGCACAGTGCCATATATCCTTTACTTTCAGCATGGCCAGTCTGTCTGCTGTCAGGTTCATTATCTGTGCTTAATGTTGGGCTCATTAAATCTTTGTTTCCCTGACAACAGATTCAGTAATTACACTCAGATGGCCATTCACATTTGGGGCATTGAAACCATATACCAAACATAACCTGTAGTACTGTACATATATTTAAATCCATGTGCTGTTCAGGTCTCTTCTGTCTCTGAACTCATGCTGGGTATAACAATAACAGTCATATAAAAATGACACCGATCACCTATAAACTCCGCTGAAGCCACACACTTGCTTTCCACATTTGGTTGCTGCTTCTCTCTCTCTGTGCGAGTTTGTCATCATTACCGGCTCTAGTCTTGTATGTGGCTGATATATTGACAGGCAGCAGTTATAGTGACATGAACCATAATTCTCTTGCAGTACAGAGAGAACATCGTGCTGGGGGACAGATGCTTATATTAATTTGGCCAGTTCTGCGTTGAAAGAGAGATGAGTCTGTGTGTGTGTAGGAGGAGAGACGGTGTGGGCTGCTTTGAGTCTCAGTTTAGTCTTCCACATCTGTGATGCATCCTCAACTGCACGTTAACATGACTACGCATCAGTGTTGTGGGTGCTGCTTTCAAACTCACAATTCATGCAGTCAAGCTTTCCAATTGAAGCAGTTATATAAACTCTTATCTTTTTAATTATACAGTTAACAAGATTTAATTTAACACACACACATATTAATTCATTAACCATTTCAGTCGTATCTGCAATACGAGAGGGACTGTCCATTCATTTTCTTGGCAATGATTTTTCACGGAGTATAGGTCGCCAGGTCTTTCTTCAACCTTTCTCATTACATGGCTTGGGACTCACACGCGCACAATTTTTTTTCGTCTATACTTGCACCTATACTTGCATTCATGTGTTTGGCTGCTAATAATCTTTACAGGAGTTCAAATTCAAAGTTTACCCAGCCCAATGATCTATAATGAATAGGCTAGTGATACTTAAAAGAGATGTACAGTGCAGGGACTTCTGGGTACACTATTGAGCACTGATTTATGGCCGACCAATATACATTTTCGAATGGCTGGTAATATAAAAAGCAGTGGGTGGATGCAAAGTGATGCCTATATATATATATATATATATATATATATATATATATATATATATATATATATATATATATACACACATAATTTACTTAGACACACATCTTGCTGAAATGCGTCTTGTTGAAAGCTTTATTGAAAAGAACCCTCTGAATGAACAGATTTGCTCATTTGAATTGTACAGTATACTTGAGACATCCTCTGACAGTGTGATTATTGCTTCAGCTCATTTGTAAGGTTCATTTCTTTCATTTGCGCTGAGCTACAGTCACGCTTCTGAAAGCGTAGGCAGTAATGTCACCGGCAGTCTGACACCCTGTTTGAAAGGCTCTTGCTGTCGAAAGAGGTCTCTGATGAGGTGAAAAGAGCTTTGAACACTGTGCATTACCATGAGGAACAAAAGTGTCATCAGGGTCTCTTGTTCTACCCACCTGTTCATTTTCAGTGTAATTATTTGAGTCATCCCTGAAAAATCAGTGTCCTTCTGCTGTGGCCAGTGCTGTACCGTGTAATTATTACCCACGAGCCCTGCCTCCATTTGTGTGCGATTGAAACAGAGATGTAGCCTACTGTGTTGGTGGGCTGAGCAGTAAATGACTCCTGTTGTACCTGCTCTCTTTTCCAGTGCTGTTCATATCAAATCAAAGCAGCTGAAATAATGAGCAGACGTTCATCACCTCTCCCAGACCTGCCCTTCAGACCCACCTTAGTGCAGGGGTCACATATTTTTTTAAGACTACTCCTGGTTAAGTAATGTCTATCATATTTTATATTATTTGCTCCTCATAGGCAATTGCAAGAGCTTAGATTGAGAACTATTTGTATTGAGATAACTGCAAATATGTCTGGGATTTGGAAACTATTTGGGATTTATTATTTCTTTTATAGGTATTATGGTTCCTAGCCTGACAATACCCAACTTTGGTTAAAAAATGGTTTTAGTTGGAACTTGTTCTGAGATATTTCGATTTTTCTCTTTGTGTTCCTATACTATTCTTGTATTCTTGCACCATGCCGGATCTCCGGCGTGCGGCCTTGAGGGAAAAAAACATAAAATAAAATTGGGAACTTGCATGCGGTGTACATTCTGTGTAGCTTACTAAAAAAACATTCTGTGTAGGCCTACCATGAAAACGAGTCCAATTTAAATCGCAGCATTTTCTGTCAGCAATGTATGACAGGTAACGTTAGTGCTGTTAACGTATGCGATTTAATTTTTGTCCAGCTTTAATGTGTTAAAAATATTTAACACAATTAACGCAGCATCCGTTCTTTGTCATTCTTTAGCTAGGGTTATGATCACGCTCTTATTCACGCAAATGCTTTAAATCATAATGCGCGACAAGACAAAAGAGAACGCGCTTCAGTGAAAGTCCTCCTGACACACACACACACACACAAACACACGAGGCACAGAAAGTCGCGCGCCAGTATAGAGTTCTCTTTCGCGCTTGAACGAACAATAATACACACATTTATGCCAAAATATCCGTTTTGTCGAGTATCCTCACAAGAACAGTCTTCAATGAGTTAAATAAAATCTTAAATGGAAGTAAAGAGTAGTGAGAGAATGAGATGCGTGAGATCCTGTCAACAGCGGCAGATCTTAAAGTGACAGGAGCCTCTAATTCTCTCTGTCAGTAAAGTTAACCAAAGAACAAAGGGAACAGAGAAAACTACTAACTACTCTGGACTAAAGAACGCTTGTAGCTTTAATATATTTAATAATATCTATATTTCATTTATAATTTATGCAGTGTGGACCAGGCGCGGATTTATGAGTGGGCCTGGGTGGGCACGTGACAGGTGGCCCACCCAAACAGATTAATAAAAACAATTTAAATTTTTAATTTTAATAATAATAATTATGAATTAAGTTTGGCCATACGGCCGCCGAACACTTTATATGATATGACAAGCGCTGAGCACGTCCATCTCTGGTGTTTGAATCTGGCAGTGATGTCATGTCACTGTACATATTTTGTCCAGACATCGACACCCTTGCAAGGAGAGCGGACGAGGCACATTGTTCACATGAACACTATGTCTTGGAAAGACAAAGCTAAGGGCCTGTTCACAGATCGCCTCTTTTGCGCGCTCCAGTTTGTCATTTAAAATGTACACGCTCATAATGGAAGCGACGTTGTCACGACAGACGTGGTCAGGCGTCTGATTGACTCGTCAAACGCATGCGTTTCGACAGCCAAGGGACGCGCGATTTGCCATAAAAGCTTGCGTTCTTAACGTGCGCTTTGTGGTCACGGAAAACGCGCGTCAGAAACGCCCGGTTTTGCATCTCAACCTGCGTCCTCAACGTGTGATCTGCTATTTAAACGAGATTGTTTCTGTCTGCAGGTGTTTTATGCCTCAGAAGTGTTTTTGTAACAAGAAAAGAAAAACAACTCTCGGTTTCACGTTCACTGTTTTTTATTTCAGCACCTCGGACAGTCCCTAATCCCTTCGTTCGAGACGCATCTCGCAAATTTTCCAGTTGTAATTCTGGTAACACTTTACAATAAAGTTTTATACATGATTTATTTAAAAAAAATTATGCATAAACCACGAGTTTTTGACGCGCGTTTTCCGTGACCACAAAGTGCACGTTAAGAACACGCGCTTTTATGGCAAATCGCGCGTCCCGCATGATTTTGAGGGTCAGTGTGAAATCAGACACCTGACCAGGCGTTTATGAATATTTTGGCTTGCCATACGCATGTGGTGCAGGCTGCAGCGCGCTCCATTTTCCAGGCGCGCATATATGCCGCGGCGAGATGAAAACATCTCAACTTTTCAGAGAGTGCCGCAAGCGCACCGCAGGTCATGTGACAAAAACCAACTGGTCAGCTTCGGCCTTTCCGTAACAACTTCGAAAGCTCGGCAGAACAGCTGATCATAGCTGTACAGTGCAGTTTTTATTTCTCATCTCCATAAATAGCCTATCTAGTAGTAAAGCTAATACAAAATCTAGAAACCCTAGATTCAGGCCCACCTCGACTTAATCCAGGCCCACCCATCTGTCACGTTCTGCATCTGCCACTGGTGTGGACTATTTTATAACCCTATTCAATTTCTGTATATTTCATACCTGTTAGACAGGAAAGGTACATGTAAATATGACATTTATTATGGGTTTAAGTGAGGATTGTTTTAAGTTCACTTTAATTAAAAGTTGTTGTTTTTTGAAGCCGCCTAACAAATGTTTAATATTTTGGGGGAAATCATTTTCATCGAGACATCAGTAGCTATATTAATATCAGTGATACTGGCCTTCATTCATAGAAAGATGCCATTAAGATGCAACAACATTTAGCCGTAATACTTGAAAATAAATGGTGCCATTGAAGATAAGTCCGTCTGTGCAGTTTCTCCCCCCTCCCCCCAAAAAAGTTCAGGCTCAGGAATTTTTTTTCACTTTAACTCCTGCTACTGTATCTTCAGTGTGCTTTTAATGAGTTTCCCAGATCTCTACTGAAAAGTGTAGTGATAATATATTCAGAAGTTGTCCTCCATGTCTCTTTGTCCACCTGAGCGTCTCTACATGAGCCGTGCTTTACAGCGTTTGTGACGGATGTGATTCCGCTCCAGATGCGGCTTCTCGTAGTCTTGAAGGTTCAGCTCTGTGTAGGAGGGTCTCTCCGCCCCCGCTCCCTCTGCTCAGATGTCATCAGCGTGGGTCAGCGCACTGCGTCTGCATATTAGTGTCAGTGTGTTGTATGTACTGGGGGAGAACGGGCCTTCCTGGCCTACATGCCTGCCCACTGTAAAGCCCACAGCTTCTTCAGGGCCTGCAGTGTTTCAGTGCAGTAAATGCATGCAGTGGTGCAAATCTTTATGAAAATAAGTTAATCCATGCGAATGAATGATTTATTTTTTCATGTCATGCGTTTGGCTGCTTGTTAACTGCTCTGCTATGGTGCAGCACAAGAGATTCATGTAAGGGCTGGTTCACATAGAATGCGCAGGACTGCAAGGTCTTGATGCATTTTTTTGTAAAAGTTGAACTTTTAACTTGAGCGCCGCGTTTTTAGAATGCCGTGTCATGAACAAGAAGACGCTGCAAAAGACACGAGCGCGACGGTTAAAGTTGTCTTTCTAGCTCGTTCACATTGGAAAACAATGGAAAATGGGGAGTTTTTTGATTAGTTGGCCGATATTTAATCATTTTGATATTGCATCAGCTGATAATCATGCCCCCACTCTCTTTTAATTTTTGTGAATGTTAAAAAAAGTTCATTTAATTGAATCTGTAGTCTAATTTACTATTAGTAATTTGTATTTTATTTTTAAATTTAGAGTTCTGACTTTAAATTGTGATTTAGATATCTTTATTATTATTTTGTTATTGAATAACTTTTAAACTAATAATTATTTATTACTATTTAGCATTGATGTCTATCATACATTGCTGTAGTCACAATCTTTAAAGCATATTTTAATGGACTGGGATGGTTTTAACTCCTCTAGGACTGAAAAGGTAAAAATTGGATTTAGTTAGATTTTTTTTAAGTCAAAGAAATCATCTTGTAAAACATTTTAATTTTTTTTTAATATATATTTTTTTACATTTCAAGCATTTTCCTGACATTATATTAGTCATGGTAGCTGGCATGGCATTAAATTACACTGTGAAATAACTGGTTAATCTTGCTAATATAACGGCATTAGCATCACTGCTCTCTAGATCTCTTGTCTGGCACTGAAAACACTTTATTAGTCAACCTAATAATTGTGTGCTTATTTGGGGTCGGTTGGGTGCCACAGTGGTCTCTCGTCGAGTGGTTTGTTACATCTAATACATATCTGATCTATAATATAGAGCACAGTCAAAAGTATGTGTGGTGAATGTTCCCTCCTGGTACCGTCCTGGGACAAAGACAGGAATTGTTCAGAGACACTCACGTACGCTTTCTCTCTGTCAGGCTTGGGATCAAAGCCCGGGTCATGTGACTGCAGCTTGATGTCACAGAAGAACTGCTTAGATCCTGACATTCCACACCAGGGGCGTCGCTAGACCCATTTTACTGGGGCATGAGTCCCAGTAACATACCACTGGCACTGTGTCCACTGGGTATACACAGAAATATTACTGATAAATCCTTGTTTGACGGTGGGGATTACTGTTTACTGACCTGGAAATAATTTTCCCTGATAATATTTCAGCAGTCACCTCGTGTGTTTTCTATCAGCTGCTTAGAATTAGAACCAGAATTGCAAAATTTGTAAATTGGTACTTGTTGTAATTGATCAAACTGTTTAGCAAAAAGCTCTGGAATTGTTCGCAATTTTTCCGGACAGTTTACTTAAGCACTGATAAGGTAGATAAATTAAACCATTGTAAGAAACGAAACTTGCAAACCATTTGTCAGCAATAAAACAGTTATTTATTGTGCTTACAGCTTGTAAAGAAATCCTTTTTTTTATTTTTTTTTATTCATTTGATTTTGACTTGCAAGGTCCCATTGTGATTCTGATTTGGTTTCATTAAACATCAATTGCAACAGCAATTTTGCTTTGTCAGGTTTTTGGATAACTATGTTGAAAACAGCTCCTGCCAATTGTTCATTCATTTGTTCAAAAGAAAAGCTTCAGCAAAGTGCAGTTCAAGTTAATCCACAGGAATGGAGGCATGCTAAGTCAGTCACAGATCCACTGAAGTAAGACTTTCAGACTAATTGTCGAGCACAAATCACTTCAGGTTCTCCAGTGACACAGTTTGACTCTAAAAACTGTTTTAATGGCTGAACAAATTTAATGGCACACTGACTGTTACTCTTTTGTTTCTCCGTCAGTCTCCAGACAAGCATGTCGCTCTAGAGGAAACCAAGAACTACACCACTCAGTCCCTGGCCAGCGTAGCCTACCTGATCAACACGCTTGCCAACAATGTGCTCCAAATGCTCGACATTCAGGCGTCCCAGCTGCGCCGCATGGAATCCTCCATCAACCACATCTCTCAGGTAACCTAGCGACACACCACACCCCCTTCTTACAGTCTCACACTCTGGGCTATTTTTACTGATGGAAGACTGAAGGCTCTAAGAGGTGAGAAGTAAATGACTGTTACCTAGTTTAGCTAAAAGGTAGTCTCAGCCTCAGACTACCCTGAGACTATGCCCACGGACTGTTGGCTGAACCACAACAAGGCACACAAAATGGGAAACGCTGAGAATTTAGAAGTCGTCATCTGATTGGTTGAGTTCTCCAGGAGTTCCAGGATACATGTGTTGCATTCTTTAACAGTCCGCCTTGAAATAAAGCCGTCGTGATGCCAAACCCCCTCATGGGAGAAGAAAGCTGTGGTGTTTACAACCGTGACAATGAGCGCTTATCAGAATCAGCTAAACGCTGGATTTTCAAAAGCATGTGAAGTTCACAGTGCCATTGTTGCAGTAAACTTGCACGACGTTCTTGAATTTATAATTTATTAGATGCACATCGGTTTGTTATCATAGGGACATCGACTTTACTTTTTCACGCCCCTAAACTTTATGGCTGGGTAAAAAATATTGATTTCTCGATATTAATCGATTCTCATTTTTACGAACCGATATCGATTCTTAAATCCCAAGAATCGATTAGTCATCCTGTTTTCATTACAAACATGATCTTCTCTTCCGCCTTAATAATACCAGTTACTGCGCGACATAAACATGAATGAGCATCTGAAAGTGTTAAAAGATTGAGTCCAACTTATCGAAATCCGTATCATGTCTCATGGAATCGCTCAATCAGTGTTTAAACCTTGGAAAGACGTCAGTGAAACAGCTTTTAAACAGACGTCACATTTACCTAAAAAAAAAAAAACATGTGACCATAAACTCGTTAGTCAGCTAGAAAAATTAACTCTAGAGAGGAGCATTTTGCTGAATATATGCACCATATTCATAATAATTTTTAATGTTCTTCAATATTTAATGCATGTTTGGATAAATCTGGCAAGTTTTTATGACAGCCACCATTTAAATGTTTATATTGCATATAACTTTCTTATTATAAAAATAAAATAAGTGTAATTTAAGTTTTTGTATTGCTACAAATCAGTTAAATTTTACCTTCAATATTATAGTAGGCTAATGAAGCCTATAGGCTACAACTGACTCCCATAGTTTACAGCATTAAGTTAAGAGATTTGTTTTCCTTGAGAAAACTTGCCATGTATTGTACCTGATATCCAAAATAATCAATATTGAATCGGAATCGAATTGAATTGCATGCTTGTGAATCGAAATCTAATCGAATTGTGAAATTTGTGTCAATACCAGCCCTACTAAACATGATGCGGAACCAAACAAACTGTGATTGGTTGCTTTACGTGTCGGTCAGGCGTCCTCTTGGCCAATGAAAGCTGCGATGGAATCCAGACCTTCTGCCGTCAGTCTGAAGGTCTGGCTACGCAAGACTAGGTGAAAGAGAAATTATAAAACGCTCTGTTATAAATGGTTCTGACACTAAAATAAGTGTAGAAATCTTCAGACTGTGGTAAATCCACTTCATGTTGTGCAAATCACACCTGTTCACGGTAGTTAAATCACTGTAATGTTGCCTATTGCTTTGATCAAACATTGTTTTCATGAATGACCACACATTTAAAGTACAGATACTAATGATATTGTCTTGTTTTTGTTTGTCTTTGGTTTGCTGAACAAACAGCACCCGTGTCCAGTCAGTTTTCGGTCAATCTCATTGATTCTGTAATTAAACAGCATCCCACAGACTCACGGCCAGTATGGAACTGTAATTCAGCTGCAGTGTTACTGCAGGGGTCTAGTGCGACTGTTGGGGAGTTTTTAAGTTTTTCCCTCTTTTGAACCTCGGTTTTAAATCGCTAATTTTAAAGCGAAATTAAAATGCACACAGGCATTCATAACGGTGCAGAGCGAGCGTTGAGCTTCCATAGTATTGAACTGAAAACGCTCTCTTTGCTCTACTCGCTCCGTGCCAGTAGACTAAGTACCGTGAATGCCCGTGCGCATTTTACTTTCACTTTCAAATTGGCCCCAATTCGGAGCCGGCAATTGCTTGAATGGTGGGTTCATTATTTTTCTTAATGAGCAACACAACAACAAAACAGTACAATGACAAACTCGCTTAAATAGGCATTTTTACATATGGTTTTGAAACCAAATCTTCTGTCATCGTCTTGTCAGTCAGTGAGGTGAAATCTGAATTGAGCTCACGCTGAATTAAGGCAGACACCGTTCAGTTTTTAATTGTAGTGTCTGTTCTCTAACTGAACTAAATTATTTTTATTACTATAAAAATCAAAACTACGGTGGGGGCGGTGGGCAAGTGATGTTAACCGGTGTTGCAGCTGAACACCGGTAACACTGACTATCGCAGCAGGCCTAGGAACCAGATACATGCACCTCAAATATGGATAAAGGATAAAAAAAAACTCACCTATTTGATAATATTTAATACTTTTTTTTTTTTTTTTTTAAGAAATTAATACTTTAAGCAAGGATGTGTTAAATTGATAAAAATTTACATAATAAATGTAAAATTGCCCGTTTGTAAAAACAAGAATTGCGTGATCACACTTATATACAGGGCTCGAAATTAACTTTTTTACTTGCTAGCACTGCACAGTTGCGGGGTCCACTTTTTTTTTTAAGCAGCGATGGATGCGAAACAGATCAGAAATTTGTTAAATTTACATTTCTCATGGATGATTTCTCTCTTCCACTTTTCATGCTTGCTTTCTTTGTCTCTATTTCTGTGATCTGTCTTCTCTCCACTGCCCTCATCTGTGGACTCAGCTGCTGCTCTGGACTCGAGCCCTATTTACCATATCACTGTCACTTAATGCTGAAAATCATTTAGCTGTGTTTGAGATGCCAGCAGCAGAGGTTTATCCCCCTCTGTGTTTCGTCATTTTATTTATTTATTTATTTAACAGCTGTCAACAGCATGGGCTCTAAAGCGATTAAACACTGCGCCACAACATCTAATGCAGCTCTTCTCATAAAGTGCTTTTGACACGATCCTCTCCCAAAATCGCCATGAGAAATGAAACCCTACTCTGCCAAACGAGATTTCAGGCCTCTCACAACCGCATGCTTTAATATTTTGGCCTTACACATGTGTTTTGTGACCTGCTTTCACAAATATGAAGTTTAAAGAGGCCAAACTCAAGTTGTTTCCTGCTCCAATGCCGTAATTAAATTTGTGCCACTGTAGCTTAAACATTTCTGAATATGTAAATGAACTCTATTATGATTGGCTTTGGCGTGTGAATATGGTTGTAGTTGTGAATCACGTCAAACCTGATTTCTGAATGATCCAGTTTAGTTTTAGTAGATCTGAAATTTCTTCAAACTTTTCAAATGTTTTTCTTTGTTCTTCTACTATTCAGACAGTGGACATCCATAAAGAAAAGGTGGCAAGGCGGGAGATCGGCATCCTCACCACCAATAAGAACACCTCCCGCACGCATAAAATCATTGCTCCAGCCAATCCCGAAAGGCCGGTGCGGTACATTCGCAAACCTATCGATTACAGCGTGCTGGACGATATTGGTCATGGTGTGAAGGTAGGACACAAGCTCACCAGCCTCTGGGGAAAACCTTTTTCTGACTAACATGTTTGTTTTGAACTAACAAAATCTAACGTGGGTTTTCTTTGTGTCTGAGATGTGTCACTAACCTCTCTGTGCTTCCTCTCACCTCTGTTCTCTGCTTCGCTCTTGGTTTAAGTGGTTGCTTAAGTTCAAGGTAAGGGCTTTTACAGCTGTCCTACGATCAGGTGACATGAATGGAGAAGGAATAAGGTTTGATTCCTTAGTGCATACTTATGACCTAAATACAGACTGAGAACACTGACATTCTGTATTTGATCTGTTTTAGGTATTAAGCCGTCATGAAATACAAAAATACTAGTCAATGCTGATTTAGGAGATCCTGTAATCTTTTTTGTAGATGCATTGAGAAATCGAGGAGTAGTAAATAATATTTGAGTTTGACTTTGAAATCCGAAATTGAACAACCATTTGGCAATCATCCCTGTTTCTTCTTTCATCCTTACCATTTTATAATTGTTGCATGTGGCTCAGTTGGTGTGTTTGATTGTTCTGTTTGAGCTTTTCTTTGTTTTCTCTAAAACCTAAATGAGATAACTCTCTCTATCACTGTCTTTCTCTCTGTAGCTGTTTTTTTTTTTTTACGGCTGTACTAAACCAGTCAACTTTGATGCAGTTTTTCTTCCTCTACCGTGAAACTGAGATGTTATCTTTCACAGCTAAAGGCTGTTTATGATGTTGATTTTGTCATAGGTCAACACCCAGAACATGAAGATGGGCAGCCTTCTTCGCACCACACCTCCCACACAGAAACCACCCAGCCCACCGATGTCAGGCAAAGGCACCATAGGGTATGTATACAGACCGTAGCTAGGGGTCACGACTGAAAGAATCGGCCACTAAGATTGTGGTGGTGAACCACTCATTTGAAGAATTTGTTTAATATAATTTATACTCGGATCTCTGAGGTCCTTTCATCTGCTCTAGAAAAATCGTTATGAAAAACACTAAATGATCTGATCAATGTCAGTGAGGCTTTCATTTCCTAGTAAAAGCCTATTTTTCAGTGTAGGTAACACACAGCATGATGTGACGTGTCTCTTAGTCGAGTTGTGTAGGTCATGTCTTTTGTTTTGTCCTCAGGGAAAACTCAGCCTCATCCCCACAGATGACATTATCCTTCACATCCCTTGTTTACTTTTATGCCAGTGAACAGCCAGATTTACATTTGGGCCAATAAAAAAGCGTGTTAAATGTGCTTTGGCATCTAAAATTGAGAAACTGTGAAACTGATTATGAAACAGATCAGATATGCTCAATCTTTAAAGAGTGTTCATTAAGCCAAGCTTAATATTTCTGAGCACTGAGGACAGACGGTGTGTCCTGCCCTGTTTTTTGAACACTAGCTGTGCAGATTGGTGCTCTTTTGGTTTCCTGTGTAGCCCCATGATGGCTGGTCATTGCAGGCCAGATTGTGTACTGCTTTAATGGACAGGTCTGCAACATAGCACAACTAAAGCATATTTCCTCATTAAATGCCATATATTTGTGTCAGTGTCATAAAAAAGGAATTTATGTGTAAAAAAAGACTATTTTTAGGACCATTAAGATATTTTTTTTTTTGCATTGTGTCATTTTTCGTGACATCCCTTTACAAAATGTGACCAAATTTCACGAGAGGCAACTAAAAATGCCTTTAATTAGCCAATGGCTTGTAAAATATATGCTTACAGTTGCCTGTAATTGAGTTAAAAAATAAGTTTAGCGCAGATAGGCTAAAATTTCATTGCCTACTGAGCTTTAAACACCATCGCTTGACTGACGCACTCACCATGAGAGAAAGAGAGAGCACACGAAGGGATCATTGGCAGAACTGTCACTGTCCCATTCAGACCAGTGCTGCGTCGTCATGAGTTTAGCATGTACTGTGAAGAAGACTGCAGTGTTATTTTACATTTGATTAGGCTACTTTATTCAATTTCTGTCCTTAATCTACCTAATCTGTGTCTAACTGTTTGGTCTACATGTAAAACCTGAAAAGCACTGTTTATTTAATTTGCATCTTTGTTCTATTGTGTTTATTTGTGCTATTGCTTATAGTTTGATTATTCGTTCTTATTTTATTACAGACTGTTTACTTGACTTTAATAGTGTTTGAAATTTCTATTTTGTGTTGCGCATTCCATGTAAAACAAATGTTTTTTTTCCCCTTTTTTGCTAGCCAATGGCGACTCAAGGTTCAGTGTGTCTGTAGAGGGTTGTGACTAAGCACATTACTGACTGGATAATTGTATTGTGTGGAGAAAAAAGTATTAATTGTTATACATACTTTAATTTATGCTGATTAAAACAATTACAGTAATTAGTCTGTAGTATTGTAGTACAGAAAAAAAAGATCTGTTACATTTGTGAAAATGTCATTATGAATTATGACTACGTTACAATTACACTAAAATGACTGCACACATAACGGTAATTTGAATCTGGTGGTGAGATTACATTTATCGTGAAAATGTCACCATGCAAAAGGGCAAATTTTATTTATACATATATATATATATATATATATATATATATATATATTATGAGGATTTTTTTTGAGATTGTGAGTGTATTTGTTTGTCTTCTGTTGCTACTGTCTTATATGTATCATGCTCTGTCTCTGATTCTTTTCATTTCTCATTATTTCATTTTTTTAAGTTATGTATTTCAGAAATGTACATATACAAAATCACAATTAGCGGAAAAGGTATTCATTTAAACAATGTAATAATTTAATGCAGAAACAATGAGCTCATTGAAGTAATGAATACTTGTTTGTTAACTTTACTTTCTTAGTTTAATTTTTTTTATATGACATAAAAATGTAGCAGTGGTGCATGTTGATTCAGAGTTTGCGTCTTCTGAAGTCTTCGCAGTAATACTCTATCTTGGTTATTTAATTAAATAAAACTTTTTTGCCTATTTAAGGCAAAAATTTGCTTATGTATGGCAGCAAATATTTAAGTTTTCTAGGCTAGTAATTGTCTGATCAAGTTTCCTTAAGGTTGATAAACTGCTGTCTCTCTTGACAGGAGACACTCCCCCTACAGGACACTTGAGCCAGTGAGGCCTCCTGTGGTGCCTAATGACTACGTCCCGAGCCCCACACGCAATACAGTGCCCATCCTGCAGCAAAGTCCTGTACGCACGGCATCTGTTAATCACAGGAACCGCACTTACAGGTACCATTATCTCTCCGTCAAAGCAGATCTCATGCTTCTCTCGCACTGCTCTCCATCTGCATGCATGTCTCTGCATCCACTGACTTATAGTCACTGTATGTACATGTATTTATTAGCTAGCATTAGTTGGTTTTGCTGAGAAACATTGCTTCTCCCCAGCACTTCTAAAACAAGCATCGCTGATTGTCTGCACAATTGCATAATCTGAAACCTTGGCAACCGGTTGCTAGTGATGTTAGCAGTGCTCACATAAACGCATCATCAGTCATGGAGGATGAAGACGCCTGAAGATGCTCTCAAATGACCGAAGAGCCTCGCTTTCTTCGAGACGTCTCCCATCTTAAACTTTACTTTCTTCGTTTTATTTTTTCCTGAGGATTTTTCAGATCAAGTCCAGTACATTGCAGAACAAGGTCTTTGAAGCTCCGACCTTTTCTTCTGTGCCTGAAATGATGTAACCGCTCTCACTTGTTCTCTTTTGATCTCTGTGCCATCTGCAGGGATGCCTGTAAAATCTTCATTTATGTTTTTGGCTGACACTTTTAGCCAAAGTGTTTTTTTATAGTGGTGTTTCCTGGGAATCAAACCCCTGCCGTTGTTGTTGTTAGCGGCCCATTTTTGACTAGCTACAGTACATTTTTGAAAATATTTTTGAGCTACAGGAACACCTCTTAATACACTCCTAAGCATTTCTCCGGTTTTCATCCTGAGCAGTGAGTGTATGCTGGAGTCCTCCCACATGCTCTGGATCACTGCTTGTCACTCAGTGCAGCATCAGAAGAAAAGCATTTGGTGCCGTTTCTGCCAGCACTCTCCCATCTGTCTGCTAGTTGGAAATGTTATTGAATATCTTGACTATGACATAAATGACAATGGTTGTTCCCTCCTAAAGTTTAGAGGGGCTGATCATTTGTAACCTATAAATTTAAATTCAAATTTGAGAACATTTTAATATCATCAGATAAGTTGTTGATAAACATTTAGAGTTCAGCATTAATCTTGCAGAGGCTACAGACAGTTAGCCTTGCACACATGCTCTTGACACATTAGAGCTGCAGCACTTCAAGGATGGAGGTTTTGAGTCCAGCCTTTGTTGTGTCCTAATCCCATTTCCCCCTCATAATTATAGGGACAACAGTGAACTTTTCTGGCTGGTAAACCCTTTCGAACTACCATTTGTCCATGGCGATTACGTAATGTGTAGATGGGCTCTGGGACTCTGCCGTCTTTGTCGTGGAAATCTTCTCCAATGCGTTTTTTTCTGTTCAGTCCGTTAATGTCAGACGTGAGTAAAAACATGAACTCACTGAAGAGCTGCTTTATGGTAGAAATTGAAGTTGTTTTTCACATTGAATCTTTAAAGTCGTCATGAACTCAAATTTTACCATTTGTATATGTAATATTGTAGTGTTTATTATAAATGATTTATCTGTGCACTTCATTATTTATTTTTTTTTAAATTCATGTACCCTTATAATCTTTAATCAAATACGTTACCCTTCCCTCCCCCCCTCGAAACGACTTCTCTTCCGGTCAAAATCTATTACTAGAGGGCGTGGCTTCATCTTGGTTCATATAAATATAAACTGGCATTCAAATCTGCCTCCATTTTGTTAGCAACGCCCAACCTCCAACGATCCAATCAATTCCCGAAGGACGAAATCAAGCCCCGCCCTACATTTTTTTTCTAATTTCAGAAGCCGTTTCACTCGGATATACGTCACAATAAGGAAAAAAGGACAATCTCAACTTCCGTTTCATGACGACTTTAAAGCTGCTTGCTGTAATGCAGTCGATTATATAATGTGCTAAATAAACATGTCTTGACTGGTGCGCTGAATTGCAGAGCTGATGCAAACATATCCACATTGCTATGATCAGATGCTTTCTTAACTATGGTTTTGTCACTGCTGTCATTTTTGTTGTTTATTTTGTTATTGAACATGCAGCACATATTTACATAATCATCTAAACGCCGCTTTCAGCCGTGTAGGTGGCTTCAGGATGTTTGCTAACAGTATACCAGGTATTTCCAGCTTCTTTTTACCTCCAGGCTAGTGTTGTTTTTAATCCTGGTGCTGGGGATCCACCGCTTTGTAAATAAGGGAGACATACAAAATGTGCACTTTATTTAGATCATCAGCTCATTAGTTGAGAGCTCCATGAACTGAACTAAGTGTGACATATAAGAGAGACATACAAAATGTGCAGAGCAGTGGGTTTCCAGGACCATGATTAAAAACCACTGCTCTAAGCAAAGAACGTAAAAGAAATTCACCCCAAGTATATCAGGATCTTAAGAAAGGGGGATTTAAGAGGATTAAAGATTGGAGAAGTCCGACATACATTACCTGAGAGAAGTCAGTTGTTTCACCGAAAGATCAAGTCATGACATTTTGATAAATGATGAGGTAAAAAAAAAAATCCGTTAGCAGTCAGAACAATATGCATTTCAAAAATAGATGGATGAATTTCCATTTCATGCCAGCATTTAACAAACTAATTACTGCTGCTAGACGCAGACAATTCATTCTTTTCTTCAGCCATGTAACACGTGTCTTGCTCCTTTTCTTCAGCTCTATCACCTGGCATTGCTTTTCATCTCTCTTACATAATATTTCATGCAGTCTGTGTGCTGAGCTTTTGCCTTTTCAGTATTGAGTGCAGGCTAGTGAGGGCTCTTCTTTCTGGCCACAAAGTCTCTGCTGTTGCTTCTCTGTTCATTCTGTTTCACAAATGCTGCCATGAAATGCTGGTTCAGTGTCCAAGTGTGTTTTTGTCATGTGTGAGCTGTTGGTCTCTCTCTCTCTGTGTGTGTGTCAATGTATGTGTATTTGAGAGTGCTTACATGACATGAGTGTGTATAACATGAGGCACATGTACACGTGGTGTGTAATCTGTTCAGCAGTGGGAGCAGTGGCGGCAGTTATCCCAGCAGCCGCAGTAGCAGTCGTGAAAACAGCGGGAGCGGAAGTGTAGGTGTTCCCATCGCTGTGCCCACACCCTCTCCACCCAGCGCCTTCCCAGGTGACATCTTCATCTCCTCACTACTTCACATGTATACCACATACATTTTCTGGCTGCAATCATTTCTTTTTTGATAATTTAGAATAAGTTCTTGCTTAAGAAGTGTGATATGATCTTGATAACATCTGACTTTATATCCAAGATTAAAAAAAAAAAAAAAAAAACTGTTCATGCAAAAGATAATGTCCATCCATTTACCCTCATGTTGTTCCAAACTTTTATGGATTTTTTTTTTTGTGGAATACAAAAGGAATTTAGTTATATTTCCACTGAAAAATTTGCATTCAAAATCTAGTCTGTTGATATTACAAGCAATAACTAATGAAATTGCAGTTCTTGTTGTTTTATGTGTTGACTGATAGACTTTTTTTTTCATAAATCATAAATACAATAATTTTCAATGGAAATATTGGTCTTATCACAAAACTATCAAATAGCTTCAGATGTAGAATATAACACATATGTTAGTAGAATAACGTAAAATAGACTTCTTTTCACTTTATTATTCACTTCCAGGTATGGAAAAAGCAGCTTGAATGACAGGTTGAACGCCTCCTTTTGGGGGTGGTTAATTGGTGTATTTCAGCAGTTTCTATTGTATTTCCACTCAAAAGACTGAAACAATGAATTTTCTGAATAAGGCTATAAATGAACATTAAAAAAATTCAACAGTAACAAGGTTGTTCAATCCTGCTCCTGAAGTGCCACTGTCCTGCAGACTTTAGCTGTAACACACCTGTCTGGGTGTTTCTAGTGATCATGAACTCCTTGATTAACTGGTTAAAGTGTTTAATTGGGGCTGGAGCTAAAATGTGCTGGAAGGTGGCCCTCAAGGAGCAGAATTGTGATTTTATGCTCAGTTTCTTAAATCATGCCCCCACATTACCTCCCTTTATGTGAAATGCAATCGCATTTCTCATTTGGTTTCCTTCCTCTCTCCTCATTTTACCCTCAAGCTGTTAGTGCCAGTACACATTCAGCTCCAACTAACTCCACTCAGCCTTCTTTCACTTCCTCTAACTTAACCCCCACACAACCCTCAATCCCTGAATCTCTCGACTCCACTGAGAGCTCTCTGACCCCAGATAAAGGCTCTCCTACCTCCCAGCCACCCCTCACTACAGCTGCAGCTAGTGCTACTTCTAACACCGACCCTGGGACAGGTGAGTCCGCCACTGTCCGCATCATCTCCAGTCCATCAGTCACACCTTCTACCCTCGTGTCATTCCACACCTGCTGAGACCTCATGCTATTCTGTGGTGAATTTTTGGTCTTTGTGTCCTGCTCGTATTGTTTCCTCACGAGTCTCTCAAGCTGTTTTCATTGTTTGTTTGTTACGCTTCTAACTTGGTACATTTGAGTCATCAACAAAAGTACCAATGTGACTTCTACTAGCAGCATGTTTCTCTGTTGCTTGATGACCCACAAAGCTGTAGGCTGTGGGATCTTTTTGGAACTATTTTTGCTGACAGAGAAGGGTTAATGAACTGTTGTATACAAGTTAAAATTTTGCATCTTTTGTGTTAAAAATCTGGAAACTCTGTTGTGGTGGGGGGTCAATTGGTTGTGGTGGACCCTCATTGGTTTCCCTGCAATTTGGTGAGAAGTAACAATTTATGTAAAAAAAATAAATAAATAAATAAATCTTTCACAGATTTTTTTTTTGGACTTAAACTAGAAAAATAAACATCATACATTTTTCTTCTAAAGTTCTCATACATTTCATATTTTAGTGTTTGACAAGCTACAATAAATGTTTGTTTTTTACCTTGCTGTCAATTTGACCCCTAACACAATCAGTGTAACCAAAATTTGTACAGCATTTCCAAAACGTATAAATGATTGTGAGCTGTCCTTGTGAAACTGTACTCCAGGGCCCATTGTCAAGCAGGAAATGTCTTTCACACCAACCAAATAAATCCAATTTTGGGCCACACCAAGATGATCTAGGCCTGGTTTCACAGACAGGGCTTTAGCAAGTATAAGGCCCTAGTTTAATTAGAATATTTAAGTACCTTTTTATAAACATGCGTTAGAAAAAAACATGTATGTAAAAACATCCTTTCAAAGAAAGCTGGTGTGGATCTTGAGTCAAAACACTGACATATTTTAAGAAATGTCAGTGCAAGTTTCTTTCAGTTATAACTGCTCAAACATGCATTTTAATCTGGGGCTACTAGGCTTAAGCCTTGTCTGTGAAACCAGTGGCTAGTGTGAAAACCTCCTTAGCCCAGATCAGTTTAGATCATGATGTTTTTCATGACATTCATGCTTGCTTTTGTACCATTGATCCATTTGATCTCTATGGAAAAATGCTTGTCCTTAAAAGGTCTGACTGTAGACCTCTAACATTCTTCTCCTTTATTTTTTAACTCTTTCAAGGAATTATGGTGGTGTGTTTCTCAGAAATGAACATGATCAGTCTGCAGTCATTCTTTTGTCTCATGACTGTGTTGTTCGTGCAGGTGTTCCTCAGTTCTACAGCATGAACAGGCCCGTCCCCAGACAGATCTCACCCACAGTGGGAGGTTCACTGCCGTATCGCCGGCCGCCCTCAATCATGGGTCATGGGTCCAGCCAACAGAATGGAGGGCCCTATTACAATCAGAACCAAGGTACCGCTCTCACTATTAATACCTCACGTCCCAGAAAGGATCAAAACACCCATTCTGCTTATTCGTCAAAGGCAGTTTGATTTGTTCTTTGATATTATGAATACCTCATAATGAACTGTCATGATATTATGAATACCCCATCCCCCCACCTGCATTTTATTTTCTTTTAAAATTTGAATTTGACACCATTTATTTCTGTAGTAATATTTCTGTCATTGTTTTTAAAGATGAAGCATGTATGATTTTTCTCAGTTAAATTACATTCTTGTATCCCAGTTTAGTTCATTGACTACTATTAGTAAGCCAATCATAGGTTTATCTCCCCCAAAAGTGTAAACATTGAGCCTATCAGGCACTATCTAACCAATAAGAGCGGTCCACTCAGATCTGTCAATCTCTTTCCAGCTCAACCTATAGCAAGAGTTTAGGTTGTGGGATCATGGATGATGCGTTACGTAGGAAAAGACATTCAGTTAAAATTCACTGCATTTAAACCTTCAAAGATTAAAGGGTCATGAAGAAAAAAATCGGGGCATTGTGATGCAATACACTACAATGGACACTTCAATACCACACATCATCATGCTGATTGACAAATATACCAGTTTATAATATTTTCTTTAATGTGTCCAGTGTAGTCTTATACAGTTGTGGCACGTCAAAAACTTTATAAGCGAGACGCTTAAAGGGATAGTTCACCCAAAAATGAAAATTCTGTCAGTATTTACTCACCCTCATGTTGTTCCAACCCCGTAAGACCTTCGTTCATCTTCGGAACACGAATTAAGATATTTTTGATGAAATCTGAGAGCTGGATCACTCCTCCATACTAGTCCATAGGCTTCTTCAGGGACTGAAACTTGCTGGCCTCGAAATGTTATTAAAGACATCGTTAAAATAGTCCAAGTGACTACAGTGGCTCAATCCTAAGTTTATCAAGCGACAAAAATACTTTTTGTGCGCAAAAAAATCCCCAAATAACGACTTTATTTCAACTATTCATTTCCTTCTCTGTGGGCCTCTAGTCAGTTCACTATTATAGCGTAAGCTTCTGTTGTTGTACGTCACACGCATCACACACATGACCAGCGTCGGCCAATAGTGAGCCTACGTGTGGTGTAGCTCTACGCAATCACACTAAGTGAACTGACTAGAGGCCCAAAGAGAAGGAAATGAATAGTTGAAATAAAGTTATTTTTGTTTGTTTTTGCACACAAAAAGTATTCTGGTCGTTTGATAAACTTAAGATTGAGCCACTGTAGTCACTTGGACTATTTTAACGATGTCTTTAATAACTTTTCGGGGCCTGCAAGTTCAATCCCTGAAGAAGCCTATGGAGAAGTGATCCAGTCTCAGATTGCATCAAAAATATCTTAATTCGTGTTCCGAAGATGAACGAAGGTCTTGCGGGGTTGGAACAACATGAGGGTGAGTAAATACTGACAGAATTTTCATTTTTGGGTGAACTAACCCTTTAAGTTTGCTATAGACAGTGTTAATCTAAATTGCTTACTCATGACACACCGCAACACATCTAAAAGTATTTCTAATATGCTGGAAAGTATTGAAATAGCCTACATTTACCTGTTGAGACATCACAAGCACCCTTATGAGCTGTATTTGTGATTTGAGTTGGGTGAGGCGCAACTGGCCAAAGAGGCGTTTGCAAGGTTGTTTGAAACGACATACTTCACCTTTAATGATACATTGTTGCATTAACATTGTTAGAGTGTTACTTTAATGTATAAATGGGTTAGCGTTTGAACCTCTCTAGCTGGTGTAGATCCACCCTTCATCCTTTCTGCTATGAGGTAACCACTTCCTGTTTGTCAGACAGTGTTTGCACACTCAACTATCTACTGTCTTCTGTTTTTCCCTTACACATTCACTTTCTTTATCTTGGTTCATTGCTCACCCCCCCTCCTCCCCTTCGCTTTTTTGTGGTCTTGTGGACTAGCCTCAGCGGCCCCCCTTCCCCCCTCCATACTGCAGATCACACCCCAGCTTCCACTGACGGGTTTTGTGGCTCGCGTACAGGAAACCAGTAAGTGGCTTTGAGCTTCTCCAATGAGACCCTCCAGCATTCAGAGACACACACATTCAGATCAAAGCAGCTTGTCTAAAAGCACAAGACCTGCTGTTGAAAGCATGAAAATATACCTATAATACTGGTTTTAGGTTAGTCAATTGATTACAAATCTACATTTTATTAAATTAATATCAATATTTCCTAAGAAAAAGTCCTCAAGCTGACAACTTTGTGGCAGATAAGTAAATCACCGAATACAGGTGCATTCATGTGTGTATGGATCTGTCTATCTGAGAATATTAGGAGTGTAACTATCATCACAGTTTCTTTTTCACAGTAAACCATCCATATCATAACTGACTTCTTGCTCTCTCTGCATGGATCCATGAGCTTGCATGGCCTTCTCATCTGGAGTTGTGTATCCTGTTCATTTCTGTACTCTCTCACTCAGTTACAGATGCACCTCCCCCACCTCCCCCTTCAGAAGAGCCGGTGTTTGAGGAGACACAAAATCCAGCTCCTCCTGAAGACTATGAGGAAGGAGAGTCTTCTGTGGTGGAGTACAGTGACCCTTACGCTGAAGAAGACCCACCCTGGGCTCCACAAACTTATCTGGAGAAAGGTACACTGAAAATATTTTGAAGATGCTGGTTAGATTAATCTCACAATATTATTGGCTAACTAGGGCGTAACAGCATAGTTCAGTGATGTTCATGAGGACATTTTAATGTGCTCGGTTAAACTTTATATTAGGTGTGTTTTGTGCTTGCATTAAAACAAAAAGAAATTGTTAGGTAAAATGTGCTTATTGTGTTCATGTTATATTGCAAAACACTTGTGCTGCTGTTGAGGGTCTAGTGGGTTGAGGGTAAGTAAAGGAAGGGTGTGCAGTCGAATTATAGATGTAATTACAGAAATTAATTACAGCTGTAATTCCAAGCAGGTATTTTTTAAATAGAAGTACAAAACACTATATGTGAATTGTAACAAATTATTAATTTAAATGTTAGTACATACTATTCAAAGACACTTGTTATAAAGAGGGACCTTGTGCTCAGTGTTGACATTACCATGATTTGTAAAAGGCGGGAGTTAAATGGTACTGGTAGAGTATTATCTTCTTCAAAACTGAAAGCATCATTAAATTAGCAAAAAATATATAAACGCACTAGTATTAATTTCGTTAATGAAATCTATGATAAAAAAAGCTTGTTGACGACCTTTTTTTCTATGACTAAGACTGCGGAAGAAGCGCAGATGATCTGAAAACACCTACAAACGAGTAAGCTGGAGTTTAGCGATCTCCATTTTAGATATTCTGTGTTTCTTCACGAGCCACTTGTGCTGTTTGCTGCGACTAAATCTGTGATCAAACCTTCTCAGTGATGAACTGATAAATCCAAACATGGATCTTGACTATATTTGTTTAATAACTGCACCTTTTGCTGTTGTTTTAATAGAAAAACAATGTAGTTTGGAATTATTGGATTACTAAAAAAAAATATTTCTGAGATAAGTTTCTTGACTAATTTTCATAATGTAGACAGTGTTAATTTATGGCAAATGTATTAGGAAACTAGACAAGTAAAATAAACCATGCATATGGGTTGACATTCTCTTGATTTGTGCCTATAGGTGAAAGTGCAGTAATCCTGATGAAATATAAAAATAGATTTCTCAATTTAAAACAATCGTCGTGATTCTAATGTGAAGTTTTTATCAAACTAAAATACTCCGATATTTCCTTGACTAAACAAAAACAGGACAAGGTTGACTAAATATAACTAAAAAGCTGACAAAATGAACACAAACACACAAGTGGTGGGAATGTGTAGAGCTGTGAATGATGGGCACTCAAATTTCTGCATGGATCTTTGGTAACTTGCCGGTCTCTGTTTTTCCTGCTTTTAGTGGTGGCGATCTATGACTACATGCAAGACAAGGAAGATGAATTGTCTTTCCATGAGGGGTCCATCATCTATGTGATTAAAAAGAATGATGACGGTTGGTATGAAGGCGTGATGAGCGGCACTACGGGACTCTTCCCAGGAAACTACGTTGAGTCCATCATGCACTACACTGAGTGAGCGATTCCTCTGTCTGTCTCTCCTCCACCAGCACTAATCTTACACTGCAGAAGAGTGCGTGTGTGCATACAACCCATGCTAATAACAGGCTGTGCTCACGGACGAGTGGTGCGACTGAAAAAAGGACGCAATATAAAGATGAACATCCAGATGTTACAGACCACACTTTTGCACCAAGGACTGGGAAAACTATTAGAGAACTAAAATTGTATTAATAAAAGCCAATAACATGTTTACTTTTACCTTGAATGAAGGATACAGCGTTTGAAGTTGTGGATATGCATAGGCTAGATTTGGAGTGGGTACATTGTTGTCTGTATTTCCATATTTCATAACCTTGTCTATTCCATAGCATTGCAATAGGCAGCACTGGGGCTGACTGATGTCTCCGAAACCGATTTATTTTTTTGAGCGGCCTGAGGTGGGTTCATGGTGTTTTACAGTGAGGTCACGTTCAAAAAGGGAATTCATTACAATCGTATTTTGAGGAAAAATGAAAGTGTGGCACTGAACAGAGTGAAAAATGAATAGTTGCTTTGTATTTATTTAATGTGACAGTTCAAGGTAATTTTTAATTTGTGCGAGTCTCTGTAAAATGTTTATTTTATTGTTTGATTTATATCTTTACTCTCCCATCTAAGAGAATCGGTTTTAGCCGGTTTGTTGAAATAGTAAATATTTGTGCGACCAAAGTATAATTCATGGTGTCTTTGCAGGGTCTGACTCGTTTGCATAAAGGTCGTACCTAGGTTTAACTTTACTTTTTTTTTTTAAAACATTCATTAAATACATTTATGGATCACTTTTGTTTTTATATATTTTCCCCAATGAGAATCAGTCAGCCCTGACACACATGCAGTACTAGACATATCTAATAACCTCATGAACAGTTTGACTTTTTTGTTTGATTTAAATATTGTGTAGTGAATGATGCTAACCAATTGGTTATTATTTGTTAAGTGTATGTAGTGCTTCATAGACTGCATGCTTAATAAAAATAAAACAAACATTTTTACATTTCATTTTTTCCTTATTTTATTTACAAGGTTCCCACAATAATGGAAAGCGTGAAATATTAGGAAATTTTAAAGTTGTGATTTCCAGTCCTGAAAAAAATATGGCAATTACTAAAATTTAGTCAGTATGGTTGAGGGACATTTGCATAATTTAAAGGGTTAGGTCACCCAAAAATGAAAATTGTCATTAATTACTCACCCTGATGTCATTCCAAACCCGTAAGACCAGTTCATCTTCATAACACAAACGAAGATCTTTTTGATGAAATCAGAGATTTCTCTCCCTCCATTGACAGCTACGCAACTACTACTTTGATGCTTCATAAAGAGATCGTAAAACTATGAATTTAGTGTTTAAATTTTCTAAAGCGACTCAGATTTAATTTAAGCTTTTATTCCCATTTGAACATTGATCAGTGAACATAAACTGAAGCTCAACCGAACCTGCTTGACACACGAGAACAAACCTCATTGGTTCTTGCAGAAGCTCGAATGTGCAGCGTAACACGCGTAACTTTGGTTCTTGCACGTCAAGTAAACATGCTTGCGCTTCGGTTTACCACAAAATTTTGATGTGTGAACAAAAGCCTCAGTTCTTATGGATTAGCTTTACGATCTCTTTACGTAGCTGTCTATGAAGGGACAGAATATCGCAGATTTCATCAAAAAGATCTTCATTTGTGTTACAAGGATGAACGAGTCTTATGGGTTTGGAACGACATGAGGGTGAGTAATTAATGTAAGAATTTTCATTTTTGGGTGAACTAACCCTTTAAGTATATGTTAGTACCTGAAACATCCAAAATATGTGGGAACCCTGTATTTAATTAGTTCCTCATTCCACTTTAGTTATTGATCCTCCTTATACCCAGTTTAAGACTTTCATATGACATGGACAATGTCCAAACATTATAGTATTAATCTGGGTGCTCTATAAATGTTTATGCTAAATATATTGTGCCATTTTGTAATGTTATTCAAAATGTGTATAAGCTACTATGACAATCACTGATCTTTTTTCTCTCCTGCTGCTACTAAAACAGTTTTCCATTTTGCAGTACCTAAAGTCACTGACTCCATTGTGATACCTCCACGAAATTGAATCTGAATCTTATGTAAAGAACAGATGGAGGTTCTTTAAAGCAGGGTAGAGCCAGGTGAGCGAATCCCTCTCTACCCTACAATAAATACCTGGCAAAATGTGACGCTTAGAAAGCTTAGTTTAAAAGCACTGTCTGAAAGCACATCACTGCAAACAGCACAGAGAGAGATGACAAATATTTCTATTTTAACATAAATATAGTGATTTTTGTAATCGATTAAAGCCCATTAACTCAATATTCTTGTGTGCCAATATGTGTATAAAACTAAATAAAAGTATGAACATCAGTATTTCCATGTGTGAGGATGAAACTAAATGTGCAAAATCTCTAAATGTGAACCTTTTCCTTCCCGTCATTCATCATTTGCATGTAAATTGCGCCTGATCACTCTAAAACAGCACATTTTCAGTGCTTCCTTAAAAGACAGCCGTATGAATCCACATACAAAAATGAAAATTGTTTTGACCATAAGCTTTGTTTTTGACTTCTTTCCATACTGCTATTGATGAATGTGCTAAGGGGAGTTTATAGTGAAATGTCATCTCAGATGGAGTTGAGCTCAGTGTTTGGGATACACGCCCATGTTCTTTTTCAGACTTACGTAACTTGGCAGTGAACGGGTCCAGATGGCTTGAGACGTACGTAAGAGTGCTGGAGGTTTGCACACTCAGACGCCCACAGGCTGTTCGCTACAGAGACAGAGAAGAAGAGCAGTTATTCTGTTGTGACGCTACAACCACTATATCTTTAACATATGTATATCTCCTGTGGATTTACTCCACATCTTTATATAGTGTTATATCATTTTTTAGCTGTAAGGATACTGTAGATATATATATATATATATATAGCAAAAATTGCAACAACACAAGAAAAAATGTGTATGTGAGAACTGTGCAAATAAAAGCTCAGTTCTGTGAAAAGTGTCCCTGCTGTGAGAACAAGATATCAAATGAGCAGTGCTGTTTATCAGAAGTTTGGGGAGAAAATGCTTGTCAGTATACTTGTGTTTCTCTAACAGTGCTTTTGTGTGTGTTTTTATTTTTTATTCAGGATAATGTTCAAATATTTACATTATTGTCATATTTTTGCTATAACTTGGGTAACAAGTGGAAATCAACTGATTAAAAAGTGTGGGCACCTTGTATTTAAATAGTTCCTCATTACGCTTTTGTTCTTGATCCCTCTTATACCCAGTTTCAGACATGGACAGTGTCCAAACATTACAGTATTAACAAGTGGAAACAATAAAACTACACTAGCATGCATTCAGATAAGAGTTTACTATACTATAAAAACAGTTCCCAGAATAAGGGTTTTGCTCATAAACATCAGGTTGGCTTATGTGGTAATTTCACACAAGTGATTAATTATATGCCACCCAAAACAATTACCTTTAACATTTAGTTCATTTTAGGATCTGTTTTGTATGTATTTTATATAGGCTATGCTAGTCAATTTTTTTTTTATTTTTTAGGTGCTAGGGGGTCACTTTTCAAAACACTTCACACAGTGAGCACAACATCGGTCTATGTGGGCTAAACTGTGGATCATTTATCACTGCTTTGGCATAAAATACATTCAATGACTGTATCATTCAAATTACACAATTTATTTTAAAGTTCAAATCCTAACAAAAGTGAATAAGATAATTTGCCCCATAATACAGTTATACCAAATCTAAAAAATGAAATGCTTTCAAAACAATCAGATTTAACTGAACACCTGCACAGTTTGATTATAATCTATACAATTCAGGAATAATTTTGTACTGTAATGTAAACATGGACCATGTAATATACATGGCAGCGAATGCTAAACAGTAGAGAGCTGTCATTTCTTTTTGGAAAGAAATTTAACAGAAGAAATAATTGTAAATGCTACCAGTTGTTAGTGTTTTTATGAGGGACCAACTTTGCTAGTGTTATTGAAGAATGAGTTGATTTAAGACATGAATTAAGTGTTTTGGTAGGTTTAGTGCATTTTGGATGGGAAATTTACTACTGTGCCAAGTTCAATGTTGGTAAGAACTGTGTGAAGGGAAGTATTGAGAAACCTATTCTAGGCTAGCTAGCAATTCTTAAAATAAATAAATTGTAATGGTAGGTTCCGCTGTGATAAACTCACCCATTTAGTGTGAAAACATGTTTTTTTTTTTTTTGTATCAAAGACATTAAAGAATGTGCATACTGAAATTTACACTCAAGAGAAGTAGAGAAATTAGGAGTGTATCAATTTCATATCACGGAGAACCATGGGTATACCAAGGACCACATATAGTGCTTAAAAAAAAAAGAAGCCCATTCTAGGGCTGGGCGATATGGCCAAAAAATCATATCTCGGTATTTTTTGGTTAAATGGCGATATACGATATATATCTCGGTACTTTGTACGTTTTTCGTTTTTCTATTTGGAAAAAGAAAATCTGTATTTATTTAAAATAAAAAATTATTTCACATCCTGCTCAATGATTTCCAAACAATGTTGATAGTGAAGGATATGGAAACAAATATAGTGAATGTAATGTAGGCTATGCAATATATTATGTGCAAAAAGGTGGTTAAAATCACATTACATTGTTACATTACAAACTAAAAACAAATATAATTCTTTTGTTTTTAAAATGACTTGAGGCAAAACTAAAAATGAAAATAAAAACAAAAACAAAAGCACAAACTAATTATATTAGCCTGCAGTTGATTACCCCATTATAATGGTCACTTTCATAAAAATATACTTGTAGGTTTAAAATTCCACATATGGCACATTTATTGTCTCCAACAACAAATATTTTAGCAATAGCCTATGTATATTTTAGTCAGAATTATTGCGCTACTATTCTATTGTGCTCGTCTGTTTGGCGCGCATGCGCGCGGCGGCGCTCATTAACGGAAGCTTGAATTTTAGCGTAGATTCATGTTCAGAAGCTCGTCCTCTCCTGACAGTGAAATGGACATATTTGTTTGACTTTCTAACATTTACAGATGGAGAATATACCTGTGACATGTAAGTTAAGCACTGAGGAAAGCACCACATCTCAAACGCATTAAACAGCGCAAGTATTTATCTGTCAGTCAGCAACAGTCTCTGTCAGAGCATCTGACAGGGCAAGCTGCTTTAAACTTGTTAACTATATCTTACCAGTTATTTTAAAGCGCTTAATATAAGCTTGTGTCATGTTTAGGACAAATTGTAGGCTACCATGTACTTTCACTGCAGGAGCTCACACTGCGTCCTCCGCTATTTTTCAGATGTGCTCGTATCAAACTACTGTATCGATATAAACGGTATTGCCTCATTCCATATCGTGGGGATAAAAAATATCGATATATTGTACAAGCTCGATATACCGCCCAGCCCTAGCCCATTCACAGACATTTGGTTGGGATGGGTGCTCAAAGAGGGAAAAATTACACACTATAAAATTGCACACAAAAATTAAGTACGTACACTGTAGAGCAGAGGAGCTGGGTTTAAGTATAACATCTTTAAATGACTTGCATATTTATTTACTAGGGGTGGCACGGTACATGAAAAAACATCCGAACCATTCGGTTCGCTTGTCTCGGTTCGGTGCGTGTGTGCGTCGCACGGTTCGACGCATGCGCAGTGTAACCTCGTGCCCGTGACCTCAGACAGTGCGTTTACTTTTCGCGGGAAATAAGAGATGTGTGGACATGACAATGGACATGCATATGAGGCTTGTTCGACTTGAACCGGCGCTGCACAGACCGATCGATGAATAACATCAAAGAACCGCGAGAGCAACGGCTCCGTATGCTTTTCAATCACTCTCGCGGTACTTTGATGTCATAAACCGATCGGTCTGTGCAGCGCCGGTTCAAGTCGATCAAGCCTATAGACAGTAAAAGTGGAGTATGGAGTGCTGCAGGTCTCGTCACGTATAGAAATGGCAAGTGGGAGCAGGGGCGCTGTTAGAAATTTTGGGCCCTATGAAAGAATATGAAGTTGGGCCCCCTACCGCACCCTTTCCATTAATAAAATTGATCTCTGGGGGCCCCAAAAGTGTGTGGGCCCTTAGAATCGTCCTAACTTTTCGCCCCTTAGCGGCGCCCCTGAGTGGGAGATATAAGGAAGGCTAACCGGAGTTGGAGGATGCGCCAGCGTCGTATAAGTCCGTGTGGGAACATTTTGGATTTCATGTTACCTATGATATTTAAATGTATACAGTGACACCAAGTTTAGATAAGAACTCCAGTCATATGTTTCCAAATACTGCACTTTAATTTCAAGTGAAAAAAATGTATCCTCACTCTCAGGGAATAGAAGCTTTGTTGATACTGTTTGTGTTGAGGTTGAACTTATGTTTCACTTTATGGTTATGCCTTTGCTATTGTTATAGCCTCATTATAGGCAATTATGTGTAACATATTTTGACTTATTTAAAAGATAGTCCTTTAAGAGTTCCTCTCTTTTTCTTTTAAAAGATAAACATTTTGTAAGAGCTACACTGAAGTTGACAGTTTGATAAATGCAAGTTAATTTTAATCTTTGTGTGCTAAAAATGCATATAAGTCCCTGTAGAGATAGCAATACACATTCTCCTTTTTTGCCAAATAAACAAAAGCATTTCATCAATGTCTTTCTTGCTGTATCCAAATGTCACCTAGCTTTCCTCAGAGATGGTCTCAATAATGTGCTTAAAGTCAAGTCAAATTCAGTTTGTGCATGATTACATGATATACGTTTTTTTTTTAATACTGTATCCTGAATTGTGGATAATTAAGCTATAGCCTTTATCATATGCTGAAGTACATTTCTGGAGTGTTAAAGATTAAAAGAAAAAATAACAACAAGAACCGTACAGAACCGAAAACCTTGACCCTAAAACCGTGATACGAACCGAACCGTGGGTTTTGCGAACCGTGCCACCCCTATTATTTACCATACCCATACACTCATGGAGATGTTTAATACTCTAGTTTACCAGTTCACAAAGAGAGAATGATATTTTAGCATCAACTAAAATACATATGCTATCATGAGCACAGGCAACAAGCTAAACAATGAAATTGAGCATGCAATTACACTCCAATTACAGTCGCATGAATAATGGTACGAGATTAGTTAGGGTTTCTACATGTATCTTCAAATTAAATTGAATGCCTTTTTAATGCCATTTTAAAATGTTTTAATGCCAAATACGACCCATGACTAACCACGTATATATATATATATATATATATATATATATATATATTTAAAATTTCTGGAACACATAGGTGTCATTTGCGGGTGGGACATGTCGATTGTCCCCACCATTTTTTAAACATCTCGCAGCGTATACGACGGGTCACAGGAATGGTGGTGTTTCATTAGTCATATTATTATTAGTGTTTTTGTTGTTGTTATAATTGCTCAAACTTGCAAAAGAGAAGATGGCACATGGCACTAACAATTCAACCAAATACAAAGTATTTATTCTCTTCCTCTTCTACCGGCACCGTCTCCTCCTCTAATGGGCCCTTTTCGCCACCTTCCCTGGCCCGGCATCCTCTAACCTGGCCTTTTTAGGGGGCTTTCCTCTCAGGGCGAACGAGAGGAGGCTTAATTGCTATTTACCTGACATCTTTGAAAGACAGATGCAATGATTAATGCATCCATGGCCCGGATATAATTATAAAATATGACATGATTTTAAAAGTGACCTATAACATCGACTATGCAATACACTTTAATTTATTTAGTGCTTATAAAATTATTAAGCCTATTTGGAGAGAGAGATGTTTATAATGTGACAATATGTCAGTCATCGTGTGATAACGAAAATATGATTAGGCCTGGACTACTTGTTCTGAGCAGGTGTTGTCAGTGAACAGGCTGTAAAACTGTTGTCTTAAGTTACAGACACTCATAAAAAACTGATGCTAATTATCTGGGAAACGTTTCTTTGACAGCAATCAAGTTGCCATTGTTTGTGTCAAACAAGTTCTGAACTTTTTGTAACATTAAACCAGGAGATCATGACTTATCTTGAATCTTACCCAGATACAATAGTGCTATTTTCTAATTGGCTAATGTGTAGATCCTTTTTTTTTTGATTGGCTGATAAGTGGCAGGCTCGACTAGTAAGAACTGCAGGGGAGACGCGCTTAAATCCTGTCGGTTCCATAGTGATAGCGGCGCGGCCAGAGACATTTGGGGCGCTGCGGCATATTCAATATATTATAAATAGGTTTTCAGCGTGAGAAATACAATGTGTGGCGGGAGTGCGTGACAAAAGACTGAAATGAGTGACTGTCACGCTCAATGCGTGACACTTGAGAGCCCTGCGTCAAAGAGTATAGAAGAACAATATAGGTTCTTTGCCTGCGTTCTGTTGTGGCTCGTGCACAACACTTCTTCTCTCGGACTCTCTTTTTGTTACGGTGAAATTACAAAACATAATGCATACAAACATGTCAGTGCTTGATATACAACCACTAATAAACAATCGGTTTAGATGAGGAAAAAAATATATACTTACTGCGGATTAGAACCCAAAACCTCTGACACGCTTGGCAAAAGTTCTGCTACTGGACCATTAAAGTGCATGCGTGTAACAGTCGGGTATTCTCGCTACTAGCAACATATATTAGATCTCATTAAACAACAAATTAAACACAATGTACGTACTATTTAAATCTAACGCCGTTTTGTGGCCGTCACACTGCATGGGATTATACGGCGCTGATTCCCATTGTCCCCGACTTTAAATGCTTTTTTTACAAACACCGCAAAATCCTTCATCATTTTTACCACTAACGGGCTGCAACCATGTCTTAAAGTTTTGTTTTCCAGACACTTTTGGCTGGAATTTGCACTTTCCCATTTTTCCAAGGTTCAGACCTGTCCACCGCTGTACAACAGACCCGCGTCACCTCCGCATCACGGCACTTTTGCTCCGGCCGGAAGCAATTACCAAACTGGTTCCGCATATTTATCACACGAACGTACATATTTTGCGACAGCAAATACAAATTATTAATTAGGAAGGCTATATTCAAATACATTTATTTAAAATTCTCTTCAAAACTATAGAAAATTGAATGCCTGCAAGAATCAAATTTAATGCTTTTTAATGCCTTTTAAGGCCTTAATTTTCGCAAAATCCATTTAAGGACTTTTAATGCCCCGCGGGAACCCTGTTAATGTTTTAAATTTATCATTTTGAATAAAGAAATGTGAAATGGAAAAAAAATACAATTTTATGATAATTTTCTATATGAAACCAACACCGCCAGTAGATAGCGGCAAGTCTTAATAAGTGAGTCAAATATTAAATCATTCTCTGATTCGTTCAAACTGGCTGATTCATTTAAGAACGAAACACCACAGGGAGACCCAATTGTTCTGATTTTGTCGTGGAAGAAATTGAGCAAAAATCCTTACAACTGACATTAATGTGTTATATCAGCTCACGGTTTATTGAACTGTTGTGTTAAAACATTTGCAATCGTCCTGATATTCGGGGAAACAGCACTTTTGGTCAGGTGGCGTTTCCGAACTTGCACGTGTGCGACGACCACTCCATATAGTCGCTTGCTTGTTGACAGGCTATTGCCTAGACTGGCTCTATGTAGATATTTAATAGTGGTTTAATTTGACAGCAGTGCAAAACAATCCGGAAACTTAAGATAAACACTATTACCTTGCTGTCACCTGATGAATGCCGCTCTGCTCGATTTGTGTTGTGGCCATGAGGAATGCGCACTGCGTGGGCTCGTGCTGCGAGAGCCAAAGGGTGGAGCTTGACGTCCACATCCCCCTCGTGGACGTAATGGGTGGAGCTTAAAGGTCCAGCCACACCCATATAACCATAGATCAAGAGATGGGAAGATGTCATAATCAGTGTGTTCGACATGAATCGGCGCTGCGCAGAGTATCATAGTCATGATTATTATTGCACATTCGAACAGTAATGTCTTAAATATAATACACGGATTGATATTTGCAATGTACACTAGCTCTGGGGTTAGTATATTTATTTATTTTTGAAGAAGAAATGAATAGCCGTCTTTTAGTAGGCCTATAGATTCATTAAATTGATCAAAAGTGACAAAAATGTTATCAAATATTTTTATTTCAAATAAATACTGTTCTTTTAAATATTATTTTTCTATCAGTTAATCCTGAAAAAAATGTATCATGGTTTCCTCTAAAATATTAAGCTGCACATTGATCATTTCAACTGATATAATAATAATAAATGTTACTTGAGCAGCAATTCACCATTTGATTGATTTCTGAAGGATCATGTGACATTGAAGACTGGAAAATTCTAGAAGACTAGAAAATTCAGCTTTGCCATCACAAAATAAATGACAATTTAATTTAAATAGAAAATAATTATTTGAAATTGTACTAATATTTCACATGTGACATGTCAGTAATGTTTTTACAAAATTTTAAAGATTTATAACGTAATTAACTAACAGAATGCATTAGTGAATGTTGATGGTGTGTCATTTTACTTTTATTAAACAGAACAGATTTTGTTAAGATATAACCTCTGGGTGACCTGGCATTGAAGGTTTCTGTTGATGAAGTCAACAGGCAGTCAGGCAATTTTAACCTGCACAGGACAAATAGCAGAGTCGTCCGTCAGGTAATAATATACAAAAAAAGATATATTTATGTGTAGGCTAATGCAGCATCAGGAATCGTCAGATAAAGTATCAAGCAGTTTCACATAGTAACCTACCGCCCTCTAGTGGTTATATTAATATCATTCTAGTCAACAAAGCCATAGTGTGCTAACCCTTAAAATCGGTAGTTCACAGAAAAATCTGTCGTTATTTACTCTCACCCACATGTCATTCCAAACCTGCACTTTCTTCATTCTGTGGAACATAAAATATATTTTGAAGAATGTTACTAAATAGTTTGGGTTCTCATAGAATTCCGTTGTATTTGTTGCCCATTGAAGTCAATGGGAATACTCACTATTCACAAATACGATCATTCTGTCATTATTTACTCACCCTTGTGAGGTCCCAAATCCATATCTCTATTAAGAATACAAAAGAAGTGTAAAGAAGAATGGTCACACATTTTTCCTTGCACACTCAACAACAGTTCTAGTAACATCTGTCAAGCTCCGACGTTCATTATTGGCACCAATTTGTAATAATTATTTATTATTTATTTATTTTACACAAAGAATATCTGGTAAGGCATATCTCAAATAATTTTATCTTTAACTTTGTTAAAAATGTAGACCTGATTGAGTTTGTCACTTCTGACAAACAATTATGTATTTTTATTTTATTTTGCGTGCCAGGCATAATGAAAATACATGTTTTTTTCATAAATTCAAAGCGCGGATTGTATTATAGCTAATGACTAAATCAATAATTAACCATAATTTATTTGAAAGCCACTGCAGAGTAACCTTCGAGTAATTACAATCATTCTAAAATACATTTTAAAATGTTTGATAATATTTTTAACCAACATATCAATAAAACAAAGTGAGTCTTCCAATGTTTGCTAATGTAGGCTACTAATTGTTAAGTGTTGACAGCTGTGTAATCAAACATGAATGGATTAATAAACAGACTCTTTTGATCTTTGTCCTCTAAGATCACACTGGTATGTGATAATACGTATGATATCCTGCTTAATTTCTGAATAAAATAGTTTGTCAGAAACACACCAGGAGAACATGCATGGATAGTTGCCTTTTCAAACGCGGATGTTTTGCGGTAAGACAAATCTTAAGTCTGTAGGCTACTGTCTCCCCTGTGGTTGTTGCCGGTCAGACATACCCTTCACTAATATTTAATACTAAGATATTTCTCACCTGTTCTTCACTTTCTCAAGCCTATGGAATCGTCTCGAGTCCTGTGTATGTTGGCAGCATGTCTGTAGCTCCTCTGGGCATCAGTTGTATTGCGGATTCAGCTTCACTTGGGTCCAGCTCAGAGGCCATTATCCGGGGCACAGGACGGCTTCCACTGGGCTCTTTCTCTCCAGCGGTCATTCTATGTCAAGGAGCCTTAGACCGTTCGAGATTACTGCTTTGATTTCATAAAATGTGATTAAAACAATTGGACCGACTGACCTCTAGTTAATGCTTCAAATAAAGATGCATTTTCAATCAGGAAAATAATATAATCAAAAAATCGACTCCTTATTTCTCTGCACATTTCTGTGGTAAACTCACATGGACTGCCTGTTATGAACCGAACATTCCTTTACAGTTTAATAACTCACAAAAACTTAAGTGTATATTTGTACATTTTAAAACCGTATGCATGTATTATAAAAAGACTAAATGACTATCATTGTAACTCAGAGGATTTGCCATAAGCTTTTAATTGTATGATAAAGAACCATCAAAATAACAAGAACTTCGACAACATTCTGTGATTTACACATTTATATTGTTCATTTTAAATGTAACAGACATTTACTTCCCCATTTTTTTTAACTAAAGGTTCCTGACTTTAAGAAACAGCATTAGCTCTGTCCTCCTACCTGTAAAGTGATCTGTTCCTACTTCCTATATTTAATTGCTCAGACTTTCAAAACCAAAGGATTTTTTGGAGATGCTAAACCAACAGGTACACATTTTCTCAACTTGCGCATTCAAGCTTGCTAGATGGATGAGAATGAGAGTAGGCACACAGTGAATTTTTTTTTTTTTTGCATTGAAAGTCAAGCAAACTTGACATGACACCTTTTATTGTAAATAAACATTACTGTAGGCTATGATCCTAAAACCCAACAAAGTGTGCAATCTTAGGCAACCATACAAAGGAAGCATGCATGCTAGATTAATGTCAGTACATTTTGACATTGCCGTGACATGAGAGAAAGATGTTTCAGATATGTGACACATTATTACAGCACTGTGTGTAGACATGTCAAAATAAGGAGAACGACATCACTTCCTACTGTGTGTTTCACCCATGCAGAGCTAACGCACATTGATAAAGTCAGGAACTGCAGCTGTATGTACAGATAGATAGCAATGTAACCAATATAAACAGACAGCACATCCGATTCCAGACACAGACCGGTTACTCAAGTGGTAACTGGCTCATTTTCATCCTCGTCTAACATTTGAACATCTTCATGAAAAGCAAGGGTCCACATCGACACAACATAACAGATTTATCAATAACAATGATAGTTGTTTTTTTCTTTCTTTTGACATTTTAGTGGAAGGTTCAAAACCATTTAAATTAAACATGGAAATTTTGGTAGAATACTTCATTTAGAATGTATGCTACACCAATGCAATTCCCAACCACATCGGGATTTGCACATCTAATGGCAAGCAAGGGTGGCATTATTACCAGGCCCTCACTATTTTTCTGAGAGTGGATCAACCAAATCACTCAGACAAAATGCGCGCACGCACACACACAAGCATCGGTTCAACAACCCTCATTTTCTATTCACGTTTAACGTTTACAGTCAAGGGTTTCAAAACTAAACTTTAAAATAAGAATATATTTCAGGTATTAAATAATTTCATATAAAAAAGTACAAGTTCCCTCCCACCCCAGAGTTCCACATATATATTTTATCATACATATACATTATCCCCTTTCCTCGCAGCAGTGTCCATGCAGTACCTATAATAACGTCAGTCTCTTTTTCTCAGAATTTTTGTATATCTGCTACACTTAATAGCAAAGCGACACAAACACGCAGAGAAGCTTATGTTATAGATGGTTTGGCTTTTTCATATTGTGGTTATAATCTGGGGTTAAAATTAGTATTATTTTAATGCAGACGTTTCAGCCGTTGAAGATAAACAGAGTGGAAAAGGAGAGTAGCATATCTGTACTCAGCATATGTCCCAACTACCAATCGCTTGTCAGTTTAGTGTTTTGGTCCCGTTTGGGTGGAGCAGGCGGAGGACCCCGCCGTAATGTTGCATAGCCTGAGATGTTGGCGCTCATGTATCCGCCTTTTTTCTGCTGGCCCAGCAGCAGCTCTGGAGGAGGGGGCGGAAGGGCCATATCGTCCATGGTGGCTACTGGCTCCAGCTTGGCTGAGATTCGTGAGGAGGTGAGGGAGCCATGTCGAGTCATGGACTTCCTTTTGAGAGTTCTGTTGAGGTCTTCCAGGAAGTTGGGCTGGATGGACAGATTGGCCTTGGGCGAAGTTGGTGGGATCTGAGAGTTAAAAGAGGACAGAGGCATCTGTTGAGGAGGTGGAGAAAGGACAAGTGGTTCGGGTGGGCCACTGCTGCGGCGATGCATAGTCAGAGGCGTTGCTTTCTTCAAGGAGCTCTGTTTCCATGAGGATGTGGAGGAGTTTTGGGGTTGAGGGTTTACCACGGCCACTTTGGGAGCCCCAGGATGCAGTTCTGATGGGAGAGGTGGAGGAGGCAGGAGTTCCGAGTCTGGCGGCGGAGGGGGAAATTCACACTCCGGAGGAGGAGAGGGGAAGTCTGAGCTGGACTGGAGATATTGACCTTGCTTCCCCTGGAGAGCCAGAGGCAGATTAGCCAAGTTGATCTTGCCTGGTTTTTGTGGTGCCCGAGCTACTGCAGAAGAGTCCTTGGAAGGTGATCCTGTCGTAGAGGATGGAGTTGAAAAGGAACTGGGTGGGGCTTGACTAGTTTGGGCAAACATGCTGACCAGATCCTCCACTTTCTTGGACTCCTGGTACTCAACAGAAGAGGAGGCCTTCACGCTGGAGTTGCGCTGTGGGGTTGGAGGGGGCTTCTTACCTCCTGAACCTGTAGAAGAATTTGATGATGTTGATGGGGACTTCTTGATTGGTGATCCCAGCTTGCTAGAAGGCTGAGGGGCAGGAGGCGGGCTTGGAGCAGGAGGTGGAGGGAATTCAAGGGTACTCTCTGGTGGAGGTGGAGGAAATTCAGGAGATTGTGGTTGAGCCTGTCCTCCTGGCTGCCATTTTGGTTTGGTTTTTACCACGGGAGGAGATATGGGACATTTGGATCCATCAAGAGTGTCAGGGAATTGGTTTACAATCTGCTTTACAAGCGATTGGGTGGGAGAGATGGGGGCAGATACAGATGAAGCTTTGGAAGAAAGGCTATATTGCTTGGGAAGGGTTGGTGGAGGTTGATTGGGACTGTGACCACTGGACAAGCTCTGCTGTTTCCTCATGGTGGCCGGAGGAGTTGGAGACAGAGACGGTGGCAAAGGGGAAACGGGGGAAATGCCATGGCCAGGTTTTGGAGCCGTTTGGGGTGGAAACACACCAGTGAAGGTTTTAGGTGGGGCAAGTGGACCTGACTGCTGAGGCGGCGGAGAAAAACACACTGGAGGAGGTGGTGGAGGCTCTTCATCTTGCTGGACAGATGAGAAGTCATAGGCCATATTAGGGAACTTCTGAGCTAAGAACTGCTGGAGCCCATTGGTGCTGAGGGGAGGTGGGTATTTTAACTGTTCTGGGGGTGGTGGTGGAGGCAAGTAGCCATTACTGTGTAAGTGAGATGGTGGCAGCTGGTCTTCCTCTGGAGGTGGAGGGGGAACGTAGTGGGGGCTGAGAGGGGCGTGCTTCAACACTGCCATGGCTGACCCTGGCACTGGCATCTCTGGAGGAGGTGGTGGTGGTGGGGGTGGAGGAGGACTGCTGGCAGTTTCTGCCAAATTATTCATACCAGGTTTGAGACACTGTGGGGGTGGCGTAGGGAGATTAGGTTGCTGCTGTACTACCAATAAGGGGGTCTGTTTGTAATGATTTTGAGCCTGGGAGATGTTTTGCAGCCTAGCAAGGGTGCTGTATTTAGTGAACTTAATCGGGGTGGAGTGGTACGTGGGGTTGGGGAGCGGGGGAGGTGGTGGAGGCGGTGGTGGTGGAGATAGGGGTGAGGAAGGAGACACTGGGGACACACCGCTGTAGCTGCTACGAGACTGGATAGACTGGTGTAGTTGAGGAAGTTGTAGAGGGTAAGAGGCTCTAGTAGGGTGTGTTGGTGGGCCATCCATTCTCATCTGTGGATATGACAAAAAAACATTCAATTAGAACAGGAGGGTGATTTTTTGAATGAGATTTTTTGACATTGATTTAAAAAAATGTAATGATACGTAGGTATTAGTAGTGTGCAAGAAGATATTCAGCAGACAGTGCAATTAAAAGAGTGAAATGACATGAAATGTTACAGGAAATGTTATGAAGTCTTATGGGAGGAACCAAGAACTGTTAGTATTAAGATCTGGTCTTCCAAATTCAGACTCTTTTGTCCTTACAAAATCGGTTCATTGAGATGTAGAGCTTAATCTAAAAACCACCAATTATGACAACAGCAATTCAGTGTGTGCATAACAAAACAGGAGTTTATCCTGTTTCATGTTGTGCTTACCTTCTCTGAGAATATCTCCCATTGATAACACACATCAAACCAAAACACTCCAACCATTAAGTAACAGGTTATTCAAAATACAACACCAGTGCATTGTCTGTTAAGAGTTAACACAAACTATTACAACAGGTGTCTCACACCAGTCCCCAATTACCCAACAATCACAAAAACTACTAAGATGAACCACCCGCCACACACATCATATCAGTGGTTAGTTGCTTTAGAGGTTCACATGTGAGGATAATATATAATATAAAGGGCTAGAGTGTGAGGTTTTACCACACTCCTAACCTCAATTCCCCACCATTCTTTCCAGACTTGTCATTCTCATCCTGGGTAGATAAACAGAGAGGGGACCAGTTAAGTAATATAACTGGGGACAGTGTGACATGAGTTCGATGTCCCCACTTTCACGCAAAGGGTCTTTATTGTGACTCAGATTGCCCATGCCCTCTGAGTAATGAAGTTTGAAACCTGAAAGTAGCTGACAATATGATGTCATATCCAAATTTAACAAATTCCACTGACATCGTTTTAATTAAATCTGAGTAAATTGCAACTCTAATTAAAACACTGACACCCTCAAACCTCCTTGTTTTCTTTTTCTTTCAGGTTTTTATTGTTCCTATATATATATATATATATATATATATATATATATATATATATATATATATATATATATAAACTATATATATATATAAACTATATACAGTGGGGGAAATAAGTATTTGACCCCTTGCTGATTTTGCAAGTTTGCCCACTTACAAAGAATGCAACGATCTATAATTTTAATCATATGTACATTCTAACAGTGGAAGACAGAATCCCAAAGACAATTCCAGAAAATCACATCATATGAATTTATAAAAATTGATAACCATCTGATGAGGAAAAACAAGTATATGACCCCCTACCAAACAGCAAGTATTCTGGCTCCTACAAGCCAGTTAGTCTTTCTTTAAGACACAGCCCCAATCCCAACCAATTATCTACATCAAATACACCTGCCTCACCTCGTTACCTGTATAAAAGACACCTGTCAACACCCAAACAACCAGCATCCAACATCACCACCATGGGCAAGACCAAAGAGCTTTCTACTGACATCAGGGACAAGATTGTTGATCTGCATAAGGCTGGGATGGGCTACAAGAGAATCGGAAAGCAACTTGGAGAGAAAAAATCAACTGTCGGTGCAGTTATCAGGAAATGGAAGAAGCACCACACCACCGCCAACCTCCCTCGGTCTGGGCCTCCACACAAGATCTCGCCTCGTGGGGTGTCCCTGATCATGCGAACGGTGAGGAATCATCCCAAAACCACAAGGGGGGAACTGATGAATCAACTGAAGGCAGCTGGGACCACAGTTACAAAAGAAACGGTTGGTAACACACTACGCCGTCATGGATTGAAATCCTGCAGCGCACGCAAGGTCCCCCTGCTCAAGAAGAAACATGTACAGGCCCGCATGAAGTTCGCCATTCACCACCTGGACGACTCAGAAGAGGCCTGGAAGAAGGTGATGTGGTCAGATGAGACCAAAATAGAACTTTTTGGCCTCAACTCGTCGTGTTTGGAGGGCAAAGAACACCGAGTACAACCCAAAGAACACCATCCCCACCATCAAGCATGGTGGTGGCAACATCATGCTTTGGGGGTGCTTTTCAGCCAAGGGGACGGGACAACTCCATCGTATTGAGGGGAGGATGGACGGGGCCATGTATCGTGGAATTCTGGACCAACATCTCCTTCCCTCAGTGAGAGAGCTGAAGATGGGTGTTTCAGCACGACAACGACCCTAAGCACACCGCCAAAGCAACAAAAGAGTGGCTGAAGAAGAAGCACATCAAGGTTCTGGAGTGGCCTAGCCAGTCTCCAGACCTGAATCCAATTGAAAATCTTTGGAGGGAGCTTAAAATTCGAGTTGCCAGGCGACAACCTCGGAACCTGAAAGATTTGGAGGCTGTCTGCAGGGAGGAGCGGGCCAACATCCCTGCCGAAATGTGCACAAACCTTGTCACCAACTATAAAAAGCGTTTGACATCTGTGCTGGCCAATAAGGGCTTTTCTACAAAATATTAACATGCTGTTTGTCCAGGGGGTCAAATACTTGTTTTTCCTCATCAGATGGTTATCAATTTAAATAAATTCATAAGATGTGATTTTCTGGAATTTTCTTTGGGATTCTGTCTTTCACTGTTAGAATGTACATATGATTAAAATTATAGATCGTTGCATTCTTTGTAAGTGGGCAAACCTGCAAAATCAGCAAGGGGTCAAATACTTATTTCCCCCACTGTATATATAAACGAACATACTTTGCATCGTTCCTAACAATGCCATTCAGCCATGACTGAATTCAATGCAGTGATGCACAATGGCCTCTTGTACCTTATAGCTTACATGATGTATAATATTGCAAAGATTTTTTCTAATGGATTAGGATATAACAATGACACCATGATGAAGAAACAGAAGGGGAACGAAGCAAAGCAAGTAAAGATTTAAAATAAAGTTCTTCAAAGGTCACCTTGGGTTCATCTGCCTGATTGCCTCTCTTCCAGGCCTCAGAGAAGATGGAGCTGACCACACTCTGAGAGCGCACATGACCAGAGGATGTAGTCTCCGACACGCCACTGTCTGATTGGCTAGAGTGGTTGGACTGAGATTCTGTAGGCATGAAAGAATAAATGAATCAAAAGTTGAGTAAAAGAGGTGAACATAGAAACTAGTGCTGCACGATTAATCATATCGCAATCGCGATGTCAAGCCTATGCGATTATATGACGCAAAATGCTGCGATTTTATGTAAAATAAACAAAGTAGGGCTGTTAACGCAATTAACGCAGCATCTGTTATTTTTTGTCATCCTTTGGCTAGTGATACATGATCTCGCTCTTATTCGTGCGAATGCTTTAAAGTTCAAACCATTAATGCGCGACAAGTCAAAAGAGAGCGTGCAGCCTGTGAATGTCCGACTGTGACTCACAGAACAGAAAGACGCGCGCCCATGCGCATGCACACAGGGCCGGCGATTGCTATAGGCGAACTAGGCGGTTGCCTAGGGCGACAAATATGTTGGGGGCGCGGTGCGCCGGCGCCCTCTAATGTCGCCCTTGGCCTACTTCCCATTAATCACAGAATTAGAATGACAAGCGAAACAAAAACATGTTTATTAAACATGATCATCCTAAGGCGCCCCCTCAGCCACACGTTTAATTACTTGTCAACCTGATTATTAGATTGAATTGATGATTATTGTCGATCATTTCCAAACGGGGGGGGGGGGGGGGGGGGGGGGTTGGGGGTTACGTTACGTTACGTTAGGCAAGTGCTCAGCTGCTGGCGCGTTGATCGAAACCCTCTGGTGCACTGGGACGAAAACGGAGAAAGCAACCAGATAAAAAGAAAGCCCAGTACAGAGGTAAGTCTTCTCATCTCAGCCATTAAGGTGTCAAACGAAATAAATTTACTTAGTATTGTGCACAGGCATGCTGGCCATCGGGACTACCGGGAGCGAATTATTTTCCCCCAGGATGGTAGAGATTCCCGGTGGGCCGACGTGCTTTTTGGGCCGATACGTCGTACTTTTTTTTTTTTTTTTGTCTTAGTGGCCCATAAAACTCGTACATCGGCCCATTCGTTTTGTTTTGTTTTGTTTTGTTTAATTGGTGGCGCTGGGTTACTTCCAAGTAACAAAATTAATTATGGAAGTTTCCTTTATTTTTCAGTGAATTTGTTTTACAATATAGCCTATGGCTATTACTGTCATGGGATTAATATTATAACTATTATTATGTAGTAGTGTAATGTAGACAGACACTGTAACTAAAAGAGGTTTGAATTTTTCTTTGTTCAATTTGCACACTGAATATGGGTTGGAGCTTTTCATTTTGAACTCTCAAAGTGCACCAGATTGATGAATTTAACATTAAAATACACAAAATTTTCTTACGGGGGGCATACCCCCGAAACCCCCTTAGTCTTGTAGCAGCCTAATAGATTAGTAATAATAGTAGTGGTGGTAGTAATTGTAATTTATATACTACAAGTTACATGGTCAGACAAAATGTATTTGTACAATGCAACTATGTAGGATGATAGAAATATCATTGAACGTTCTTTGTAGCATTTGTATGAACAATTTATTATACAGTTGAAGTCATAATTTGCTTGTTGAAGTTTTGGAGAGACTATAAGAGAATTTTTGTTTAGTTTTTATCATTTGTAAGTATTTTTAATAAGGGGGGGGGGGGGGGGGGTGCAAAACTCAATCTCGCCTAGGGCAACCAAAGGGCTAGAGCCGGCCCTGCATGCACAGACCGGAATAGTTATCTTTCCGCTTGAACGAACAATAACACACACAATTATGCCAAAATGTCGTTTGTCGAGTATCTTCATAACATAAGAGCAGTCTTATGATGGACGTAAAGAGTTGTGAGAGAATGAGACGCGTGTGAGATCCGCGTCTCTACAACGGCTACTCTTAAAGGGCCAGCAGCCAAAGCTTTCTGTCAGTAAAGTTAATCAAAGAACAAAGAAAATTACTCACTGCTCTTGACTAAAGAACTTGTGTAGCTTTAATAAGGATTAGTCTATATATAATTTATGCAGTGCAGACTGTTTGATAACTTAAATTTCTGTATATGTCCTACATGACAGGAAGGGCACAGGTAAATAATACTTTTTTATGGGTTTATGTGAGTATTATTAAAGCTCAAGTAGGTAGCTTTTGTAAACAAATATTTGTTAAAACTGTCATTATGTCCTCACAGTAGAATATGAGACAGATAATCTGTGGAAAAAATCGAGCTCCTCTGGCTCCTCCCTGTGGTCCTATTGCCATTTGCAGAAATACACCGCTCCCGGTCAGAAACAACCAATCAGAGCCAGGAGGAATGTCTTAGCAGTGTCAATCACGCTCGTGTACGCGCTGATTACCCCTCTCTTGCACAGCGCAAGCGCGTACCGTCGTTCGTGACTCTCCTGTTCCAACGCGTTCATCCAAATGAACGAATCTTTTTTCCGAGTCATTTCGTTCATTCAACGAGTTCAAACAGGAGAGTCACGAACGTGCATCACAGAACAGAGCAAGGCGAGCATTTGTGCTTATAAAACTTAAAGTTTTTTATTTATTTTTGAAATGACCGATCGTTTCGCTAGATAAGACCCTTATTCATCGTCTGGTATCGTTTAAAGCCCTTTGAAGCTGCACTGAAACTGTCATTTGGTCCTTGAAACGTTTGTGTCCTATTGAAGTCCATTATATGGAGAAAAAGCCTGGAATGTTCTTGGATGACATGGGGGTGAGTAAATTATCAGCAAAAGTTTTTTTTAAAAGTGAACTAATCCTTTAACGTTATCTTACTAGCTATTTATAACTTATAGAAAGAGTGCAACGTTATAAAGTTACATGTATTGCAAAATACATAATGATTTGAGGACCAAGTTTGTAATCAAAGTATGGGCAGGCCATAGTCAATGTAAAGCATATTGTTGATGTTTCGTCCCTATTAGTGAATGTTCCATAACTGTTTATAATCCGCCGTCATCGGTGGTCCTGTTTACTAGCCTGCGCGTTCACGGCAGGCTCCGCTGTGGGGGAGGAGCTGTGGAGGGAGGGCTGTAGCGCAGCAGAGAGCAAGGGGGTTGGACTTGGAAGTTGTGCTTGTTCAAATTTTCAGGCTAAGTCAACATTTTCTCAAAACTCCCTACTGCAACTTTAAGTTCACTTAAATTAAAAGCTGTTATATTTTTTGAAGCCTAATAAATGTTTTTGAAAAAATTATAGCTTTCAATTGTGGAATCACTGTAATGGTGGATGGCTATAATTAATGTTTTAAATGGGGGTGGATTCATTTTTATCCAGACCTCAATGGCTTATCGATCATTATAGATGTTATCAATTATTTAGTTGTTGTTGCTAGTTTGAGTTGAGAAATACACATTTCAGAATTATCACTAATCTGTGTGTGCATTTTGCTTTAGAATCAAGCAAGTTGACTCATGAAACCATTTGTTTATTAAATCGCATATCGCAATCGCAATATTGACCTCAATAATCGCAATATGACATTTTCCCCAAATCGTGCAGCCCTAATAGAAACTTGATAATCTGTCTAATAGACATTGCACAAGCCTGTTAAATATAAAGTACTGTCACATATCTCAGGTTACCTGTATTTCTGCTGAACTCACCTGGTAGACTGGAGGAGCTGGAACCAGACTTGATACTGGAGCTGGACAGAGAGGACCAATCATGAGCAGCCTCTGTGCGTCTCATAGCTTCCTGATAGTTCACATAAAGCTGCTTTCCATACTGCATTAGAAATCACATAGATTCAGCCACAAAACTAGCATCAAACACATATTATACATACATATTACATTATACACCAAGCGGGGTAATGTCATAAGATGTTACCTTAGCAATGCGTATTCCGTTGACCCACTGATGCAGTGTTCTGACATCGTCACAGCACAGATACTTGATGTACTGAGATTTCTTCTGAATCTGAGGGTGCTGTGTGAGGAAATCAGAGACATTGAATTGTATTGTCTTTGTGGAAAGCATATAGCAATAGTTTCATATTGTCATATCAGTTATATGCAGATGATTTTCTATACTGTTAGTGGCTGACAGATGCTGTGCCATATTTTGAATGTGATTTTGCATGCTGGTGTATTATTGTGCTATCAACCATTTTGGATAAACCTATCTCTAAATATAAGTAAAAACAACAAAAATTGTACATGGTCATTTGTCAGACAGACTCTTCTTGTCTATAGGCAGGTCTTCACAAGAATAAAATGCAATGTGGTAAACCCTTTATGCTGTACTCAAAAATCTGGCTACATGAGACTAAGGTCAGACAAGTTATAGTGGATAAATGTTACGTTAAAAGAAAGCCAAACACTGACCAAAAACGATCTATATTTATGTTTGTCTCACTTCTGATTTCCCTCTGAGGGTGTCTACACAAACTGAAAAAAAATTTTGTTTTGTAAATTGTAATGCAGGCTTAGATTTGTCTTTTACAGATCCCAGCACTTTAAATGTCTTTATGCTTTAACCATACAGACAAATGGGAATCTGGAAAGTAGCTTATGATAAAGTCTAGAGATATGCAAGGGCAAAAGTGTTTTTTTTTTTTTTTTCACCACTTTCACTACTCGCAAATGACTCTTTAGTCATTTCAGTAAATGCATTTTTAAGAACACACGGCTTTAAAAGATCCTCTTCCTTTCCAACATCTGATAATAGACCATTTGGGTCTTTACAGCGATGATGTTTTTTGTTGGCGAAGCCTACCTGGTGACAGAAAATGATAGTTCTGCAGTAGAAATCTATAGAAGCCATGGAATAAAATAATAAAAAAAGTAATCTCACAATTCTGACTTTTATTTTTCTCCACAATTCTGAGAATAAAAATGGCAAAATATAAACTCTTTTTTCCCCTCAGAATTGTGATATAAACGTGCAATTTGCGAAAAAAAAATATCTGAATTGTGAGATAAAAATATTATATGTTTAAATGTTATCCATGTAAAATGTTATAGATTTAAATATTTTTTCATGCTGTAACTCTAGGGCTAATACATTAGGTCTCCAAAGAACAGCATATGGGAATATTATGTAGACCTATTGTTTGAATCTAATTCATACTTTAATAGTAGACTAATCATCACAGGTTTCATCAGTCCAGTCGGTGGCTTGCAACCATAAATGTCTATGTTTAGTTTCAAAGAGCCGTTTCAACCATATATTCTATAAAAAATTAAGATTTTTTTTTGCATTCCGATTCTGAGATCCAAAGGGACAAGACACTTTTTTTTCTCTTATTCTGTGGATTTTGCCCACTTTCCTACTATTGTTACCACTGTTTGTCTGCCAACACAATGCACGCGCAACTGCAGTGACGGAACTGTAACATCCTCTCCCAAATGGTCTATGAGGGGTGAACGTGATTTCACCAAGTACCACATGTTCCTGGATCAACATCTTAGTTGATCCTGGAACAACTTTCAGATCAACCAATCAGATTTGAGGGACAAGTTTACAGTTTATGTCAAGTTTAGGCTTAGAACCAGGGTAGGGTGCTTCAACATCAGTGTTATTCACCTATCATTTCCCTCTGGTTTTAGGGAAAATTTATGGGTAGGGTTAGGTTTAGGGGTAGGGATAGGGATAGGGTAAGGACTAAATTTTGGGACAGGAATGTTATTCCAGGATCAACAAAATATGTTGATCCAGGAACATGTCTTACTTGGCAAAACCACGGTGACCGTCTATGAAGAACGAAAACTTACAAAGTTTTTTTTTAGACCGTTTATAACTGCTTACAATAGAATGTCTGATGCAATGTACAAGGTTGATTGCTGTAACTCACCTTCAGGACCATGCAGTAGTCAGTTGGGGCTTTATACTTGCTGCGGTAGTCCTGACCCAAGTAAATATTAACATGATCCAGCTGCAGGAAGCAAACCAGGTCTCTAGAGGCCTACAGGTGACACCAGAAAACAGGCAAAAAAATCAAATAAAAATTGCATGTTAGAACATAAAGGATTTTGGGGGTAACTGAACCTGTAGTAGGGAATGCAGGTAATAGCCCTACTACAAACTATGTATTGTCTTCATTCAAATGCCTGAATCTTATTCTCTAAAATATTATAAGAATGATTAATTATTTATTTTATAATTATTTTAAAAACATGCCACACAGTTGACCTGCTGTCTAATTCCTTCCTTTGTTTATACTGTTTCAATGAAAGTTGCTTTTAAAATAGAAAAAGACCTTTTAGGACAAATAGACCTAAATTGACCTTCACTGTTGAATCCACTAGGGGGAGCACTACATTTGCAGAAAGTTACATTGAATTAGTGCATAGAAACAGGAAAAACAGGTTGAATTGCATGAAACATGCAGTCCTGAATGTACTTTTTTTGAAGCACTGAGATTCTGTACTTAGTCTTTTGAAGAGTCAGACAGTCATGTGTGTTAAGCATCAGAGTTAAGTATGAAACAGGATGCATATGTTAGTGATGCAGATGGGCAGCAGCTGTCAAACCCAGAGTGATGACCTGAGGATGTACAGCAGCTGTTCTTTTATCTCTCTCTCGATCACCCTCTTCCTCCCTGTGGTTTGTGGATAATGAGCAGTCACTGGCCTATGTCTACTCTGAACTTGACCTCATTAGCTGATCTCAAACATGGAAGAGACAGTCAATTGGCCCTTTATCTCCTGAAAAGCAAATGAATTATGAAATGTGACTGACAGCAAGTGTGTTCAGCTCATGATCCGATCTACTTTTTTTCTTAATTAATCTTAATAACACTTAAAATATGTATTTAATTACATGTGTAAATATACATACTTTATATATATATATATATATATATATATATATATATATATATATATATATATATATATATATATATATATATATATTAAACACATTTAATTAAACCAATTACATGTTAAGAATTTTAAATAGGCTATAAACTAATATAGCTTCAAAATATAAGAGCTAGTAAATAAAGAGGAAAAAAAAACAAAAAAAAAAACATTACAAGCAATAAACAAAGAGTGCTTTCAGTATTTAAAAGTAGGCTGTACGCGTAAGTATTTTAAAATGAAAGCAGCTTTCTCAGTGATTTTTATATTTTTAATATATAAGCCAACTGCATTCCAAAAGACATAAATAATGCCTTTGTGGAGCATTTGTAAGGAAAATTCTGGCGGCCAAGACCGCGCGCTGCAAGAGTAACATCAAAGCGGCAAAACCTGTGCAATGAAGCCCGCGACTGTCCTTGTAATTCGCTTAAACCCCGAACTTTATGAAAGATTATTTTTCGGAAGGTTCGAGCAGATGTTCGAGAATGTTTCATCATATCGCGATATTATCGCAAATGCAATTAATCGTTCAGCCCTAATTATTACTATAAAGACGTTATTTAAAAATTTATCTTGCAAGCCTTTTCTGTGTATAATAATATTACACCATTTTTGCTATTCGCAGTCCAAGAGAAAAAGAGAGAGAGATCTCTCACGCGGAGCCACAGCGCGCACAACACGACAGCTCTGCTTAATGACAGAATCAGCTCGTGATTGTTGTAAAATGCAGTCCAGCTACTGTTGCTAAATTGCGGGACGCGTTTAATAATAAAAAGAGCTATTAAAAGCACAAAAGTCTGCACAAGAGATGCTATTCCCAAGGCGACTCGCGCTCCGAAACAGACCGTAACGAGACAAGCAAATTATAGCCTACTTTGGGTTTCATGTGCGTCTAAACTATCAAATGTACACAAAAATATGTCAAAATGACCGGCTTGTATTCACAGCTCTTGAATTAATAACTTCAGCTTTAATAAGCATTATCTATCTATGATAAAATATGCAGTGTTATTTTACATTTGATTACTTTATTAGATTTCTTTTTAGACCATACTTGAACAGTAATGTTAGTAGACCTTCCTGAAATTAAAGCACTGTGTAGGCCTATATAATGTGCATCTTTGTTTAATTGTTTATCTTTG